>CM055127.1:114138684-114738684 GCA_029206835.1 Rana muscosa
GTATCGCCTTCATGGCAGCAGTGTCTATGTGTGTCGTTTTGTCTATGCATATGCCTTTTGTTATTTCTCCCAGTGTCATTTCATGCCTGATAGCGGCTGGTTCCCTGTGCGTTCCAGCCGCTGCTCCCTCTTCCTGGTTCATCCGCGGTCTGCGCATGCGCGACCCGGAGCGAAAACGAGGCCTGGTTTGCGCATGCACGCAAGAATCGCGGGCCTGGCGCAGCCGTGACATCATGCGGCGCCAAATTTAAAGCCTGGTGAAGCCTGCAGAACGCTGGGAATGATCGTGGGCATAGCGGCGACTTCCCTGAGCACCTGCAGAAGCCTTCCTGGGTAAGTGCTCATTCAGAAGGGTCTGAATTTTTCCCTTGTTCCTTTTTGCTGAAATCTGATTGTTTGCTGTTGCCACCTGCAGTGTTTCCCTGAAGTATCATGGACTCTTCACTGCCTCCCGGTGGCCAACCCTCTTGCAGCAGGTAAGATTGGAAATTTTTTTCCTTTTATTCTGCCTGCTGAGGGGGATGGAAGAGAGAGGAGTGTAGGGCATTATTGTGACTTTGTGTCTTTTCTCTCTCTCTCTCTCTCTCTCTCTCTATGCTTGTCTTTCCCTGTTTCAGCCCTTCTAGGTCTGAACAACAGAGTAGTTCCCGCAGACGCAGCAGGTCCTCTAAATCACACCACCGGCACTCCCCTTCTGGCTCCAGACACCATGATTCTTCCAGATCCGGACGTCCCAGTAGAGACACTCCTCACCCCCCCTCATCTCACAGCAAGAGGTCAGAGAGACCATGTTGGGGGTGCAGGGCTCCGGTTCCTGCCAGCAAGTCCCTTTGTGACCATTGTTTTACAAAAGCAGCCAATGAGAGAGAAGGTGCAGATAAACACCTGGAAGCATTGGTTAAGCGGGTCGTAAACGAGTCGCTACAAGAGAAAGATGCTAGAATGCAGCATGATTCTCCTCCAGACCCACTGATTCCCTCGTTAGAACAGGGACAGGTGCATGAGACTCTGGAAATCTCTCAACCCAGCCATCCCTCAACTCCTCCCTCAGAACGTGGTTCGGAAGTGGATGATCCTGGGATGGGATTTGATTATGCCTTAGTTCCTGCTTTAGTGAAAGCAGTTAGAGAAGTTCTGAATTGGGAAGATCCAGTTATATCTCCCCCCAAACAAAGGAAACTTTTTAAACAGCTCAGTAAGGAGCGACATTATTTCCCGTTTGTCACGGAAGTGGGTGCCATTATCCCAGAAGAATGGGGTAAAATGGACAAGAAAAGTTCTATGCAGTCAAAAATTGCAAAATTATATCCTTTTAAGGAAGAAGAGGTAAAACACCTTGATTCAGCTCCCATGGTTGATGCAGCTTTAATGCGTTTGGTTAAATATGTAACCCTTCCTCTGGAAGATACGGTCTCATTCAAAGATCCTCTAGAGAGACGGATTGACTCAGACCTGAAGCGAATCTATCTGACAGCAGGTTCAGTCTGTAAACCAATTTTGGCTTTAGCAGCTATCTCAAAAGCTCTAGAAGCATGGTCAGACAATGTGGATGATTCCCTCAGAAGCATCTCTGAAGAAATGGCGAAAAGCTCTCCTATTCAGGAAATCAGGCTAGCATCTGCCTTTTTGGGGGAGGCCTCTATTGATGTTATTCACCTAGTGGCACGAGTAATGTTGTCAGCGGTTACCGCACGCCGTGCTTTATGGCTCCGTCCCTGGTCGGCGGATCCAGCTTCAAAGCAAGCTTGGTGCCGCATTCCTTTTGAGGGCTCCTCGCTCTTTGGCAATAAACTTGATAATGCCATTTCCCGGGCCACGGGTGGTAAGTCGGGGTTCCTCCCTCAAGACAGGCGTTTGCAAAACCAGAAACGCACCTTTTTGAGGGCACAGAATACAGATCGTGCAAGAGAAGCAGGCAGCTACAGACCCGGTCGTGAATTTTCGAGGCCCTGGAAATCCAGACAGTCCTCTTTCAGGAAACCAACTAAAAGTACTCCGTCTGGTAGTCGGGAGTCTACGAAGTCTTTTTGAAATTGGGCCCGTTCAAACTTGAAAGGTGGGGGCACGTCTCCTCCACTTTCAGCATGTTTGGGCGGCCTCAATTCAAGATTTTTGGACCATCAAGACGGTCTCTTCAGGCCACACGTGGGTCTTCAACAGCACCCCCAGGCTCAGATACATACCCACAAGTCTTCCAAGTGCAGAAGAAAAGAAGCAAGTCTTACTAAATTACGTAAGCTCTTTATTAACTCAAGACGCAGCCATTACTGTTCCAGAGGGCGAACGAGGAGAAGGCATGTACTCCCCGTTGTTCATGGTACAGAAAAAGAACGGTACCTGGAGACCAGTAATAGACCTAACGCATCTCAACCGATTTATTCGGAAGGAAAGATTCAAAATGGAGTCACTATTGACAATCCAGCAGTCAGTCCATCCAGGAGATTGGTTAGTGTCAATAGATCTGAAGGACGCATATTTTCACGTCCCAGTAGCTGCAGACTATCAAAAGTACCTCCGCTTTGCTGTAGGCGATCAACACTTACAGTTCACCTGCCTACCTTTTTGGTCTCACGACATCACCTCGGGTGTTCTCCAAGGTTCTGTTAGCCATTGTGGCTCTGCTCCGAGTGAAAGGAGTTCGTCTTCATCACTACCTAGACGACCTCTTACTTCTAGCTCAAGACACATGTCAACTCTTGGAACACAAGAATCTAGTAATAGCCACTCTCCAAGAATTCGGGTGGCTCCTGAATTTGGAGAAGAGTCATCTCATTCCAACACAGTCCCTTGTGTTTCTAGGTGCCCTCTTCAACACAATAGACGGCACCATTTCATTGCCCGAGGAAAAGATTGCAACAATCCGGGACAGGATCCGCGCAACACTTGCTTCCTCTCACCTGTCTGCTCTGCAATGCCTGAAGGTAATCTGCACCATGACAGCCACCATCCCTATGGTGAGGTGGGCTCAGTGGCACACTCGCCCATTCCAGAAGGGGTTCCTCCAGCAATGGGACTCCCCCAGCAAGAGTCAACGCATCAGACTCACTTCATCCATGAGAGAATCTCTTCTTTGGTGGCTTCAGGGGAAGAATCTCAGCAACTGTCACACAATCCGTCCCATCACTTGGATTACTGTAACTTCGGATGCCAGCAATCAGGGGTGGGGCGCTCATTGCCTGACGGAAATAGCCCAGGGCAGGTGGAACACACCGTCCCAAAGAATTGTGTCCAACATACTGGAGTTGCGGGCTGCCTTCCAGGCGCTCATGTCCTTCCATCATCTGTTGACAGACACTTCTGTGATGCTCAGGATGGACAACACAACCGCAGTTGCTTACATAAGGAAGCAGGGTGGTACCCGCAGCTGGTCCTTACTCCGGGAAGTAGAACCAATCATGACCTGGGCCCAGAAGTACCTATGCAACATCTCTGCAGTGTACATTCCAGGGGTCCAGAACGTTCAAGTGGACTTTCTGTCACGAACTCAAATGAACAACAACGAATGGTCTCTACACATAGAGGTATTCAATTGGCTTCTAACTCTGGGAGTGTCTCCAGAAGTGGATCTGTTTGCGTCCCCATGCAATCACAAGTTGACCAAGTATTACTCGAGGTCTCGGGATCCCCAAGCCTACGGGATAGATGCTCTCACAGATTGGTGGAGATTCAGCCAGGCTTATGCCTTTCCTCCAGTTCCTGTGATACTTCAATTCCTTCACAGACTCAGAGTGGAGAGAGTAGAAATCATAGCAGTAATTCCGTTTTGGCCCAACAGGCCATGGTTTTCCCTCTTGACGTCTCTCAGTTATCGGGACTCAATCCCTCTACCCCTCAGACCGGATCTCATGTCTCGGGGCACAACGTTGCACCCATGCCCAGCTCATCTGCACCTCAGGGTATGATTCTTGAGAGGGGAAGGCTGGAAGCCTTAGGATGTCCAGAAGAAGCCATGTTGACTCTCCTTAATGCTAGAAGAAATAGCACCAACAGAGTTTATGAGCGTATCTGGTCAAAATTTACAGACCATATGTCTCCCAGGGCTAATTCCTGTAATTCTCCAGACATCCAGGATGTACTTAGTTTCTTACAAACAGGTTTGGATTTGCCTTTATCAGTAAGCTCTCTTCGAGTTCAAATCTCAGCCATTTCAGCATTCACTGGAATCTCTTGGGCCAATCATTCCCTGATTCGCCAGTTCTTTAAGGGTGCAGTCAGACTTAGTCCACAGAGAAAACCGAGGTTCCCCAAATGGGACCTGCCTCTTGTACTGGACTATCTTACCACACTCAGCACAGATCCTGAAAAACCTCTTTCGGTAAAAGATCTTACTCTCAAAACCGTCTTCCTAGTAGCGGTCACTTCAGCCAAAAGAGTGTCTGATATCAGAAACTTGGGTTCAAAAGAGCCTTTCCTGACCTTTTTTCCAGATAGAGCAGTATTAATTCCCATGCTGGGTTCAAACCCGAAAGTTACATCGATCTTTCATGAAAATCAGGAAATTGTATTACCCACTTTTGGAACTTCTGAAGGTCAAGATGTTCATCCCTTTGATGTGGGCCACACATTAAGTCAATACCTGGAAATGACAGAGTCTTTCAGACAAACAGATTTTCTTTTCATTTTTCTTCATGGAAAGAACAGAGGAAAAAGGGCCTCAATCAGATCTATTGCGGCATGGATAGTTCAGACCATCCAAAGAGCTTACAAAGCAAAAGGTTTGGCTCCTCCGGAGGCAGTAACTGCGCACTCAACCCGGAGCATCTCTACTTCTTGGGCAGCCTCTCGTCATGTCGCACCTGACGTTATATGCAGAGCGGCCTCTTGGTCGTCTATTAATACTTTTGTTTCCCACTATTGTGTCGAACCAGCTGCCTTATCACTGAATTTTGGTTTACAAGTTCTGTCAGTTGACAGTGTTAAATAAATTTATTTCTTGCCTCAGCATTTTGCCCGCCCGGGTGTGTTTGGCGAGTTATTTCCCACACGTATGCTGCCATGGAGCATGTCAGGAAAACGGAAAATTTATTATCAAATACTTACCGTAATTTTCCTTTCCTGATAGGCTCCATGGCAGCAGGAGTCCCTCCCAATGCTTGGAGTAGGCTAGTTACGGAACACGGCTGAGAGCCCAGAGCCAAAATTTATAGGGAGGGGGTCCTATTGGGTAGTTATGGAGGCGGGGCCAACCCACACGTATGCTGCCATGGAGCCTATCAGGAAAGGAAAATTACGGTAAGTATTTGATAATAAATTTTCCGTTATTCAATCCATTTTGGAATAAGGCTGTAACATGACAAAATGTGGAAAAAATTAAGTGCTGCGGCTGTGAATACTTTCGGGATGCACTGTATAGAACAAATAAATAAAACTTTATGTTTAAAAAGTGCCACACTGTACTTTCTGTTTTAATTCCAATTCAAGAAGCATGCTCAAACTTGGCCAATCACTGGAAGGAATCAAAGCTGGATGACATGAAACGGTTAATTTTTTTCCCCTTCTATTATAACCAGCCTCTCTTTTTTCTACACATAAACACAAAAGCCTTTTGGTGGATTCGCTGTAGTTCCAGCTAATCCAAAGCCTGTGCACTACCTGTTCTTTTATACAAAGTATTTTCTATACTTTTGAGCCTTTTGCCATAAGGGTACCTTCAAAGTATATTTTTACCAATTACTTCAAACAAAGGTAGCCTATTATAGGCCCACTATTGCAAACACATTTTGTATTTTGATAACCATATAAAGTCAATCCAGGTAATGGTGGCAATAAGAATATTAGTCTATTTTTCTATTCCAAGTGCTTTTATATTTTTTATTTTCTTTTACATTTACATGCAAATTTTCACCTGCTCAACTTAGGCGTCCTTTTTTTTTATGGGAAAGCATTGCTTCTACGAAAGGTTTCCATTAACCAAAACAGCAAAGTACTGTATATACCAGTGGCAGCTGTTGTTTTTTTTTGGATAGGGGGGGGCAAAGAACCACCCCCCCACCGCACGCTGTCTGGCACTTACTTAGGTGGCAGGTAGCGGGCATCGGCATCGGACAGCGGGCATTGGGAAGTGGCTCGTGTGTCCTTTCCTCCATCACAGCGGCTGTGTGTTTCCTTCCCTCCTTCTAGGCATCCAATAGGATCGCCTATCTTTTCAGCCAATCGGATGACAGGTCTCAAGACCTGCTTCCTGATTGGCCAGGAGGAGGATCGGTGTTACAATAGAGAATGTTCATTTGCTATCTTAACACACCTGGGTGGTATCCGTTCGCATTCTCTGTGCCACGAGCCCACCCTATTTTCAAGCCTATTGGAGCCTCTGGCTCTAATCCGGTGCTTCAAAAAAAACACACCCCTTATAGGAATCCATGCATCAGTGTCCTGAAAGGGGCCGAACGCATGGATAGGGGGGCAGACATGGATAGGGGGCGCGGTGCCCGTGTGCCCTTAATGGACAGGACACCCCTCATATTTACAGATGATTCTGCAAACAGTCCAACGTTTCAAAGTTTATTATCTCAAAGGAATATAATTTTTTGTAGCTGTATGCCTTTGAGATAATAAACTTTCCAAATTTGGATTGTGTGCTGGATCATCTTTTTTTTTTTTTTCACAAGAAAGTGCTGGATCATCTTTAAACAAACTTAATGGAACATGGCTGCTATGGGGCTTAAGGTGGAAAGGGCGATAGAGGTCTACTTACCTTCCCAGTTCTACCCACTAAATGGAAGTACTACAATTGACGGTTTGATCTTCTGCCTAATAGGGTCTGTATAATTTTGGCACATTGTCATTCCGCAGAGTCAATGACCTCACAGCAGGTAAATATCCATTGTCACCAATGATGTTTAGTGAGCTGACCACCGATTACTAATATAAGGAACACTTTTTTCCCACTGATCACCAATTTTTTGGTGAACATTTCTTCTTCAGTAACCAACAAAGCAAGGATGCAATTTTCCCCTCTAATAACTACAAGTGTAAGGGATCATTTTTCCTTTACTGGCCACCAGTATAAAGGTGCATTTCTTCTTCACAGGTCACCAATGAAATAAGGTATTTTTTTTCTAATTACTTACCACCAGAATAAGGGGACATTTCTTCTCCCGCTGACCACCAAGGTAAGAAGACATTTCTTACCCCACTGACCATGAATGAAAAGAGACATTTCTTCGCCCTCTAACCTCCAATTTAAGGGACCATTCTTCCCAATGTCTTCCAATATAAGAAGGTATATTTTGAATCCCACAGGCCACCAAGGTAAAGAAGCCCTTCTCCCACTCACCACCAATGTGTCTCAAACCTGATAGGGGATTAAAGGAGCAGCTTCCCTTGTATCCCCAGCCCAAGCACCCCTGAAGGTGAAACGCAGGGTGCAAAGGGACAGGAGGAAGATGAGTGCCACAGGATGCAGCTTGCAGAACCCCAAACTGGAAATGCCAACCAGAGAGATCCAGTGGGACATGTGAGCAGGAATGGTAGGGAGTCAGCAGAAGTTAAAGGGGAACTCTGGCTTGTAGGACTATACATATAAGCAGGCACCTGCATCCGCACAGAAGACCAGTAGGCACTTGACAGTGGCGTGAAGCATACTCAGAGGCAGAAGCAAAGTCACAGATCAAGCCGAGGTTAGGAACGGATAGAACAGAAGTACAGAGCAGGAAACCCAATCAGGTTCAGAAAGAAGCTGGGTCAGTAACAGGTGCCACATGCAGAACACAAGTCAGGAAGCAAGGAACATGCTGAAAACCAGCCAGCACTGACATTGTGTTAGAGAATTCCTTAATGCTTACTCTGGGTGTGCACACATATCTGTGCACGTGATGTGATGCATGTGCACAACCATGTGCATCCTTGTGCACGAGTGCCTGGCTGAAGTACAATACAGTGCAAAAGTTTTAGGCAGGTGTGAAAAAATTTTTGTCAATTAAAAATGCTTTCAGAAATAAAAGTGTTAATAGTTTATTTTTATCAATTAACAAAATGGAAAGTAAATTAACAGAAGAAAAATCCAAATCAAATCAATATTCGCTTTGACAACCCTTTGTCTTGAAAACGGCATTAATTCTTCTAGGTATACTTGCACACAGTTTTTGAAGGAATTTGGCAGGTAGGTTGTTCCAAGCATCTTGGAGAACTAACCACAGATCTTGGAAATGTAGTTCTGGGGAACAATGCATATGGCAATAGGAACTGACAGAGGGCGCCCTGCTTATCTCTTCTCCCAGCAACTCACTGCCATAACTTTAAACGCCTAATGATGATGTCATAGGCAGTAATGAAGCTGATTATTGCTACAGGAACAAGATAAATAAAATGCCGGGGACATGCTCTAGGGTTAGTTATGGCGAACCTTGGCACCCCAGATGTTTTGGAACTACATTTCCCATGATGCTTATGCACAGAGGCGTAACTATAAACCTCTGGGCCCCGGTGCAAGAAATCACGAAGGGCCCCCCCCCCCCGAAAAAGCATGACTTTTATACTTTTTTTTTGAGGGGGTGGCAACGGCGGTAGTTGAGGGGGGATGGCAGCTGTGGTACTTGAGGGGGGTGGCAGTGGTGGTACTTGAGGGGGGTGGCTGCAGTGGTACTTGAGGGGGGTGGCGGCTGCGGTGGCAGTGCCATCCTCTCCCACCACCACCTGTGCCTCTTACTGATCGCATCCTCCCACCACTGATTTCATCCCTATCCCCCCATCACCTCTGTTATAGAAGTAATGGGGGATAAGGGATGAGATCAGTGGTGGGGGGATGGGATCAGTAAGAGGCACAGGTGATGGAGGTTGGCATCGATTGCCCAGCTCTGCAAAATGTCACTTACCGTCAATCAATCGATTCCCCGGGAATTCCGTTCGATCGGTCACGGTGCCTTCTAATCTCCCGCCAGGATGCCTTCTTGCCTCATGGGTAGACGGGTAGGTATTCCACGCAGAGAGGAAAGCTCCTCCCTCGCCTTCTCTCATTGGTGTGAGCATGTCTGCTGACTTATTTTTCAGTGTCTGCCCCCAGTCTCAGCGCTGCCTCTGCCCAGGCCCAGATTTACTCCCTTTGTCGCCCCAAGGCCAGGTCCTTCAATACCGCCCCCCCACACACACCATCACATAGGGGGACTCCCCAGAGAGCCCCTCTTATATCAGGGTCCCCAGAGAGCCTCCCTACTTACATCAGGGTCCCCAGAGAGCCTCCCCCTACATTAGGGTCCCCAGACTTACATCAGGGTAACCAGAGAGTCTCCCCTTACATCAGGATCCCCAGAGAGCCTCCCTTACATCAGGGTCCCCAGAGAGCCCCCCCTTACATTAGTGTCCCCAGAGAGCCTCCCCTCTTACATTAGTGTCCCCAGAGTGCCTCCCCTCTTACATTAGTGTCCCAGAGAGCCCCTCCTTACATCAGGGTCCCCAGAGAGCCTCCCCTTACATCAGGGTCCCCAGAGAGCCTCCCCTTACATCAGGGTCCCCAGAGAGCCTCCCTACTTGCATCAGGGTCCCCAGAGAGCCCCCCCTTACATTAGTGTCCCCAGAGAGCCTCCCCTCCTACATTAGTGTCCCCAGAGAGCCCCTCCTTACATCAGGGTCGCCAGAGAGCCCCCCCCCTTACACCAGGGTCCCCAGAGAGCCTCCCCTTACACCAGGGTCCCCAGAGAGCCTCCCCCCTTACACCAGGGTCCCCAGAGAGCTCCCCTTACATCAGGGTCCCCAGAGAGCCCCCCCCCTTACACCAGGGTCCCCAGAGAGCCCCCCTTACACCAGGGTCCCCAGAGAGACTCCCCCTTACACCAGGGTCCCCAGAGAGCCCCCCTTACACCAGGGTCCCCAGAGAGGCCCCCCCTTACACCAGGGTCCCCAGAGAGCCTCCCTTACACCAGGGTCCTCAGAGAGCCCCCCTTACACCAGGGTCCCCAGAGAGCCCCCCCTTACATCAGGGTCCCCAGAGAGCCCCCCTTACACCAGGGTCCACAAAGAGCCCCCCTTACACCAGGGTCCCCATAGAGCCCCCCTTACACCAGGGTCCCCAGATAGCCCCCCCTTACACCAGGGTCCCCAGAGAGCCCCCTCTTACACCAGGGTCCCCAGAGAGCCTCCCCCTTACATCAGGGTCCCCAGAGAGCCCCCCTTACACCAGGGTCCACATAGAGCCCCCCTTACACCAGGGTCCCCTTGAGCCTCTCATTACACCAAGGTCCCCATAGAGCCCCCCTTATACCAGGGTCCCCAGAGAGCCCCCCCTTACACCAGGGTCCTCAGAGAGCCCCCCCATTACACCAGGGTCCCCAGAGAGCCTCCCCCTTACATCAGGGTCCCCAGAGAGCCCCACTTACACCAGGGTCCACATAGAGCCCCCCTTACACCAGGGTCCCCATAGAGCCTCTCGTTACACCAAGGTCCCCATAGAGCCCCCCTTACACCAGGGTCCCCAGAGAGCCTCCCCTTACACCAGGGTCCACATAGAGCTCCCCCTTACACCAGGGTCCACATAGAGCTCCCCCCTTACACCAGGATCCCCAAAGAGCCCACCCCTAACATTAGTGTCCCCAGAGGCCCCCTTCCTTACATTAGTGTCCCCAGAAAGACCACCCCCCTCTTACATCAGGGTCCCAAAACAGCTGACTCCCCCCATGCAGGGGTTCCCCTGTACCTGGCTGGTGGAGGTGGAAGGCGGCGATCGGCAGCTCTATGGTGTCCACAGGCAGGGGGGTCTTGCTGGGGCTAGTAGTTCTATCTCCGAATCATGTATACAGCAGAGGGGGAGGGGGAGGGGCCTCTGACCCGGACATCAGCAACATTGTACAAGCAGTGTGAAAGTGAAACTAATACCTGCCCGGGTCAGAGGCCCCTCCCCTTCCCTCTCCGCTGTATACACACTGACACAAGAGAGAGAGAGAGAGTACTACACAAGCCCCAGGGAGATCCCTGCCCACACAGGCACCATAGAGCTGCCTTCCACCTCCTCCCACATCTCCCCACTGCACTCTAAACGGCCAGCCAGAGGTGCAGGGGGAGATGACTTGGGAGTCTTGGGGGGTTGCCGCGGTGCCGCCCCTGCATCCACTGGCGGGCGGTGGGTGGGCCCCTCACACGGGCGGCGGGCGGGCCCCCCGGACTTCACAGAACTACAGGGCCCAGTCGCAACTGTGACTGCTGCGACCCTGAAAATTCTGCCACTGCTTATGCACTTTGCAATGTAGTTGAGCATCATGAGAAATGTAGTTCCAAAACATCTGGGGTGCCAAGGTTCGCCATCACTGCTCTAGGGTGAGAGGGAGGCTTGGGGGTACAGTTGGGTCATTCCTGCAGATTACCTTTAAGAAAGAGCGACCTCATCGTACCTCATTCACATTTCCTTTAATGTTTGGACAGCTCATAGAAATAAAAACTAAATTAAGAAAAACAAGGGTCTGCACTTTATTTATATACTATATATATTTACAGAAGACCATTTGACTAATAATATCTTCAGCTTGTATACGGCTTGGAAACTACTGTCAAAATAAAAACTAAAGTCGACCTTTTTCCTGCTGTTTCATCTGCAGTGTATTTCACATTGCATTAAGGCATATATTGTATTTGGCTATTATTTTTAATAACTAAGATCTTTTCACATTGTCCTAGTCTGGGAAGAAAATTGACAATATTTCAGCAGTACTTTCTTCTAGGCCCAGTTGCACCCTGAGGCCACAAAACAATTCCTTAGCTTGTGTTGGCTGCCAGGCAAGTATTTACCCTAGTCTTGTATTTTATCTTTTAAATCAATACAATTACCATTTTCTGATCTTGTCATGTGCATGAAATATTATCTGCACATTGGAGAGGATGTGAGCCCTTAAAATCCATGCCACTGGATCTTCTTTCACATATATTTTATTAGTTTTCAAGAAATTGTACAAGTGCACTTAACAGAAAGCAATCAGAGCATGCACATTATATGACAAGTCAAGTACATTGGGTAAAAGTAAGGAAATATACATTTAATTAACTAGAGAGAAAGAAAATGGTTGCCAACAGTGGGTACACGTACTGTACGTGTGGGCAGTGGATGGTTGAGCGGGGGCAAGGGGAATATCATTAGTAGCCACAGTTAAAATGTAGAAGAAGTGAAAAATATATGGAGGAGAGCCTTGAAATATAGCTGTCCGTAAGGTAACTTTTGTCAGCCTCTAATGACCCTTCAGTGAAAAAAAAACCAAGCTAGAATGGAAGAGCTGGTCCAAATTAAGCCAAAGTTGGTAATCAAATAAATAGGAAAACAGAAGCTAACATAGCTGCAACCTTGAGCTATGAACCTATAGTTTAGGAAATGGGTGTTGACCTGAGCACAGCTAAATAGTGAGGTTGAGTGTTTCGAATCTTACATATGGACGTTTTAGGCACAGACACGTCAACACAACTTGTAAGATAAAATAGTATTTTTTATTTATTAACAATATCATAAAAAATATTTTAATACCAAAATTCATGTAAAAAAAAGGTTTTGTATATGCACATTAGGTGTGGAATGTGGTTGTAAACCCCAAAATATTGTATACTAAATAGCTCTGTGTGTGCTAGACAGCCACATCAATTAGAGGTTTCCAGACTCTAAAGGCCCGTATACACGATCGGATTTTCCGATGGGAATTGTGTGATGGCAGGGTTTTGGCGGAAAATCCGACTGTTTGTATGCTCCATCGGACAATTGTTGTCGGATTTTCCGACAACAAATGTTGGATAGCATGCTTTAAAATTTTCCGACAACAATTGTGTGATGTCATATTATCCGATCGTGTACACAGAAGTTCGTCGGAAAAAACTCCAAAGTACAAACACGCATGCTCAGAAGCTAACCATAAGAGAACATTATCAGAAGTTGCCCAAAGGGTTGGCGCTAAAGAGCTTAAAAACCACATAGTTTCTGTTTGTTGGCTGACAATTCTTTGCCGTTTGTATGCAGAACAAGTTCACAGCCAACGCCTTTCGGACAAAATTCCACGACTTTGTCCAATGGAAATCCGATCGTGTGTAAGAAGCATTAGAGTAGCAGGGATATCACCTTGGCCACACTTGTGTTGAAGTTTCTGTGCCTAAAAAGTCCATATTTTAGATTACAAACATACATTGGGGTTTATTTACTAAAGGCAAATCCACTTTGCACTACAAGTGTACTGCAAGTGCACTTGGAAGTGTACTTGGAAGTGCAGTCGCTGTAGTTTCGAGGGGAACATGCAAGGAAAATAAAAAACAGAATTTTTGCTTATACATGATTGGATGATACAATCAGCAGAGCTTCCCCTCATTTCAGATCTTCCCCTCAGATCTAAAGCGACTGTACTTCCAAATGCACTTCCAAGTGCACTTACAGTGAACTTGTAGTGCAAAGTGGATTTGCCTTTAGTAAATCAACCCCAATGTATTGACTTTCGGGACATGGCACTATCTTACACCAGATGTATCCACGGTGCCACCCAGTGGATACTATATAATTTAATAAATATTGAGGTTTATTGACAAGCTGGGTGGCGACTAGCTCTGTAGCTGCTATATTAAATATCAGAAGGAATTGGGCTATGCCTATACCTCCCTGTCTTGTGGATCAGAGCAGGCTGCAATCACAAAGTGAGAGAGAGAACATGGTGAAAGGCTACACAGAGTTGCAGACCTGCTTTGCTGCTGATCTGTGGCAGATCTTGTTTGTGTAAAGATTTATTTCCGCACTTGATTTTGGCTGTTTTAAATTGGACAAAGTACTCGCCACCCTCATTTGTCTCCCGCTTTAAAGCGGAGTTCCAGGCTTTTTATGTTTATTAGAAGTCAGCAGCTACAAAAAGTGTAGCTGCTGATTTTTAATAAACAGACACTTACCTGTTCCACAGTCCAGCGATGCGGCCGAATGGAGCGTCGCTCCTCTCCCCCTTCTCTCCGCCGGTGCCTCCATTGCCACTCTGGACACCCGGCCGTGACAGCTTTCGGCTTCGGCTTCACGGCCGGGCACGCACGGAGGCATGCACGAGACGCGCTGCGCTCCTGGAGTGGACAGGTGATCTCCTGGGACCTGTCACGTCTCCCAGGAGATCGCCTAGAGCAGGGATCTCCAAACTTTCTAAGCAAAGGGCCAGTTTACTGTCCTTCAGACTTTAGGAGGGCAGGACTAGGGCCGGTGGGAGTAGAAAATGTCCTGGTGTCCAGTGGGAGTAAACCATACCCTAACTTTGGTGTCACTGGGAGGACTAGTGCCCCATCATCGGGGTCACTGGGAGGACTAGTGCCCCACCGTTGGCGTCACTGGGAGGAATAGTGCCCCATCGTTGGTGTCAGTGGGAGGAATAATGGCCCATCATCGGTGTCAGTGGGAGGAATAGTGGCCCATCGTTGGTGTCAGTGGGAGGAATAGTGGCCCATCGTCAGTGTCAGTGGGAGGAATAGTGGCCCAACGTTGGTGTCAGTGGGAGGAATAGTGGCCCATCGCCGGTGTCAGTGGGAGGAATAGTGGCCCATCGTCGGTGTCAGTGGGAGGAATAGTGGCCCATCGTGGGTGTCAGTGGGAGGAATAGTGGCCCATCGTCGGTGTCAGTGGGAGAAATAGTGGCCAATCGTCTGTGTCAGTGGGAGGAATAGTGGCCCATCATTGGTGTCAGTGGGAGGATTAGTGGCCCATCATTGGTGTCAGTGGGAGGAATAATGGCCCATCGTTTGTGTCAGTGGGAGGAATAGTAGCCCATCGTTGGTGTCAATTGAAGTTATTGTTCCCCCTTTGATAGTGCTCCATTGTTGGTGTCAATTGAAGGTATTGTTCCCCCTTTGATAGTGCTCCATTGTTGGTGTCAGCGACAGGAATTATGCCCCATTGTTGGTGTCAGTAC
Source organism: Rana muscosa (assembly GCA_029206835.1). Taxonomy (NCBI): domain Eukaryota; kingdom Metazoa; phylum Chordata; class Amphibia; order Anura; family Ranidae; genus Rana; species Rana muscosa. The sequence goes on from CM055127.1 coordinate 114,153,510, forward strand.
ATGGAATGATGCCACAAGGGCCAGATAAAGGCAAGCAAAGGGCCACAGTTTGGAGACCATTGGCCTAGAGGGAGGGGCCGCCTAAGGCGAGAGGAGGAGTTGGCCAGGTGGTCCCTGGGTGGAAGGAGGAAGTGGGACAGGAAGTCCCACTCCTAACGAAGCCCCCACTCCCCCCCAAAAAAATGACATGCCAAATGTGGCATGTAAGGGGGCGAGAAGTGCTTAAAGCGGAAGTTCCACTTTTGGGTGGAACTCCGCTTTAACCTCCTTGATGGGCCCAATTGGTCCTTAGGCAGTTCCATAGGTTATGCACACTGATTGTTTGCCCCAGCTACATAGGTAGCTTTAGGGACATGTAAACTCAACTATCACAATATGATGTTGCCACCTGCAACCTATACATATATCTGCAACTTGCCTGCACTAAAGGCCAGTCTTACCTGTTTCAGTCACATATTCAACACAAAGCCTTAATTCTCTTTGATAATTTAACTCTCTAGTACGCTGCACATCTAGTGAAGAGGGAAAAAGAAGAACAACGTGAATTACAAGTGTGACGATCGGACCCTGGAGAGTTATAATGAATTTATTTACTGCTAATGTTTCAAGCCATGAAATGTTAACAGATGCAGAATTTATGAGTGCTAATCCTCCAAGTCTAGTCATTACTCTCCAGGTCTTTTTCAATTCCCCCTAAGCAAGCAGAAGAGTAAAAATAGTAAGTGTTAAGTGGATTTGTGTTCTAATTACAACATGGTTTGTTCGATATACACGTCATTTGCTTTTCAATTTGATGAGTTGATCCTAAAGAGAACAAATTGTTTCAGTTTTCCACTGTAAACTGCTTTGTGGTATAACAATCTCTTTTAACGATAACGATACTTTAAAGCAGTATTTCTCAAACTTTTTACTCCAGAGGAACCCCTAAAATACTCCTTTGCCCCTTATTGTATGGCAGATACGCCTAAATAGGAAATGGCACTATCATCCCTTAAATATCTTAAAGAGCAATATATTGTAATGTTTATACAACATATTAAACTTCGATGGTACTGTATCCCATCATTGAAGATGTCAATAGATTCTTAAAAGCATATACCATTTGTTAAATACCATAAATACAAAACAGTGTTGCTCCAATTGTACTCTAAAAGCCAATGGATCACATCCCTATGTAAACTGCATCCACCCAAGAACCCCAAAAACAGTTAGACCCCTTTCACACTGAGGCAGTTTTCAGGTATTTTAGCGCTAAAAATAGCGCCTAAAAAGCGCCTGAAAACTGCCTCCCATTCATTTGAATGGGTGCTTTCACACTGGGGTGGTGCACTTGCTGGGAGGTAGAAAAACTCCTGCAAGCAGCATCTTTGAAGCGCTGTAAATAGCGCCCCCAAAAACACCCCTGCCCATTGAAATGAATGGGCAGCACATCCAAAGCGCCTTAAAAGCGTTTTGAAAGCGCCACAAAACAGTTTTTTTTTTAAGGTCACGTTGTCACGAAAAGTGCTGCTAAAGCACCGCAAAAACTACCAGCTTTAGCGCCTGTATTAGCAGCACTTCAGTGTGAAAGGGGTCTTATAGATACTTAAATGTATTATGATGTTTATATAGCAATAGCTTAGTCTTTGCTGTAGGGGCTCTGGTTCCTTGATGCATATAGATATTGGTTCCTTTCTTCAAATTATACAGAAGAAATTTTGGTGTAAAAACAATTAAAGGAGAACTTAAATCAATATCAAGATAGATATTCAACGTAGATATACTCTAATTGTTCTATACTTGCATGTGTTTTATGCAGTGCCTGGCCCACAAAAAATGCATAAAAACATTTTCTGATATCGAAATGCAAAGTAAGAGATCAAAAAAGCCCCTGGTTCAAAGCTCAAGGGGCAGTGGAACCACCAAAGGTATACCTCTGGAAAGATGGCCTCAACCCAGCAAAGGTGGCTAACTGGTAAAAAGACAATAAAACACTCATATCTCAAGAGCATTCCTACAAACAATCTTTTCATAAATCACTTCCTCAGTCTTAGGGAGAAGTGCCTTCTAACCTGGTTGCCTCATTAAGGGAAATTTACTATATTGTCAAAAGTATTGGGACGCCTGCCTTTACACACACACATAAACTTTAATGGCATCCCCATCTTCATACGTAGGGTTCAATATTGAGCTGGCCTACCCTTTGCAGTTATAACAGCTTCAAATCTTCTGGGAAGGCTGTCCACAAGGTTTAGGAGTGTGGCTATGGGATGTTTGACCATTCTTCCAGAAGCTAATTTGTGAGGTCAGGCACTGAGGTTGGATGAGAAGGCCTGGTTCGCAGTCTCTGCTCTAATTCATCCCAAAGGTGTTCTATCGGGTTGAGGTCAGGACTTTGTGCAGGCCAGTCATGTTCCTCCACCCCAAAACTCGCTCATCCATGTCTTTATGGACCTTGCTTTGTGCACTGATCCAAATCATTTGGTGGAGGGGGGATTATGGTGTGAGGTTGTTTTACAGGGGTTGGGCTTGGTCCCTTAGTTCCAGTGAAGGGAACTCTTAAGGCATCACTATACCAAGACATTTTGGACAATTTCATGCTCCCAACTTTGTGGGAACAGTTTGGGGATGGCCCCTTGCTGTTTCAACATGACTGCGCACCAGTGCACAAAGCAAGGTCCATAAAGACATGGATGAGCGAGTTTGGGGTGGAGGAACTTGACTGGCCTTTACAGAGTCCTGACCTCAACCCAATAGTCCACCTTTGGGATGAATTAGAGCAGAGACTGTGAGCCAGGCCTTTTTGTCCAACATCAGTGCCTGACCTCACAAATGTGCTTCTGGAAGAATGGTAAAACATTCCCATAGACACACTTCTAAACCTTGTGGACAGCCTTCCCAGAAGAGTTTAAGCTGTTATAGCTGCAAAGAGTGGGCCAACTCAATATTGAACCCTACAGACTAAGACTGTGATGCCGTTGAAGCTCATGTGTGTGTAAAGACAGACGTTCCAATTCTTTTGAAAATATAGTGTATGTCCCCAATGAATAGTATGCCCCCTAATCCATCCTCTGGTAGAGGAAGATAAAGTATCATCCAGCTGATCTACTTCTGATAAAATAGAGATAAATAGTATTAATAATTTGTTTGTGTTTAGTACATCAACAACATCTCCCAACATATAAAATAATATAATGCACCTTGGGAGCCATATTATATGAATCTTGATCCTTATATATGTAGCAAGTATTTTTGTGGCCCCCTGGGCAAATAGACCTATACGTATAATGTATGTAGTTAATACTTAAATCCAATACTCAATATTAGAAATGGGCCGAATGACCCCCTGTTCAGTTTGCACCAGAACCTTCGAACATTGCGAAAGTTCCGAACCGAATAACAAACTCATTGTAGTCTATGGGACCCGAACTAAATTTTTTTAAAGTGCCCATTTTGAAGGCTTATATGCAAGTAATTGGGCATACAATGGTTATGGGGGTCCGGGTACTGCCCTGGAGGAAATGTATCAATGAAAAAAGTTTGTAAAAAACATAAATTTTTATATGAGCAGTGATTTATTGATGCTTAAAGTGAAAGCATAAAAATGAAAAATTCCTTTCAATATAGTGCCTTGGTCTATCTGTAAAGTGGCACATCTGTACTGTGTATAGAAGCTGCTGCAGCAATAATTGCATTTATAAAGCCAAAAAAATGAAATTTCCCCTGCAAGCTTTCTTTATTTTGTAAGCAACGGTGTGCGGAGCCAGTCTGTATGATGAGGCCACAATGTAGTGCACTGGGAACAAGATTAGAGATTTTTGGGATAAATTCTGGTGTCTCTGCCACAGACTTTGGATCAAAGTAACAGGTGCAGAAAAATTGGTCTTTGGGTGTCGGTGGTGCCTTCACACTGTAACCCTATAGAGGTACTCTTGATGAAAGCAAGAATTGGCCTTGCTGTCAACAATTGAAATGATATGCACCTGTCAAACAGGTGTGGAAAAATTGGTCTTTGGTTGTTAATTGCGCCCATGAAACCTACACCAGAAAAAATCTTCCAGATGAAATTAACACCCACAACGCTAGGCAGCCTAGAAGTCCTGCAGAGATTCCACATCCCAAAAACACGTAATCAGCGGCATCGGCATCAGGAGCTTCATAGCTGCTGTTAATTCAGGACTGATTCATTTTGATAAATGTCAGATGGTCCACGGAGTCTGTGGACAGACGCGTTCTATTATCAGTGACAAAACCTCCAGCAGCACTGAATGCCCGTTTGGAAAGCAGGCTGGATGCAGGGCAGCCCAGCAGCTCAATTGCATACTGGGCAAGTTCTGGCCAGTGGTCTATTCTTATGACCCAGTAAGCCAGTGGATCGTTGACTGGAAAACTCTCCATCTCTGTTTTTGCCCCAAGATAATCGTCCACCATGTGATGCAGATACTGCCAAAGGAATGTGGAAGCTGACAGCTTCCGAGGACTGGGCAGCGAGGACTAAAAAAATAGTGAAATGCATCACATAGGTGGCCTCCTTCTCCACCGCTCCTCTCTTGACCAACAGAAGCCTCAAAACAACGTTTTCCACAACACATTAACCTACCAGAGTCCAGTGTTTAGAGGAGGAGGAGGAATGCTGCCTATGACACCAAGAACACCATCCCCACTGTCAAACATGGAGGTAGAAACATTATGCTTTGTGGGTGTTTTTCTGCTAAGGGGACAGGACAACTTCACTGCATCAAAGGGACAATGGACGTGGCCATGTACCATCAAATTTTGAGTGAGAACCTCCTTCCCTCAGCCAGGGCATTGAAAATGGGTCGTGGATGGGTATTTTAGCATGACAATGACCCAAAACACACAGCCAAGGCAACAAATGAGTTGCTCAAGAAGAAGCACATTAAGGTCCTGGAGTGGCCTAGCCAGTCTCCAGACCCTAATCCCATAGTAAATATTTTGGAAGGAGCTGAAGGTTCGAGTTACCAAACGTCAGCCTCAAAACCTTAATGACTTGGAGAGGATCTGCAAAGAGGAGTGGGACGAAATCCCTCCTGAGATGTGTGAAAACCTGGTGGCCAACTTCAAGAAACGTCTGACCTCTGTGATTGCCAACAAGGGTTTTGCCACTAAGTACTAAGTCATGTTTTGCAAAGGGATCAAATACTTATTTCACTCATTAAAATGTAAAATCAATTTATAACTTTTTTGAGATGTGTTTTCTGGACATTTTTGTTGTTATTCTGTCTCGCAATGTTAAAATCAACCTACCATTAAAATTATAGACTGATCATTTCTTTGTCAGTGGGAAAACGTACAAAATCAGCAGGGGATCAAATACTTTTTTCCCTCACTGTACTAACCTATTCCCACAGTTGATTCAGAGGAAGGCAAAAAAACCTTATAAAACATGATCCATTTTGTTCCACTGGGGGAAAAAAATCCTTCCTGATCCCTCATGAGGCAATCGGATATTCCCTGGATATTTCCTGGAACAACTACCCCTGTCGTTATTGCCTATAAATATTACTAACCAGATATAGTTTGTGCTTTTAGCCTCAGCTTAACCTCTGCACTATTTCCATAGTTCGCCCCTTCGTGACTAACGACACTACAAAACAACTTATTCCCTCCTTGGGTATATCCCGCCTTGACTACTGCATCTCCCTCCGTCCTCACTGGCCAAACTTTACACAGGTTATTCCCCCCTTCAGTCTATTATAAGTGCTGCTGCTAGACTAATACACCTTACTAACCGATCTGTGACTGCTGCCCCTCTCTGCCAAATCCTTTACTGGCTTCCAACATATAAAATCTAAAATACTAACCACAACATACAAGGCCCTCCACAACACTGCCCCAGCTACATCATCAATCTCAATTGCAGATATCACTCAAATCGTCCTCTCCGCTCCTCCCAACACATATTGCTCTCTAGTTATCCCCTCCCATGCTCCCCTTCTGGACTTTTCCAGAACCTCTCCCATCCTCTGGATCTCCCTACGCCAGTATGTCCAGTCAGCTCGTACCCTGTTTGCCTTAGGGCAATCCTTGAAAACTCATTTAGTCAGGGAAGCCTACCCCACCTCCACCAAAAAAACTGTTCTTGAGTCACCTCCATCAAATCATCCCCTGTAGCTATTACCAGTGGCGTCGCTATGGGGGAGCGGACCCGGGTGACACCCGCAGAGGGGTGGCACCATCCCGACCTGAGGGCGGCGTCTGCAGGCAGGGCTTTTTTCAGCTGGAATGTAGTGAGATAAAGTTCCGCCACCTCCGGCACCGTGCTAGCCCTGTGTTTTTCCTCCTCTCACTACTGCTGTGGTTGCCTAGAGAATGACAGTCTGAGTAGAAGACTGGGGGGGGGGGTGGCCTATGACATAATCGCTCAGCGTTGATGTCTGTCGGGGTCCGGGGGGGGGGCAGCATCAGTCCAGAACCACTCCAGTCGACAGTCTTGTTGCTGCCGTGACCCACACCTTCTTGCCATCTTCCTGAACCCTCCCTCGTCCGCTGCCACTGCCCAGGGGTAGCTGAGCCTGAGCTGGTGTGATAAGGGGGGGTGGCCAATGGAATTGCTGGTGTCTGTCAGGGCCCTGGGCTCGGGGGTGGACATCCATCCAGATCCAGTCGTGTTGTTGCAGACAGTCAGTTCAGCAGACAGCAGGTCAGTTCTATTGCCAAAAATCTGAATCAATCTTCAGTGCCAATGTCAATGATGCCATTGCCTGCTGTCCTCAGGGACAGATCTGATCCAGAGATCCCCATACTGTATGGGGATCTCTGGATCGGATCCCACCCCAAGAACAGAAGACAATGCAAAGGATGCGTTAGAAAGCTTTTAAATATCAACACCTAAAAAAGTGCAAAACAGAGTCCTTATACAAGGAGAGGGGACCCAGGACTGGGAGGACTCAGAGCTGTGTGTGAAGTTCTCTGAATTTTTAATCTGGACTTTTAGAGTGTACTGGTCGGAGAGGGGTTTGACGGACCATCTTCACCTGGGGTTTTCTTGATTGGATAATCCAAACTGCGCTATTTGACCTTTCAATTGAGGGGTCCAAATCATGATGGTAAGAGGCAGTGTGATTGGGTGAAGGTGATGGGTTTTTCTGTGCAGCACTCCATTCTCTTAACTGCACTCCAATCTTTGAGCACTCGGATAATCCTGATAAGGACTCTGTTGTGGACTTTTTTATGTGGTAAAGCGGTAGTAAATCACTGCAATTTAAAAAAATATATACTTTACCCAGCAAAATAATAGCATAAAGTATTATGAAATACTTACCTTAGAATGAAGCCCTCCAGCGGCGCTGAGAGGGCTTCCATCTTTTCCTTCCTTCTGGGTTTGTGGTCTCCGAACCATGGTTACGGCACGGTGCTCTGAAGGTCCAGTGCAGTATGTCGGACCTTCAGAGCGCATGAGCCAGTGACGGGGGTGACACCGTGTTTTTACAGCACCAGGTGACACCAACCCTAGTGATGGCACTGGCTATTACCTTTTGTACAGCCTCTCCCTCCCTTTAGATTGTAAGCTCCATGAGCAGGGCCCTCCTATTCCTACTGTATTGAACTGTCCCCCATTACATTGTAAAGCTCTGCGCAAACTGTTGGTGCTTTATAAATCCTGTATAATAAAAATACATCCAGGCCTTTTTTAACCACATGACCTCTGGAAGATTTACCCACCTTCATGACCAGGCGACTTTTTGCGATACAAATTCCGACCGTGTGTGGGCTCCATCGGAGAAATTCCGATGAATTCTATCGGAATTTTAAAATAGAACCTGTTCTATATTATTCCGATGAAAAAAGGTCTGATCGTGTGTATGCGGCATAACTGACACTTTTGACACTTTGCGGGAACCAGTGACACTAAGCCCAGGTTCACACTGGGCTGCGGGAGTGAAGCCGTGCGAGTTTAGCTGAACTCCCACGATTTCACTCTCTCTCTGGCAGTCCCGATTTCAGCCGCGATTACAAAGACATCTGTGCAGGTTTCTGCACAGATGTCAATGTAAATCGCGGCCGAAATCGCAAAAAGTAGTACAGAAACGACTTTTTTAAATCGGTGCAGCACCGCACTGATTAGGACGGTGCCATTGCCGGCAATTTGCGGCAAATATCACCGTTTTGACATGCGATTTGACATGCCAAATCGCATGTCAAAACGCACCAGTGTGAACCAGGGCTAATACAGTGATTAGTGCTAAAAATATTCACTGTCACTGTACTAATGACACTGGCTGGGAAGGGATTAAACATGTAGGGCGATCAAAGGGTTAACTGTGTGCCTAGTCAGTGTTTGTATCTACTATGTGTGCTGCTTTTACTAAGGGAGGAGATGGATTTGATCCCCTGTCAGAACAGAACTCTCCCTTGTTTACATAGACAGAGCTCCATTCTGAGTCTCTGCTCAACGATGAGCGGGTGCCAGTGGACATCGAGTGCCCGGCACCTGCAGATCGGCTTCTGCTGTGAATAATCACAGCAGAAGCAGCCCACCGGCAGAGTGCAGGCGGCCCCTGCAGGCAGAAGTGCAAGATCATGTAAATATACGTGATCCGGCGCACAGCTGCCGCCCAGTAGCAATAAAACTGCTATAGGGCTGTTAGCAAGGGGTTAAAACAATCTACTGAGCTGGCCAGAACCAGTTCTTGAGGGAGCCTATTGCATATTTTTACAGCTCCTATTGTGAAGACGCCTTTCCATATGTAAAGGTGAAATCTCTTTTCCTCTAGACGTAAAATGTGCCCCCTTGTTCTCTATAACAACCCTTAAGAGGAGTTCCGCCTGCAATTTTTTTTTTAAAGTCAGCAGCTACAGTACAAATACTGCAGCTGCTGACTTTTAAAATAAGGACACTTACTGTACCTGTCCAGGGTGCCCGCGATGTCTTTTGGATCATCCGGGTGCAGGCGCCGACATCTTCAGTAAGGGAATCAGGAAGTGAAGCAGTTACCTACTGCGCATGCTCGAGTCGTGCTACATGTTCTGAGTGGTCCCTGCTGTCTTCTGGGACCTGGCGTAGTTTGCCGTGGATTTTGCGGCGCTCTTTCGCCCGAAGTGGGAGCAAATACCTGAATTTGACAGGTATCTGCTCCCCCCTCCCCCCTGAAAGGTGCCAAATGTGACACTGGAGGGGGGGAGGAACCGGAAAAGCGGAAGTTCAATTTTTGAGTCTAACTCCACTTTAAAGTAAATAACTCAACAACAAGTTCACTATATGGACCCCTTATGTATCTACACATGTTGATCATATCCCCCCCTTAATCTCCTCTTCTCAAGAGAGAATGAATCTTTCCTCATAACTGAGCTCCTTCATGCCATTCAGTTTTGTTGCCCTTCTCTGTAATTTCTCCAGATTCCATATATTCCTTTTTTGAACTGGTGCCCAAAATGTAACTCCATATTCTAGATGAGGTCTTACTAATGATTAGGGATGAGCCGAACACCCCCCAGTTCTGTTCGCACGAGAACTTGCGAACAGGCAATAAATTCATTCGAACATCCGAACACCGTTAAAGTCTATGGGACTCGAACATGAAAAATCTAAAGTGCTAATTTTAAAGGCTAATATGCAAGTTATTGTCATAAAAAGTGTTTGGGGACCCGGGTCCTGCCCCAGGGGACATGTATCAATGCAAAAAAAAGTTTTATGTGCAGCCATTGGAGGAGCATTGGAGGAGCAGGGCGTGCGGCATTGTCCACAGAGACAGCCGGGATGGACTGGCCATGGGACACACGCTGGGCCGAGGCCGCTGGGCCACTTGTCTTGGAGGAGCCCAAAGCAAAGCTGCTCCTGCAGCTTGCCCTGCTTACCCAGCCTCTCCACGGTCGTCCGCCGGAGCCCAGGGGTGGAATCAAACGATCAGCTGATCTGATCGGATGGGGGTCGAGCTGGAGGAGGTCTCCCGTGCGTTAGCTGTGACTCGCAGACTGTAGGTGTCAGGGCCCGGACTGGCGGCTAGTGAGGACACAGGAGGTGGATCCTCTGTGCCAGAGAGGCGAAGGCACAGGTCGCACTGGAGGACCGGTTCTAAGCAGCTACCGGTTTTCACCAGAGCCCGCCGCAAGGCGGGATGGACTTGCTGCGGCGGTAGCAACCAGGTCGTGTCCCCCAGTAGCGGCTCAACTTCTCTGGCAGCTGAGATAGGCACGATACACTGGGACTAGGCAGAGGCAAGGTCAGACGTAGCGGAAGGTCATGGCAGGCGGCAATGGTACGTAGTCAGGGGCAACGGCAGAAGGTTAGATACACTGGAAAGGCAAGTACAAAACGCTTTCTCAGGGCACTAAGGCAACAAGATCCGGCAAGGACAGGAAGGGGGAGTGGGTTTTTAAGTGTTTTGGAGTGTGACACAGTAATTGGACCAGGCACCAATCAATGGTGCACTGGCCCTTTAAATTTAAGAAGACCGGCGCGCGCGCGCCCTAGAGAGCAGCGGGACCGCGCGCGCCGGGACGGAGCAGGGGGAGGAGGCCGGTGAGCAGGATGGGATGCGATCCGCGGGCGGACAGGTGCCGCCGCATGGATCGCATCCCCGCCAGCATCAGAGCAGCGCTCACGGTCAGAGGAGCCGACCGGAGCGCTGCAGGGGGACAGACGCCGCGGGCGCTCCGGGATGGATGGGACACCCGGAGCGCTCGGCGTTACAGTAGGAGACTCAATCTTCTAATCCTGGGACTTGTGACACCGACTGCTGCCCGCTGCCATGTGGAGGGAGCTGGAAAGAAGTGTCCCAAGGTAAGAACTTGTCAGGTGGTGTGGGGGGAAGCGCCCGGGATGAAGGCTTCCAGTCAGACCTTTTCACTGGTGTGTGACTCCCTCCACCTGGCTACACCCCCTCCTATCCGCCTGGCTCCATCCCTCCACCTGGCTACACACCCCTCCTATCCACCTGGCTTCATCCCTCCTCCTGGCTACACCCCCCTCCTATCCGCCTGGCTCCATCACTCCACCTGCCTACCCCCCCTCCTATCCGCCTGGCTCCATCCCTCCACCTGGCTACACCCCCCTCCTATACACCTGGCTCCATCCCTCCACCTGGCTACACCCCCCTCCTATACACCTGGCTCCATCCCTCCACCTGGCTACACCCCCCTCCTATCCACCTGGCTCCATCCCTCCACCTGGCTACACCCCCTCTTATCCACCTGGCTCCATCCCTCCACCTGGCTACACCCCCTCTTATCCACCTGGCTCCATCCCTCCACCTGGCTACACCCCCTTCTGTCCACCTGGCTCCATCCCTCCACCTGGCTGCACCCCTCTCCTGTCCACCTGGCTCCATCCCTCCACCTGGCTGCACCCCCCTCCTATCCGCCTGGCTCCATCCCTCCACTTGGCTACACCCCCCTCCTATACACCTGGCTCCATCCCTCCACCTGGCTACACCCCCCTCCTATCCACCTGGCTCCATTCCTCCACCTGGCTACACCCCCTCTTATCCACCTGGCTCCATCCCTCCACCTGGCTACACCCCCTCTTATCCACCTGGCTCCATCCCTCCACCTGGCTACACCCCCTTCTGTCCACCTGGCTCCATCCTCCCCCCACCTGGCTGCACCCCTCTCCTGTCCACCTGGCTCCATCCCTCCACCTGGCTACACCCCCCCTCCTGTCCACCTGGCTTCATCCCTGCACCTGGCTCCATCCTCCCTCCACCTGACTGCCCCCTCTCCTGTCCACCTGGCTATAGCCTCCCTCCACCTGGCTGCACCTCCTCTCCTGTCCACCTGGCTCCATCCCTGCACCTGGCTGCACCCCCCCTCTCTTGTCCACCTGGCTCCATTCCTCCAGCTGTCTGCACCCCCTCTCCAGTCCACCTGGCACCATCCTTCCCCCACCTGGCTGCACCCCCTCCTGTCCACCTGGCTGCACCTCCCTCTCCCGTACACCTGGCTCCATCCCCTTACCTGGCTGACCCCCCTCTCCTGTCCACCTGGCTCCATCCTCCCTCCAACTGGCTGCACCACCCTCCTGTCCACCTGGCTCCACCCTCCCCCATCTGGCTGCATCCCCTCCTGTCCACCTGGCTGCACCCCCCCTCTCCCGTCCACCTGGCTCCATCCCCTTACCTGGCTGACCCCCCTCTCCTGTCCACCTGGCTCCATACTCCCTCCACCTGGCTGCACCACCCTCCTGTCCACCTGGCTCCACCCTCCCCCATCTGGCTGCACCCCCTCCTCACCACCTGGCTGCACCCCCTCTCTCCCGTCCACCTGGCTCCATCCCCTTACCTAGTGACCCCCCTCTCCTGTCCAGCTGGCTCCATCCCTCCACCAGGAGTTCTGGTGCTAAAATTATTAAATTAATTTTGATTATTTTTTTTAGGGGGGGGGGGCGCAAGTAGCTGGTCTTGCCTAGGGTACAAAATAGTCTTGCACCGGCCCTGGCCACGGAAGGAAGAGGGGCGAGACGCATGGGCGTCCGCTGAACTTTTTTCAGGGGGGGCATAATTTTATGGTCATCCATGCTCGGTCCATTTTTGACAATGTCATGAAGGGGAGGGGCTTAGTCATTATGGCATAAAGCGCAGGCATGCAAAGGTTTGAGAAACCTGATGCAAAAGCTTAATAGAAGGATCAAGCTGCCATTGTCTGATTAGCAATTTCTATTTTTTTTTAAACCCCCCACTCTAGCGGCCGAATAGCGCCACTAAAACGATGGTAAAGCGCCGCTAAAACTAGCGGCGCTTTATGGATAACGTGGCCAGCTGGCAGTGTGAAATAGCTCTTGAGGATAATTCCGCTTCACTCCATGTCCATATAAATATAGTGAGAAAAGAAAAACACACAATGGGAGAGTCCTCGAAGGGGGCTGCGCAACCCAGTAACATACAAAAACAAGGAAGGTTCCCCAGGGGTTTTTCAAAGGCAGCAAGAAGTTATATAAAGAGTAATAATATAAAAAATATATTTTATTGTTCCAAACAGAAAAATGAAAGAAGTGGAGATATGCAATAAATAAAATTTACATACTCTGGTTGAGAACACACATGACATCATACAGCATCACTTAGGGCAAAGAACATCCCAGAAAAAACATGGTTTGCCAATTAAAATATACAATATTGATATCCACAGAATACCCCAATGCATTTCGACCATTAATTTTTTCAGTCTTCTTCAGGGGGTTTTTACGTTCTAGGGGAATATATCAGAACATCAAAAATAAGACATTTAACAGTATACAGAACATCGGTAAAACATTCCGAATTGTGCAAAATTGTATTCATGTTCACAAGGTGTATTTACCATTAAGTGGATGAAAGAATGAGGGTGTGTTGCAAAAACCAGATGGCTGTGGGTGTCTTCACCCTGATAGATCCACTGTGGCCGCATGTCCCCCCCCCGGGGGGCGGGCGGGCGCATAGTCCATCTAGCTTGCAGGGGGCCACATATGTGGGCCCAGAGGGGAGGGGAGGACAGGGGGCAGGGCACCTATAAAAGGACATGCAGAATTGTCAGTAAACAATCATCAAGAATTATAGGAGTGTCAAGAAGTGCATTGGAACACTGGCTGATAGTGAATCAATTAGTAAATACATGTAGCGACCTCACCCCTCTCACCCCTTCTTATTCTCGGCTTGTCTTTTCTCTGTCTAGGGGTGTTAGTACTGGGGGGAGGGATAAGATACACCACGGCCCATGTCCTCCATAGTGACAAGGTGAAGGCCCAAAAGATCGGGCTTTGTGTAGGTGTCCTAGAGTCAAGTCCTGTCCTTCGTTCTTGACTCCTTTGCTCCTAGTAACCAGAGTTCCACACAGTGAATAGGTCCAACACAGTTTTATTCTTCTCAGCGAATAAACACACAGCACGGTTAAGTTGGATTCTTTTGCAACAACTTAGTAGTAATAGGAATAGGTCGAGGCACAATCCTTTCCCTTCTTTTGCCAACCACTGTGATATCACCAGTGGCGAATAGTCACAGCCACTGACTATGTGAAGTAGAACGTGAATTACCTTCGCTAGCACGGCCCCTGTCAGGGGAAGGATATCCGTCCAAGGGAGAAACCGGAGGCCTCTCTGTCACCAGCGATGCTGCGCCGGACTCTCCAGAGAAGTTCTGCTCACCAGACCTCACAAACTCAGACACGGGCACCCAAGGAGTTAGGGCCCCCTCGGATTCCTCCACCCTCGTGGAACTCAGTCAAAGGTACTGAGCCCCAGGCATCCGCCATAGTACCTCACCCCAGGCTAAAGGTGCCTGAGATGCACTCCATCTCCGCTCCGGCCAGGTCAAAGGCACCTGGGCCCGGAACACTGGAACGCCAGCACCCAAGCTGAAGGTGCCTGGGTGCGGCCGCGTCCTCCGACTCTGCACTCTGAACCCTGTGGTAAGGGTGTCCGCCCCTTTTATCTCCTCTCCCTTTGCGCCACAGCGGGTTCCACGCCCCGCTGTACCAGTTCCAGTGGAGGACAAAAAGGCACAGTCTTGTGGTGTGTGTTCACCTCCGGCCCCCCGCAACAACGCCACCTATAGGCCCAGGAAACCTCACACCACCAGAGTCCTCCAAGAACCATGAAAGGGTCTCAGATTCCCTAGCAATCAGTGCATCTGGGTTACACTACCACCCAGATGCTTCCCCTAAATTCAAATACCCGCTACACTCTCCCCCCGGTGATTTGACACTGGTCCCCAGTGTCTGGTGAAAACCCATGTCACCCATAAGTGATAACATACGTTCGACCCAGAAACCAACTACACACTTTAGCCCTGAATTGTGCCAAGACCTAAAATGGGAAAAGGGAAAATAGAAATGAAAAACAATAAAACTTTCAATAAAATACTCTTAACATTTACACATGTACAATTCCCCCCCCCCCCTTCTATCTAAGGACCACCCCATTCTCAGCAGCCTTGATAGACGAGTCTCCTGCAGAGGGAAGAAAAAAAAACACATCCTAACATAATATGAATGGGTCTGTCCGAGAAGAAACCCATTCGCCCCAATGAGTGTTGCATGATGTAAAAAAAAACAAACACAATCGTTGCGCAACACCATCACCTGGTGGTAATGCCATGGTCAAGACACCTATCAAATCCAGATGAACTTTTCTCTCTTGTTCTCTCTTTTTTTTTTCTTGTGCCCCTACACTGACTAAAACCCCAAAGTCACTGATTTCTCTGAAGTGCAAGGAGAAGGAGGGAGAACAAAACAGTAACAGCTCCCATTTCTCCAAAGAGTAGAACGCCCAAATAAAATAAAAAAACTAGGGCACAGTCCTTGTGTTCCGGCAAAGGCACTCCGGAAAGTTCAGCAATGAGCAGCAAGAAAGAACACACAGGAGTCTTTTTCTCCTAAAGGTAAAACTTTGGATGCAGTAGAAACACAGGCTTCAAATGCTTGTCAAACGCCTCCATGTTATACTCAACATTTCCTCCATCCTTGCGACAAATTACCACTCTGTCTGCATGGATATGCCTTCCCAGCATCCACTTAGCTTTAAAGTCCTGAAACTTCTTGGTGACCGTTGGTGAACAAGAAAAGTATCGTCGTGCTTGAGGTACTTTGAGTTTGTCCCAAACAAAGGTATTGTACCACCTCTGGCGAAAACTTCCACCTCGTAGAGCAATTCTCGAGGCAAGTATGGGTACTCCCACCCATACTCTTGGGCAATCTTCTGGCCAAAGAGACGCTGTAGCCTTGACAAAGGTGGCATCGTGACACGGTCTCCTTCTCCAGGTAACACAATTGCTTCTAGATGGCGAGGTGCGTTCACCACCTCGGTAGATCTGAGCACAAGGGCCCGCAGTGACTGGCGTTGCACTCCAGCAACAGGAGCAGGTGAAATAGAAGTTGAATCCAGAAGAGGGATTTCAGACAGTGGACCAGATTCTTCCCTAGGCGCCGAGGCCTCCACCCGGGGTGTACTATCCCCAGTAGACATACGTGGGTCCCTTGTGACATGGGACGAGGGTAGCTTCATCTTGTCCCATCCCTTTCGGTGGAAGATTTCATCTATCTCCCCATCATCGCCATTTTCAGACAATGAATCCAGGTCGGAGGTGTCATAACACTCAGCGGGCAGATAATTCCCCGTCACGGAATCATCCCCCTTGACGGCCCCCACCGACTGTGGGCTTCCGCCACCTTTAACCACACAGACAGTCCCAACCCCTGGCTCACCTGGGCCTTCAGAAGAACAGGGATGTCCAGGGCTCTTCCCTCCGAATCCATCCAGGCCAGGCAAGCAGCAGGGCAAAGCTCTTCCACGACCACAGGAGGCCATCACTAGGCCGACTTTCCTCTTCGGCGGTCGGAGCAGGGAGCTGCTGGTGACCGAAGCAGCATCTTCGGATTTTTCTCTTTTAATCTCCGCTTGGGCAGTCACTTCGCCCTGGTCTGCACGCACAGGAATACCCGCCATGGCATCGATCTCTCCCTCCGGAGTGGCAGTACCTGTGAGGTAGTTGAGGTGGAAGGCGCGAGGCCTTTCTGTGGATGATTCCACCTCGAAGAGAAACTCCTTGCAGACCTCACATCGCCCGAATGGCTTCAACTGAACCACCAGTCCCGAACAGCCAGGACAGATCACACCGAGGGCCTCTATGTCTCTGCAGGTGTACAGAGCTAATCGCCCCCGGGGCCTTAGTCTGATTCCTGTGTCCATAATGGGAGCAGCAAAATTAAGTCATCTCCGTCAAAGAAGAAGCTGAAATCCACGGAGTGTTTGAAGTCATCTTCGCTGTTCGCTGCTCCAATGCGCACTGACCCATCCGCACCGGAATCTCCACGTGCGTACGTCCACATGGCCAAACTCCTCCCACACTCTGCACTTGTTTGCAGGCTTTCCCTTTTCCCCGCCCACGAACTACGCAGCTATGGTTTGCCTCATGGCGCGTTGGCCAATATGGCCGACCTACTCGGAACTCCTCCGGGCAACAATGTTCAGTTTCAGACACCATACACATCCCGGACACGATGCCCCCACGTGTAGCGACCTCACCCCTCTCACCCCTTCTTATTCTCGGCTTGTCTTTTCTCTGTCTAGGGGTGTTAGTACTGGGGGGAGGGATAAGATATACCACGGCCCATGTCCTCCATAGTGACGAGGTGAAGGCCCAAAAGATCGGGCTTTGTGTAGGTGTCCTAGAGTCAAGTCCTGTCCTTCGTTCTTGACTCCTTTGCTCCTAGTAACCAGAGTTCCACACAGTGAATAGGTCCAACACAGTTTTATTCTTCTCAGCGAATAAACACACAGCACGGTTAAGTTGGATTCTTTTGCAACAACTTATTAGTAATAGGAATAGGTCAAGGCACAAACCTTTCCCTTCTTTTGCCAACCACTGTGGTATCACCTGTGGCGAATAGTCACTGCCACTGACTATGTGAAGTAAAACGTGAATTACCTTCGCTAGCACGGCCCCTGTCAGGGGAAGGATATCCGTCCAAGGGAGATACCGGAGGCCTCTCTGTCACCAGCGATGCTGCGCCGGACTCTCCAGAGAAGTTCTGCTCACCAGACCTCACAAACTCAGACACGGGCACCCAAGGAGTTAGGGCCCCCTCGGATTCCTCCACCCTCGCGGAACTCAGTCGAAGGTACTGAGCCCCAGGCATCCGCCATAGTACCTCACCCCAGGCTAAAGGTGCCTGAGATGCACTCCATCTCCGCTCTGGCCAGGTCAAAGGCACCTGGGCCCGGAACACTGGAACGCCAGCACCCAAGCTGAAGGTGCCTGGGTGCGGCCGCGTCCTCCGACTCTGCACTCTGAACCCTGTGGTAAGGGCGTCCGCCCCTTTTATCTCCTCTCCCTTTGAGTCACAGCGGGTTCCCCGCCCCGCTGTACCAGCTCCAGGGGAGGACAAAAAGGCACAGTCTTGCGGTGTGAATTCACCTACGGCCCCCGGCAACAACGCCACCTATAGGCCCAGGGAACCTCACACCACCAGAGTCCTCCAAGAACCATGAAAGGGTCTCAGATTCCCTAGCAATCAGTGCATCTGGGTTACACTACAAACCAGATGCTTCCCCTAAATTCAAATACCCGCTACATACATATGAAATTAAAACTATCTTGTTCATTAGGTTCTATAATGGGTTTCTGATGATGATAATGGGTGTTAAAAGTAAACTTGTGAAAATTATACAAGGGAGTAAGGATATAAATCTACAGTTGATCAAATTAGGGTGAATGGTGTAAAGGGGTATTAGTGGGGGAATAGGTGCATGGGAAATGCAACAAAGTGCTAAGAAAATGGTGTGCTCAACCATGGAAATGTGAAGGGTGTGTGGATTAATGAGGTGAATAGCATAGGGTGATAGATTAAACCAAATATAGGGTAGACTAAAGTGAGTAAAAAAATGTTTTGAAGCATATTTATGTGATAGGGTGTGGTGCCAGACAATTAAATGCGAGGCACTCTAATGAAAGTGTAAAGTGTTGCAGACCGGAATCTATTGCAAAAGGCAATTGTATGGGTAAAGTAGTATTGAATTAAATTAAGTTGTATTGGATCCAGGATATCTATATATCCCGACTTCTCACCGGAATTACAAAAGAAAAGAGCCAGATTCGGAGAAATAAAGCGCAAGCTACAACAGATAAAAACTACATACGCACTATTATACCCAGCAAGACTAAGGGTGAATGCAACAGAAGGAATAAAGTTCTTTGATACGCCTGAGGAAGCAACGGAGTGGTTACAATCTTATAAAGAATCCACATAGAAGACAGGACATGGATAGTCGTTTGTTACATTTTTCACCAAAAAAAAATAAATATTTTTTTTTTCTGTGTTTCACATCTTAAACACGGGTTTTTTCTTTTTTTTCAGAAAATTTTCGAATAATTTTCCCTTTTTTTATTTTTTTGCCCTCTCTCCCCCTCTCCCACTTTGGGGGTAACCCCAGTAACCCCAGTGGCTGTAAGGGAGGTGAAGGGGAAGAGACGAATAGACACGTATAGAAGTAATTGGGAATAAGTAACACAATTTAAAATGCATGAATTTTTTTTTGGGGACGGCATGAGGGAGATACGGGGGGGTGGGGGAGAGGGGGGTAAGGGGAGAGATCAAACTGAAGGGAGGGAGACGCATATTGCCCCCTTTTATAAGGGGGAGATGCGTGGAACTCCTTAAGTTAAAGGGCAAGCAAAGTATTTTATTAAGTACTGAGTGTATGAGGTATAGGGGTATGAGAAACCCCCATAGGGGTATAGATGTATTTTGTTTTGGAGGGGAGGGTGGGAGGGAGGGTGGGAGACGGAGTGAGAAAGATTTCAAACACTGGCAGGGTGAATGGTTGTTGAAAGAAGTGAGCGAGGGTCACAATAGGAAGCCCCAACCCAAGCCACGGAAGGCGGTGAGAAGGGTATTTGAGAGAGGGTGTGGGTATGTATGGGGGATATGGAGTGGTAGAACTACGATGACACTTACACAAAGAAATCACATAAAGAAAAAATTAAAAGAAGAAGTAAATAAGCACATTTTAGTAACTAAAGGATCCACTATAAAATTCGGGTATTTTTTTACTGTATATGAATGAATAGTAGAGCACAAGTGAAAAATTTGACAATATGTTCATGGAATGTCCGGGGATTGGGAGAACCAGGGAAAAGAGCAGCAGTAATCTCACTGATGAGAACATATGGTTCTTCAATAATATGTCTCCAGGAGACCCATCTCTCGAGTATATCTATACCCCAACTGGGGTGGCGAGATTATCAAACACAATTTCATTCGGTCCATACCTCATACTCTAGAGGGGTAGGCATATTCATTAAAACTGGTATAAGGTTTAATTGTATTCAGAGTAGGTGCGACGAACTAGGGCGCTATGTCTTTTTACACTGTAAGGTAGAAGATAGAACTTGTATCTTGGTTAATCTGCATATTCCTCCCCCCTTTAACACCTCGATATTGGGCAGTTTGATGGAGTTTGTTCTGGAGAGGCCGGGAGTCCCGGTGCTCGTAATGGGCGATTTTAATATGGTCCTAGATTGGGATAAAGATAGATTTCCTAGTCAGTTGCTTCAGGGTAAAACAAGAGATGCTAGACTAGTTAAATTTTTGGAAGAAATAGGGTTAAGGGATATATGGAGATTACACAACCCTTCAGCCCGGCAATACTCCTGCCTCTCCAGGACACACTCCACGCTCTCGAGAATAGATTTAGTATTGGGCAATGAGGAAGCAATACCAATAATAAAAAAGGTGAACTATATGCCGAGAAGCCTCTCTGACCATTCCCCAATGCTGGTTGTTCTTGATACAGGAGTAGTAAGGCACCAGAGAGAGGGGAGAATTAACCCGCATTGGATGGAATTAATGAATGACACACAAGAGATATCGGGGGAGATTAGGGAATTTATAGAAATAAATCAAGGTACTGCCTCAGAACAAGTGGTATGGGACACACTGAAAGCCTTTTTCAGGGGCATAATGATACAAAAAATATCTAGATTAAAAAGACAATCCAGTCAGGAAGAGAGAACCGCTAGTGAATTAGTAAGCGAAAAAGAAGCGCAATACATTAAAGACCCAACACCTAAAAAATCCAGTGTATGGATGCAAGCACAACAGAACTACCGCCTAATAATGCTGAAGAAAGTAGAAAACAAGCAAATTTTTCAAAGCCAAGTAGCGTTTGCGGAGGGGGAAAGTGCAGGCAGGATGCTAGCTCATTTAATTAAAACTAACACACCTAGCTGTAGATAGGGTGGCCCACCAAACATCAGAAATAGCACAAAGATTCCGTGATTTCTATGCAGACTTGTATAGTTCAAGTCAAGAGGAAAGGAGAGAAGAACTGGACACATTCTTTGGTAGTCTAGTGTTGCCCTCGCTCTCTGAGCTGGATAGACAGGATTTAGACAAACCCCTGACCTTAGAAGAACTACAGTTGACCGTACAGGAGATGGCGGGGCATAAAACCCCAGGCCCGGACGGCCTCCCAGCAGAGACCTACCGGTATTTCGGGAAGGAGTTACTCCCGGAACTCACTAGGGTTCTAAACTGCTCACTAGCTAAAGGAGAACTCCCTATGTCCATGATGGACTCCACAATAATAGTTATTCACAAAGAGGGTAAGGACCCACTTGAAACCGCCTCGTATAGACCTATCTCCTTACTCAACACTGACATAAAAATACTGTCGAAGCTCTTGGCAGCCAGATTAAACAAAATAGTTGAGAAACTGGTACATCCCGATCAATCGGGTTTTATACCAGGTAGGGCCACCTCCACAAATATAAGAAGAGTTTTTCTGAACCTCCAGATTCCAACTGAGGAAGATGGAAAAAGAGCAATTGTTTCATTGGATGCTGCCAAGGCCTTCGACAGTATAGAGTGGCAATATCTATGGAGAGCCTTAAAAGAGTTTGGGGTTGGCCCTATTTTTATGAAATGAGTCAAGATGCTGTATAGCACCCCAGAGGCCAGAGTAAAAGTGAACAATGTGTATTCCGAGAGGTTCAGGTTGCAGAGGGGTACGAGACAGGGGTGCCCTTTGTCCCCCCTTCTCTTCGCCCTCGCAATCGAGCCCCTTGCGATTGCACTTAGGTCGGACTCTGAGATAAGAGGATTTATAAGAGGTGAGGTAGAGGAGAAAGTGGTATTATATGCGGATGATCTCCTCTTGTTACTGGGAGATACACAGCACTCCCTTGGTAAGGCCATGAAACAAATAGAGATTTTTAGACGCTTTTCAGGCCTTAATATAAACTGGGAAAAATCTATGCTGCTACCGGTGGACCCTTTATCAAACCAACTCCCGCAAGAGGCTTCTCAAATTCAAATAACAGCACAAATTAAATATTTGGGGGTGTATATATCTAGAGACCCTAACCATTATATTTCAGATAATCTGATTCCTCTGCTTAAAAAATACAAAGGGAAAATCAAGGTGTGGAAATCCCTCCCATTGTCAGTAGCAGGCCGCTGCAATTTAATAAAAATGGTGTGGATGCCACAGCTCCTATATGTCTTACAAAACTCACCAGTTTGGATATACAACAAATGGTTCCAGAAAATAGACACTACGTTTAGGGAGTTGATTTGGAAAGGAGGTGTAGCCAGAATAAAATTAAATACCTTACAGAGGACAAAACAAGAGGGGGGAGTGGCACTCCCACATCCATTTAGTTACTTTTTGGCGGCACAGATTCAATACATGAAGGGTAGTAACATGCAGGGAGAAGAGATAAGGAAGAGAATATTACTACAACATACTATACATGACTCTATAGTAGAAGCCATGGAAGCAGGTTCTCTCCCACGGAAATTACCTACCCTTGACCTTATGATCAGAATATGGAAAGCAGTGAAGATAGCGTTGGGATATGATGGCATCACGGAGTATACCCCCCTATGGGAGAATGACAATTTAAAGGAGGTACAGAAGATGGGGACAGTTAAGGAATGGCAAAGACAGGGGATTAAATATATCTCCCAGATGTATCAAGATGGCACACTAAAAACCTTTCAGACATTAAAAGAACAATATAATCTTTCAAATAAATCCTTTTATAAATATTTGCAGATCAGACATGCCTTAACAAAACAATATAAAGGAATAGTAATGACCTGGAGCAAGACCCCCCTGTTAAAAAAAATCATCAACACTAAAACAACTAAGGGCTCAATAACAAAAATATACTTAAATTTACATAAGGGGAGCCTAAGGGAATTCCAGGGCCAGGTACAAAAGAGGAAGTGGGAAAGAGATATTGCTAACTTATCTAACGAACAGTGGAAAATAATTTTGGAACTTGCTTCGTGAGTCTCACTGTCTCCCTCGCAGAGGATGTCTCACCTGTTTTTGCTAAATAGAGCATATTATACTCCGTATAAACTTTTCCGCTTTGGCTGTAGAAGAGACGCCAGTTGTCCCAGATGTGGTGGAGTAAACGGTGATATAATCCATATGTTCTGGCGATGCCCAAAGTTATTCCGGTATTGGAGGGAGGTAGTGAGAACAATTGAGCAAGTTTTTGAGGTTGACATAGAGCTGGAACCCCTACAATGTGTTCTGGGCTGGGTAAAGGGTGAGGGGATAAATGCCTACACTCAGTTAGCAATAACAAGATGCTTATTTCAAGCAAGGAGGCTGATTGCACAGAGATGGCAATCAATCTCCCCTCCCCTTAGTAAGGATTGGGAGCAAAATATGAACATAACTATCCTAAAGGAAAGGACAACCTACGTTAGACAAGGAGCCCTAAAAAAATTTGATAAGATTTGGAAACCGTGGCAAGAAAAAAAGAGGAAAGAAAATTGTATATAATAAGTAAAGTAGTCGTAGAAGGGAATGGATGTTGTGGAGGAAGGAAGTGTGAGTGTGGTCTAGGTCAATTAGTGGCTGGATGAGAGATGTAGAAGGGAGAGTGAGATAAGAAGTATCGGGGTAGAGGAGTTTTGGATTGAAATGGTTTTAATGTGAAACGATGTTCTGATTAATTATTTTTTTTATTATTTTTTTTTTTTGTATGGGAGACAGGGGGGGGGAGGGAAGGAGGGAATGTATGTATTGTTGGAAAATGGAAAATGTTTAATAAAGATATGAAATCTAAAAAAAAAAAAAAAAGTTGTATTAAATGAAATCCCAAGGAAAGGGCATAGACAATATAAGCCAGTTTGATGTGTTCCAAGCATGGTACTTACTATGCACTCCATCTGTCTTGTAGTAGTATATGGCAGCTCTCCAGAGATCATCAGAGGAGTCCTGGAGGCTGTCGGTTTTTATAGTGTGTGCAATAATGTCCATGGTTCACAGGTGTGAAGCCCCTCCCCATCCACCCTCACATGGGTCAACGCCGCTAATTAGGCGCGTTTACGTGGTCCCATCGGCGTTCCGGAACCTAATGAACAAGATAGTTTTAATTTCATATGTATTTACTAATTGATTCACTATCAGCCAGTGTTCCAATGCACTTCTTGACACTCCTATAATTCTTGATGATCATTTACTGTCAATTCTGCATGTCCTATTATAGGTGCCCTGCCCCCTGTCCTTCCCTCCCCTCTGGGCCCACATATGTGGTCCCCTGCAAGCTAGATGGACTATGTGCCCGCCCGCCCCCCGGGGGGGGACATGCGGCCACAGTGGATCTATCAGGGTGAAGGCACCCACAGCCATCTGGTTTTTGCAACACACCCTCATTCTTTCATCCACTTAATGGTAAATACACCTTGTGAACATGAATACAATTTTGCACAATTCGGAATGTTTTACCGATGTTCTGTATACTGTTAAATGTCTTATTTTTGATGTTCTGATATATTCCCCTAGAACGTAAAACCCCCCTGAAGAAGACTGAAAAAATTAATGGTCGAAATGCATTGGGGTATACTGTGGATATCAATATTGTATATTTTAATTGGCAAACCATGTTTTTTATGGGATGTTCTTTGCCCTAAGTGATGCTGTATGATGTCATGTGTGTTCTCAACCAGAGTATGTCAATTTTATTTATTGCATATCTCCACTTCATTCATTTTTCTGTTTGGATCAATAAAATATATTTTTTATACTATTACTCTTTATTAGGGATGAGCTTCGAGTTCGAGTCGAACTCATGTTCGACTCGAACATTGCCTGTTCGCCCGTTCGCCGAACAGCGAACAAATTGGGTGCTTGCGGCAAATTCGAAAAGTCTATGGGAGAAATCTAAAGTGCTAATTATAAAGGCTTATATGCAAGTTATTGTCCTAAAAAGTGTTTGGGGACCCGGATCCTGCCCCAGGGGACATGTATCAATGCAAAAAAAAGTTTTAAAAACGGACGGTTTTTTCGGGAGCAGTGATTTTAATAATGCTTAAAGTGAAACAATAAAAGTGACAAATTCCTTTACATTTCGTACCTGGGGGGTGTGTATGATATGCATGTAAAGTGGCGCTTGTTTCCCGTGCTTAGAACTGTCCCTGCACAAAGTGTCATTTTTGAAGGAAAAAAAGTCATTTAAAACTCACTCGCGGCTATTAATGAATTGTCGGCTCCCGGCAATACATACAAAAGTCATTGATAAAAAAAAAAAAAAAAAAGCGTGGGGGTCCCCCAGAATTCAATTACCAGGCCCTTCAGGTCTGGTATAGATATTAAGGGGAACCCCGCCGCAAATGAAAAAAAAAATGCGTGCGGTTCCCCCAAATATCCATACCAGGCCCTTCAGATCTGGCATGGATTTTAAGGGGAACTCCACCCCAAATTTAAAAAAAAATGGCGTGGAGTCCCCCCAAAAATCCATACCAGACCCTTATCCGAGCACGCAACCTGGCAGGACGCAGGAAAAGAGGGGGGGGCGAGAGAGCGCCCCCCCTCCTGAACCGTACCAGGCCACATGCCCTCAACATGGGGAGGATGTCCCCATGTTGATGGGGACAAGGGCCTCATCCCCACAACCCTTGCCCGGTGGTTGTGGGGGTCTGCGGGCGGGGGGCTTATCGGAATCTGGAAGACCCCTTTAACAAAGGGGACCCCCAGATCCCGGCCCCCCCATGTGAATTGGTAAGGGGTACATTGTACCCCTACCATTTCACGAAGAAAGTGTCAAAAAATGTAAAAAAAAAAACACACAAACACCTTGGAAAAGTCCTTTATTAAAAAAAAAAAAATGAAAAAAATAAAAACATTCCAGCGATGAAATCCAGTGCCCCGCGGCGATCCGATGTCCAGCGCTGTCCATCATTGGCTGAGCCTGAGCGGACCTGATGGGGAACTTCCTCCGCAGTCTATTACATGTATAGACCCGCCCCTTCTAAAGTTCCCCATCAGGTCCGCTCAGCCAATGACTAGGTGTAAGGCTGAGGACCTGATGCGGAACATGAGAAGGGGCGGGTCTATACATGTATTACACAGTGAAGGAAGTTCCCCATCAGGTCCGCCCCCTCGGTATGTCAGACCCCGCCTACGTCATTGGCCTGAGCGGACCTGATGGGGAACTTCCTTCACTATGTAAATTTAAATTACACAGTGAAGGAAGTTCCCCGCTCAGGCCAATGACGTAGGCGGGGTCTGACATACCGAGGGGGCGGACCTGATGGGGAACTTCCTTCACTGTGTAATACATGTATAGACCCGCCCTTCTCATGTTCCGCATCAGGTCCTCAGTCTTACACCTAGTCATTGGCTGAGCGGACCTGAAGGGGAACTTTAGAAGGGGCGGGTCTATACATGTAATAGACTGCGGAGGAAGTTCCCCATCAGGTCCGCTCAGGCTCAGCCAATGACAGACAGCGCTGGACATCGGATCGCCGCGGGGCACTGGATTTCACCGCTGGAATGTTTTGTTTTTTTTTATTTAAATTTTTTTAATAAAGGACTTTTCCGAGGTGTTTGTGTGATTTTTTTTACATTTTTTGACACTTTCTTCGTGAAATGGTAGGGGTACAATGTACCCCTTACCAATTCACATAGGGGGGGGCCGTGATCTGGGGGTCCCCTTTGTTAAAGGGGTCTTCCAGATTCCGATAAGCCCCCCGCCCGCAGACCCCCACAACCACCGGGCAAGGGTTGTGGGGATGAGGCCTTGTCCCCATCAACATGGGGACATCCTCCCCATGTTGAGGGCATGTGGCCTGGTACGGTTCAGGAGGGGGGGCGCTTTCTCGTCCCCCCTCTTTTCCTGCGGCCTGCCAGGTTACGTGCTCGGATAAGGGTCTGGTATGGATTTTTGGGGGGACTCCACGCCATTTTTTTTAAAATTTGGGGTGGAGTTCCCCTTAAAATCCATGCCAGATCTGAAGGGCCTGGTATGGATATTTGGGGGAACCGCACACATTTTTTTTTTATTTGCGGCGGGGTTCCCCTTAATATCCATTCCAGACCTGAAGGGCCTGGTAATTGAATTCTGGGGGACCCCCACGCTTTTTTTTTTTTTTTATCAATGACCTTTCTATGTATTGGGAGCCGACAATTCATTAATAGCCGCGAGTGAGTTTTACATGACTTTTTTTCCTTCAAAAATGAAATTTTTTGCAGGGACAGTTCTAAGCACGGGAAACATGCGCCACTTTACATGCATATCATACACACCCCCCAGGTACGAAATTTAAAGGAATATTTCACTTTTATTTTTTCATTTTAAGCATTATTAAAATCACTGCTCCCGAAAAAACTGCCGTTTTTAAAACTTCTTTTTGCATTGATACATGTCCCCTGGGACAGGACCCGGGTCCCCAAACACTTTTTAGGACAATAACTTGCATATAAGCCTTTATAATTAGCACTTTAGATTTCGAACGTTCAAGTCCATTGTATTTAATAGGGTTCTAAAGTTCACGCGAACATTCGGCTCATCCCTGCTCTTTATATAACTTCTTGCTGCCTTTGAAAAACCCCTGGGGAACCTTCCTTGTTTTTGTATGTTACTGGGTTGCGCAGCCCCCTTCGAGGACTCTCCCATTGTGTGTTTTTCTTTTCTCACTATATTTATGTAGCGCCCTCCTCACTCCCCTCTCTTCCTTCAGCTCATCTGTCTCTTGTCTAGGGGTACCTTCAGAGGGGAAGGGAGAGGGGACACTACGCCTGGCCTTCACCACAGGTGTCAGTGTGATATAAGCAAAGTTCTTTTACCTTCGGGTCAGTGTTGTGCACCTGGAGCCTCCACCGAGAGTTAACTTGAACAATGTCTGTCAGGAATGAGCCCCACACCATTAAAGTTCAACACTCCTTTATTCTTCTTGAATGAACACAATCAGTTGAACTCCCTTGGTAGAGACAGAACAGAAAAGGAGGTGTGGATGCGAGTAGGCCCAGACACAATGAACTCTCCACTTTCCTCCCTGAAAGTGGGCTGCGGTCTCTGAGCGAGGGGGAATTTCCTTCCAAGCGGTCTCCGATGAGAGACTCACCCGTCACTGGCAATATGCTGCACCAGGTCTTCGAGTGAGGAGCTCCCCCCGGTCCATTACGCCTTCCGGATTCGGGTACCCACTCCCGGGGTTCCCTAGGATCTCCTTCCCTCGTGGAACTCAGTGTTGGGCACTGAGCTCCAGACCTCCATCTGAGTACCTCACCCCAGGCTAAAGGTGCCTGGGATGGAACGCGACCTCCGGCTGTCCTCTAGGCCTAGGCCCGCCTAGAGAACCGACACGAACCACCGTCCACAGGCTGAAGGTGCCTGGGACTCCGACCCCGTGACAAAGATGGCCGGCCCCTTTATACCCTCTCCCAGCAAGCACAGCGGGTTCCACGCCCCACTATACCGCCGCCGAGGGAGGACAAAAAGGAGGCACGACACACAGCAATGATTCAACCCCAGCCCAGGGCGACAGCGCCACCTGCTGGGCTGCAGGGAATTACACATCACCAATGTCTCTGTCAGGTTCAAATTTACACCCGGGAAAGTACATACCCACTACATTTATATGGACATGGAGTGAAGCGGAATTATCCTCAAGAGCTATTTCACACTGCCACTTCATTCATTTTTCTGTTTGGACATATAAATATAGTGTGTCTCCAGGGGGGGGGGCATTGACCCCCCTTGCCCTATGGAGCGGACGCCCATGGCGAGACGATGGAAGCAGCCTGCACAGAGGACAGCGCTGGATTCGTTTGCAGGTAAGTGACAATTAATGGGCTAGTATGCGATGCATACTAGCCCATTATGCTTTTAATTTGCAGGGTTTGCAGGTAGCAAAATAGGAAGCGAAACCCATTGGGGTTTACTTTCTCTTTAAACTCTGGAAATGGGTATTTAATGCATTTTTTGGATAGCTCATACTCATACAACCTGAACAATGGGGAAAATGTCACCTGCACTATACACCCATGTGATAATGTATCATAAATTCATTCCACTATTCCTGTATTTGTGAAACATTCACTTTCCTGAGAAATCTAGGTCCGCCCTGCAAATTTAATTTATTTCCCTTCCGATCGGCTATGTACTCCAGCTGCTGTATGGAGTATCTCTCTGCGGACTGAGGATCATGCATGTAATGGACTCGTCTCTTGTTAAACAGATCTAGTTTTATTGGTTTGTGTGGACTCTTTGTGAGGATTCTTTCAGCAGCTGTTTAGAGGCATCTGAAAACTCAGGAAGTGGATCAATAAGAATTGATTTTGCAGAGGACCTGGGGAGCACATTTAATAATCTCGTTTAGAGGTTGTGAAAAAACATATGAAGCGGAGGCCCAAAGAGAGGTATATGGTAAGGAAAGGAAGAAAAAACAACAACACCAGAACCTAATTTAAGGTATTGGTGCTCAGAAACCAAGCTACAAACACACAAATGAGTACTGTGGCCCTGGTCAAAATAGACATTCACTCGGACAAATTTGATCACAAAAGAATGTACAGTATAATAATAATATGTTATAAGAATTTTGCATCAACTCTTCAAATCCGTTAAAGAGACCCTGTCGCCAGACCATATTTTTTCAACTCTAATCTTTCCATAAGGTTTTATGGACGTTTACCCACTTGCAACCGGAAGATTTACCCCCCTTCCTTGCCAGGCCATTTTTTGCTTTTTTTTTGGCGCTGCGTTACTTTAACTGACAATTGCGCAGTCAAGCAACACTGTACCCAAACGAAATATATATTGTTTATTTCCCCACAAATTTAGCTTACTTTTGGTGGTATTTGATCACCATTGGGGGTTTTTTTTGCGCTACAAACTGTGACAGCAGGAAGGTAAAGTCACCTGGTTGCATCCAGGGGGGTAGATATATTTCGCCCAGATTCAGGCTTTACGCCGACTTATACAACTAGGTGGAGAGTTGTATAAGGCTAGTGGGCTCATGGATGACTCATACCTCTAGGGAGAGGGCTGGGCGTCGTACAGGCAGGGAGTTGATGAGACCAGCTGAAGCTTGTCAGCTCATTTAGGCCTCTATAAGAACTCCCAGCTTCATTAGATGTTAGCTCATGCCTGGAACCAGACCTGTGTGGACTGTCTAGGGAGAGTGAACCCCTGTGCGGTGAGAAAAAGCCTGTGTGGCTATTTGCTTGGACATTTAAAACCAGGGACTTAGGGACTAGGACAGCACTAGGCTGATCCCAGTTGTTAGTTAGGAAACCTGTATGTTTAGTCAGAGGTCAACTTGACCAGGATTTATTTTGGTTATGTTTCTTTTGCTTTGCTGTGTTTTGTCACTGTAAATAGAAAATAAACCGCACCTTTTTTTTGATTTTGAAAACCACAACCTCCGTTTGCTGGGCCTGTTTTTGTGTGGGGAGCCCATCCCGGGGGTCACACACACCCGCTGCCAAGCTAACCCCCTCACAAAACATAAAAAAAAGACTGAAAATATTAAATATATTTTTTACTTTCTGCTATAAAACATATCCAATAAAAAAAATTTAAATTAAAATTTCTACATGGGAAAGAAACCCTAATAAGCTAAATTGTAAGCAGGGCCCTCTGATCTCTCCTGTATTGATTTTTATTGTAAGTAAAATGTGGTAAAGCGCTGCGCAAACTGTTGGCGCTATATAAATCCTGTATAATAATAATAATTATAATAATAATAATAAGCGTTCTGTATATTGATTGGTTTGCATGAAAGTTTTAGCATCTACAAACTATGGTATATATATACCGTATATACTCGGGTATAAGCCGACCCGAGTATAAGCCGAGGCCCTAATTTTACCACAAAAAACTGGGAAAACGTGTTGACTCGAGTATAAGCCTAGGGTGAGAATGCAGCAGCTACTGTAAGCGGAAAAGAGGGTCAACAGTGCCCATTTGCAGCTTCACTGTGCCCATTTGCACGCCTCACTGTGCCCATTTGTAACCTCACTGTGCCTATTGCAACCTCACTGTGCCCATTTGCAACCTCTATTCCTTTATTTTCTATTCTATTTTATTCTCTTTGGAAATTGGAAAACGATTTGAATTCGAAAACAATTTGAAAACCTTTCAGATTCTAAAATTTTTTGAATTTGAACACTATTCGAATTAATCCGAAAACGAATAAACGAAACAAATTCTGAAAATGAATTAAATGAATGAAACAAATTTATGTAAATAACAAATAAATCGAAACAAAACTATTTTTTTCACTCTGCACATCTCTATAGTCTACAGCCAGTGTTATGGGCTGCAATCCCCTTAGATAAACTTACTGGACCCTAAGGCGTAAAAAGTTGTTTGTCCTTTAGTGACTGATCATAAAAAAAGTCTGCCCCTTACTAAAATCAAAAGCGCAAAATACCTGATCAGAGAAGAGTTAAAATACTAACTTGAGAAGCACTGAATGATCTCATAGGTCTTCTGGAGATTTCCAACATGGTCAACAAGTGATTTCCGCCTAGGGAAGCCGTAAATGGTTTAGCGTTTGCCTAAATGTTAAGTAAGGCAATAGATCCCAACTACGACTACGACACTACCTGCCTGGAGTTTGCCGGTTCTCCCTGTGCCTGCGTGGGTTTCCTCTAGACATGTGTGATTCATTTCCTACGAATCGAAAATTCTTACAAATTTCCAAAAATTCGTACATTCGGAAGCATCCGAAATACGAAGTTCTATTTTTACGAATTTACAAAATACGAAATTTCGTTGACGAATTTCGTTTCGGGAGTGGGAGAGACGGCTCAGACCGATACTGGTAGTCGATGGGAGATTTAGAATTGGACAAAATAAGAATGTTCGTTAATATCGTTTTATTATTGTCATAATAATTACGATTATTCGTTATGATGAAGTTAAAAACCAAGGAATTCAGCACAGCACATGGATGATGGGAGCCCCTCATAATGAGCACAGCACAGGGATGGTGGGAGCCCCTCATAATGAGCACAGCACAGGGATGGTGGGAACCCCTCATAATGAGCACAGCACAGGGATGGTGGGAGCCCCTCATAATGAGCACAGCACAGGGATGATGGGAGCTCCTCATAATGAGCACAGCAGGGGTACAGCCCCAGGAGGAAGTCAGCACAGCACAGGGATGGTGGGAGCCCCTCATAATGAGCACAGCACAGGGATGATGGGAGCTCCTCATAATGAGCACAGCGGGGGTACAGCCCCAGGAGGAAGTCATCACAGCACAGGGATGGTGGGAGCCCCTCATAATGAGCACAGCACAGGGATGGTGGGAGCCCCTCATAATGAGCACAGCACAGAGATGGTGGGGGCCCCTCATAATGAGCACAGCAGGGGTACAGCCCCAGGAGGAAGTCAGCACAGCACAGGGATGGTGGGAGCCCCTCATAATGAATGTTCGTAATTGTTACGAAAAGTTAACGAACTTTCGTATTTCGTACAAATCCAAATTGAATTTCCGACACGAATTACGAAATACGATTTAACTGGCTACTACAAACCCAGGAAGTCAGCACATCACAGGGATGATGGGAGCCCCTCATAATGAGCACAGCAGGGGTACAGCCCCAGGAGGAAGTCAGCACAGCACAGGGATGGTGGGAGCCCCTCATAATGAGCACAGTAGGGGTACAGCCCCAGGAGGAAGTCAGCACAGCACAGGGATGGTGGGAGCCCCTCATAATGAGCACAGCAGGGGTACAGCCCCAGGAGGAAGTCAGCACAGCACAGGGATGGTGGGAGCCCCTCATAATGAGCACAGCAGGGGTACAGCCCCAGGCGGAAGTCAGCACAGCACAGGGATGGTGGGAGCCCCTCATAATGAGCACAGTAGGGGTACAGCCCCAGGAGGAAGTCAGCACAGCACAGGGATGGTGGGAGCCCCTCATAATGAGCACAGCAGGGGTACAGCCCCAGGAGGAAGTCAGCACAGCACAGGGATGGTGGGAGCCCCTCATAATGAGCACAGCAGGGGTAAAGCCCCAGGCGGAAGTCAGCACAGCACAGGGATGGTGGGAGCCCCTCATAATGAGCACAGCAGGGGTAAAGCCCCAGGCGGAAGTCAGCATAGCACAGGGATGGTGGGAGCCCCTCATAATGAGCACAGCAGGGGTATAGCACCAGGAGGAAGTCAGCACAGCACAGGGATGGTGGGAGCCCCTCATAATGAGCAAAATGAGTCGACAACATATTGAGAAAGGTATTTTTTGCTTTTTAAATTCATCATAACGAATGTTCGTAATTGTTACGAAAAGTTAACGAATCTAACGAAAATTCGTATTTTGTACGAAACGAATCCAAATTGAATTTCAGACACGAATTACGAAATACGAATTTTCGACTAATACGAAACGGAACCTAACGAAACAAATTTATTGACGGCGCACATGTCTAGTTACCTCCGGGTAAACCGGTTTCCTCCCACACTCCAAAGACATGCTGGTAGGTTAATTGTCTTCTGTCTAAAATTGGCCCTAGTATATGAATGTGAGTTAGGGGCCTTAGATTGTAAGCTCCTTGAGGGCAGGGACTGATGTGAATGTTCCATGTATATGTAAAGCGATGCGTAAATTGATGGCGCTATATAAGTGCCTTAAATAATAATAAATAATTAGGAATTGGTTGTGGACGGTCTATTTTCATGGCTTTCATGCCCGCCAAGCTGGTGTCTTTTCAGGGAAACAAGGTTACCCAATCCCGGTCGCTCATCTCTAATAACAGAATTTTATGTGACAGTCACAGCAGGCAAAACTCATTATCCAGGAAGCCCATTATTAAGCAGCCCCATAGCTGATAAGTGGTAATGGGTGATACAGATTCACTTTTTTCCTGAGCAGCGTTTGAAGATCAGCGAGAAGAAGCTCGGAGTAATAAGAGTTTATCTGGCAAAAAAATAGATACATCACAATCACATTTTAATCTGGAAGCGAGTACCTGACAGAACATTGACTTGATAGTTGTATTCGAGGTCGCTGAGCGGGTCCATTTGTCACGTACAATATTAAATCCATCTATTTTGCCTCTTCACTGGAAATGGATATGCCATCATCTTTGCTGACTGTATGTTGTGCATTTATTTTAAGAAAAAATATGCAAAAAATAAACTTAAATAGCAATGCCACGAGACTGTTAACATGAATTGCTTTTGTCAGAAAGTCTGTATAATTACCCTGAGTTTTACATGACCTATTGAAGGATGTAACAGACATGTCATGCTTCTTGGGTGCGGGGAGTGCAGCCTGCTGTCATCAGGGCCAAATTTAAGCCTCATACACACGATCGGATTCTCAGAAGCAATGCTAACCATAACACAACATTAGCAGAAGTTGCCCAAAGGGTGGCGCTAAAGAGCTGAAAAAACACGTTTCCTGTTTGTTGGCCAACAATTCTTTGCAGTTTGTATGCATTACAAGTTCACGTCTAGCGCCCTTCGGACAAAAGTCCTACGCTTTGTCTGATGGAAATCCGATCGTGTGTACGAGGCTTTATACTTCCTACTACCTAGGTTAATTCTCCTGTTGGATAGATAGTATCAAACTAAATTGAACAGATGTTCAGGTAACAAAATTTATGCTGATATATCCATTATGCACATGGTAAAAAAAAATATATATATATATATATATATATATATATATATATATATACAATTGTGCTGAAAATTTTGCATACCCTGGCAGAAATTGTGAAATTTTGGCATTTATATAGAAAATATGACTAATCATGCCAAAAAACTGTCTTTTATTCAAGGATAGTGATCACATGAAGCCATTTATTATCACATAGTTTGTTGGCTCCTTTTAACCGATTCAGCCTCCGAAGATTTTACCCCCTTCCCGACCAAAGCACTTTTTTACAATTTGGCACTGCGTTGTTTTAACTGACAATTGCACGGCCGTTCGACATTGTACCCAAACAAAATTTGCGTCCTTTTCCCCCCCACAAATTGAGCTTTCTTTTGGTGGTATTTGATCACCTCTGCGGTTTTTATTTTTTGCGCTATAAACAAAAAAAGACTGACAATTTTGCTATAATAAATATCCCCCAAATTTTATTTTTTTATACTAGGAATGGCGGTTATCTGCAATTTTTAGCCGTACTGCGACATTGAAACAGACAGATCGGAGACTTTTGACACTTTTTTGGGATCAGTGCTATAAAAATGCACCGATTACTGTGTAAATGTCACTGGCAGGGAAGGGGTTAAAACTAGGGGGCGATCAAGGGGTTAATTGTGTGTTCCCTCAGTGTGTTCTAACTGTGTGGGGATGGGAGTGACTAGGAGAGGAGACATATTGTTTTTCCTACTTAGTAGGAACAAACAATATGGCTCCTCTCCTCTGACAGCACAGGGATTTGTGTGTTTACACTCACAAATCCCCATGCTGGCGCTCGTGCATGCGATCGCGTGTGGCCATCGGCGATCGTTCCCGCCGGCCACACGCATCGGGTCCCCCGCCGTGCAGCGGGCGTGCCCTCTGGTGGCCGAAAACCGGTAGGACATACCGTACGAGATTTCACCCAGGAGAGCCATTGTGCCACAGTATATCTGCGTGACATGGTTGCGAACCAGTTAAAATCATAATAATAACAGAAATCACCCAAATGTCCCTGATAAAAAGTTTACATATCCTGTAATGTTTGGCCTTGGTACAGACACAGAAGGTGGCACACACAGGTTAAAATGGCTATTAAAGATTAAATTCCCAAATTTGTGGCTTTTTAAATCGCAATTAGTGTCTGTGTATGAATAGTCAATGAGTTTGTTAGCTCTCAAATGGATGCACTAAGCAGGCTAGATACTAAGCCATGGGGAGCAGAAAAGAATAGTCAAAAGACCTGCGTAACAAGGTAATGAAACTTTACAAAGATGGAAAAGGATATAAAGAGATATCCAAAGGCTTTAATATGGCAGTCAGAACTGTTCAATCATTTAATAAGAAGTGGAAAATTGGGGGTTCTCTTGATACCAAGCCAAGGTCAGGTAGATCAAGAAAGATTTCAGCCACAATTGCCACAGGAATTGTTTGGTATACAAAGAAAAACCCACAGGTAACCTCAGGAAAAATACAGGCTGCTCTGGAAAAAGATGGTGTGGTTGTTTTTAAGGAGCACAATACAATGATACTTGAACAAAAAAGAGCTGCATGGTCAAGTTGCTAGAAAGAAACCTTTACTGCACAAGTTCCACAAAAAAACCTGGTTGCAATATGCCCAACATCTTGACATGCCTTACTGGGCTTTTTTGGTGCCATTTTTTTTGACAGTTTTTTTTCCCCGTTATTTTCAATATAAATGCCCAAATTTCACAATTTCTGCCAGGGTATGCAAACTTTTGAGCACATCTGTGTGTATATATATATATATATATATATATATATATATATATATTTGAACATCAGTATATTGTAAGCAATTACTGCCAATATGTGATCTGTGATTTTGTTCAATGTATTGAAGTGCATAGTATAATAACCATAATGAATATCTGTCCATTTGTTTAACTAACTTTGTCATTTAACCGGCCATATCCAACCAGGGTTCCTCTAGAGTTTGCTAGGGGTTCCCTGAGCTGTGGTTGATTGATCTCACATCTACCTGCATAGTCTGTAAGGGGTGCATTTTGACAACCACTGTAAGGGGGGCATTTATTCCACTGACCACCAATGTAAGGCACATTCTTCCCACCGACCCACGAATAATGAATAAAATTTAGTTGTCCTTGGAGGCTTGAAAATTATTTCAAGGGTTCCTCTGGTGCAAAAAGGTTGAGGCTGCAATAAACTATTACTGCTATTATGTTTTTTAAGACATAATATGTATGACATTAAAGTGACACAAAACTCTGGTATAAAAAAATGTATTAAACTATGAATTTTTAACTGAAAAAAACTCCCTTCCATTGTTCTCCGCCTCCTGTAAATGGCCAAATAATTTTTTTGCTGCTGTGATCTGACTTCCTGTTAGACGGTGGCTACGGTTCATTATCGCACTGTATGTAGGAGCGTAGCCACCCTCTCTTGCTCACTTATGAGATGGACTATAGACTATGGGGTTTGTAATGTGCATAGAGCGGTGTATTTGACCGCAACTAACATAGATTTGTCATTATTCATGAAAAATTAATTACAGGGCCATTAAGCGGTATTTATGGATTATTTATGGAGAATAAGGGTATCATTTAATGTCATCTTAAGTGCTACAATCCAAAGTGGCATTGATTTACTTTACACTTTATGTAAGCTCTGGTGTTACTCAGAATGTTTGTGATGGAGTATATAAAATGAATATTTTATTTATAATACGTTTTATCCCTATCTATTATCCATTATAGTTTGAGAAGCTTAGCAAGGGTTAAATGTTTCTTTTCTTGATTTTCTGTTTCTGACAGTCTATTTTCAGCTATCTCAGGAATTCAGGATGACTAGTGTCCTTTTACTAGAACCATCTGTTAGGAACAGAAATACATTTTGAAGTATTTCTGTATAAAAAGAAGCTTACTGATTTTCATATTGGGAACCAGAGGGTTTGTATATGTTAAGGGTACAAGTTTGAAACATTATATGTGTGTCTTTTAGTGTTTATGAAATAAGACAAAAAGTGGTTTCCTTGATTAAAAAATATAGCAGAGATATTCAGCTCAGAGTGAAGAAAAAAAAAACAGATGTCCTGTGTAGTCCTTCAGCTCCTCCCCCCCTCCGAGCAAGACTAAAAAGGAGAAAAGAGTATTCCGGGACACTCTGGCAAGAGGAAGAAACTGACGTCACAAGAAGAAGCTCCATATATGAACAGAACTAATTATATGTACATGCCTGTGATGACGTAGTCTGTGTCAAATTTGCCTTTAAAAAGGGCTGAGACCAAGACCAGGTCTGGAGAAATAAAGAATTCATGCTAGAACACAGTCTGGCGTCTCTTCTTTCAAAGCTAGCAAATAGGCCTATTTCACTCCAGCACAGATTTGGAACAGCGGCAGAACAAGAAAATAGTTTCTGGGATTGGACCAGAATCGATCCATTACATGTTGATAACTGGCCCATGCTCACCCACCTTCTACAACAATCTAATGTTGAAAGACCGATAAGCAATGTTAGATTGGTAAAAAAACTGTGTATAATAAAAGGGTTCGGACTGCCTAGATACTCACTAGTAAAAGTCATTTGGATCCCTATTGTTACTGCAACTGCAAAAATGAGAGCAGTTGACAGTGTACTTACAGTGCACCCAAACTGTTAGCACAATATGGTGACAGTTTGCCCTTCTCTTCTAGATGTTGGTTCTAGGGGTACTGACACCAACTGGGAAAACTGTCTCTTTCAGCCTCTTCATCCGAGCATTATTGTGCCACTATGACGTCTAATGTGATACTAAGAACTGCAGGTTGACTGGGTTGCGGCATGGCACAAGACTGCTGGTCTAGGAAAGTAGAATAATACTAGGTTGCGGGTGTAGAAGGGGAGCCTAAATATACATGCTTTCGCGTATATAACACAGAGTCTAAAATATCAACAAAATTGTTGCAGAAACTTTAATCGTCTCATAAAATTAGAAATGTTGAAGGATCAAAATGATAGTAAAACTGCAGATAATGAAAGAAAATATATAAAAAAAATCAAAAACATAATAAACTGCTTAACCTTTCATAATTATGACTATGTTTTATGTTTTTTCTTGTAGCCTTGATTAGTGGAGGGTAGTGTTGCCCCCAAAATGCATTTTCTGTTTTTATATAACTTATTTACCAACAATTAAAATGACCTTGGACTACTTTATTCATTTTTGGTCTGGAGCTCATTTCTACGATTTGAGCTACTGTTGGGTGATCATTGAGGGAAGCCTTGCTGTGTGGGAGCTGCCTCAGCAAAGCCATTGAGCTTATCTAAAGTTTTCCTTCATTTACAGTAACTGCACAGACAAATTTGAAAGTTTAATTGCCTCTTTAAATATGTTTGTTTGTAAGGCCCTTTATTTGTAGCCCTTCAACTGGTGATGTAGTGGGTTGAGTTTGTACCTTTTAAATACCAACTTTGAGTGGGGCCTGACAGAGTTTGGGTATGGGATAAGGACACCCTGGACTGGACCAACACTATGTAGGTCTGTGTCCAGGGTTGAGTGGGAGAGAGCCCTTCGTAGGGCTGAACTGCTGTTCTGCCAGGAGGGCTAATGATGGACGCACTAGGTAGTAGCTGGATGAACCTGATACCCCTGACCTTTGCTAAGCATATCTGTGGTTTGGTTCAGGTCAGCCTTGGGGCCTAAGATTGAGGAACACCCTATGTGTTTAGCCTCCTGCGGGTATTGACTGGTAAGATCCAGGAAGATGTCTAATTGCAATGGTATTGTGTATTTTACAGAGTGTTCTGCACTGTGACTGGGTACCATGGAGAAGATGTGCACTATATGACCAAAAGTATCGGGACACCTGCCTTTACATTCTTAGTCCGTAGGGTTCAATATTGAGTTGGCCTACCCTTTGCAGCTATAACAGCTTCAACTCCTCTGGGAAAGCTGTCCACAACGTTTAGGAGTGTGTCTATGGGAATTTTTGACCATTTTTCCAGAAGCGCATTTGTGAGGCCAAGCACTGATAGATGCCATTAAAACTCATGTGTGTGTAAAGGCAGGTGTCCCAATACTTTTGGTAATATATACTTAAAAATATAACTGCGCTATTTGTTGAAAACAATAGAAAACAGTGCAGCTGCAACTTATCTATGAGACACACACAGTACAAATTCCATCCTCTATGAAGTTGCGCTTATCATGATATACTCAATGTGTGAAAAAAACAATATAAAATGAAGGAAAAGTCCATATAGTGACAATGTCCATCCAAAAATGTATACACCATCCATCACCAGAACGTGCATAGTCTAAAGTTTAAGCCTCCACCTTATAGAATGCTTGCTTACCAAAACTTGTTGACCTCCTATTTTGAGCCTGTGGCTCATAACCTCCTATTTTGAGCCTGTGGCTCATAACTAGGGATGAGCCGAACACCCCCGGGTTCGGTTCGCACCAGAACCTTCGAACGGACCGAAAGTTCGCGCGAATTTTCGAACCCTATTCATTATAATGGACGCAAACGTTCAAAATCAAAATTGCTAATTACAACGGCCAATATGCATGTTAATGTCATAAAACAGGTTTGGGGACCCGGGTCCTGCCCCAGGGGACATATATCAATGCAAAAAGAAATTTTAAAAACTAACGTTTTTTCGGGAGCAGTCATTTTAATGATGCATAAAGTGAAAAAAAAAAGGTGAAATTTTCCTTTAAATATGGTACCTGGGGGGTGTCTAAAGTATGCCTGTGAAGTGGCATGTGTTTCCCGTGTTTAGAACTGTCCTTGCACAAAATGACATTTGTAAAGGAAAAAAAGAAGCCATTTAAAACCACTTGCGGCTTTAATGTCATGTCTTGTCCTGGCCGCCATATGGCTGAAAATCCTTGAGAAAAATGGCATGGCTACCCCATCACCCCCCGCCCCCCACCCCAGCCCCTTTGGGTCTTGTATGGATATTAAGGGGGACCCCGCACCCAAAATAAAACCCTATACCTACAACCCTATATACTCTGAACAGCAGTATATAGGTGGTGCAAACAAGACACGGACTGTAGGTTTGTTCTTAAGTAGAATCTGAACAGGTACATTATGAAGTGTAGCTCCATCCCAAAAAAATCTATTTTTAAGCTTTTTGGAGAACATAGGGAGGGGTTATCACCCCTGTAACATTTGCTGTCTTTGCACATCTGTTCAGAACATGTCACCTCACTTTCCGTCCCAATGACAAATGTTTTTGGAAAAGTGGGGTTTTAATTGAAACAAGGATTGGTGATAGACATGTGCACTGCCAAAAAATTCGTTAGTTTTCGTTTTCGTTTCATTCGTTTTTTTTTTTTTTTCGTTTTTCGGGTCATTCGTTATGATCGCAATTCGTAAATTCGTAAATTTGTACATTCGTAAATTTGTACATTCGTAAATTTATACATTCGTAAATTTGTACATTCGTAAATTTGTGCATTCGTAAATTTGTACATTCGTAAATTCGTACATTCGTAAATTTATACATTCGTAAATTTATACATTCGTAATTTCGGAAATTTGGAAATTCGATATTTTCGAAAACTCGAAAATTTGAAAATCTGAAAAAATAACTATTAAATTATAGTTGTAATTTCCTTTCAAATTTGGCTGTTAGCGAACGTAACGAATACAAATTTATCTGAAGTTACGCATAACCTGAAATAACAAATGCTGCATCTAAACAAATGGAACGGAACAAATTAATAATAATAATAATAAAACGTTTTTATTATTATTATTGTTATTTATTATTATTATTAATTCATTACGTTCCATTCGTTTAGATACGGCATTCATTATGTCGGAAAACAATTCGTAACTTCGTTAAGTTCACTAACAGCCAAATTTGAAAGGAAATTACAATACCTATAATTGAATAGTTAGTAATAGTTAAGTTATTAGTTAATTATTATTTCAGATTTCCGAATTTACTAATTTACGATTGTACGAATGTACAAATTTACGAATGTACGAATATTCGGAAATTCGTAAATTCAAATTTACGAATTTCCGGATAGTTGTACATTCGTAAATTCGTGCATTGGTAAATTCGTATATTCGTAAATTCGTACATTCGTAAATTTGAATTTACGAATATTCGTTAAAATTCGTTAAATGAGTTTTCGTTAATTCGGATATTTCCGAATTAACGAATTTGTCGAAATTCGTTAAAAAACGAATTCGGAACGAAACGAATTACACATGTCTAATTGGTGATAAAGCATCAGTAGAGAGGAGATACCTTTTTCCCAAATTAAATCTAACAGGATAGAATTTCCCTTCCTAGGGGTAGATTTCCTCTCACTTCCTGTTTTCTCTTGCCGTTTGCAAGTAGGAGTCGTTTGTAAGTTGGATGTTTGAAAGTAGGGGCCTGCCGTATATACTCTGCAGAAATTTGCCCTATTAGATGTTGGTGTAGCCACAAGACTGGTGGGCACAGCAATGGGCCCTGCTGTGAGTTAATAGATCAAGATTTGTACTTGCATGCACCTGTTGAACCGGGCAGAAAAATTGGGCCTTTGGTGGTGGCGGTGGTGGTGGTGGACGGTGTTGCCACAAGACTGTAAGCCCTCACAGTTACTCTTGGTGGGTGCAGGAATGGGCCCTGCTGTGAGTTATTAGATCAAGATTTGTAATTGCATGCACCTGTTGAACAGGGCAGAAAAATTGGGCCTTTGGTGGTGGTGGTGGTGGTGGACGGTGTTGCCACAAGACTGTAGGCCCTCATAGTTACTCTTGGTGGGCGCAGGAATGGGCCCTGCTGTGAACTATTAGATCAAGATTTGTAATTACACGCCCCTGTTAAACAGGGGCTGAAAAATTGTGCCTTAGGCATTGGTGCTGGTGCCACAACACTGCAACCCCTCACAGATACTGTACTTGGAGCACAGCAGTCACACCTGTTGCGAAGCATCTTTTTAAAAAAATTGTAATTACACGCCCCTGTTATACAGGGGCTGAAAAATTGTGCCTTAGGCACTGGTGCTGGTGCCACAACACTGCAACCCCTCACAGATACTGTACTCTGAGCACAGCAATGAGACCTGTTGCAAAGCATTGCCTAAAAATTGTAATTACACGCCCCAACAGGGGCTGAAAAATTGTGCCTTAGGCACTGGTGCTGGTGCCACAACACTGCAACCCCTCACAGATACTGTACTTGGAGCACAGCAGTCACACCTGTTGCGAAGCATCTTTTTAAAAAATTGTAATTACACGCCCCTGTTATACAGGGGCTGAAAAATTGTGCCTTAGGCACTGGTGTGGTGACATGGATCATTGAGGAAAAGGAAGAGGATAGTCAGTGAACATAACAGGACAGTCACTCAGCATCAGCATAGGCAGTCTTAAAGGGATGTGACATTATAAATTATTCCGTTATATCCGCTTCAGGTGTCTGGTAGCTGGTGGTGATCCAAGACTGATTCATTTTTATGAAGGTCAGTCGATCAACCGAGTCGGTGGACAGGCACACCCTATGATCGGTGACAAATCCTCCAGCAGCACTGAATGTGCGTTCGGAAAGAACGCTGGATGCAGGACAGGCCAGTAGCTCAATTGCATACTGTGCAAGCTCTGGCCAGTGATCCATCCTCAGGACCCAGTAAGCCAGAGGATTTTCGGTGGGAAAGGTGTCCAAGTCTGACCTTGCCCCTAGGTATTCCTGCACCATGTATATCAGACGCTGGCGATGGTTGCTGGAACCGATCATACCTTGGGGCTGCGGACTAAAAAATTGTCTGAACGCATCGGTCAGACGTCCACCTTCCCCACCGCTCCTTCTGCTACTGACCGAAGCCTCAGCAACTCGTCGTCCAGGACCAGGAGTTTGTAACCTCCCAGTTTCTGGGAACGCGTTGCACAGACCTTTCTGCAAGGCCTCCCTGAGATGTCTCATCCTCTGCTCCCTCTGCGACGGCAAGATAAGGTCCGCAACCTTACCCTTGTACCGTGGATCAAGGAGAGTGGCCAGCCAGTAATGGTCCCTCTCCTTGATCCGAAGAACACAAGGATCCTTCCGCAGGCTTTGCAGGATCAGGGAGGCCATGCAGCGTAGGTTAGCTGAGGCATTCGGTCCGGAGTCTTCTGGGTCACTGAGGATGACATGATCGCCAGCCACCTCCTCCCAGCCACGTACAAGTCCACTGGTTTGTTGGGACTGTACATCATCCCTAAAAGACTGCTTCTGCTGATGCTGAGTGCCAG
Source organism: Rana muscosa (assembly GCA_029206835.1). Classification (NCBI taxonomy): domain Eukaryota; kingdom Metazoa; phylum Chordata; class Amphibia; order Anura; family Ranidae; genus Rana; species Rana muscosa. Next base: position 114,197,004 of record CM055127.1, read on the forward strand.
GCTCCACCTCCATGCTCACACAATCCTCCTCCTCCTCCTCCTCCTCATCCTCATCCTCTTCCTGTGTGATGGGTGGGACAGAAGGAACACTGTCTGGATAAAGGGGGCCTTGAGAGGCAAGAAAGTCCTCCTCTTCCTGCCTCTGTTCTGCCTCAAGTGCCCTGTCCATTATCCCACGCAGCGTATGCTCCAACAGGTGGACAAGAGGTACAGTGTCACTGATGCATGCACTGTCACTGCTCACCATCCTCGTGGCCTCCTCAAATGGTGAGAGGACAGTGCATGCATCCCTGATCATGCTCCACTGGCGTGGGGAACAAAAGCCAAGCTCCCCTGACCCTGTCCTGGTGCCGTAGTCGCAAAGGTACTCATTGATGGCCCTCTGCTGCGTGTGCAGTCGCTGCAGCATGGCCAACGTTGAGTTCCACCTGGTGGGCATGTCACATATTAGGCGGTTCTTGGGCAGGTTCAGCTCCTTTTGCAGCTCAGTCAGCCGAGCACTGGCATTATAAGATCGGCGGAAATGCACACAGACTTTCCTGGCCTGCCTCAGGACATCCTGTAAGCCTGGGAACCTGCCCAAGAACCGCTGCACCACCAGGTTGAGGACGTGAGCCATACAGGGCACATGGGTGAGCTGCCCCTGTCGCAGGGCGGAGAGGAGGTTGGTGCCATTGTCAGAAACGTCCATTCCTGGCTTAAGCTGGCGTGGCGTCAACCACCTCTCGGCCTGCCCCTGCAGAGCTGCCAGAACCTCTGGCCCAGTGTGGCTCCTGTCCCCCAAACACACCAGCGCAAGCACGGCATGGCATCTTTTTGCCTGCGTACTCGCGTAGCCCCTTGTACGCCTACGGAGCACCGCTGGTTCCGAGGACAGAGCACTCGAAGAGGACATGGAGGAAGAAGAAGAGGAGGGGGTGGAGGAGAGAGGTGTGTCACAACCAGTAGTAGCATTTTGGAGGCATGGTGGCGGAACAACCTCCAACACTACTGCACCTTGTCCTGCATCCCTCCCAGCTGCCAATAGAGTGACCCAATGGGCCGTGAAAGAAAGATAACGTCCCTGTCCATGCCTGCTGGACCATGAGTCAGCGGTAATATGCACCTTACCGCTGACCGCCCTGTCCAGCGAGGCATGGACATTGCCTTCCACATGCCGGTAGAGAGACGGAATAGCCTTCCGTGAGAAAAAGTGGCGTTTGGGAACCTGCCACTGAGGAACCGCACATTGAACAAACTCACGGAAGGGGGCCGAGTCTACCAACTGAAAAGGCAGCAGTTGAAGTGCTAGCAATTTAGCCAAGCTAGCATTCAACCGCTGGGCATGTGGATGGCTGGGAGTATACTTCTTTCGACGGTCCAGCAGCTGGGGCAGGTAAATTTGCCTGCTACAATCGGACGTCGGTGTACTGCAAGTACTTGGTTGTGACACACCTAATTCTACACCTTCAGTCCTCTCAGAGCAGCTTTCAGAGAGGACTGAAGATATAGTGGGGATGGAGATCCCAGCTGATGAGGAGCAAGGAGAGGTCCGCTTTGTTCTTTGGTGTGGGTCTTTTATGTGTGCTTGCCAACGAGCTGCATGGCAGGTCGACATATGTCTGCTCATGCTTGTGGTACCCAAGCGGCTGATGTTTTGGCCACGCGAGATACGCTTGAGACAAATATTGCAAATAGCAGTGGTGCGATCTGATGCACTCGTCTCAAAAAAGGCCCACACCAAAGAACTTTTGTGATAACGTGCAGAGGCAGCGCCCTGCACAGGCGGAGCTCTGCGGTGTGGTACAGTTGCTGTGCTGGCCTCTAGCTGGCCTCCAGGGGGCATCCTGCCTCGTTGGACATGTGACGCCGCATCCTCCTCCTCCTCCTCCTCCTCCTCTCTCCCTTCAGGCACCCACGTGGAGTCAGTGACCTCATCATCCCCTCCCTCTTCACCACTAGAGCAAACCTGGCAGTAAGCTGCAGCTGGTGGAACAGTACTGCCAGATTGCTGTCCTTCAGCATCCCCTCTCTCTGCGCGCACACTACTGACTTCCTCAAGCTGGGTATCATCATCCGAGCCTTCGAATCGTTGGGCATCCTCCTGGAGCATGTACCCAACACTGTGCTCAAACAGTTCGGGGGACTCCTCAGGAGGACATGGTGGGTCTAGGGAAGGGGTGGCTGATGATGCCATTGAGTACGCGTTGGCAGCTGCTCTGCCAGTACCCTGAGCCTGGGTGAGAGAGGATGAGGAGGATGAGGAGGGCTTGGTCATCCATTCTACCAAGCCTTCGGCATGATGCGGCTCCACATGTCCAGCTGCCGAAAACAAAGACAAGCGTGTCCCATGGCCACGTGCTGATGACGATGCACGACCACGTCCACGGCCAGCACTGTTGTCTCTAGAAACAGAGCCTGCCTGCCCTGTGTTCTTGCCTCGGCACGCTCTGCCTCTCCTTGGCGGTCTTCCAGCCATTGTAGTCGGTAGTGTATATAGTATAAAAAATAGAGCTCCTATGTGTGCTCACAACACACTGTAGGTCCTATGGGTGCTGACACTAACACACTATAGGTACTATGTGTGCTGCTGACAAGAAAATATAGGAGCTCTGTTTGCTGCCACTAACACACTAGAAGTCCTATGGGTGCTGCTGAGAAGAAAATATAGGAGCTCTGTGTGATGCCACTAACACACTAGAAGTCCTATGGGTGCTGCTGAGAAGAAAATATAGGAGCTCTGTGTGATGCCACTAACACACTAGAAGTCCTATTGGTGCTTCTGAGATGAAAATATAGGAGCTCTGTGTGATGCCACTAACACACTAGAAGTCCTATGGGTGCTGCTGAGAAGAAAATATAGGAGCTCTGTGTGATGCCACTAACAAACTAGAAGTCCTATTGGTGCTTCTGAGATGAAAATATAGGAGCTCTGTGTGATGCCACTAACACACTAGAAGTCCTATGGGTGCTGCTGAGAAGAAAATATAGGAGCTCTGTGTGATGCCACTAACACACTAGAAGTCCTATGGGTGCTTCTGAGATGAAAATATAGGAGCTCTGTGTGATGCCACTAACACACTAGAAGTCCTATGGGTGCTGCTGAGAAGAAAATATAGGAGCTCTGTTTGCTGCCACTAACACATTAGAAGTCCTATGGGTGCTGCTGAGAAGAAAATATAGGAGCTCTGTGTGATGCCACTAACACGCTAGAAGTCCTATGGGTGCTTCTGAGATGAAAATATAGGAGCTCTGTGTGATGCCACTAACACACTAGAAGTCCTATGGGTGCTTCTGAGATGAAAATATAGGAGCTCTGTTTGCTGCCACTAACACACTAGAAGTCCTATGGGTGCTGCTGAGAAGAAAATATAGGAGCTCTGTGTGATGCCACTAACACACTAGAAGTCCTATGGGTGCTTCTGAGAAGAAAATATAGGAGCTCTGTGTGATGCCACTAACACACTAGAAGTCCTATGGGTGCTGCTGAGAAGAAAATATAGGAGCTCTGTGTGATGCCACTAACACACTAGAAGTCCTATGGGTGCTTCTGAGATGAAAATATAGGAGCTCTGTGTGATGCCACTAACACACTAGAAGTCCTATGGGTGCTTCTGAGATGAAAATATAGGAGCTCTGTGTGATGCCACTAACACACTAGAAGTCCTATGGGTGCTTCTGAGATGAAAATATAGGAGCTCTGTGTGATGCCACTAACACACTAGAAGTCCTATGGGTGCTTCTGAGATGAAAATATAGGAACTCTGTGTGATGCCACTAACACACTAGAAGTCCTATGGGTGCTGCTGAGAAGAAAATATAGGAGCTCTGTGTGATGCCACTAACACACTAGAAGTCCTATGGGTGCTTCTGAGAAGAAAATATAGGAGCTCTGTGTGATGCCACTAACACACTAGAAGTCCTATGGGTGCTGCTGAGAAGAAAATATAGGAGCTCTGTGTGATGCCACTAACACACTAGAAGTCCTATGGGTGCTTCTGAGATGAAAATATAGGAACTCTGTGTGATGCCACTAACACACTAGAAGTCCTATGGGTGCTTCTGAGATGAAAATATAGGAGCTCTGTGTGATGCCACTAACACACTAGAAGTCCTATGGGTGCTTCTGAGAAGAAAATAGTAGGATTTTTAAAACAGCTTACCTGTAAAATCCTTTTCTTGGAGTACATCACGGGACACAGAGCAGCATAGTCATTACTATGTGGGTTATATAGAATTACCTTCAGGTGCTGGCACTGGCAACTTCCAAAACAGGAAGTACCCTCCCCTATATAAGCCCCTCCCATCCGGGAGTACCTCAGTTTTGTAGCAAAGCAATACGTGTCCCCAAAAGAGGGGTGGGAGCTCTGTGTCCCGTGATGTACTCCAAGAAAAGGATTTTACAGGTAAGCTGTTTTAAAAATCCTACTTTCTTGTTCATACATCACGGGACACAGAGCAGCATAGTCATTACTATGTGGGACGTCCCAAAGCAATGCCACATGAGGGGGGGGATACACCATACATAAGCTGGGCGCCATCAGGCATGAGGATCTTTTGCGGCCTGCAACACACTGCGCCCAAAGGCGACATCCTCCTGACTTCTAACGTCCACCTGGTAGAACCTAGTAAACGTGTGTACTGAAGACCATGTTGCGGCCTTACAAATTTGCGCCAGGGAGGCCTGGTGATGCACTGCCCATGAAGTTCCAACTGCTCTCGTGGAGTGCGCCCTAACTTTGAACGGAGGCGGTCTACTTCTCAAGCCATAGGCTTGTATTATGACCTGTCGAATCCACTTGGCTAAAGTAGATTTTGATGCTGCCTGACCCTTTCTGGGGCCTTCCGGCAGAACAAACAAAGAATCCGTTCTACGAATCTGAGCAGTGGCTTCTAGATAAGCTTTAACTGCTCTTACTACATCCAAAGAATGCAATAACTTTTCCTCTACCGAGCTTGGTTTGGGGAAAAAAGAAGGAAGAACCACATCCTGGTTCAAGTGAAACCTCGATACCACCTTAGGAAGAAAGGCTGGGTGAGGACGTAATACTACTCTGTCCTTATGGATAACCAGATATGGCTCTTTACAGGACATGGCGGCTAATTCCGACACTCTTCTAGCCGAGCATATGGCTACTAAAAATATCAATTTCCTGGTGAGTAGAACCAAGGAAATGTGCCGCAAAGGTTCAAATGGCTGCTTCTGCAGAACCGACAGAACCAAATTTAGATCCCATGGGCATATGGGAGCCTTAATCGGTGGAATAATACGAGTCACACCTTGCATAAAGGATTTGACAAGTGAATGCATAGCCAGGGGCCTTTGAAATAGTATTGACAAGGCCGAAACCTGGCCCTTGATAGTACTTAAGGCAAACTTCCTGTCTACAGCCCACTGCAGGAAGTCCAGAATTCTGCCTATAACGTACTTACGTGGATGCCATTTTCTGGCCTCGCACCAAGTGATGTACGCCTTCCAAACTCTATAGTAGATCTGCCTGGATACAGGCTTCCTGGCATTGATTATAGTTGATACCACAGAGTTAGAGAGACCTCTCTTCTTTAGGATGTGGGATTCAATAGCCAGGCCGTTAAACTTAGAGTTAGTAAGGAAGGGTGGTATATCGGTCCTTGCGAAAGCAGGTCCGGACGACGTGGAAGGGTCCAAGGACTCCCCACAGACATTTTGATGATCTCCGCGTACCAGGCCCTTCGGGGCCACGCTGGAGCCACCAGGATCACCGGCTTCTTCTCCAACCTGACTCTGCGAAGGAGTCGAGGCAACAATTGTAGCGGAGGGAATGCATATATCAGTCTGAACTGATCCCAAGGGAACACCAGAGCATCCGAGCCGCAAGCGAGGGGATCCCTTGTCCGGGAGACAAATCTGTCCACCTTTGCGTTGAATCTGGATGCTAGCAGATCTACATCCGGTGTTCCCCACCGCTGACATATTGCTCGGAAGACCTCGGGATGAAGGGACCATTCCCCTGGGCATAACTGTTGGCGACTCAGAAAGTCCGCCTTCCAATTCTCCACCCCTGGAATGAAGACAGCTGATATACATGGGACATGCTTTTCTGCCCATTCCAGGATGTGACTTACTTCCCTCTGGGCTGCACGACTCCTGGTGCCTCCCTGATGATTGATATATGCCACTGCTGTGGCATTGTCTGATTGAATTCTGACAGGGGACCCTTGGAGTCTTGATGTCCAGGCTACTAGGGCGTACCGGGCTGCTCGTATCTCTAAGAGATTGATGGGCAGGGTTTTTACTACATTTGACCATCTGCCCTGGAGAGACCATTGCTCCAGTACTGCCCCCCAGCCTATAAGGCTGGCATCTGTAGTGACCACCTTCCAAGATATCGGGCTGAAGGGTTTTCCCTTCTGGAGATTCTGGGGGATCAACCACCAGCAGAGACTCTTCCGAACGGAAGGGGACAAAGCCATCGGGAAGTCTAGAGCCTGAACTTTTCCGTTCCAGGCTGACAATATGGCCCTTTGTAAATTCCTTGAGTGGAATTGGGCGTATGGTACAGCTTCGAATGATGCTACCATCTTTCCTAGCAGCCTCATGCACAGGCGTATGGACGGCTGTCTTTTTGCACAAAGCAGACGGACCAAGGCCCTCAAAGAGGATACCTTGTCTAGAGGTAAGAAAATCTTCCTCTGGTCTAAATCCAGCCGTAGCCCTAGATATACCAGGCTTTTTACTGGCTGTAGGGCTGACTTGTCCAGGTTGATGACCCAACCGTGAGACTCTAGATACTTGATTGTATCGACAATTACCACTTCTAGCTTGGCAACTGAGTGGTCCATCAACAACAGGTCGTCTAGGTATGCCATTATCGTTACACCCCGTGTTCTTAGATCGGCCAACAGTGGGGCCAGAATTTTTGTGAACACTCGTGGTGCTGTGGCCAGACCAAATGGTAAGGCTCTGAACTGAAAATGGCGCCCTTCTACTGCAAAGCGTAGGAATTTTTGATGACCTGGAAAGATGGGAACATGCAAGTAAGCATCTTTGATGTCGATCGAGGCTAACCATTCCTCCCCTTGTAGGGCAGCGGTGACCGATCGGATCGACTCCATCCGGAAAGACCGGACGTTTAGAAATTTGTTTAGACTCTTTAGGTCCAATATGGGTCTTATGTCCCCGTTTGGCTTCGGGACTGTGAAAAGGTTTGAGTAGAAACCCAACCCCCACTCTTCCATAGGAACCTCCATAATTACTCCTTGGAGCAATAGTTGTTCTAACGCCAATAGGAGAGACCCTCTTTTTAGAGGGTCTCTTGGCATGCCTGACCACATAAAATGGGACGGAGGAGACTCTTTTAACTCCAACTTGTATCCCAGAGTTACTGCGGAGAGCACCCATCTGTCTTTGATCGTCTCCCGCCAGGTCTCTGCGAACAACTGAAGTCTTCCCCCCACCCGTTTGAGTGGGGGCAGCCCTTCATAGGCTTGACTTGGAGGCTGGTTTAGTACCTCTTCGGATCCAGGGCTTTTTATTACCCTGTGGCTGTCCCTGATTTTTACCTCCTGAGTTTGACCGAGGAGGCCGTCGGAACTGCTTAGTAGCAGACGTCGCAGGGATAGGAGAGGTAGTCCTCTTAAAAGATGGACCCCTAGACCTCTTTTTACTCGGTAAGAGAGTACTTTTACCACTGGAAATCTTCTGGATATACTTATCCAGGTCTTCGCCAAAAAGGCGTTCCCCATGAAATGGGAAGCTAACTAAGAGCTTCTTACAGGGAGCTTCAGCAGACCAGTTTTTGAGCCACAGAAGCCTACGCATATGTACCAAAGACAGCGTGAGGCGGGAGGCCTGATGGATAGAATCCTTGATGGCGTCAACCGCAAAGCATAATGCTCTAGGCAGATCAGCCAGAGCCTGGGCCTGCTGGTCTGGCAAATCCCTCAGGACCATTTTCATTTGATCCTTTAAAGCTTGGCAGACCCCAATAGCTGCCACTGCTGGCTGTGTAACAGCCCCTGCTGTGGAAAAAGCAGATTTTAATAAAGATTCCAATTTTTTATCCACTGGATCTTTGAACATTTGAACATTATCTACTGGACATGTCAGTGATTTGTTCACAGAAGAGATGGCTGCATCCACCGTAGGAACATTCCATCTCTGGGTGAACTTTTCCTCCATGGGATAGATCACCGGAAACCTTTTAGGCGGAACAAATAGTTTATCAGGATGTTCCCAGTCCTGGTATATAAGTCCTTCCAATAATGGATGTATTGGAAAGGAGCAATTAACCTGGGGAGCTTTTAGCGACCCCAATGAGGAGACAGCAGTAGTTGATGGTTCAACAAGAGGCATTTTAAATGCAGATCGAACCATGTCAGTTAGGGTCTGGACCCACAATCTTTCAGTCTGCGATGCTGAAAACGGTTCATCTACTGTCGATTCCTCAAAAACAGAGCTAACCTCCTCCTGACCCCCTTCAGGTAGGTCGGTCCCTTCCTGGGACTGTTGCTCTGCCAACAGGCACTCTAATGGAGGTGATGGAGATCTGGCGCGCTTTCTTTCCTGTAGAGAAGAAGCGATCAATGCAGCCAATCTCTGCTCCAATCCCTCCAGAGTTGAGGCAAAAACCTCCTCTGTTATATATGCAGGAGCAGGTGGACTGAGGACAGCCGCAGTACCTGGCACTCCCGGGGGTTCCTTATGGGTATTAACCTCTGATTTCTCAGGGGAGGAGGGTGCAGATGACTGCTCCAGATCCTCAGAGCCCGATGGAGACCCCCTACACTTCCTGAGAGGTATATCTCGGAGTCTTTTAGGCGGCATATTCCTTAGTTCAAAGCTGAGGTATTCCAGCCGCAATACACCCCTTACTGAAATAGTCTAATGCAATTTGCTGCTATGTACATCAGTGGGTGTCTACTAATGCGTCTTTCTGGGGATGCCTGTATCAACCGCCCGCTGTAAGCCCCTATACCATGCTACCAGCTCCTTTTCATGCTCTGTGTCCATAGCAAGCAGCGTGGACTGAGTCCTTTTATCTTGCTGGGACGCCCGCACATGCGCAGAAGCGCTGGGCGCACAGAGCGCGTCATCCGCCAGGCTCCGCCCCCTTTTTTAAAGCTAAACCTTATAAAAGGAAAGCATGTGTGCGCGCGCGCGCGCGTGCACGTGTGCGCTCTTGGCGCCATGTAGGGAGAGGAGCCAGGGTCCCTGTTTCACCAGGACTCGGGGATGGAAGGAAACTACTTGGCAGCATGACAGAGGAATGCAGCTTCCCTGATAGAGAGCTCACTCATCTGCCTGGACTTTCACCATGGAAGGAATAGTCCCAAGAAAAAAGACGTTCCACAGCGGCCTCTAGTGGACAAACACAGGTACCGCACCTTTGTCTTTTTTTTTTTTTTTTTTTTAAAACCTCCTTTATGAAAAAACATTTCCAGGTTTACAGTTTTTTTAAAACTTCCCTTATGAAAAAACATTTCTAGGATTTCTTAGGCATATACAGCTATTAGCGGGAATACCCTTTAGGTAACAGGCAGAAAGACATATTAGGCTTGGGGGTCCCCTCAATAGAACCAAGTTCCTGAGGGGCCCCCACTTACCTTTTCCCCGCCGCAGGACTTTGTTTGGTCCACAGAAGCCCAAACTTCACCTCTCACGGCAGGCATTGTACTAGACCTTCAGGGACCGGGTTCCCAAGGATTCCACTCCCCTGGACCTGTATAGCACCCTGCACAGATAGCCTCTTGGTTTTGGGTATGACCAGAGCTCTGGATCCCAGGGTCCAGCCCTCCTAAGAGAGGCATTACAGGCAAAACCCTGCTCTTCTCTGCAAGGCCCGGGTACCGACCGTTTAGCTATGAAGCTTTTTTGGTCGGATCCGGAATAGCTTGCTAAGGCCCAGAGAACCTGTACACAAGCCCAGATGAATACATGTTAACCTTGGCCAACACCTTAGACACTGGCAAAAAACTGAGGTACTCCCGGATGGGAGGGGCTTATATAGGGGAGGGTACTTCCTGTTTTGGAAGTTGCCAGTGCCAGCACCTGAAGGTAATTCTATATAACCCACATAGTAATGACTATGCTGCTCTGTGTCCCGTGATGTATGAACAAGAAATAGGAGCTCTGTGTGATGCCACTAACACACTAGAAGTCCTATGGGTGCTTCTGAGAAGAAAATATAGGAGCTCTGTTTGCTGCCACTAACACACTAGAAGTCCTATGGGTGCTTCTGAGAAGAAAATATAGGAGCTCTGTGTGATGCCACTAACACACTAGAAGTCCTATGGGTGCTTCTGAGATGAAAATATAGGAGCTCTGTGTGATGCCACTAACACACTAGAAGTCCTATGGGTGCTCTGAGATGAAAATATAGGAGCTCTGTGTGATGCCACTAACACACTAGAAGTCCTATGGGTGCTTCTGAGATGAAAATATAGGAGCTCTGTGTGATGCCACTAACACACTAGAAGTCCTATGGGTGCTGCTGAGAAGAAAATATAGGAGCTCTGTGTGATGCCACTAACACACTAGAAGTCCTATGGGTGCTGCTGAGAAGAAAATATAGGAGCTCTGTGTGATGCCACTAACACACTAGAAGTCCTATGGGTGCTTCTGAGAAGAAAATATAGGAGCTCTGTGTAATGCCACTAACACACTAGAAGTCCTATGGGTGCTTCTGAGATGAAAATATAGGAGCTCTGTGTGATGCCACTAACACACTAGAAGTCCTATGGGTGCTTCTGAGATGAAAATATAGGAGCTCTGTGTGATGCCACTAACACACTAGAAGTCCTATGGGTGCTGCTGAGAAGAAAATATAGGAACTCTGTGTGATGCCACTAACACACTAGAAGTCCTATGGGTGCTGCTGAGAAGAAAATATAGGAGCTCTGTGTGATGCCACTAACACACTAGAAGTCCTATGGGTGCTTCTGAGATGAAAATATAGGAACTCTGTGTGATGCCACTAACACACTAGAAGTCCTATGGGTGCTGCTGAGAAGAAAATATAGGAGCTCTGTGTGATGCCACTAACACACTAGAAGTCCTATGGGTGCTTCTGAGAAGAAAATATAGGAGCTCTGTTTGCTGCCACTAACACACTAGAAGTCCTATGGGTGCTGCTGAGAAGAAAATATAGGAGCTCTGTTTGCTGCCACTAACACACTAGAAGTCCTATGGGTGCTGCTGAGAAGAAAATATAGGAGCTCTGTGTGATGCCACTAACACACTAGAAGTCCTATGGGTGCTTCTGAGAAGAAAATATAGGAGCTCTGTGTGATGCCACTAACACACTAGAAGTCCTATGGGTGCTTCTGAGAAGAAAATATAGGAGCTCTGTTTGCTGCCACTAACACACTAGAAGTCCTATGGGTGCTTCTGAGAAGAAAATATAGGAGCTCTGTGTGATGCCACTAACACACTAGAAGTCCTATGGGTGCTGCTGAGATGAAAATATAGGAGCTCTGTTTGCTGCCACTAACACACTAGAAGTCCTATGGGTGCTGCTGGGAAGAAAATATAGGAGCTCTGTTTGCTGCCACTAACACACTAGAAGTCCTATGGGTGCTGCTGAGAAGAAAATATAGGAGCTCTGTTTGCTGCCACTAACACACTAGAAGTCCTATGGGTGCTTCTGAGATGAAAATATAGGAGCTCTGTGTGAAGCCACTAACACACTAGAAGTCCTATGGGTGCTTCTGAGATGAAAATATAGGAGCTCTGTGTGATGCCACTAACACAGTAGAAGTCCTATGGGTGCTGCTGAGAAGAAAATATAGGAGCTCTGTTTGCTGCCACTAACACACTAGAAGTCCTATGGGTGCTTCTGAGATGAAAATATAGGAGCTCTGTGTGATGCCACTAACACACTAGAAGTCCTATGGGTGCTTCTGAGATGAAAATATAGGAGCTCTGTGTGATGCCACTAACACAGTAGAAGTCCTATGGGTGCTGCTGAGAAGAAAATATAGGAGCTCTGTTTGCTGCCACTAACACACTAGAAGTCCTATGGGTGCTGTTGGGGTGCAATGCTGTGCTAACAGCACTGCGGTTGGTACTACTGCAATACTGTACTAACAGTAAGCACGCACCAGACTAATCCCCAGCAGCAGCTAATAACACACTAACTGTGCAATCAGCAGCAGTGAACGATCAATGACTTAGGTAGCAATGGTTTAGCAAAGAAATAGCCAATGGTTTAGCAAAGAAGAGCAAATCTTTCAGTATCAAGCAAAGACAGAATCAGCAGACTGATCTCTCCTAAAGCCGGAACTCATGTGACCGGGGCCGACGGCGTGGCAGCCTTTTAAATGGTGGGGCGTGTACTAAAGCCCCTGAGCTGTAATTGGCTACAGGCGTCCTGCCTGTAGCCAATTATTGCTCTCCGAGTTTCGGGCGCTGTGATTGGCCAAGCATGCGGGGTCACAGTGCATGCTTGGCCAATCATCAGCCAGCAATGCACTGCGCCGGCCGCGCCGGCCGCAATGCATTGCGGGGCCGCTCGCATCACACGAATGTGATGCGAACGGCCCAAATAGTTCTGGGCTCGCCGAGCGAGCGAACGCCCGGTGCTCGATTCGAACGTGGGTTCGAATCGAGCACCAGGCCCATCCCTACTCATAACCTAGCCAGGGCCTTTGAATGGCCATAGTATCAAAATCCTCCACTCTACAGGTATTCATTCATATAGGTTCTCCAAGAAAGCATAAAACTTGCCATGGCATAAAATCCTTTAAAAGTTTATTGCTTAAAAAACAACTGCACTTACATCAAGTACTGTGAAATCACTCATGTGATAAAAAGCCGGCCGGCTCCAAACTGCAGCCAGTCCTTCCGGTGACGTCGGCATGTCACTCCACCAAGGAATTGCGTACATGGTGACGTCACCACGTGCTGAGGTCACCACGTACCCAATTCCCGGAAGGATGGCCTGCAGTTTTGAGCCGGCCGGCTTTTTATCAAATGTTTGATTTCACAGTAATTGATGTAAGTGCAGTTATTTTTTAAACAATAAACTTTTAAAGGATTTTATGGCATGGCAAGTTTTATGTTTTCTTGGAGAATCTATAAGATCGAATACCTGTAGAGCAGAGGATTTTGATACTACAGTCAATCATTTCCTGGATGAATACAAAGGCCCTGGCTGGGTTATGTGCCGCAGGCGAGATGGACCTTCCATAATAGGAGGTCAACAAGTTTTGGCAAGCGAGCATTCTATAAGGTGGAGGCTTACACTTTAGACTACGCTTGTTCTGATGACGGATGATGTATACATTTTTGGATGTACATTGTCACTCTATGGACTTCACACATTGAGTATATCCTGATAAGCGCAACTTCATAGAGAATGACTTTTGGTAATATAGTTTATCTTTGAATGTGCCTGTGTTGAAACACTAAAGCGTTCAAAATTCTTTTGAACTGGACATTTTTTATTCTGTGTAACAGGCCTCTGGCCGGAAATATGTGTTTGGGCCAGGGGAGTGAGTGACACAAGATGGTAGAGTGTCTGCAAAACTACAGGTGGGCAACTAACCCATCCAGAGAATAAGCAAGCTTGGCACACACAGAAGTCCAATTCAGGTCCTTTACAACACAACACATCCCCCACAACACATCCCCCTTATAGAAATGAGGGGAGAGACAAATGCATACCTCCCAAGATGGGAACGAGGGACACCTATTAGCAAAAGTATGAAAGTATGTAGGCATTGAACACCCCCCCCCCCCCGCTACACCCACTTAAAGGAGAATTATTTAAAAAATTATTATTTAAACCCACAAGTGCCTTTTTTACCACTACTATTCCTTTATATTGTAAAAGTGGGGAGGATATACTGCGCTGAGATAAATATTAAACCGAAAAGAACAAAAACAGCCGCCAACACTGCTGTAGACAAAGCAATAAGAAAATGTGGGTGTAAGTGTAGCGCTAAATTTGTTGGTCTATGTACACTGTTAAACTATACATAGGAGTGACTGAGAACGTGGTAAAGTGTGCACTAGATCAAAACCAGTGCAAAACCCAAACTATATCAAGAATGAATCATATAATTATACATAAACCAAAATCATTACAGTGATAATGTGATAAATATTAATTGTGACAACTCAAATATTTAAAAGTGAATCCAAAAGGAACGTTCATCAACTTGAAAGTGATGTGAAGATCAATCCAAAAAGAAAAGAAGTGTTCATTTAGGATAAAACTTGCAGTTCAAATAAGGAATGCTGTGAGACCCGCCACCAAGAGTGAGTTGAAGGAGGCTAACCGAAATCTCAGACTAGGAAAGGCATACGCCAACTGAGTCGAGAAAGGCTTTGGGGGTTAACAAACCCAATGTAGATAATCTGGAGTCTGAGGGGCTTTTTTATATTCCACTTCAGTCAAACAGGACATCTAGTATGTTGATCACGTATTCATAGGTGTATACAAAAGGCTTGGTATCCATATTTTGTACGTATGAAAGTGAAAAACAAACTCACATAGCGTGATACCGTATGGAAATGTTTTAATATAAAAAAAGGAGTAACAATAAAACACTCACATTTAAGATGGCATAAAAAGATCTAGATTCAGAAGCAAGAGCGATACGTGTAGACAGATCCACCCGACTAGTTTCGACTAATCAGTCATCATCTGGGGTATGGCCTCTGTCCTCCACGCATCGCACTAAATAAGCAAAATTACCTCTATGATCCCGGAAGTGAACCACCATTACATCACTTCCGGTTCTTTAATCAAGAAAAATTGGCTTAGAATTAATTTGAAGTTGATGTTACTTGTGTGGTCATTGAGTAATTAGGTTATTATATATACTACAGTAATAAAATAATGTCCATGGCTAAATGTATGCATCAAAGCGGCGTGTCACATAATCTGACATCGCTGCATACATATCCAAGCCTCACTATGGGACCGCTACGTCATATCCTGCTGTAGCGTCCTTGTTGTGATACAGAGCGGCATCCAAGCCTCGCTATAAAAACGAGGCCCGGACGCAGCGCCGCAACGTCATGTCCGCCATGTGACAAAGATGTATCCAAGCCTCGCTACGAAAGCGAGGCCCGGACACAGCGCCGCAACGTCACGTCCGCCGTGTGTCACATGGCGCAGCCAGGAAAAATATACTAACATGTCTCGCCATGTAGACAAGGCGTGATTATGGCGTGACATAAAGCCGCGCCTCCAAAAAGAAAACGGCACTAGTACATAGATTTGTAAAGGCTCGAATCAGAGCCAATAGCTGGCTTTATCATCTCACACAAGGAGAGATTGTAAACATTCACAATTAAACAGACCTCCTGACTTTCTAAATTACTAGCGGTCAGAGGGATATATATGTCGCCTACAGATTAATGAAAAAATCATTGCAACTTGTAAGTAAGCAGACTATTCCTTTTTATTGGCTTTTGAAATTTACAGATGCAGCAATCTAGAAATTGGCACTGGGAAGCACTTTTTGAAAGATAAATAGTGCATTTTATATACAACTGTAGCGGACTCTTAAATTTAGGGGGTCGCTATGCCCAAATTTAAGGGATGGCCTGAGCCATAGTTTGGCTCAGGCCTTCTAATTTGATACTGGACTCTGCTCTGCTGTGGTGTTGTCTGGTGTACATTTCCCTTTGGCCTGCGGGTGGCACTGTTGCCCAGGCCTAGGGTCGAACCTCAGGTGACACAGTAGCATATTGGATGTCCTCTCTCGGCTGCCGTATGGTGGGCGGGGTTTCACCTGCTGTGCATACCGGGAGAGGGTATATAAGGGGAAGACGCCATGTTTAGGCAGGAGTGCCGGGGAGTGAGTCCCGGGGGAGTGTGCCCCATGGGGGTGCGTGGACTGCCCGAGGAGTCTCGGGCACCTTTGGCCTGAGGCTGCAAAGTTCCAGGTAGGCCCAGTACCTTTAACTGGTCTACAATCAGCACATTGGAGTCCCAGGGTGCCCAGGTGAGGGTACCCACTCTGACCGAGAGGAAGCCAGGGGAGGGTCGGTCCCACAGAGGAGACGAGTGATAGTAGGTCGCTGTCTCTGGAAAAGCCTGGTGACCTGTCAGAGGGAAGGATTCCCTACTCAACGAAGCTAACCCTGTAGAGTGCCCATTGGCATCACTTGTTCTCTAAATTCTACAGAGGTTTGAGGAAAGTTCTGGATTCAGGAATAACAGGATTCTGCTGCTATTAGAGGATCTCCTGAACCCGTCCCTGGAGGGGACAAAGTGACAGTATTGTTCGAGCTCCGCTCCGGCTGCTAGAACTGTGAGAGGGATTTATCCGGGTGAGCTAAACCCACTCGGGATCGAGTGGCGACCTGTGAGTCAAGTGTTGTGTGCCTGAATCCACCTCCTAACCTTGCTACCTTTTTCTCTCGTCAACTTTTCCCTTGTTACCTGAGCAGAAGATAAAATAAACTCTCTTTTGGAGTGACACAGTCTGGACATTGGCTTTACTGGGGAAGAGAATAGACTTGACCCTATTTCCTGGGGTCGGGAACCAACGGAGGGAGGTAACTCGCTGCAGAACACAAAAGAAATAATTTGCGGCCCATATAGTCTTGGGAGGACTTAGAGGTATCGCTACACGTGGGGGCTTGTGTCCGGGATTTTGCAGCTACCCCTGGAAGTTGGACTATATTTTTTCCCCTGTTTCTGGTTCTGTGGAAGTTGGCCATTTTGGGAAAAATTTAACTGCGTCACTTGTGAGAGAAATGGAGCTACAGGCCAAAACCTATACTGGATTTTCTAACTGCGTAGTTCGTGGGCGTGCCTCAAATGTAGAAAAGCCTGCGAGCTACGTGCAAAGAGAAAAAAGGGGGAGGAGCCCCCGACAACTTGTGTATTGCACGTGGTGTCTTGGCGCCAAGGGACAGTACGAGCAGAACTAGTGAAGGAGAAGCAACATGTCTGCCGCCCCATGGATTTCTGTTGCACCGGGACCATGGATGTTCCCACCTACCCCCAACCATGGACGTTGCTCCCCTCACTGCCCCCCTGACAGATACAGGGATCCAGCTGAAGCCTAGGGGCCGCTTCGCACTCTATACGTGCAGGGATGCGGAGGCCCTGGGCATGCTCTGTCCTGGATGCAAAGGACTGGCAGTACAGCTTCGCCCGTTTGGAAGATGTACATCGTGTGGAGAGTTCCTTTTTGAAGTGGACCAGCCCACTGAGAAACCCCGGGTCTACCGGGTCAACTGCCTTAAAGGCATTGTCACTCTTGAAGAGGAAACCTATACTCCCACAGCCAGGCCCACGCGCACCACGGATGTGGAGGATGGAGTTCCGGCCATTACGGAGCTTGCGACGGATGTCATTGCAGATGCTGCCTCCGTTACAACAGAAACCTCCATTCCACCCGCCAAGCGGAAGGTGGGATATGTTAAGGCCTCCCGCG
Source organism: Rana muscosa (assembly GCA_029206835.1). Taxonomy (NCBI): domain Eukaryota; kingdom Metazoa; phylum Chordata; class Amphibia; order Anura; family Ranidae; genus Rana; species Rana muscosa. Next base: position 114,214,365 of record CM055127.1, read on the forward strand.
GTCGAAGCCTGCCCCAGCCTCTACCTGAGCCGGATCCTCAACCCGGAGGGACCTCCAGGAGATCCACGTCAGGGGAAGGTAAGGAGGCTGGGAGAACTGTGACATTAGATTTGTCAGGAGAGGGAGGGAAGCCCACACCCCACCTTACAGGGGATGTGCGGACCGCCAGCCCGCAAAGACCTTCCATTTTTCGGGACAATGTGTCTGTGTCCACTGCAAACTACCTTCCGGCAGAGGCATATGACACCTCTGACTTAGACTCATCGTCTGATGTGGGGGATGACCACGAAATTGATGAGATCTTCATCCGCAAAGGCTGGGATAAAATTCCCGTGATTTCACCCCGCAGCTCAAAGGGCATGTCACCAATGCACTTTAGGGAAACTACGCCTAGAGCGGAAGCCCCTGCTTTGATGGAAAAAGTTGTACCTACACCCGCTTTGCCTGATCCGACATCCCCTATGCCTACCATTACGGAAGAACGTCCGCCGTTGCGGCAACCTCTGCCACAGTTGGAGCGAGTTCCAATAAAAAGGGCCCGGATGCTATTGTGTTCCCTGGAGCAGGAGATCGGGGCAACCATGCCACCCTTAGCCCGGTTGCAGCGGCTCTTCAACAAAAAGGTTGCCACCGAGTATGGTTGGGAGTACCCCTATGTTCCCAAAGAAGTGAGTGAGTCCCGGGGGAGTGTGCCCATGGGGGTGCGTGGACTGGCCGAGGAGTCTCGGGCACATTTGGCCCGAGGCTGCAACGTTCCACGTAGGCCCAGTACCTTTAACTGGGTCTACAATCAGCACATTGGAGTCCCAGGGTGCCTAGGTATAGGGTACCCACTCTGACCGAGAGGAAGCCAGGGGAGGATCGGTCCCACAGAGGAGACGAGTGATAGTAGGTCACTGTCTCGGGAAAGGCGAGTGAGTCAAGTGTTGTGTGCCTGAATCTACCTCCTAACCTTGCTACCCTTTTCTCTCATCAACTTTTCCCTTGTTACCTGAGCAGAAGATAAAATAAACTCTCTGTTGGAGTGACACAGTCCTTGACATTGGCTTTACTGGGGAAGAGAATAGACTTGACCCTATATCCTGGGGTCGGGAATCAACGGAGGGAGGTAACTCGCTGCAGAACCCAAAATAAATAATTTTCGGCCCATATAGTCTTGGGAGGACTTAGAGGTATCGCTACACAACTATATAGATCACACCAAAATGAGGGACAAATGAGGAGGAAAGAGGGACAGAGGAACTTTGTTGCAATACAGGGACAGTCCCTCGAATTCAGGGACAGTTGGGAGCTATGCAAATGTTCTGTAGTGTGAATCAGTAGAGAGTGGCCTAAGTTTACAACACTGTTCCTTCATTGATACAACATGATGAGTAAGTGTTGTCACCCTAAGACAGGAAGTGTGTTGCTGGCAGGATCACCAGATGAAAATAAAGAAAAACTGAAAAAAGAAAACGAATGTAGCCACCACATCTGATGGCTGGTGAGCTGAAATATATTACAATTTTGTTCTTGGGTTTAGATACAATTTAGCATGTATGCATTCTGTAATTGAACTATTTATTTCTCTGTACAGGTTTTAAACTGCAAAACCAGATATTATTTTCTGCACATGAGTCCTGAAAACTCTTCACAGACAAGAGGCTCTACAAAATGTAATTTCATCAGGGTTTAGAGCTTTAGTATCCAGATGTGTTACAAAATAACTCCAAAGACTGTTGTAAATAATCTGGATCAATTTAAGACTAATCTCTTCATAACAGAGTGAAAAGTATTCATCCCAGCTGTAGCAGACCTTTAAATTGACCACGGGTTGTCAGTGGTATTGCCAGTGTAAACGGCAGCTGGTTGATAGATAACATGTAAATGGATCTATTACGGCAGTACTCATTTTTGGACCGAAAGTGGGTAGAGCTCATTAAGATGGGTGTGAAATTAAGCAACTATAGTAAAATTGGGGGTGAATTTGTGAAGATGAGGAAGTGGGTAAATTACAATTTTTTGCATCATATTCCTGTTACAGCCAAAATCCTTAAAAAGTAGTGAAAGATTTTTAGCCCACTACCTCTGAAATGTTGCTGGCTTTTGCTGAATTTGCTGATCTCATATTGGCTAAATACGCATTTCCAAAAAGCTTTACCATGTCATCTATACAATTACTTGCTTGTATTAATGCCACACCTTCTTGGTTGACTTTTGATTGCCCAATTGAACCTTTTGGTTTAAATCATTCCAAGTGTATCAAAACACAGTGTTTTCAAAGTCTTACCGTTTGTTATTTTTTAAATGAAGCCACATCCTTAGAAGAAACATCTGCCCTCTACCAGAAAGCTTCAGGGAAGGATCGTTGCTCTCTCTGTGTATTCAAATATCTCTTTGCATGTTCAGCACGTCCATAGTTGCCAACAGTCCAAATTTGCCCGGGACATTCCCAGAAATCAGACCAAAGTCCCCGTCTGAGAATGTCCCGGGCAAAATCCTGAAAATCCACCTCTGGCAAAGACATTGGGAAATGCTGGAGTTGCGGGGGCGTGGCGGATGCAGGAGCACGTGGAGAGACAGTCCGGCCGATAGAGTGGGAGCCGGCAGCACTGCTTGCTGAGCCCGCAGATGATGAGTGGAGCTAGGACCACTAGGACCAGGTATGGCAGGGGTTAATAGAGCCAACTGAACTGTCATATGCACTCAACAAGAGTGCCAACTCTGACTGTATTTTCCACCCACCTCCTTCATTCATAGAAGCCATATTATACCATCTATAATGGGAAAATGGGTGGATGAATGAAAGGTCTGCCTCCTCCATTCAAAGATCATTTTTCATTCATAGAAGCTATAACGGAAAATTGAATACTGTTGTAATTTTTCTTTCCTGGTGCCTGTCCATGGCAGCTAAGGCATGGAGGTGAAGCAACCAACCATGCCTATGCTGCCATGGAGGCACCAGGAAAGTAGCTTCTTTGGAGGTCTATCCTCTCACTTCTTGGTGTATTTCGGAAGTGATAGAAAATCTCCCCATTGGAAAAACGTTGTTTTTCCTGACGAGATTCCTGGCAAGCCTTTCTTGCTAAGCTGTGCATACAGATGGCCATTCAAAAGAACCGCTGTTCTTTTGAATGGCAAGAACGCGGTGACGTCATCGACTACGACGAGCATGCGCTCATCACATTCGATGCCGTCGCCGCCATCTTGCTTCACCCTACATTACCCTTGTAAGCTACCATGTATGCGTCAAAGTCTCATCGAGCATGCGCGGGCTTACCGGAGGACAGGTAAGCTTGTAGCTGCATACACACACACAGTTTTCTCTTCGGGAAACAGGCCGGCGAGAATCCTGATGAGAAAATAGAGAGCAGGTTCTCTATTTTTCTCGTCGAGATTCCCGGCAGTTTTCTCGGTGAGAAAACATACACATGACCGGTTTTCTCTGCAAAAAGCTCTCCCAGCAGTTTTCTTGCCGAGAAAACCGGCCGCGTGTACGAGGCTTACGAGAGACATAATAACCCAGGAACTGATTCAACCATTTATCATCTACCCATAAATGAAACACCAGGCTTGTGTGCAATGATTCTTTGAATAACTGCTCAGTCGTATAACAACTTTCCTAAAATGAAAAAAAGGAAACGAGACAGAGAATGTAAAGTTTAATGGATGTTACCAGAGGGCAAATATAAGCCACCAAGTTCTATCATTCCGTCATAAAATTACCTTAAAGTAAACTTGTGTTAAAAAAGATGAACCTATCCTCAGTGTCCCCCTTTGGTGCCTTGACTTTCTTTTTAATTGCCTGTCTTCTGCTCTGTTTCATGCTTTTAGCCTTGTCCCTCCATCTCATGTGTGATTATTGACGGCTCATGCTCAGGTACCAACTGCTATATTGCATGAAGGCAAGAGGAAGTCACATGATCATCCATACTCGGACGTACCACGATTTTCAAGGTGGCTGCATCAGGTACTGCAGACACCTCAAATGTTGTTTGCTATACACTGGAGGACATATTTCTAACACCATTTTACTTCAGAGACATGCCATTTTGAGTTATCATTTTAACATTATGTTTCCTTTAAAACATTTTGTTTCCTTTAAACACTTAATAAATCAAGAAATTGGGTTATAGGGCTATAGCAGTGATCAGATATTTTGAATAGTAAAAAAAAAAGACCATTGTAGTTCCTAGAAGCCACAGATGGAAAGTAAAGATTATGGGGTTGATTTCCTAAAGGCAAATACACTGTGCACTTTGCAAAGTGTAGTTGCTCTCTGCAAGTGCAGTTGCTCCAGAGCTTAGGAAATGAACAGAAGACTTCCAGCATTCAATCATGTGCAAGCAAAAATGCTGTTTTTTAAAAAAAAATCCTTGCACATGATTGGGTATTCTTTACAAAGTGAAGCTTTACCTCATTTACTAAGCTCTGGAGCAACTGCACGTTGCAAAGTGCACAGTCTTTTTTCCTTTAGTAAATCAACCCCTATGTTTCATTACCATTATATAGATGGCTACAGCCACTTTAAGGGGCACTCCCTAGGGTTTGTTTCACTTATTATGTACAGCATACCTCCCAACTTTCTGAGATGGGAATGAGGGACACCTATCAGCAAAAGTATGCAGGCATAGGACACACCCCTTGCCACGCCCCCTTAAAGGAGCATTGTACAAAAAAATAAGATTGGTTAAACCCACAAGTACTTTTTTACCACTACTATTCCTTTATATTGGCTTTTGGAATTTACAAATGCAGCAATTTAGTAATCAGATGAAAGGTTTAGTGCTGGGAAACACTTTTTGATAGATAAAAAGTTCATTTTATATACATCTATATAGATCAGACCAAAATGAGGGACAAATGAGGAGAATGAGGGACAGAGGGACATTGCTCCAAATCAGGGACAGTCCCTCCAAATCAGGGACAGTTGGGAGGTATGTGTACAGTATGATATCATATAATGGCCCTGATTTATGAAGCTTAAAACTGCACTTAAAGCATCCTAAAAAAGTGTTACTAAACCCACACTAGTAAAATCAGTCTGTATACTGTATGCAGTAAAGCTTGTTATACTCACTGTGGAAGGGTTAAAAGAGAAGTAAAGGAAATTTTTTTTTTGCACATTTATACTTACCTAGATGGATACATGCTGCATCTGTCCCCCGGCGCCTCAACACTGAAAACTGAGCGATCGAACAGCGCGATTACTCGGTTTTTAAAGCTCCGTGAGCAGAGAGCTGTAGACTGTCAGTTACAGCTCTCTGCTCTTCTCCCTCCTCGCTCATTGGAGCGCCGAGCTGTGGAGGGGCGGGAGCGGCTGTCTTAGACTCTCATTGGCTCGCTGAGAGGCTGAGCCAGGTGTCAGTCCAGGCACTTGGCGGATCCCGACTCCGTGGTCAGGATGACGCGATGCCTGGACTGACATTGGTGACGTCAGCAGAGAGTTGACTTCAGCCCGCTCTCTGCTGAAAACGGGTCACAGGAGTGCAAAACGATCTCCACTTCTGTGATCCATAGAAGTACAGCCCAACATACTTTGGCTATACTTCTCCTTTAATCCTCCTTATTGTGTAAAAAGGCTGTTTGATCCTGTCTTCTCTGATTCTCCCCTTTTTCCACTGACTCCAGAACATGTCCGGATAATACAGAGTTACTGGAGTCAGACTGCACATGCTCAGTTTGGTGTGTATTGCTAGAGAGTTGTTGTTTTTTTCTTGGGAGAGTGCATGTGATCAGCACAGGGCCAGTCAGCACTGTCCAGACAGAGGGTCAGGGGGCCTGCATTCTGATAGGGCAGCTTAGTGCATTATGAAAACTCCTCCTACAAGCTTTAACTAGACACTGATAGAAGTCACAAGACTGCTGTTTACTGCAGATAAGAATAAGGTATTTAGCAGTTTGTATTTACTAAAATAATTGTATTTGCATGTTCTGTGTACTGTGGGAGACCATATATAGTGAATGCAGGGTTCTGGGTTTAATAACACTTTAAGGGGTGCAAAAAGTGTTATTTAATACACCTTAAAGTAGACCTTCACCCTAAAGTCTTTCTTGTGCTGCCTTGCCTCCTCCACCTTCTCTCTCCTACAAATGGACATTTTTTTAATAAAGTATTTTATTAGCGCTGCAAAGCAGCACTTCTGCATTTCTCACCTAGGCAAGAATGTCTCCCTGCCCTCCATATTTGCACAGATGTGCTGCAGGACTGCAGTCCCGAGAGAGCCCTGGGGCACACGTGTCTATGCACTGGTTTCATCTGTACATGCGCAAAGCCTGCTACCGAGGATGTCCAAAACCGTTTCTGTCTTTGAGCGTATGCACAAAATCACCTGTGCTTGTGCAGATGTGCTGATGTGCTTTGCCAGGACCTGAAGGCCGGGCAGAGCCCATGGGCACATGCGCCATAATGGTGGCACCTGGGAGACAGAATGAAGTTCCGCTTAAGCAGCATTACAGCTTAAGGAATCAGGGCCAATTATATTTCTTGATGTATCTACTGTATCTATCTATCTATCTATCTACCTGCGACACACCTGTGCGCACATCGGTTTTATCACAAAGACTGCTGCCAGGGGAGTCTGAACCCTTTCCTGTCTGTGCACGTATGTTTGGATCTATCTATCTATCCATCTATCTATCTATCTATCTATCTATCTATCTATCTATCTATCTATCTATCTATCTATCTATCTATTACAAGGGCAGGATTTCCATCAATGGTGCATGTAGCAATTAGGAAGACCTCTTTTACACAGAATATGTTCTTATATTACTGGTTCCAGCCTGACTTGGAGTACTATGGCAATGTGTAACAATACAAATTAACTTGGGGAAAAAAAACATTAATATTAGATTAACATATCTTTTCTGATGATGGGAAAAACACATGGCTGAAACTATACTGGGAAAGTTCGTCTAATTCCCTCTGCTGCCTATAGGCAGACTTAAAGGAAAATCCAGCCCAACATGTATCATTTAAAATGTGATAGATAGATAGATAGATAGATAGATAGATAGATAGATAAGATAGATAAGATAGATAAGATAGATAAGATAGATAGATAGATAAGATAGATAAGATAGATAAGATAGATAAGATAGATAGATAGATAGATAGATAGATAGATAGATAGATAGATAGATAGATAAGATAGATAAGATAGATAGATAGATTAGATAGATAAGATAGATAAGATAGATAGATAGATAGATAGATACGATAGATAAGATAGATAAGATAGATAAGATAGATAAGATAGATAAGATAGATAAGATAGATAGATAGATAGATAAGATAGATAGATAGATAAGATAGATAAGATAGATAGATAGATAGATAGATAGATAGATAGATAAGATAGATAGATAGATAAGATAGATAAGATAGATAGATAGATAGATAGATAGATAGATAGATAGATAGATAGATAGATAGATAGATAAGATAGATAAGATAGATAGATAGATTAGATAGATAAGATAGATAAGATAGATAGATAGATAGATAGATAGATAGATAGATAGATAGATAGATAAGATAGATAAGATAGATAAGATAGATAAGATAGATAGATAGATAGATAAGATAGATAGATAGATAAGATAGATAAGATAGATAGATAGATAGATAGATAGATAGATAGATAGATAGATAAGATAGATAAGATAGATAAGATAGATAAGATAGATAGATAGATAGATAGATAGATAAGATAGATAGATAGATAAGATAGATAAGATAGATAGATAGATAGATAGATAGATAAGATAGAGAGATAGAGAGATAGAGAGATAGATAGATAGATAGATAGATAGAAAGATAAGATAGATAGAAAGATAGATAGATAGATAGATAGATAGATAGATAGATAGATAGATAGATAGATAGATAGATAGAAAGATAAGATAGATAGATAGAAAGATAGATAGATAGAAAGATAGATAGATAGATAGAAAGATAAGATAGATAGAAAGATAAGATAGATAGATAGAAAGATAGATAGATAGAAAGATAGATAGATAGATAGATAGATAGATAGATAGATAGATAGATAGAAAGATAAGATAGAGAGAAAGATAGATAGATAGATAGATAGATAGATAGATAGATAGATAGATAGATAGATAGATAGATAGATAGACGTCTTTGTATCAGTGTAAATGTGGGGGAACACAGTTCTGGCACCTCTAGTACTGGATGTATGTAATGGCAAGGGGTGCTGGAGGGTCTATGATGCTGGCTGCTGGGGAAACTGTAGTAACTGGTGGGGAATCAATTTTTGCATGGGAGGTCTATTGTTGCTAGGGGGCGTTTTATGTTGCTAAGGGGTCAATTGTTGCTGGGAGGGATCTATTGTTGCTGAGGTGGTACTTTTTAACAGGGGACTGTTGTTGCTGGGGGTTATAATGTTGTATGATGGATGAGGGGGTCTATTGTTGCTGGGGTGGGGTCTATTGTTGCTGGGAGGAGATCTATTGTTGCTGGATATATCTGTTATTTCTGAGGGGATCTAGTGTGCCTGGGATGGGGGTCTATTGTTCCTGGGGGATCTATTGTTGCTGGGGCGAGGTCTATTGTTGCTGGGGGAGAATTATTGTTGCTGTTGTGGGGTCTATTGTTGCTGGGGGATCTGTTATTGCTTGAGGATCTAGTGTGTCTGGGATGGGGGTCTATTGTTGCTGGGGTGGAATCTGTTGTTTCTGGGGTAGGGTCTATTGTTGCTGGGGTGAGGTCTATTGTTGATGGGGGGAAATTATTGTTGCTGGGGTGAGGTCTATTGTTGCTGGGGGAGATTTATTGTTGCTGGGTGAATCTGTTATCTGGGGATCTAGTGTGCCTGGGATGGGGGTCTATTGTTGGTGGGGGATCTGTTATTGCTGGGGGAAATAGTGTGCCTGGGGTGGGGGTCTATTGTGGGGGATCTATTGTTGCTGGGGTGGGGTCTGTTGTTGCAGGGTGGATCTGTTATTGCTGGGGGGATCTAGTGTGCCTGGGATGGGGGTCTATTGTTGCTGGGTGGATCTGTTATTGCTGGGGGGATCTAGTGTGCCTGGGATGAGGGTGTATTGTTGCTCTGGGGATCTATTGTTGCTGGCTGCAGGGGATCTATTTTACTGCTTTTTAACAAATTTAACAAATTACATACAAATTACTTAACACCACAAAATAATACTTGGTTCTGTATTCTCTAAAAGGAGGTGGTACTGGAAGGTGGGTAGTGGGTGGAACCAAGGGACGATACTTGGTGGGTAGGGGGCGGAGACAAGGGGTGGCTTAAAAGGGGGTTCCTGCACCTATTTGCTGAGAAAAAAAGCGATGGATAGATAGATGGATAGATAGATAGATAGATAGATAGATAGATAGATAGATAGATAGATAGATAGATAGATAGATAGATGGATAGATAGATAGATAGATATGGAGCTGCATCACTATTCATACATCACTAAATCTCATGTTTATTGCAAAAAGTAACAGAATACTTGTTGCTTAGCATGCTGAATGGTGTAACTGAGAGATTTTAAAGCCAAACTGTACTTAAAAAAAAAATGTGACTTGTACATTTGGGTTGCATGAAACAACATTTTTCTTTTCAAATTCCCCCACACAATGCTGGTCTTGAGCCAAATGCTGATGTGCTTTGTGTGAGAGCAGCAGTCCCTGTACAGCGGTTGGTCCAAGTGTAAAGTATGTGCCCAGCCAGTTTTAGTTTTGGATAAAGAGTTAAAATCCCAATCAAATGTTTATCTGGGGCTATCTTAGGGCAATTCCTCCTCACTTTGTTACAGTGGCAATGGTTTCAGAAGTCTGGAGAAATGTACAAACGGGACATGGAAATGAGAACGTGACAAAGGTTCCAGCCCTCCCCAACTAGTAAATGAATTATTGTTGTCTATGTTGCTGTGGGGGGGTTCTCACTTCCTGTCTAGTTAAAGTGGATGTAAACCCGATTCATGAAATTTGAGCTGGGCACATATATCTGCAGTGTTTTGTTATCTCTCTTCAAAGAGCTAAGTCCCGTAGCTTTCTCCTGACCCGTTCCTCTGTTATCAGCCCGATAACTCCTGACAAATTCTCCGACACATCAGATAAAAGCAGCCTGACATTTCTGTCAGGGGAGGTTGCTATAAATAGATTAGCAGGGAGCTGGTCCTATTACAAAACACCTCTGAGAGTTTCTGCCTATGATGAGAGGCGGTGTGTGCCTTTCCTCCAATCAGCAATGTTAGCTGTCTTGGCTGTATGCCCAGACATTACACTCTGTGTTAAACAGGAAGAGAAAATCTCCTATCAGGTTCTGAACTTTCTAAACAGTCTATAAATGTGAAGACAGCAGATATGGATGTAAAACTTATGTAGGGAGATTTGGTTCATCTCTTTGTATCATCTGAGGCTGTTCACTTCACTGGGTGTATGGAGGGTTTACATCCACTTTAAACCATTGTTAGCTTTATAATAATTGAGGGTAAATTTCTAAAAAAATTATATGATAACAGTAAAAAATGAGGGAATCTTCCCACTGTGGGACTATTCCCACTGTATCCAAAACAGAAAAAAGTAAAAATACATTTTGACTGGACAGAAATGTTCAACTATCTCTGCAGGGAGAGTGCTTGTGGATTTTTTGGCAGTTTTTTACTATAGGCATTCTAGTTATATTTGACATCTGTTTTTTAGCCCCATTGTGGTTGTAGTAACTATGCGCAGTGGGTAAAAATTAACGGTAAGAAAAGTGGGATCATTGTATAGGTATTTCTGGCCCAGCTTTTCTTCAAAGCAAACCAAGCATACATATGACTTAAATATTTGTATAATTCCTCCTCCTTCCAAAACACATGTGGTTTAGAACCCCTAATTATCTCATAATTTTTATTTTAAAAAGGGTGCTTCTGTTATATGCAGGGTAGTCATTTGGTGAAATAATCCTGCTATGAATTAGGCATCTTACAAGTATATATATTTCTCATATAAAAGTAAATTTTAGTGTATAGTTCCAATCATTATGAACATTGAGGGAGAAATGCCCTATGATCTCAGGATGTTTTGTGTCCTTTGAATCTTCCTCTTTTTCCACGTTATGTTACTGCTGGTAGCCGATGTGCGCTGGTTGCTGTGCCTTTTACGTAAGACCAGCTTGTAGTTGTATGTCATGCTTTGGTCTCCATCTACAGATCTTTAATATCTTCTCTGGTACCTGTAATGGAAAAGCAAAGTGCAACGTGCTTCCTTCTTGTCCACTTAGTGTTTAGAACAGACCCTTTGTAGAGTGGTTTGTAAGAGTAAAGACTTCTGTACTACCACCTTGAGTTTTATCCTCAACAAGCTTCTCTTTAAAGTACCATCATGGCCATTCCTTCATCTATTTATGTTATCACCATAGTCATCCCTTCATCCCAGCACTCTCTGTCTTCTCTGTTTACAAGGACCTTTAAATTCCCTAAATTATCTCTTTTATTTTATATTCCGATAATGGGCTTCGCAGTCTGGTTTCCTAATTGTGTGCTTAGTTTTTAACCCATTTGATCTTTCACACAATTATCTCCCTCTTTCTACCAGCTTATCTAGTTCTGTCCTTAGACTACTCCCAGTGGAAGTCCTGGCCCACCGTCTCATAGAACTTGATGTTATGAGGCCTGTAGAACTCTCTTAACTGTTCTATATCCTCAGTGTTGATCTGTACATGAGTCCGACCCTTAGATTTGCCTAAACAGCGAGGTGCTCCGCCACCCCCGGGTTTCTTGAGGCAGGGGAAGCCCTTGGTCTTGTTGAAATAAAAGTGCTTGTCTGTGACCAGACGTTTGAGGCCAAGGAAGTCTTGTACTCTAGCCATTTCTCCTGCTGGATCTGTGATCAATCGCTCTCCACTTACAAAGTGCATTTGGGAAATTGGGAAATGGTTAAGCCAGGGTTGCAGATGCAGAGCATAAAGTCCAATCCGAATGGCATTCCATGAAGTGTCCACCTCCCAGGTTGTCCTGTTCTGGAAAGCCAGCTCACTGAAGCTAGGGATGTCTGGTTTCTTGGATAGAGTCTGTGTATAGTCTGAGATTGCACGGGTCACGGGGTTACGGACCACCACTATCAGTTTGACCCGAGGGGACATGTGTGAGATTCTCCGGGGAGCCTCCCTTGTCACAAAATAGCTGGGGGTCTTCTCTACAGTGATCTGTCTGTCCAGGGATCGAGGCATCAAATTTCTGTATTTGGAAACAGAAAATATCAGTGACATTAAATATGATGCATTAAATATTAAAACATGAAATTCAAAGTAAGCAAAACTATTGCAAGAAAATTATTAGAGATCTGCAAAGAATGAAATTAGTCCCTACAGGACTTTTCATATGTAAATATGATGCTTGATAACCTATAATCATATGCTCCTCTTCTACTGTGTTATTTTATCCTATGTGCTTTATATCAACTATCTATACTGTTTACTTTGAAAGACATATTCTAAAACCCTAAAATTAGTGTAATAAAATATAAGCAGCGCTGTAAACAATGTAAGATGAAATATCCGTATTCAAAAATAATTTTAATGTCTATAAACATCACCATGTGACAAAAGTGAATATGTGCACAAATTCCAAAATATATATATATAAATGTGTTTAAATATTAATTTAATATAAGTCCATATATCACATCAAATAGGTTGGTGAAAAAATAATGATAATAGCTTCCAATCTTCCACCACACCCGGTGTCAGTGAATCCTCTCCCGTCAGATGCAAAACTCACCAACTCAAATTGCCTTACACTCTCGTGTTCGGCGTGTAAACGTGTACAAAAAGACCTCACTGGTAGGTATAGCAGATAATCCCAGTTCCAACCAATTCACTGCCAGAAAGCTCCGCATGTAAATAAAAGAAGTGCTCAAAATAGCATGATACTGTAAAATCAGTTTAATATCACACTTAAATCTTCAAATATAGCACTCACATGAATCTCAAAAAATAGAGCAATACACTGCACAGCAAACACTCCTTCAGAAATGAACCGAAAACCGAGTATATTGGTCGCGGCGGACCCAAGATGTCCACTGATCGCTCACCACCTCCCCGCTGTTCCTTCCTGGATCTCCGCTTCCTTGATCGGCCTTGATACGTCACACGTTCACTTCAGATAGTTGCCGCACAGCCACGCCCCTTATTTTTTCACCAACCTATTTGATGTGATATATGAACTTATATTTAATTAATATTTAAACACATTTATATATATATTTTTTGGAATTTGTGCACATATTTACTTTTGTCACATGGTGATGTTTATGGACATTAGCATTATTTTTGAATACCTGTGAAAACGGATATTTCATCTTACATTGTTTACAGCACTGCTTATATTTTATTACACTAATTTTAGGGTTTTAGAATATGTTTTTCACAGTTTGATTTTTTTTAAAGTAGCTGCTTCACTCTTTTGCAAATTTCATTATCACTATTTGTTCATAAGCGCAGTGGTGGGAACACAAAAACGGCGGATTCCTCTTTGTTACCATTATTTACCGTATATACTCGAGTATAAGCCGAGATTTTCAGCCCTTTTTTTTGGGCTGAAAGTCCCCCCCCCTCAGGTTATACTCGAGTGAGCGAAATTTTACATTGTAAAATGTACCTGAAGGCTGCGGCGTCCATCGTTTAAAACCCGCGGGCTCTTCCTGGTCCCTTCCGTGATAGGCGGAACTGTGTCTGCCGAGAATCGCCTATCACGAACGTTCTCTCATCCTCAGTTTCCCAGCAGACGTCCGTGATTGGCGGAAACTGAACACAGTGTCTGCTGGGATGGGTGAAGATGAGAGAACGTTCGTGATAGGCGATTCTCAGCAGGCAGTTCCGCCTATCACGGAAGAGACCAGGAAGAGAGCGCGAGTTTTAAACGATGGACGCCGCAGCCTTCAGGTACAATTTTACAATGTTCAATTACAATTCTAGGGAAACAGTGAGGGTGGGGGTGGGCACAGTGAGGGTGGGCACAGGTGAGGGTGGGCACAGGTGAGGATGGGCACAGGTGAGGATGGGAACAGTGAGGATGGGAAAAGTAAGGTGGCAATGGGCTTAGTGAAGTTGCAATGGGTGGGCATTGTTGACCCTCGGCTTCTACTCGAGTCAGTAAGTTTTCCCAGGTTTTTGTGGTAACATTAGGTGCCTCGGCTTATACTCGGGTCGGCTTATACTCAAGTATATACAGTATATACAGTTTACTTGCCTCACGTGTACACTTCTACCTCCCATAATTTAAAAAAATGCTCCAGGAAAAAAAAGCCAGAAGCTCCTTTCATGGCTGTAATTTAATTGTACAGGTAAATAAAGAAAAAACTGCGCCAAGGCCAATACATAAACAGTTTAAACTAAAAGGAGCAAGGCAGCAGCAATAGTGAGATAACCACAAACATGCATAAATAAAGAAAAAGCTGCGCCAAAAACGTTAATGAGCAATCCTCAAAAGTCAATGATGATATGAAGGCAGTCCAAAAGAGTGACCTATAAGAGCCAATATAGACTCAGAAGGGAGGAATCACATATGCTGTAGAACAGGGTTCTCCAAACTTTTCAAACAAAGGGCCACTTTATTGTCCTTCAGACTTTAGGAGGGCCGGATTGTGGCCAGCGGGGGCAGAAAATGTCCCAGTGAGAATAAATGTGGCCTCAGGGTTGGTGGTCAGTCGGAGGAGTAGGGCCCCTATCAGTAGGAGGATTAGTATCCCATCATTGATATTAGTTGAATAAATAGTGCCCCCTTGTTGGTGTCAGTGGAAAGAATAGTACCTCATATCAGTTGGAGGAATAGTGCCCCAAGGGCCGCATAAAGGCTAGCAAAGGGCCACATTTGGCCCTCGGGCCGCAGTTTGGAGATCCCTGCTGTAGAACATCCAGAAACCATACAGTATAGTAACACCACCGTGCTTGACAACCGGAGTGACCACCACCGTAGAAAAAATGGCTGCTTACCAGAAGCAATATGGCGTGGCTGTATGATGGCTCCGTATGCAATAAGATGATGGTATGGCTTGCTTTCAGCTCCGCTCCCCATTATGGCCCTAGCGGAGCTGAAAGCAAGCCATACCATCATCTTATTGCATACGGAGCCATCATACAGCCACGCCATATTGCATACTGGAGGAGCGTCCTGGGTGTTCTGATTGGGTTTGAGTTCCATCTACCCACTACATGCAAGCTAAAGGCCGCGGCTAGGTTATAGCCGACTGCGCTCCTTTGCTTACTTCTGGTAAGCAGCCATTTTTTCTACGGTGGTGATCACTCCGGTTGTCAAGCGCGGTGGTGTTACTATACTGTACGGTTTCTGGATGTTCTACAGCATATGGGATTCCTCCCTTCTGATACTATATTGGCACTTATAGGTCACTCTTTTGGACTGCCTTCATAGCCTTCATATCATCATTGACTTTTGAGGATTGCTCATTAACGTTTTTGGCGCAGCTTTTTCTTTATTTATTTAATTTAATTGTACACCCATTGTTTTTATGCCTTTGGAATTTGTATACGTTTATGTAATATTGAAAGGTTGATTTTAGCGCATTATGACTTTATTAAATCATCACTAAAATACTACTAGAACTTTATGCTCACATTTGTAGGCCACCAAAAGAATCACTAATAATACCCAAGTGCCTCAAATCTGAGTGTTCAAGTAATAAATTATATAGCTTACAGTGTCAACGGTTTCAATGTATAAACTCAGAAAACTCTGTCATTTGAGCTGGAACATTGGAAACTCCCCTGACTGATGATTAAGATGCCAGATAGGTAGATATTCTCAGATGTCTTGGGTGCCAGAGAACCAACCTTGTACCGACATTGCTCAGAACCCAAGGGCAAAATAGAGACAGGTAATGAGGAAGCTGATTGATTTAGACAAGATAGTGTTTTCTTTGATCCTCTATGTTCAATAATTTTCAGGATTTAGGATTATCAGGACTAAGGTATTAGACAAGAAAAAAGTGTGATCACATGGTCCAGATGTGGATTCAAGAGTACCCTGGGATGAATACTTATTATGCCGCATACACGCGACCGTTTTTCATGACGAGAAAACTGCCATTTTTTAGATTGGTTGTGAAAACCGGTCGTGTGTATGCTCCATAGCAGTTTTCTTGACGAGAAAACTGCCTGCAAAAAAAATTGAACCTTCTCTATTTTTTCTCATCGTTTTTCCCATCATTCTTTTTCTCGTCGCGAAAAACGGGCGTGTGTATGCTTTTCCGAGGGGAAAAAAGCACACATGCTCCGAATCAAGTATGAGACGGGAGCGCTCGTTCTGGTAAAACTAGCGTTCGTAATGGAGATAGCACATTCGTCACACTGTAATGGACTGATATGCACGAGGCTGAAAGGCGCGAATCGTCTCTCACCAAACTTTTACTAACACATGATCAGCAAAAGCAGCCCAAAGGGTGGCGCCATTTGAATGGAACTTCCCCTTTATAGTGCCGTCGTACGTGTTGTACGTCACCGCGCTTTGCTCAAGCGGTTTTTTTTCCTGAACGTGTGTATGCAAAGCAGGCTTAAGAGGAATCACGAGGAATCACGTTGAGAAAAACTTTGGTTTTTTGCATGACAGCAAAAACTATGGTATGTACGCGGCATAAGACCTGTGCTGGTCCACAAATGGGTAGACTTCCCATCTTAATGTGTAAAAAAATAAATAATATAAGATACTTTTATTTATAGTAGATCTTAAAGATTTTACATTAAAGGAGGTTGGGGTAGTTGGGCTGTGTTTATCATAAGGCAACTGAAGGAGCACGGTAAAAAGAGGTGACTCCAAACAAAACTGTTACAGTTGGTGTTGAGTTTTTCTTTTATTTTTGCATTGCATAGCCACTTGATGTAAGCTGTTTATATATTTAACAAACAAACTGATTGAAGAAAGAGGTACCGTATCCACTGAGTTACAAGACTCTCTATAGCTCAAGTAACATGCAGCCCTGCCTTCTACTCTTGACTGGTGGAATATATAGATCACTGCATACAAAGCATATCATGTTATTTACAATCGTGCAACTTAATTTTAAAAGACATCACCCAAAATAGATTTTTCTAGCTTTGAGTGAAATGAGACCCTTTTTAATGCCCTGCTTGGGCTATATAGCTCTCCAGGGTTCTAATAAGCTGACCCTTCCCATCCAGTTAATATACAGTATCTCACAAAAGTGAGTACACCCCTCACATTTTTGTAAATATTTTATTATATCTTTTCATGTGACAACACTGAAGAAATTACACTTTGCTACAATGTAAAGTAGTGAGTGTACAGCTTGTATAACAGTGTAAATTTGCCGTCCCCTCAAAAAAACACAGCCATTAAAGTGATTGTAAACCCACTTATGCAACTTGCACCTACAGGTAAGCCTAAATTAAGGCTTACCTTTAGGTGCAAGAAATATCTCCTAAACCTACACGGTTTAGGAGATATTTGCAAAAAATGACATGCATCGGTGTCTACGGCGCATGCGCACCGTAGACAACGGCGCATTCACAGGGTTAATCCCATTCACAAATCCGACATAGCCAGATTTGACGGTCTTCCGCACGCATGCGCAGAGTGACGTCTTTGCAGCTCCGGCCAATCACATGTGATTGGCTGGAGCTGTGATTGGCTGGGGCGGCGATACCCGGAAGTAACCTTCCGGCTATCACTGTAGCGATGGCTGCGGCTGGAGAGGGAGACGAGGACGGCTTTGGGGGCCCCGATCTAAGGTAAGTGATGCATAATGAGCTAGTATGCTAGTCATACTAGCTCATTATGCCTTTGTCTTGCAGGTTGGATTTAAAAAAAAAAAAAAAAAAAACATTTCCAGGGTTTACAACCACTTTAATGTCTAAACCTCTGACAACAAAAGTGAGTACACCCCTAAGTGAAAATATCCAAATTGGGCCCAAAATGTCAATATTTTGTGTGGCCACCATTATTTTCCAGCACTGCCTTAACCCTCTTGGGCATGGAGTTCACCAAAGCTTCACAGGTTGCCACTGGAGTCCTCTTATGCCTCTTATGCCTTATGCCAAGGTATGCAGAATACCATCTCTGAATGCACACATTGAACCTTAAAGCAGATGGGATACAGCAACAGAAGACCACACCGGGTGCCACTCCTGTCACCTAAGAACAGGAAACTGAGGCTACAATTTACACAGGCTCACCAAAACTGGACAATAGAAGACTGAAAAAAGGTTGCCTGGTCTGATGAGTCTCATTTTCAGCTGCGACCTTCAGATGGTAGGGTCAGAATTTAGCATAAACAGCATGAAATCATGGATCCATCCTGCCTTGTATCAATGGTTCAGGCTGGTGGCGGTGGTGTAATTAGTGTGGGGGATATTTTCCTGGCACACTTTGGGCCCCTTAGTACCAATTGAGCAATGTTTAAATGCCACGGCCTACCTGAGTATTGTTGCTGACCATGTCCATCCCTTTATGACTACAGTGAACCCATCTTCTGATGGCTCCTTCCAGCAGGATAATACACCATGTCACAAAGCTCAGATCATCTCACCACTGGTTTCTTGAACATGAGAATGAGGTCACTATACTCCAATGGCCTCCACAGTCACCAGATCTCATCCAATAGAGCACCTTTGGGATGTGTTGGAACAGAAGATTTGCATCATGGATGTGCAGAGGGGCAGCCCATCCATTAAGGGCACACGGGGCGCCACCCCCCATCCATGCCGACACCCCATGTCCAATTCCAATACGGGGGCGGTGTTTTTTGAAGCACTGATTAGAGCCAGAGGCTCTAATAGGCTTCAAAATAGGGTGGGCTTTGGGTGCAGAAAATGTGCTCAGAGCCCACCCAGGTGTGTTACAATCACGAATGAATATTCACTATTGTAACTCTGATCCTCCTCCCAGCCAATCAGGAAGTGGAGGGAAGGAGACGCACGGCCAGTGGAGGAAAGGACACAGGAGCCGCTTCACGATGCCTGCTGCCAGATGCCCGCTGCCTAGATGGGGTAAGTGTCGGACCGACCAGCAGACAGCGAGCGGCGGGGGGTGTTGAGGTGCTGCCGAGGGGAGGCGGTTGTTTGCCGCCCCCCCCCCCATAAAGAAAAACACCAGCCGCTACTGGATGTGCAGTCGACAAATCTGCAGCAACTGTGTGATGCTATCATGTCACTATGGACCAAAATCTCTGAGGAATGTTTCCAACACCTTGTTAAATCTATGCCACGAAGAGTCAAGGCAGTTCTGGGGCAGAAAGGGGGTCCATCCCGGTACTAGCAAGGTGTACCTAATAATGTGGCTGGTGAGTGTATAAATAGGCATTCTATAACTCTTGTCACCCCTGCACAAGGGCTTGAAACAACAATGACCTGCAAGTCTTAATTGCCTCTTTTTAAAGAACAAACAAAAAAAAGCAACTGTAATAAGAATGGAAATTCTGCCCTATCCTCCCAGGAGAGATTTAATTGAAACAGATCAGTAAATAATAATGCCCTTTTCACACACTTTGTGGAGCCTGAAATTATTCCGAACAGGCATCATCCCCGTCATACATGTGTGCACCCCCCGCTGCTGAAGCCTCAAGTCTCCGTTTTATTTAGGCAGACGGTTAAGTGCAGTTAATTTGTCTCGAAGTAATTAATCTGAGGTGAAATTCCAGCCCAGATAAAGCAAGCTACATTCATTAAAAAAGCTCATAATAAGCTACAGCTGCTGCAATTATTTCCTAATCAAAAGCTTGTCGGGATGTAGATTTATCCATGTACTGCGTATCCAGAAAGCGCGGCAGAAACGGCCTGAAAATTACAGCAGCCGTTCATGTGAAGAGATTAGCTAGACTGATTTTCGCTCTCTCTGCTTGAATGGTGTTATAAAAAAACAAGGACTGTGGTGATCCTCCTGCTGCACTGAAGTGTGGAATAGATGGATCCATTCCCCCTAGTTTTTCCCTGTTGACTGCAGCAGCTTATGTCACCTTTAGAGTTTTTTTGTACATCACTTCAATTAAAAGTGGTTGTAAACCCAGAATAAAAAAAATAAAAAAAACCTGCAAGAAAAAGGCATAATGAGCTAGCATACTAGCTCATTATGAATTACTTACCTTAGATCGAAGCCCCCGCAGCGATCCTCGTTCCTCTCCTCCGACGCCGCCATGATACCCGGAGTGACTTCCAGGTATCGCCGCTCCGGAGCTGTGACTGGTCGGAGCGGCGATGACGTCACTCCCGCGCATGCGCACAGGAACGGACACGTGTGTTCACCCCACTTTCCGGCAATTTCCCATTGAAGACCCGGCGCGCTCAGTGTGCGCCTGTGCCCGATTTTCGGCAAATATCTCCTTAACTATGTAGGTTAAGGAGATATTGCAAGCACCTACAGGTAAGCCTTAATGTAGGCTTACCTGTAGGTGCAAATAGTATCAGAGGGTTTACAACCACTTTAAGAAAACTTAGTCTAGATTGCAAAACCGACAAGAAAATTCTCATTAACTCTTTGTATCTAGCGACACAATACCAAGTTGTTCACAGTTTACCAAACGTCCAAACTAAATGGCCAGATCTGGCCAGTTCGTCTGTCCACCTTAATTCCTGGCTGCTATATATGGTCAATCGATACCAATTATTGTTGCGCTGCACCCTAAAAAAAAAAATCAAACACCACTACGTGCAAATAAATAATTACTTAATCAATAAATATAATTCATGCCTTTAAAGGCACATTTTTTTCTAATTAGCAGTGATGAATTATATTTATTGATTAAGTAATTATTTATTTGCACTTAGTGGTGTTTGAATATTTTTTTTTTAGGGTGCAGTGCAACAATAATTGGTATCGATTGACCATATACCGCCATGACCATATGTGGTCAATGACTTTGCCCCAAATGCCCGCTGGCTTGTCTCCAATTTAAACAACCCGGTGGGCAGCGGGTAGCTGTCATCATTTAGTAGCAGTAGTGATAGTGCCACTAAATGAATGGCTTTTGGTACAAAGTGCAAACACTGCAACATGCAAACATGTGACTAGCTAATCAATGCATACAGTTCATTAGTGTTGATCATGGGCTTCTTCGTGACTCCATCTTCTTCGTGACTCCATGTGATCCACCACCACACATCAGCTTCTTACCAGAATCTAAGGCCCCTGGTTATAGGAGGTCTGTAAAGTGCTTGGTAAAACAAGAGATGGATGGACTGGGTACTGGGAACCACAGGCCTCACCAGCAGGTAATGTGATGCAATTCCCAGAATGAATATAAATCATAAAGGACATATAGCGTAAAACTGCAATCATCAGTATGTTTTTTTAAAAGAAAGCTACCCACATTATATGGTTTAAACGGAGCAGTAATACAAAACAGACCACCAGGGAGTCCTGTGGAATGATGATGTCAACTCTTAGCCCCACCCAATGTATTTCATCATAAGGAGACGTTTCCAATCCCCTTAAAAACATTGCCTTATGATAAAATGCATTGGGTAGGGGATAAAAGCTGACATGACATCATCGGACCTGCTGGACACCTTCTGCGTACGGAACGCCTGCTTGAAATGTAATTTCCTTCTTGTGTAATTTTCTCACTGATTTTCCCAGAAGTCTACATGTGCTGTTACACTTGTTGTATAAAATGTAATGCTATGCATAGTTATGTTTATATAATTGGTTATTATACTGCCATCTTGTGGTTATTTTGGTTATAGCACCATCCTTTTCTGTTTATCTGTGTCCCCACCCATCTTCTGATGTATTTCCTGTTCCTGCTTCTCTGTCTTGTGAGGAAAGAGATGGCTACTTTTCTGTATAGGCCTCATGCCATCTGCTCGCATCCGGGAACACATTACCATGTTTTGACCTGCAGATACCTTCTTTCAATCATCTGCCACATTTTGTTGTCTGCTATACCTGCTGCATGCAATAAAACCCACGCTTATGGAAGAAACAGTGTCTGGTGCAATAGCGGTGCATCCATAAAGGGCACACGAGCGCCGCCCCACCTCTCCTGCACCGCTCTAATCACCATAGACAGATTCATGCATTGCATGAATCTATCTATGGTCGCTGCTGACACCCCCTATTCAGGTGTACGGCCCCTTTTTGGGCGCCGTGCACCTAAATTACAGCGGTGTGGGTGTTTTTTGGAAGCACCTGATTAGAGCGATAGGCTCTAATAGGCGCCCAAAAATGTGAGAAGCGGGCGCAACGCTGTGTTTTTCGCTACTCACTCAGCTGTATGTTAACAAAGCAAAAGAAATTTGCTTTGCTAACATTGAACGGCCTCTCAGTCAATCAGGTCTGTGTTACCTGTCACCTGATTGGCTGAAACAACAGGCGCTGTGATTGGACGCCTATCATAGCAGAGGACGAGAGGAGAAGCGGGCAGGAGAAGACATCGGGGAAGAAATGAAGGACACTGGACACCGCTCGCCGCCTGCCGCTGTCACCCGCTGCCCACCGAGACAAGGTAAGTGCCGGGCCAACGGCGGGCAGGTGGGGGGCACAGTGGCAACATTTGTGGCACATTTGCAACACTTGGGGCACAGTGGCAACATTTGGGGAACAGTGGCAGCATTTAATGGGCACATTGGCAACATTTGGGGGAACATGAGCAACATTTGGGGCACAGTGGCAGCACTTGGGGCACAGTGGCAACACTTGGGGCACAGTGGCAGCATTTGAGGCACAGTGGCAGCATTTAATGGGCACAGTGGCAGCATTTGGGGCACAGTGGCAACATTTGGGGCACAGTGGCAGCGTTTGATGGACCAAGTGGCTGCGTTTGATGGCACAGTGGCTGCGTTTGATGGCACCGTGGCTGTGTTTGATGGGCAAAGTGGCTGCGTTTAATGGGCAAAATGGCTGCGTTTTTCCAAGCAAATTAAAGTGCCAAATGTGAAGGAAGTGGGTGCAGGAGGGGGGAAAGCGAAACTTCCCCTTTTGGGTGAAGTTCTGCTTTAAGCAATGCATACATTTGGGAGAGAGATAAGACTGCAGTGCTGAATGCCTCCAGCATTCTCTGATAGTACAAATACAGTTCCAGTGCTCTTGTCCTGTTGCTAACAGAAGACACTGCCAGCCTGCTTTTTCTTTCGTAATCACAAGCAAAGCTGAAATTTGTTTAACTTTGGCATTTTGTGTAATACTAGTCCAATCCGCCAGTGCATTTGTCAAACTGCCAACAGAGCAAACTGCAAATGTTCTTTTTTGTATTTGTCAGCAAAGTTAAAGTGGTTGTAAACCCACTTGTTGTACTTCTACCTATAGGTAAGCCTAGAATAAGGCTTACCTATAGGTAGTGGAAATATCTCCTAAACGTGTGCCGTTTAGGAGATATTTCACTTGTAGTCCGCCGAAAATCTTCACTGCGCATGCGCGGGGAAGAAACTAAAGTAAGTGCCGTTTCTTCCCCAGCCTGTGCGGGAGTGACGTCACGCGGCTCCGGTGAATCACAGCGCTGGAGTCAGCGGCCCGGAAGGAAGAGGGGACAGAAGATGGAGGCTGCCTACTGTGGGGACATCGCTGGATTCTTTTGCAGGTAAGTGGCACATAATGGGCTAGTATGCGATGCATACTAGCCCCATTATGCTTTTCATTTGCAGGCTTTGCAGCAGACTAAAGAGGTAGTAAAACCCATCAGGGTTTACTTCCTCTTTAACACTTGTTGAAGTGTACCTCGCAGTAACTTTAAGTGTTTAGATGGAGAAATATTTGACATGTTACACTTTATAGCAACAGTATACTTCCCTTTATCACTAAAAATCAGCTCTTAAAGTGATTGTAAACCATACTAAAAAAAGTGAGCGACTCATGTGAATAGGTGCGTAATTGCCATCATCCCTATAATAATAGAAATAATTCAAAACCTCTAATTTGGGATTTTTAAGGCAATTTGAAATAATAATTTGAAAAGATTATTCTTGATATAAAAATAGAATTTATTTAAATATTTAAATAGATAAAGAATTGTATAGAAAGATTCAACATGTTGCATGATTTGTACAAATATTTAAAAAACATTGCATAATGTATTAGATTTGGTTGAATTGTATTGTATTGTATTTCCCAGCTACTTGCTGAACTACCACCGGTAGAAAACGGATGGTGATAAGTAGAGGGATATCACTCTACTTATATCTGGAATAATATTTTCTAATTATTATTTCAAATTGCCTTAAAAATACCAAACTACAGGTTTTGAATCATTTCTAAACATGTCATACTTACCTGCTCTGTGCAATGGTTTTGCGCAGAGAAGCCTCAAACCTCCTTTTCTTGGGTCTTCCGTTGGTGTTTCTGGTGCCTCCTCTTCGGCAAGTGCCCCAAGAGGAAGCTGCTTCCTATGGGGGCATGTGGGCTCGATCCTGAGTCATGTTGCCTGTGTCCATAGACACAGACCACATGGCTCGGCCTGGCCCCCCACTTCCTCACCACAGGATTTGATTGATGGTAGCAGGTAGCTATGGCTCCCACTGCTGCCTCTCTGACCTGTGAGTGGAGAGAGCTGCTGCATTTAGGCAATTCACTGGTTTAAGAACAGTCTTAGATAAGTGTTTGGGGGGGGGGGGGGTGCTAATGTTCAAGTGTTAGGGAACCCCAGCTAAAACCCATTTATTTGTGGTTATTAGGAAAAATACTAAATTCATTGATGATTAGTGGGAAGAATACCCTCTCCATCCCATACATTGGTGATCAGATTGCTACCCATACAGATAGTTAAAAAAGATCATTAGTGTCATGCAGGTGGCTCTGCCAAGTGGCGTTAGACCAAGAACTATGTAGATTCATCAGGTTGGAGGTCTGTCAGCCAAGTTCAAGGAACCCCTAACAACCTCTAGAGCAGGGCTTAAGAGTTACTCGCCACCAGTTGCCCCACCCAACGCTTACCCTGCCCGCCCCTAAACACTCCCTCGTAAATTATCTAATCAAAAGACACTGTTAAATGTTTTATGCAGAATTAAGTTACAAAAATAAATATTAACAACAACTTTAACAATACAGTAAAACCTTGGATTGCGAGCGTAATTCGTTCCAGAAACATGCTGGTAATCCAAAGCACTTGTATATCAAAGCAAATTTCCCCATAAGAAATAATGGAAACTCAGATGATTTGTTCCACAACCATTTATTCATAGGTCCTTCAATGTCCATCCACAAATGAAAGCGGGATTAGAAGAATCCAGCAGGAGCGACAGAGTATAAAAGAGAAGAGAGGCGCCTAAGTGTTGCAATATGTTGTACCTTCATTAACCACTTAAGGACCGCCGCACAACGATATACGTCGACAGAATGGCACGGACAGGCATAAGGGCGTACAGATATGTCCCCTTTAAGATGCGAGCGGTGGGTCGCGTGCGCGCCACCGGCAGAGCACTCGCGACCCGGTCCGGAGCTCCGTGACCGCACCCACGGGACCCGCGGACCCGATCACTGCCGGTGTCCCGCGATTGGGTCACAGACCTGAAGAACGGGGAGAGGTAAGTGTAAACAAACATCTCCCCGTTCTTCACAGTGGCACTGTCAATGATCATCTGTTTCCTGTCATCGGGAACAGCAATCAGTGACATGTCACGCCAAGCCACGCCCCCTAACAGTTACAAGCACTCCCTAGGACACACTTAACCCCTTCAGCACCCCCTGCAGGTTAACCCCTTCACTGCCAGTGTCATTTTTACAGTAATCAGTGCATTTTCATAGCACTGATCGCTGTAAAAATGACAATGGTCCCAAAATGGTGTTAAAAGTGTCCGATGTGTCCGCCATAATGTCGCAGTCATGATCGCCGCCATTACTAGTAAAAAAAAAAATAGTAATAAAAATGCCATAAAACTACCCCCTATTTTGTAGACGCTATAACTTTTGCGCAAACCAATCAATAAACGCTTATTGCGTTTTTTTTTTTTTTTTTTACCAAAAACATGTAGAAGAATACGTATCGGCCTAAACTGAGGAAAAAAAATGTTTTTTTATATATTTTTTGGGGGATATTTATTATAGCAAAAAGTAAAAAATATTGAATTTTTTAAAAAACTGTCACTCTATTTTTGTATATAGCGCAAAAAATAAAAACCGTAGAGGTGATCAAATACCACCAAATATTCTGTGGGGAAAAAAGGACGTCAATTTTGTTTGGGAGCCACGTCGCACGACCGCGCAATTGTCAGTTAAAGCGACGCAGTGCCGAATCGCAAAAAGTGGCCTGGTCTTTGAACAGCGAAATGGTCCGGGGCTGAAGTGGTTAAATGTAACCATATTGCTACACTTAGCGGGGCCTCTGTTTTCTTTTATAAACAGTTGTGATATGACGCTACTTGTATATCAAGGCATCGCTTGTATATCAAGTCAAAATTTTTTTAAAAAAATTGCTTGTCTTGCAAAACGCTCTCAAACCAAGTTACTCTCAAACCAAGGTTTTACTGTATTAACATTCATTGATCTGATTGTGATAAACAAAATAAGGATAAAATATGATTTTATCACATTATTACTGCCTTGTTAAGTAAATATTTTAATGCTATAATACCAAACCAATGAATGACACTTTCACTGATTTAGGATACAGAGAGACTTACAGCGGTGCACAGCACTGGACAGGGGAGTGGGAGCTGCCAAAGTTAACTTTTCTTATTAACAAGCTGGTAAATGGTTGCTAGGCAGTCAGAGCAACCAATCACCAGCTTGTTAATAGGAAAAGTAAGCTTTGGCAGCTCCCGCCCAATCCCCCTCCCCCTCCCCGTCCTGCCCCCACCTCATTTAGTTCTTTGCCGCCTCCCGCTGTATGCTAGGCCCCGCTAAGAAAATGGCAGGGGGCGGAGGCTGGGAGAAGAATCGGCTACTGTTCAACCCCTACCTGCCGATGGCGCCCGTCCCCCCTCCCCCTCCAATGCAGCTCCACACTCACCCTCAGCTTATTTCCACTCGCCTAATGCGAGTAGAATA
This sequence comes from Rana muscosa, assembly GCA_029206835.1. Taxonomy (NCBI): domain Eukaryota; kingdom Metazoa; phylum Chordata; class Amphibia; order Anura; family Ranidae; genus Rana; species Rana muscosa. The sequence goes on from CM055127.1 coordinate 114,241,251, forward strand.
TTTTAGGGCTGCTCTAGGGGAACCCTGGTTGAGAGTGGTGTCTCCAGTCCATTCCAATAAATGTATCTTTGTTAAAGTGGTTGTAAACCCACTTTTTCAACTTGCACCCACAGGTAAGCCTAGATTAAGGCTTACCTGTAGGTGCAAGAAATATCTCCTAAACCTACACGGTTTAGGAGATATTTACTAAAATGACAAGCGCCGCTGTCTACGGCGCATGCGCGTCGTAGACAACGGCGCATTTATGGGGTTAATCCCATTCACATACTCGGCTACTTCCCAGCAATCGCTGGGCGTAGCCGAGTGGGATGCCTCCCGCGCGCATGCGCAGAGTGACGTCTCCGCCGCTCCGGCCAATCACAGCGCCAGAGCGGCGCTGTGATTGGCTGGTGCGGCGATACCCGGAAGTAACATTCCGGCTAATGCCGCAGTGATGTCTGCGGCTGAACAGAGGGACGAGGACGGCTTCGGGGGCCCCGATCTAAGGTAAGTGGAACATGAGCTATTATGCTAGTCATAATAGCTCATTATGCCTTTCTCTTGCAGGTGGGCCAAAAAAATAAAAAAATTAAAGTGGGTTTACAACCACTTTAAGATGATGTCATTAGTCTGCTGCAGGCAAAAGAAATCACCTACTCTCCTCCAGTTATCAGACTGCAATATAGTAACTTTGTAGAAAATCACAAAGTGAAAGGTTGCAGCAGATGCTTATCTGGGTCAGATATTTGCACAGGCACAAGGATTTACATGACTGTATAATCTTTAAGCCTGCATCTAAATGCAGAGAATAGATTCTTGCCTTGGAAACCGGAGAAAATATGGCACCATTTTTCTGGAGAGGATGGCAGAAGATGGAAGCAAGTACTATGATCTCTGATAAATAGTATTTAGTGCAACATATTTACTACCTAACAACATGCACACACTTAACATAAAAAAATATATAATGCTATGTCTACTTTAAATAAAGGTTATTTTTTATTCTGAAAAAAAATCAAAGTTGGCCTCTCTGCCAACCTGCAGTTTGTAGGAGTGCTTCAAAGTTGACCATCCTTAAAAAGAAATAAAACATTATATATAATATATATTTTACCCTCTAATTGCCATCTCTTAAGCCCCGTACACACGGTCGGACTTTTGGCCAACAAACTTCATTTTGAGCAAGTTGGACCAACAATCCGACCGTGTGTACGCTCCATCGGACAAACTTTTTTTTTTTTTGTTTTCATCGGACAAAAGTTGGGTCTGCAAACGGACAAACTTTTTCCCAACAAAAGTCCGATGGAGCAAAGTCCGACCGTGTGTACAGAAAACCATCGGACTTTTGTCCGATGGACAAAACAACTAATGTTAAAATCAACCAACAATAGCAGAGGTTGACCAAAGGGTGGCGGTAAAGAGCAGAAAACAGTAGAAAAAACACGTGATGTTGCAAAAAGTTTTGGGAAAGCTTGCAGAAAAGTCAGAACGTTCAGACAAAAAAACACGGAAAAGTCCGATGGAAGTCCGACCGTGTGTACGGGGCTTTAGGCTAACTACAGCATACTTAAAGTGGAGTTCCACCCTGAAAAAAAGAAATTCACCAAAAATCTACAAATAAATAAATAATAAAAAAAAAAGTTTTACTTACCAGAAATAGTGGTTGCTATGCGGAAGTCCCTAATCTGCCTCTTCATCCTCCGTGGTGGATCTTCTTCCTCGTCCTACACTCTGTGTTTTTTTGTGAATGGGGCGCGCTGCCTTCTGGGAACTGTGTGTATCCCAGAGAGCAGCCGGCCCATTCACAAAGCGCCGCGCTGCTCGCGCATGCGCAGTAGAAAACGGGCAGTGAAGCCGCACGGCTTCACTGCCTATTTCCCTTACTGAGGATGGCGGCGCCGGGAGCTGCTAGTGCCGAGGGATCGGCCTCGGGGGGGGGGGGGGGGCTGACATCGTGGGCTCCCTGGACAGGTAAGTGTCCTTATTAAAAGTCAGCAGCTACAGTGTTTGTAGCTGCTGACTTAAAAAAATAAATAAAATTGCGGGTGGAACCCCGCTTTAACAGAAATTAAATCTATAGAGAGAAAGAAATATGGTATTTCTTAATCTGATTACTGTACTTGTAAGTCTGTTTGGCATGTTACACTGTGTGGTTTCCAAAATTACTCCTACAAATTCTTCAAGCGAGATCACTGCATTTTTTAAAGCCTACCTGTCCTAAAATACTGCTGCTTTTAATAATTGTACGCATTAGACAAGAAATTTGGGACACATTCTCATGTCTACTTTAGACATCCCATAAAGCACATCTCAACAATACCTATTGGATTTCCCCTGCTTGTACTGAACGATGGAATTTTTTAAAAACAATTCAAAAATTCAACTTCAGTCTGACTATGTTACCAAAGGTCATAATGTTACTGTAGCAATAAGGGCAGTAAACTGTTTCTCTCTATAAACAAGTCAATAAGAGAGCAGAAGCAGGTTGAACAATTAAATGGTTAGTTCACCCTCACCGGTTTTTGCCAAAAACCTTCTCAAGCATTACAGTGTACTCTATATTTTAACATGCGGTGCTCCGTTTTGTAAAAGAACTCTTAATTTTTTAGATTTCATTGCCCTTTCCTCTCCACCCTGCAGATGTCAGCATGTACCAAACATTGGACGCGCGGCCTGGGAAACTCATGAACAAGCGCTAGGCTTTGTTCCCTACCCATGCATGCGCTGTCTGCTCTCTCATAGTTTTCTATGAAAGTGAAAGATCATCATCACAAGCCCTAATACTCCTTCACAGTCACCTGCCCAAAGGTACATAGAAGATTTTCCTATTTTTCCATAAAACATATATTTTATTATTCCCTTCTCTTCTACTGCAGCTAAGACATTTGATTGGCCAGAAAATTTCTAAACTGTCTAATAGGGGCAACTCTGTTGGTTGAAATCCACTGATAGAGAGAAAATTTTATTTTCCTGATTTTACATAATCCTACCATTGGAAACATTATCAATGTAATGTAGCATTTTACTGATGTTGCTGTGATCTTCCATTTAATTCCCCTTATTTGTACCACTATTAACCTGCTTTGTTTAAGGCCCCTTTCACACGGACGGATAGAATGGTGTTTTAGCTGAGGATTTTCTAGTTTTCTACCGCAGCTAAAAGCACACAATGCTTTCCTATGGCCCCATTCACACACAGCGTTTAGCTGCGATTTTGTTACATGCGGTTTGGTGCGAATAGAAAAAATAGAATTGAATGCGTCCAGGTGCGATGTAGCGCAGCTATATGCACATAACCGCAGGTAATCGCAGTCTTTTGTGTCAACTGCGGAGAGCAGCGTGAGCAAAAGAAAAAAACAACAGGAAGCACATCAAAATAAAAACGGTTGCTATGGGGATGACAATAATGGTCAACCGCAGCTAAATGCAGCCGCATGTAAACGCAGCTAATCGCAATGTACAAATGCAGCTAATCGCAGAGCCTTGAATTTCACAGAAAAAAAACATGCTTTTTACTGCGGCAAAACAGCCGTCCGTGTGAAAGGGGCCTTAAAGGCTGATATACAACCCCCCCCCCCCAATCTTGAGAAAAAAGCTTTGTTTTAATTGTTTATCCCTCAGTATTTAGGTATGTGGTTGTTCCATGTTTGTAACACAGTTTGTTAAAAGAAATTGCATTGATAAATCAAGTGTATAAACCAGGCATAGCGTGGTACTTAAAAAATCACACTATTATCAATATTGTGCTCAAAGTTCCTTTTGAATGGCCATAGCTCTTTCTGGTGCTTGGTTAGCTGAAAAAGGCTTTTTCTATGAGTCCACTGTGTATATGTCCATTCTTCAGAGAAGGGTATAAGTTTTGTAAGCTAAAATTGCATAGAACAAGCTCTATTTCTCACTGTCTGGCCTCAATGGACCAGATGATGATCCGGATGGTGGAACCCCATCAGTGGGAAAGGGATGATGATGATACATCAGAGAAAATGGTAACAAGATGTGTTATAAAGCCCTGTACACACGATCGGTTTTACCGATCGTGTGTGAGCCCCATCGGACCTATTTCCATCGGTGAAAAAAAATAGAACATGTTTTCAATTTTTCCGATGGAAAAAAAAAACGATAGGAAATTCTGATCGTCTGTGTGGAACTCCATCGGAGAAAAAACCCACGCATGCTCAGACTAAATTTGGAGACGGGAGCGCTCGTTCTGGTAAAACTAGCGTTTATAATGGAGATAGCACATTCGACATGCTGTAACGGACTGAAAAGCACAGAGAATGAAAGCGCGAATCGGCTAACACCAAACTTTTACTAACACGTGGTAACACGAAATCAGCAAAAGCTGCCCAAAGGGTGGCACCATTGGATTTGAACTTCCCATTTATAGTGCCGTCGTACGTATTGTTCGTCACGGCGGCGTTTGGGACGGTCAGAATTTTGTCTGATGGTGTGTAGGCAAGACTGATAGAAGTCAGCTTCATCGGAATTCCGATGGAAAAATCCATCGGATTTGATTCCATCGGAAATCCGATCGTGTGTACAGGGCTTAAGCCTCCCTACCTTTTCTTTTGGGCCCATAACTTATGGCATTGGTGATCAAGTCAATGTTACTTTGTAGTCCATTTAGGACAATTGGGTGCACATTGTCTTTAATACACATAGGAATTGTAGAATGAATAGGGGAAGCTGACAAACTGCATGAAGAGATTAGAGTCAGTTAGGAGATAGGTGACGGCACTTTAATCCTAATTGCTAGTTCTTTAGGCAATCAACCCCCTTTTCTCTTTTTTTTGGTGTTTATTATTGGCAGCTTTTTTGTCTTTAATTTTTTTTTGTGTTTTTATTCAGGTCAACAGTCACTTTAAGCTGCTTTAAGCAAACTTTTTTTTTGCTGCAAGGCTTCCCTTTGAAATAAAAGTGGGATTTTGTTTTAGGGGTGATATTTTGGGACTACCTATAGTTTGTCTCATGCTGCAGCATTATTGGAAAGTAAAAAAAAACCAGCAAGAACAGTGTGCATCTAAACCACCTATATCCGTCACATTCACCACATCCACCATATTCCCATAGTAAAAATAAAGGTTGGGCATACATCAGTTAGGCCTATTATCCCTGAATAAAGCTGTCCTGCTGCTGGCCAATTTTATACAACTGTATCATTTGCCGTCTCTTAACTCCTATCGAAATGGTAGAAATCGACCATTAGCAGGACAGTTTTGTATCAATGAGAACAGGGGCCACTTTGTATCTGCTGGTCAAAATGTACCTATTACTGTTTGATGAAAAAATATGGGTCACTACTTAAACTACCTGAAAAAGTATTTTTTTTAAACTGAAATGAATTAGAGTGCTGCTGCTGTATGTAAGCCAAGCTAACAGTAATGCCGCGTACACACGGCCGTTTTTAATGTCATTGAAAAAACGACATTTTTCTCGACGTGATTTTTCATGTTTCCTCTCAAGCCTGTCTTGCCTACACACTATCGTGAAAAAAAATGCTCGAGCAAAGCGCGGTGACGTACAACGCGTACGCGACGGCACTATAAAGGGGATGTTCTATTCGGATGGCGCCACCCTTTGGGCTGCTTTTGCTGATCCTCGTATTAGTAAAGTTTGGTGAGAGCCGATTCACACTTTTCAGCCTCGTGCTCTTCAGTCCGTTACAGCGTGACGAATGTGCTATCTCCATTATGAACGTTAGTTTTACCAGAAGGAGCGCTCCCGTCTCATACTTGATTCCGAGCATGCGCATTTTTTTTACACTCGTAAAAGCATACACACTACCGTTTTTCACGACGTTAAAAAGAACGACGTGAAAAAATAGAACAGGTTCTAATTTTTTTTAGGACATTGTTCACGTCATTAAAAATGCTCTGGAGTCTACACACGATCGTTTTTAATGACCAATTTAAAAAATGCCTTTTTTCACGCCATGAAAAAACGGTCGTGTTTACGCGGCATCAAAGTAAAATAAATCAATTCTACAGGCAAACATGCACTGCCAGCATAATTGTACTTTTCCATAACAAACACCATGCACAACTTTAAGGCATCTCTAAATGCATGTTATTTAAAGAATTTGTGTTTTTCAATGTTGCCCTTAAAGCTGCATGAAAAAAAAACCCCTCTCCTTGCTGTACGGTGTGTGTTAAAAAAAAAAGTGTTTTGCATTGTACATGCCCTATGACAATGCCCAGCTTCCCATGCTTTACAGTGGTTTTCATATCAGTCCGAAAAATGGCCGGAATCTACAAACAGGATTAGCTCCCCATGGACTATAATAGGGTTCTCCTGTAAAGTTGAAGTTGAGTGATTTTTATCGGCATCAGGGAAAGTACATACTGTACATGAATGTTGGGTGTTTCCTATGCTGGTAACTACTTGGTTTGTTGAAATATTCTGCCCCCCTGGATACACCCATGACACCAGAAGATCACATCTGCAAGGTTTCTGGGCAGAGGACAGAAGATTTCAAGAAACACAGCAGCCTCCAGCACCTGCTGACCTCGTCCATGGTTCTGAAAAAAAAAAAAAAATCACTAAACTTCACCTTTTAAATTTCAAACAGGATTTGCCAAACTCTTGTTAAATTGAACCCAGACCGATTTGCTCATCTCCAGCCCTGGTAACTATTGTCACAGAAAGTGAAGGGAAATGCAAAAAATGAGTTGTCACCAGAGCAGGAGATCAGGAAAAAATCTCCAATGGGGACATCTGATCAAGTGACAAGAAATCAATTCATCTTTGAGAGATTATTTCATATCCTGTTGTGTCTCCAGGACAGAATGTGAAGGGAAATCTCTTCAACAGGACACAGGCAGCAAAATCTAACCTGGTAGCAGTTTAACCCTTCCCTACTTAATCTAAAATTTTACAATAATTAAAATGTGTGAGGGGAAGATGGTCCCCACCCATCTCCATACCATTGCAGGGCGGAAGCGAAGTCAAAACTTCACTTCCGCCCATAGCTCTTAAAGCGGAGCTCCACCCTATTTGTATACATTAGCTCAATCGTATCGCAACCTCCAATGCATGTTAAAATGGAACATTTTCTTTTTTTTTTAAGTACACTACCTTTGTTTTCCACATCTTTCCCCCAGCTTCCTGTCTGTCTAATGTGAAGGTGGTTCGTCACTTCCTGTACCCGCACTGTCTCCTGGGAGCTTTTGTCATTGCTCCCAGGATTCATTGCGGAGGCTTGCTACTAGTTATCACAGGATTTCGTACGGCGATTACACGCCCGTTGTGATGGCAACCCTCAGTGTTTATGGCGCCGTCCGCCGTAAACACTGGGCATGCACGGGAACGAGTGGTGAATGCTGGGAGCACAGCATTCACTGCATAGCGGAAATCGATGCTTGTGGGCTTCACATGCCCACAAGCAAAATGGGAACGGCCGGGATACAGTTATTAAGATCTTCTTTGCCACGAAAAAGGACAGATGCTGCATTGAAAGACAGAACAAGTGAGTAGTATTACATGAGTGGGTGCGTGTCTGTATGATTTCAAAAAAAAAAAAAGGGTCGCCGAACCTCCGCTTTAAAGAGCCATTTTTTTTTCCAAATGCCATTTTTTTTTATTATTGCATTTTAGTGTAAATATGAGATCTGAGGTCTTTTTTACCGCAGATCTCATATTTAAGAGATCCTGTCATGCTTTTTTTTTTCTATTACAAGGGATGTTTACATTCCTTGTAATAGGTATAAAAGTGACACAATTTTTTTTTTTTTTAAAGAACAGTGTAAAAATAAAAAATAAAAGGTAACATAAATTAGAAAAACGTGCCTCAGGGCTGAAGTGGTTAAATTATATGTAAAATCAAAGCTTTCTTTTCCATTTTGGATACCATATGGAATGGTAAAACCCCTATGGTTTTCTTTTTTATCCATCGCTGTCCCATTGCAGAGATTTACCTTCACTTCTTGTTCTGTAGATATAACAGGGAGTGAGTGGAAATCTCTCCAATTAAAGAAATCCACCCTGAGAGAGTTGTCACTGGAACAACAACTGTCCCCTTTGAAAGATTTCCCCTATATTTGTGCTCTGGTGATTAATTAAAGGGGTTGTAAAGGTAAAAAAAAAATCTATTCTATGCATTAAAGGGGTTGTAAAGGTTTGTTTTTTATTTTCTAAATAGGTTCCTTTAAGCTAGTGCATTGTTGGTTCACTTACCTTTTCCTTCGATTTCCCTTCTAAATGTTTTTTTCCTTTGTCTGAATTTCTCACTTCCTGTTTCTCCTCAGTAAACTTCACACCATCATCCGAGTGGTGTTTAGTCAGCCAGAACAGCTTACTGAACAGCTCATTGAGGAGGAACAGGAAGTGAGAAATTTAGACAAAGAAAACAAAGAAAAAAAACATTTAGAAGGGAAATTGAAGAAAAAGATAAGTGAACCAACAATGCACTAGCTTAAAGGGACCTCTTTAGAAAATAAATAAGGAACCTTTACAACCCCTTTAAGGTGAAAAAACATCTGTGCATTAGCCACCCCCCCCAGCCCCCGTTTACTTACCTGACCCCTCGAAAATCCCGCACCGTGAACGCGCAGGCTTCTGGGCCGGCTTCTTGGCTCATTCATTGGTTGATTGAAAGCAGCGCAGCCATTGGCTTGCGCTGCTGTCAATCACATCCAATGACGCGGCGCGCCGGGGGGCGGGGCCAAGTGATATAGTGAGCGGCTATAGCCACTGGCTGTATCATAGGAGCATGCCCGCAATAACTCACCACATATAGGTGGTGAGGTTTTGCGGGGATGAGCCGAGACAGCCGCCGAGGGACCCCAAGAGACGTGGATCGGGGCCACTCTGTGCAAAACGAGCTGCACAGTGGAGGTAAGTATAACATATTTGTTATTTATTTATTTTTATTTTTTTATATTTACAACCCCTTTAAAAATTATAGAATTTCCTTCACAAATTTGAAAATAATAGTCACAGGACAAATACAGAGGTTTCATCTCCCTATCGAAAACAGGGACAGCTATGAAGACCTGACATGGGTTTTTAGCTTTTGATACATTTTAACAATATTAAATGTTATATGTTTAATATGTATTTAATAGGGTGCCATGAAACATGAAATTACTTCTACTGTCCTTAAAATGAAGACAAGCGCGGTACAGTACTGTGCATGCTTAGGGGAATAGGTAAAATGGAGCAACAAACCTAGAAATAGAACACACTATATTGTCACTGTAAATTGGACAACATGAGGATTATAGTGATGTCCTGGTACCATCTCACAAACCAAAGATGGACTTTCAGGTTCAATTATTACCATTAACTCTCTCACTACAGGAATTAAGTATTATATTTGGATGGCTTTGAAACCTCATAAATCTGCTTTGGGTCAGCTTTTCTTGTATGCTTTATTAAATGGCCACTATCACAAAAATGTATTTTATAACTGCATTGGGAAAACCATATGATTAAAATATTCAGCATGTTATATTTTTTATTTCACACACTTTTATTTAAATATTTTTTTTTCCCTATAAATATGTAGACCGAGCGGTCCAGCAAAAGTGAGTGTGTCAGGAGTTGGGGCATTGCCTGGGGTGTTTACAATGCTTATCTTTTATTCCAAGAGCTGAAAATGGAACTGATGTGTTTTATTTTTTAATGCTGACATTTAGAATTTTTATGACTCAAGAGACTTTATAGCTGGCCATGATTCATAATTTTTTCCTTCAACCAGCAAGCTAAATGAAAAAAAAAAATTGTTGTGGATGGGGGAATCCTTTCCGCTGAGTTATTGTATTCTGACAGCGGGGACACTTCCCCCCGCATTATGGACTATAGCCAGGGGCACTGATCGTTCAGCAAAAACCCGACAGGTTCCTTGTACAGAAGTCAACCGATAGATTAACTTCTGTAAAACCAGCCTTTACATACATAGATCAAAATTCAGCCGATCCCTCCTGGAGTGAAGAAGGGTGATCCACCACCACTCTGTGATGTCATTATACTTAAGTCTTTAGGAACTTGTGAGGACTCAGCTAAAGGACCTAATGGAAGGTGTCCATGTCAACAGAAAGACCCTCCCACTCTGCAGTCTAGAAGAAAGAAGACTCAAGAGATAGGATTATATACATCAAGCTAATATCTTTTACGTGTGAATCTAAAAAAAACATTGAAATACTCTACATACTATTTCAAATTCATGCAATTTCAAAGAATAAAAAAGGGTCTCCCCACCATTAAAGTATATCTAAACCCAAAAACAAAAATATTGCAAATTAAAACTTACTCATCCTTAAGCCTTGTACACACGACCGGTTTTCTCGGCATGAAAACTGCTGGGAGAGCTTTTTGCAGTGAAAACCGTTCGTGTGTATGGTTTCTCGACAGGAAAACTGCCGGTAATCTCGACGAGAAAAATAGAGAACCTGTTCTCTATTTTTCTTGTTGCGATCCTCGGCAGAGTGTTTCCTGCCGAGAAAACCGGTCGTCTGTATGCTTACCTGTCCAGGTAAACCCGCGCATGCTCGAAATAACTTTGACGCATGCGCAGTAGCATACAAGGTTAGTGTGGGGTGTAGCAAGATGGCGGCGACGGCATTGAATGTGACGAGCGCCGGCTCGTTGTAGTCGATGACATCACCGCGTTATTGCCATTCAAAAGAACGGCTTTTCTTTGGAGTGGCCGTCTGTACACAGGGCTTGGCAAGACAAGCTTGCCAGGAATCCCGTCGAGAAAACCGACGTCTTTTTTTCTGACGGGATTCCCGCCCGTGTGTACAGGGCTTAAGATTATTAATGGTGGATTCAGTCGTTTTTTTATGGCTTTCTTTCCTTTATTTTCACCTGGTGACCCGGTGATCCTGCCAGTAACACACTTCTTGTGCCTGGACAGCTAGCTCACCCTTTCGCTATATCTATGGAGGAAGCCATGGTTGTCACCCAGGCTGGACTACAAACAGGTCTGCATTTGTTCATCTCCATTACATGAAGGGTGGGGAGATTAGTGGTTTACAGACGGAAGATAACATCGTTTTTTGCTTTCAGTTCAGCTCACAGGAATTGACAATTATTTTTAAATTCATATTTTGGTGAATGATTTGTTAATATAAATGAGGACATCCATACTTAACACATTGATAAAATTATATACATGAAGCTAATATCTTTGGCACGTAAATCTAAAAAGATAATTGAAATTCTGGCAAGTTTACCATTTTTTTTTCTGCACTTGCTAAAAAAAAAAGAAAACAAATACAGTCACCACCTCTATGCATTGCTAAGCTGCAGTATATGCAATTTTTGTTCTTGGGTTTAATGATCCTTTGACCCCTAGAATGCCCCCATCAAACTGTCAATGTTCTTTACGGCCAGATGGCATTCTCAACTTTCAGGATGAGCAATTCTGTGCCAGCATCTATAAAATGATAAACGTTGAGCTGATACCAAACAGTTTTTTCATCAAAACAAATACTTGCATTTTTCTTTTTGGAGGTAGAAGCCAGAAGAAGTTTTTTTTTTTTTTTTAAAGGTGCATTTATCCTTTAAGTATTCCACGTATTAATTGCATTTGGTGTTAGAGAACCTTTCTATATCTATCCAAATCTCTGTAACAAGCTGCATGCTCTTCTACTACAAGTTGCAATTTCCTTTATATGCCTCTGAAGATTTTAGAGTCACTGATAGACTAAGCAAATGCCAGAGACTGAATAATCTGTGAGCAAAAAAAAAAAGTCTCCTGTGGACCACCTCAATCTTTCACATTTAATTATTGATGAACTACAGCCTTCCCTGTCTATCTGAGTGGTGAGCCAACTAGACCTTGAGATGTTCAGAGTGTGTTCTCAGGGTATCCCCTGACAAAGTCACATGGTACATTGATGTAACGCGTAGAGAGGAGGAGCTGGTGACGTCACAACGCAATGGGAATTAAGCAGAGCACCATTTTATTGGAGGTACATAGGTACACAGAGGCTGCATCCATTGAAATGTATACAGGCAAATTCATTTTTCATACATTGTGAGTACATCCTTATATTTAAAAAAAATAATAAAGCTAAAATAACAGTAAGCACTATGAGAATTATTCTCTTTTGGGTCCTATACGGGAGAAAAAGCTAAAAGGAACCAGGATGGCAATGGGTTAACATTGAAGAATCTTATGCACCAATAATGAGAGATCCATAGTAACCTGGAAAGATACACACCAAAGAGCATAATAACCCTATGAAAAAGGGTAAAAGCGTGTTTGACCTGATATACACTGCTCAAAAAAATAAAGGAACACTTTTTAATCAGGGTATGGCATCAAGTCAATTAAACTCCTGGGATATTGACCTGGTCGGTTAAGAAGCAATTGGAGTTGTTAATCAGTTTGAGCTGCTTTGGTGGTAATGAAATTACCAACAGGTGCACAAATGGGCAACAATGAGATGACCATCAAAACAGGAAGGCAACTAACATTTTTTCTCTAATCATCTTTTCTGACTGTTTTTCACTAGCTTTGCATTTGGCTAGGGTCAGTGTTACTACTGGTAGCTGAGGCGATACTTGGACCCTAAAAAGGTTGCACAGCCAGTCCAACTCCTCCAGGATGGCACATCAATATGTGCCATTGCCAGAAGGTTTGCTGTGTCTCCCAGTAAGAGCATGAAGGAGATTCCAGGAGACAGGCAGTTACTCTAGGAGAGCTGGGCAGGGCTGCAGAAGGTCCTAGACCCATCAGCAGGACTGGTATCTGCTCCTTTGTGCAAATAGGAACAGGATGAGCACTGCCAGAGCCCTACAAAATGTACTCCAGCAGGCCACTGGTGTGAATGTCTCTGACCAAACAATCAGAAACAGACTTCATGAGGGTGGCCTGAGGGCCCGACGTCCTCTAGTGGGCCCTGTGTTCACTTCTCATCACTATAGAGCTCGATTGGCAGTTGCCATTGAACACCAAAATTGGCAGGTCCGCCACTGGCACCCTGTGCTTTTCACCATGAGCACATGTGAAAGACGTAAAAGGGTCTGGAGAAGCCGCAGAGAATGTTATGCTGCCTGTAACATCGTTCAGCATAGCTGGTTTTGTTGTGCGTCAGTGATGGTCTGTGGAGGCATATCCATGGAGGGACGCACAGACCTCTACAGGCCAGACAATGACACCCCGACTGCCATTAGGGATCGGGATGAAATCCTTGGACCCATTGTCAGACCCTATGCTGGTGCAGTGGGTCCTGGGTTCCTCCTGGTGCACGACAATGCCCGGCCTCATGTGGTGAGAGCATGCAGCCAGTTCCTGGAGGATAAAGGAATTGATACCATTGAATGGCCCCCACACTCACCTGACCTAAATCCAATAGAACACCCCCGGGACATTATGTTTCGGTCCATCCGGTGCCGCCAGGTTGCACCTCAGTCTGTTCAGGAGCTCAGTGATGCCTCATGCCCTGGTCCAGATCTGGGAGGAAATACCCCAGGACACCATCCGTCGTCTCATTAGGAGCATGCCCTGATGTTGTCAGGCATGCATACAAGCACGTGGGGGCCAAACAATCTACTGAGGACCATTTTGAGTTGCTGCAATGAAGTTTCAGCAAAATGGACTAGCATGCTGCATATTTTTTCAGTTTGATTTTCAGGATGTCTTTGAATTCATCCCTCTGTAGGTTGATCATTTTCATTTCCATCAAACGATGTGGCATCCTTACATTCCTAACACATTACCCAGTCCAAATCAGTATAGATATCCAGCATGAGATTTTTCCCCTTTGAGATCTGTGTTTTCAGTGTTCCTTTTTTGAGCAGTGTATATTAGGTCTCTCTTGTGAAGTGAGATTAGTATTATACTGGTGGAGGGATAAGCGCACTACAAATACAAGCAAGCCCACATTACCCACTGGTGAAGAAATGTTATATACGCACAAGTTTTTCATTCTTAATTCTCTTGCTGCTAAAATATAGCAGAGAGAATGGACACAGGACACCGAATAATATATTTTTCTAATGAACTGTTTATAATTGTAATTATTCTATTTTGGCCTTGATACACATTTATTATGAATTGCACATACTTTATCTATGGCACAGAAAGCACTTTATTGAGCATTTAAAAATTGTGGGCATTGTACACTAATTGCATTTTATTGATTTTACACCTTGAGGATTATAGTAAATAGTTTATTGCGCAGGCACAGTTTTTTATTCTTATGTTGTAGTATATAGATGAGGTGTGAATCCTGTCTTTGTGCCAGCAGCACTTATGGTCATATACTTTCTCTGGGCACATACTTGGTAGCGCTGGAGTATTTTATATAATTATGTAATTTATAGGGCATTTAAATGGTATTTAACTTTTTCGGTAAATGTCAGTTTTTCCATTGTGTAAATTTTTTGCATCATACAGATGTACAGACCTGCCACTTCACAGGCATTATTAGGGCATCCCCCAGGCATGTTAATTAAAGGTTTTGGGCATTTTTGTGTTGAACTTGACTTAAAATTGCTGCTACCCTCCAATTGGTTTTTGCAAAAAAAAAATGCACTGCTCCCCGTGCCCTTTGTTTGATAATCCCTTACCTGTTAGCTTTGAAAATGGCCAACCTTTATTTTAAAGACTTGGCTGTCATTGAATTAAAGTATAACTAAAGGCAAAACTTTTTTTTTTTTCGCTTAGAATAGAGGGGAGAGGGGTTAGGACACCTGCCAGTTTTTATTGCTGTCTGTACCCGTTAGGGAGATTCACCCTCTCTATTGGCACTGTTTACCATTATCACTTAAAGCGGTTGTATACCGCAAAACTTTTTTTTTTTTTTTTTTGGTCAACCTGCAAGGCAAAGGTATAATGAGCTAGTATGACTAGCATACTAGCTCATTATCAATCACTTACCTTAGATCGAAGCCCCTGCAGCGGTCCTCGGACGCGTCCTCCGTCGAATCCATGATACCCGGAGTGACTTCCGGGTATCGCTGCTCCGGCGCTGTGATTGGCCGGAGCGGCGATGACGTCACTCCCGCACATGCGCGGGGAACGGCACGCATGCGCCGTAGATAGCGGTGCAGTTTTTTTTGCAAATATCTCCGAGACTGTGTAGGTCTCGGAGATATTACAAGCACCTACAGGTAAGCCTTAATGTAGGCTTACCTGTAGGTGCTTGTACAAAATTTGGGTATGCAACCACTTTAAAGTGAAAGTAAAAGAAATTACCCACATTTTGGGTTGTCCCCAGAAAAGTATTAGAGGGGAAATCTTCCTATGGGTACACTAGTTTTGGTGACCTGGGGGTTCCCTTGATTTACAGGGATTTCCTCAAACTTCCTGTTTGGCTATGGGACAGGAAGTGAAGGGAAATCTCTGCAATGGAACACAAGTGGTGAAAAAAAAATCTGACAGGGGTTATATAACCCTCCCTTGCTCTATCCAAAATGATAAAAAAATGTTTTGCCTATAGTTCTACTTTAAATGCGGTTCGGATTAACCTTCAGCACAGTTTGACAATCCACCTGTGAACCAAAGCTAGGTATGTTCATCTCATCCCCAGTTCACACTTCTCAGAATTCACTGACTGCGTGATTTTTCCAGATTAAATACTTAGTAGCCCTTGTAAAGTCAGGATCAAGCGGACGACCTTGTGGTATATTTATAAAAATTTGCACAGTCACTAGATGGTACTAAGTATCATTGAAAATGTCTATGATACCTAGCGCCACCTAGTTTTCAAATGCATTATTTTTCATTTAAATAAATGAACAACATTTGACCAGCACTGGAAATAGCCTAATAACAACATTATTATTATTTTTTATTATTTCTTTTTTTACCATAGTCACAGAGAACAAATGCACATGCACTTTCACTGGGCAAATTGTGATGCAATTTTTTTTAGGTTGAATATATGAATATATTTTTATTTGGTTATTTTTATATAATTTTTTTTCAAATAAAACAATAAGACTCCATTCACACAGGGGCAACAGGACTTCCAGCGCGACTTTGGGAGGCAACTTGGACACGACTTGAGTATGAATCACAGCGCGACATGAAGCTACTTACAAGGCAACTTCAAGTTGCCTCCAGGACAGGAGGCTTTCCAGTGGCCAATCAAACAAGAATCAGCTCTGTGGGAGGGAGGGGTTTGCCTGAGAAATGTATGTTCTCTTCCTGTATTGTTGCTTCTGTTAAGACAGTGAATCCGACTTCTGAGGCGACTTCCATTGAAATCAATGGGTACAAGTTGCCTACGAGTCACCTAGAAGTCGGATTGAAGTAGTACAGGAACCTTTTCTGAAGTCGGAGCGACTGCAGTAGTGTACATTAACGGCTCCATTCACTTACATTGATTTTCTCATGCAGCGCGACTTGAGGCGACTAGGGGCGACTAGGGGCGACTTGAAGTCGGATCCAAAGTCGTCCCTGTGTGAATGGCTCTTAGGGGTGCAAAAGCAAAAAAGGGGAGAGCAATAAACAAATGTCAACATCACACAAATAAATGATACCAACAACCAACATCATAAGTGAGAGCAACATGTCGCAAAGTGGTAACTAATGAATGGAATCAAAAAGAATAAAGGGGCGCGCGGGATGGGGGGGAAGAAGGGATGATTTTTTAATGAATATACCCTAAATCTTGTACCTCCATCTTTCTTTTTTGGATTTGTGTTTTATTGATTGGCTCTGAATGACCCCTAATGACTGAAGCAGTCATATTCATCACGCTATTGCTCTGCTTTCCTTTTCTTTATAGAATAGAACTGCCAGCTGCTGTGGCCAGGGAAGTTTGGAAAGGTGGCAGAGTTATGTATGGTAAAAGCACACTTCTTCAGGAAGGCTGAGAGCAGCACAAATTCCAGACAGAACGCTGGCAGCTTGTTTCCCCCCAGGTATGTTGCTAATATGTCTTTTCCTTTGATGGCCTAAGTTAGCTCCCTCTCCTGATAAGCCTACCTTTCTTGCACCCCGCTGCAAGCTGACACAGGTCCCGGCTGACCCATCACATACAGCGCTAAGGCCTGCTGCGCACCCAGCCATCATTCAAGAGGTATAAATCAAACAACAAACTTGTGACAGAGATAAATTCCAGCCTTTGCCAGAAACTAATCACAGCCTTCCATGGATTTTCCCATTACACCTCTAATCAGAATTATTGATCTATCTGCAGGACAGTCTATTAATTACAATCCACATAGATCGGTTTCTTTAGTTTTAATTTTGCTACTGATAAACCCATCTCTTGGGCTATTTAAATGTACCTTCACTTGCTAGTTCTAATTCTGGAAGAGGAGTAGACGTTCAGGGCCACTGACGGCAACAAATGGAAAAGACCTTTAAGGCGAGTCACTCAAAGGTTTTCATTTCTAATGAGTTGTGTTAAACAAATGTAGCTGACTAATTAAAGCGCACTCTTTTTTTTTTGGTTTAGATTGAGGAAGGGTTGGAATCTCCGTCAGACTTTAGTTCTTGTAATGCCTTGTACACACGATCAGACGGATTTTTCCGAAGGAATTCCGTTCAAGCGGTCTTGCATACACACTGTCACATTAAATTCCGACCATCAAGAACGCGGTGACGTACAACACTACGACGAGCCAAGAAAAATTAAGTTCAATGCTTCTGAGCATGCGTCGACTTGATTCTGAGCATGCGTTGTTTTTTCTCCGTCGGAGTTCTATACAGACGAACGGAATTTCCAATAAAAAAAAATTTAGTCGGAAAAAAATACATGTTCTCTTTCTAACTCCGTGGGAATTTCCAACGGAAAAAGTCCGATGGGGCACACACACGGTCAGAATATCCGATGAAAAAATTCCGTCTGACTTTCGTCTGACTTTTTTCATCGGAAAATCCGATCGTGTGTACAAGGCATGAGACTCCTCATTGGGGACATTTTCCTACACTTGTCACTGGTTTTAGGAAATAAAGAGAATTCGCTCCCATGGAGATTACACGACTATTTAAAGTGGAACTTCAGTCATTTTTTCATCTTTCCGTCTATTAAATCTTCTGCCCTTGCTGTTTTAACTTTGGATTGTAAAACATTTTTTTTCTGCCAGTAAATACCTTATACAACACACTTCCTGTTTCTTGTCTGGAAAAAAACCTAGGCTTATGACATCATGCACAGCTCTCTTTCTCACTCCATGAGAGTTTGCCAGGAAGGGAGGAGGGATGAGTCATAAGAGGGCCAATGAGAGCTGCAGAGCTGGAGGTGTGTGTCTGTGTAAATCCAGGAAGTGAACAGGCAGCAGCTTCAGCTGCCCACAGTTAAAATGATTGCAGCCAGACTCAATGGAGGGAAATTTCTGCAGCATAGTTGGTAAGTACAGAATCACAGTATATATAAAAGATAATGCAAAGTGGTTGGAGGGAAGCTTCAGAATGGCAAAGATGTTTTTATTACAAATTATGTGAGCAGACTGCAGTTCCTCTTTAATTATAGCAAGAGATTGTCAGGTGAATCTTTGTTGTTTATTGCTGCTTGTGTCTCCTGCTTATTGCTGCTTATTGCTGCTTGTGTCTCCTGTAGGATTAGGTGACCAGATTTTTTTAATTAAATCCGGGGACATATTTTTTTTTATACTAGTAAAGCAATCAGCGACTCTCTGCCCGTCGCCACCGCCGCCGCCCACCTCACAGCCTGTCAAGTGTTATGGCCCGTATACACGATCCGGAGATCGTACAACTTTTTTCGCTTAATAGTCGCAAGTAGAAATTGAATAGGTTACTAAAGTCACGAAAATTCTCGTACAACAGAAAAAAAAATCGGAAGTGATGTCATGTGTTGTAATGTATTTGTATTTTCGGACGACAACTAGACTGACTAAACGAAAATCGTATGATCTGGTATCGTACGAGGAAAATTTTTGTGCTTGTCCGATCAAATAATAACGGATGAATAATGTCGTGATTGGCTCTCGAAAGTAGTGTACACACGATCCGAAAATCGTACGATTCTTCCTCGGATGACAGTTTTCGTCCAATATTCGGATCGTGTGTACGGGCCATTACTCTCCGGGCCCCGGCTACTACTGGGTGGGGAGCGGAGGAAGATCACTCCACCAGGGAAGGCAAGGAGATAAGCAGGCAGGCGGCTGGCCGGGACTTGAGCCAAGGCAGTAGAACGTGCGAGCGGAGCTGAATGGGCATGCACCCGAAACTGAAGAAATATTCCCTCGGCTCCGACCAGAGCATGATCATCAGAAATGGGCACAGATAATGGAAAAAAATACACCCCCCTAAGCTAGTAGGCGCAGCGGAGCGCGGGGGGATGTAATTCAGAATTAATTTTTTTCAATTCTGCACTGACTGTCTTTGAAATCGCCCAGCCCCTGTTTAAAGCGGAGGTCCGCCCAGATTTTTTATTTTTTTTTTAAAGTCAGCAGCTACTAAAAGTGTAGCTGCTGACTTTTAATAAGGACACTTACCTGTCCTACTCCTTACGGCTTCACTGCCCGTTTCCTACTGTGCATGTGCCGCTCGCACGACGCTTTGTGAATGGGCAGCTTGCCTCCTGGGATACACACAGTTCCCAGAAGGCAGCGCGCCCCATTCACAAGAAGAGGAAATGGAAGTTCTCTATCCAAGGATAAGGAAGAGGCCAATTAGAGGCAGATTAGGGTACTTCCGCATAGCAACGGACATTTCAGGTGAGTATAAAATTATTATTTTTTTCTATTAATTATTTTTATTTTTTTTATGAATTTTAGGGTAAAAAAAATTTCAGGGTGGACCTCCGCTTTAAATCCAATCTGGGGACAAAACCGGGGACAGACTTGGACCGGGGACAGTGTTCTCAATCCGGGGACTGTCCCCTGAAACCGGGGATGTCTGGTCACCCTACTGTAGGAGGTCATTCCCTTACTTCCTGTCCTTGCAATAACCTATGTGACAGGGCACAATAATATCACCAGAACAAGATGTGAGGAAGGATTTCCCCAACAGGGACAAAGACAGAAATAAAACCTAAGTAAGCAAGGTGCTGGATATATATCCCTACTAGACTAAGAAGGAGTTCCACCGAAATGTATTTATTTTTTAAAGTCAGCAGCTACAAATACTGCAGCTGCTGACTTTTAATATTAGGACACTTACCTGTCCAGGGCGCCCGCGATGTTGGCACTAGGGTGACCACATTTCCAAACTGCCATTTAGGGACACGCCCCTCTCTCACCTTCCCCCAAAAAGATAAGGGGGGGCGGGGGGAAATGTAGTCTCAGGGTTATTTGTCAGGTGAATGTGCCACTTGCCACCCATAGCCTGCCACCAGATACAGTGCTGCTGTCACTCCCTCTGCATGAGCCACGTGCGTAGAAGGAAAGGAGTGGCATCACTAGCTGGAGAGTGAAGATCACACCAGTCCCTGCTGCTTGCCGCTGGGTGCCGGAGAAGGAGGAGGTGCCGAGGTGGGTGGGGACAGCAGTGCTGCACTAGGCGCAGGCCTCGCTCCCGGTCTCACTGTCTGAGAGTAAATTGTCACTGGTTGCAAGATGCCAGGCAGCGCTGGCCCTAGCAACCAGTTCCGGAAATGTAGTTATTAGTTAGTAAGTGGCTGTGTCCTCTATTTCATTCCGGGACATTGTATTGTCCCGGAATGAAGGTGCCCGGGACCCTGGACAGACATGCAATCCGGGACACGTGGGCACCCTAGTTGGCACCCCAAGCCGATCTGATCCTCGGCTCCCGGGTGCAGGCGCCGGCATCTTCAGTAAGGTAATCAGGAAGTGAAGCCTTGCGGCTTCACAGCCTGGTTCCCTACTGCGCGAGTAACGCTGCGCTTCCTCACTGGTCCCTGTTGTCTTCACGAGTCTGACTTTTTTATGTGCGCACTGACCTCCTTGTGGGTGTTCATTGTTGTTACCAGCAACGGATTGTTCCAAGACGGCACAGAAAAGTAGGACCAGTTTGTGAAAAAAAAATTCAGCAAGTTTTATTAGGATTTTACTGCCTTCCACTGTTATTGTTCACAATGGACTGCCCAAGACTGCTCATAAGTAGCAAATGTCTGTCATACTGTCATTGACCGCATGCATGCTACAGATTTCTTACATGTCACACCAAACTGTCAGAGACTGCTAACTTGTAATAAATGACTGCCACAAACAGCTTGCATTCTACAAAAGACTGTAATGCTGCGTACACACGATCGGAAATTCCGACAAGAAAACCGTGGATTTTTTTCCGACCGGAATGTCGGCTCAAACTTGTGTTGCATACACACGGTCACACAAATCTTGTCGGAAATTCCAAAGGTCAAGAACGCGGTGACGTACAAGACGTACGACGAGCCGAGATCAATGAAGTTCAATAGGCAGTTCGGCTCTTCTGCTTGATTCTGAGCATGCTTGTTTTTTGCGCATCGGAATTGCATACAGACGATCGGAATTTATGATAGGAACTTTTTCCGTCGGAAAAATAGAGAACCAGCTCTCAATCTTTTCTTGGCGGAAATTCCGACAGCAAATGTCCGATGAAGCCTACACACGGTCGGAATTTCCGACCAAAAGCTGACATCGGACATCTCTTGTCGGAATTTCCGATCGTGTGTACGCGGCATAAGAGACTGTTTATGTATCACAAAGGACTGTCAGAAACTGCTTACGTTTTACGAAATATCAAAATGTGAGAGACTTGTTGCATTTCATGGTAAGTTGTTAGACACCACTTGCATGTAACAAAAAAAGTGTAATGCTGCATACACACGGTCGGAATTTCCGTCCAAAAAAGTGTGATGGGAGCTTTTGGTTGGATATTCCGACCGTGTGTATGCTCCATCTAACTTTTTCTGTCTGAATTTCCGTCAGCAAAAGATTGAGAGCTGGTTCTCTATTTTCTGACGGAAAAAGTTCTTGACGCAAATTCCGTTCGTCTGTATGCAATTCCGACGCGCAAAAAAAACGCAAAAACACGCATGCTAGGAAACAATTTGACGCATGCTCAGAAGCATTGAACTTCAAAAGTTCAGAGAACTTTTGTGTGACCGTGTGTATGCAAGCCAAGCTTGAGCGGAATTCCGTCAAAAAAAACATCCAAGGTTTTTCTGACGGAAATTCCACTAGTGTAGGGGGCATTAGAGATTGTTTGCATGTCAAGCAGACTCTCAGAGACTGCTGACATGTTACAAAAGACTGTTATAACATAGACTGTCAGAGATTTGTTGCATTTTATGCGAAATTGTTAGAGACTGCTAGCATGTTATAAAAGAAAGTCACAGACAGCTTGCATTGTAAAAGACAACAAGGCAGCTCACAAATTAAGGCACACCATTGTTCTTTCATTGACATAAAGACGATTCTTTAGGCAGTCCAATCCACACTAATTTACCCAAGTCAATACCATAATTAATTACCGTAGCCTTTTCCAAAAACACTGTTTGGTACCGCAAATGCAAGTCAAACTGTAACTATAGAGAAAGGGATATCACCGCTCCAGGCAGGTCTAACGAAGGTAAAAGCCTCTCCTCCAGATAAGAAGCCCCAGGTGCTGGCAATGCATGTAACAATGCAAATGGAAAGAAGTTCTGGACAGCCGCACTCCAAAAAAGTTTTTGCCTTTATTCAAAAAATGGATTTAAAAATACATGCCACAGCAGATCCGAAGGGACAGAAGAGCTGACGCGTTTCACTCCAACAAACAGTGCTTAGTCATAGCCCATTTTTTGAATAAAGCCAAAAACTATTTGGGAGTGTGGCTGTCCAGAACTTCTTTCCATTTAAACGGTAACTATACTATCATCTAATCCCCCAAATATATACAGTATACACTGTGTTATTAACATATACAATGACAGTGTTTATATATATACAGAATATATATACAGTATATACAGTATCTCACAAAAGTGAGTACACATGTTTTTAAATATTTTATTCTATCTTTTCATGTGACAACACTGAAGAAATGACACTTTGCTACAATGTAAAGTAGTGAGTGTACAGCTTGTATAACGGTGTCAATTTGCTGTCCCCTCAAAATAACTCAACACACACCCATTAATGTCTACACTGCTGGTAACAAAAGTGAGTACACCCCTAAGTGAAAATGTCCAAATTGGGCACAAAGTGTCAATATTTTGTGTGGCCACCATTATTTTCCAGCACTGCCTCAACCCTCTTGGGCATGGAGTTCACCAGAGCTTCACAGATTGGCACTGGAGTCCTCTTCCACTCCTCCATGATGACATCACGGAGCTGGTGGACGTTAGAGACCTTGCACTCCTCCACCTTCTGTTTGAGGATGCCCCACAGATGCTCAATAGGGTTTAGGTCTGGAGACATGCTTGGCCAGTTCATCACCTTTACCCTCAGCTTCTTTAGCAAGGCAGTGGTCATCTTGGAGGTGTGTTTGGGGTCGTTATGTTGGAATCCTGTCCTGCAGCCCAGTCTCCGTAGGGAGGGGACCATGCTCTGCTTCAGTATGTCACAGTACATGTTGGCATTCATGGTTCCCTCAATGAACTGTAGCCCCCCAGTGCCGGCAGCACTCATGCAGCCCCAGACCATGACATTCCCACCACCATGCTTGACTGTAGACAAGACACACTTGTCTTTGTACTCCTCACCTGGTTGCCGCCACACACACTTTACACCATCTGAACCAAATACGTTTATTTTGGTCTCATCAGACCACAGGACATGGTTCCAGTAATCCATGTCCTTATTCTGCTTGTCTTCAGCAAACTGTTTACGGGCTTTCCTGTGCATCAACTTTAGAAGAGGCTTCCTTCTGGGATGACAGCCATGCAGACCAATTTGATGCAGTGTACGGCGTATGGTCTGAGCACTGACAGGCTGACCACCCACCCCTTCAACCTCTGCAGCAATGCTGACAGCACTCATACATCTATTTCCCAAAGACAACCTCTGGATATGACACTGAGCCACGTGCACTCAACTTCTTTGGTTGACCATGACGAGTCCTGTTCTGAGTGGAACCTGTCCTGTTAAACCGCTGTATGGTCTTGGCCACCATGCTGCAGCTCAGTTTCAGGGTCTCTGCAATCTTCTTATAGCCTAGGCCATCTTTATGTAGAGCAACAATTCTTTTTTTCAGATGCTTAGAGAGTTGTTTGCCATGAGGTGCCATGTTGAACTTCCAGTGAGAGAGTGAGAGCGATGACACCAAATTTAACACACCTGCTCCCCATTCACACCTGAAATCTTGTAACACTAATGAGTCACATGACACCAGGGAGGGAAAATAGCTAAGTGGGCCCAATTTGGACATTTTCACTTAGGGGTGTACTCACTTTTGTTGCCAGCGGTTTAGACATTAATGGCTGTGTGTTGAGTTATTTTGAGGGGAAAGCAAATTTACACTGTTATACAAGCTGTACACTCACTACTTTACATTGTAGCAAAGTGTCATTTCTTCAGTGTTGTCACATGAAAATATATAATAAAATATTTACAAAAATGTGAGGGGTGTACTCACTTTTGTGAGATACTGTATATACACACACACACATACAGTATGTGTGTATGTGTGTATATATATTGTACAGGACGCCGTGGCTGGGTCCTGAAAGGACGCTATATTTCCCCTCTGTTTGGGCTGTGGTTCCTTTAAGGGAACAGCAATGGTTAACACACCTGTCCAAGGAAGTGGTTTAAGAGAGACAGGAAGTTGTAGGTTAGAGAGTAGGAGTGTAGTGAAGTCTGCATGGTGAATGGTGGACACTGCAAAAGCTGTGGAGGCTGTGAAAAGCTCTGGGAAGCTGTGAATGTACATGGCAGTGGCCTGCATGGAAGCCTGCTATCTGGGAAACTTACCTGCAACACCAAGGAAGGACTGTTTAACTGCGACAGCAGTTATAAACTCTACAAGTCGGTGAGACTGTCATTTCTTTTGTTTTGCTGCTGTGAAGCCATTTAAGTTTAAATAAACGTCCTTTTGTTTGAAAAGCCTGTGTCCTGCGATCTAGCTGGTTCCCCGAACATTACACTGGTGGAGAATGCGGGCAGGACAGAATAACAGGCATAAGAAAAAAAAAAAACGTTTTTTTTTTTTGCATTGAACTTGACATTGAACTGACAGTTAAAGGGACAGTACATTGGATTTATGTCCTGGGTTAAAGCTGCACAAACGTTGAAAGCTGAAGCAATGGAGGAGCTAATTAAACAGCTGTCCCTGGCTAATATGCAAGCGCAAACTCGCCATGAGGAAGCAAATCAGCTGCAGCAAGAAAATACCCGCCTGTTGGTGACCCAGTTGGCAGCCCAGCAAGCAGCCCAGCAAGAGGTTATGCAGGCTCAGGTGGCTGTCTTAAAGGAAGCAGTGCAGCAGCTATCTCAGGTTCGGGAGCAAGCGGCTGTTGCCCCTGGCAACCAGGTGACTGTGAGGGCAAGCCATTTTTTGCAGAAATTGTCCCTGAGCGATGATGTAGAGGCATTTCTTGCTACATTTGAGAGGACGGCAGAGAGAGAAGGGTGGCCTCAGGACCAGTGGGCCAGCCTCATTGCCCCTTTTCTCACCGGAGATCCTCAAAAAGCCTACTTTGACCTGCCACCCGATGATGCTAAAGACTATCAAAAGTTAAAGGCAGAAATTCTGGCTCGTCTGGGGGTGACTACGGCCGTTCGGGCCCAACGAGTGCACCAATGGAAGTATCGTCCAGATCGGCCACCTCGGTCTCAAATGCATGACCTGGTGCAACTGGTAAAAAAATGGCTGCAGCCTGAGGTGTTGTCGGGCCCCCAAATCGTGGAACGGGTTGTGCTGGACTGATACCTGCGATCCCTGCCAGACGACCTTCAACGGTGGGTCAGCCATGGAGACCCCAAAACAGCAAACCTCCTTGTCGAGATGGTGGAACGATATACAGTGGTGGAGGACCTGCTCGGACCTACCAAGCGCATAGGCCCTAGTCTACCACGGCCTGTTCGACCAACTGCTGCCCTTCGAAAGGATGTTCCAAGGAGTCCTGGAGCAAACACCCCGGAAGGTCAAGAGTCATTCCCGGTACCTCCTCAGCGTTCTGTTCCTGTTCGGAGAGGAGGGGATGTACAATGTTGGTGATGTCATTCCTGGGGTCATACCTGGGCACACTGCCCACTGCAAGAGGAGCCCATGGAATGCGGGGTTCTTCGGAGGGGGTCTTTTTATGCCCATAAAGTATGCACCACACAGCTCGACCTGGGTGAGGAAAAATTTGAGTGTGAAGTCCAAGTGAACCACCTCCCTGCCCGGGCTTTGTTGGACTCCGGAAGCATGGTAACCCTGGTTCATCCTAGAGTAATTGGGAAGATCGGTCCGGTAAGAAAAACCTTACGGGTGGTGTGCATTCACGGGGACACTAGAGAGTACCCTCTCATCTCGGTGACCATCTCCTCAGCATGTGGCACTGGTACTCAAGAGGTGGGGGTGGTAAAGAACTTGGTACATGATGTTATAATAGGACGAGACTGTCCGTTGTTTACAAAACTGTGGGAACAAGGAGAACAGTTCAGAGATTGGGGAGAAACTAGCCTCCCTGTTCCTGCTGCTGAGAGGAATAACCCTGAACTGCCAAATGTTCTTAATGTGGATCCAAATGATGAAATTGCTAATGGTTGGGTTAATGGTGATGAAAGTAGAGCTGATAATGTTGATAATGTCAAGACATGTGGTCCACAGATCTACCAAAACACTGAGGGGGGAGGATCTTCCCCACTTCAGGTAATGCTGGGGGAAGAGGACGAGGAAGTGGCCTCTACCCCTGCCCTGCCAGATTTGGGTGTTCCCCAGGGGGCGTTTGGTACTGCTCAGATGCAGGACCTCACTTTGGCCCGTGCACGGGAACAAGTTGTAGTAGTAAATGGGGTTCCCCAAGAGCCAGGTGCAAATGAGCGGTGGCCACACTTCGCAATGTATAATGAGTTGTTGTATCGGGTTACCAAGGTGAGGGAAAATGTGGTAGAACAATTGTTGGTACCCCAACAATATAGACGAAAGGTTCTGGACCTGGCCCATGATGATGTGTTAGGGGGACACCTGGGAGTTGAGAAGACGGAAGCACGGATCACCGACCGGTTTTACTGGCCAGGTCTGAAAGCAGAGGTAAAGAAATACTGTGCCTCTTGTCCCACTTGTCAGTTGACCGCTCCGGTGACCCACTTCCGGAGCCCTTTGGTCCCTCTGCCCATAATTGAGGTCCCATTCGAGAGGATAGCCATGGATATAGTGGGTCCCTTGGTAAAGTCGGCTCGAGGTTACTCCTACATATTAGTGATTCTTGACTATGCCACCCGATATCCTGAGGCGCTTCCACTGCGGAATACCTCCTCTAAGGCTATTGCCCGGGAATTATTCCAGTTGTTTACACGGACTGGTTTTCCCGAGGAAATACTCACAGACCAGGGTACCCCATTTATGTCGAGAGTTATGGCCGATGTGTGCAAGCTGTTCCGGATTAAACAGCTGCGCACATCGGTCTACCATCCCCAAACGGACGGGTTAGTGGAACGCTTTAACAAGACCCTTAAGTCTATGCTAAAGAGAGTGGTACAAAGGGATGGGAAAGACTGGGACTGCCTGTTACCAGCTCTCCTGTTTGCTATCAGGGAAGTGCCCCAGGCCTCCACTGGGTTTTCGCCCTTTGAGTTGGTATATGGGCGGAGACCTCGCGGACTACTTGACTTTATTAAAGAGGAATGGGAAAGTGAACCTGTTCAGCATAAGAGTGTTCTTGAATATGTCTCCCAAATGCAGGAAAGGATCCAAACTGTGATGCCACTAGTCAAAGAGCATTTGCAAAAAGCCCAGGAGGCTCAACGACGGGTCTATAACAGGGCTGCTAAAATAAGGCACTTCCAAGTGGGGGATCGAGTAGCGGTGCTAATTCCCACTGTGGAAAGTAAATTCTTGGCCAGATGGCAAGGTCCCTTTGAAGTTGTGGAAAAAGTGGGAGAGGTAAATTATAGAGTCCACCAGCCAGGCAAGAGGAAACCGTATCAGATATATCATGTCAACTTGTTAAAGCCTTGGACAGACAGGGAACCGGTGACCTCCCTGGCTAGTGCAAGACTTGAGCCTCAGGTTGGGGTGGAGAGTGTCCAAGTAGCAAGTACCCTGTCTAAAATCCAAAGTCAGCAGGCAAAGGAGTTCTTGCAGAGAAATAAAGAAAAGTTTTCAGACTTGCCAGGGCTAACTAGTGTCATAGAACATGATATTATCAAAGTTTTTGTCCGGCCCTGCCGCATCCCAGAGGCTCAAAGGAAGGCCGTTTCAGAGGAAGTGAAGAAGATGCTGGACCTGGAGATCATTGAAGAGTCGCAGAGTGAGTGGTCGAGCCCGATTGTGTTGGTACCAAAGCCCAACGGGACTCTGCGATTCTGCAATGATTTCCGGAAACTTAATGAGGTTTCACGGTTTGATGCCTACCCCATGCCCCGGGTAGATGAGCTTATTGAGAGACTAGGTCCAGCCAGGTATATTACAACATTAGACCTTACCAAGGGGTATTGGCAAATCCCGTTGACTAAGGCTGCTAGAGAGAAAACTGCTTTTTCTACCCCAGAGGGGAGTTTTCAGTACAAAAGAATGCCTTTTGGACTACAAACTGCTCCAGCCACTTTCCAGCGAGCAATGGATATGATTTTACGACCTCACCGGGAGTATGCCTCAGTGTACTTGGACGACATAGTCATTTTTAGCAGAGACTGGGAATCACACTTGCCCAAAGTCCAGGCAGTACTGGACTCTCTTTGGAAGGAGGGGTTTACAATAAACCCTGAAAAATGTGCTTTGGGAATGGAGGAGGTGAAATACCTGGGCTATATTGTAGGTAGAGGGGTGGTGAAACCTCAGGTTAACAAGGTAGAGGCTATACAGAATTGGCCCCGCCCCCTCACAAAAAAGCAGGTACGTGCATTCCTGGGCATGGTGGGATACTACAGGAGATTCGTACCCAACTTTGCCACATTGGCGGCTCCATTGACCGATCTGACTAAGGGACGGAAATCGGTCATGGTGGAATGGAATGCAGATGCTGAAAAGGCTTTTTTGGAGCTCAAGTCAGCACTGTGCCAACACCCTGTCCTGATAGCACCCAATTTTTCAAACTAGTTTGTTGTCCAGACTGATGCTTCCGATGTAGGATTGGGAGCTGTGTTGTCACAGGTTGTTCATGGTGAGGAGCACCCAGTAGTCTTCCTCAGTAGGAAGTTGACACCAGCGGAGAAAAACTACGCTATAGTTGAACGAGAATGTCTGGCCATTAAGTGGGCTCTGGAATCCCTCAGATATTACCTCTTGGGAAGGAAGTTTAGGTTAATTTCTGACCATGCCCCTTTAACATGGATGAGGCAAGGTAAAGGGACTAATGCCAGAATTACACGTTGGTTCCTGGCGCTCCAGGAATTTAAATTTGTAGTGGAGCATAGGCCCGGGAGACTGCATCAAAATGCAGATGCCCTCTCCCGAGTCCATTGTTTTAGCTCCACTGTTGCCTCCACCTCCTTGGCGTTGGGGCACAGGGGGGGGATATGTACAGGACGCCGTGGCTGGGTCCTGAAAGGACGCTATATTTCCCCTCTGTTTGGGCTGTGGTTCCTTTAAGGGAACAGCAATGGTTAACACACCTGTCCAAGGAAGTGGTTTAAGAGAGACAGGAAGTTGTAGGTTAGAGAGAAGGAGTGTAGTGAAGTCTGCATGGTGAATGGTGGACACTGCAAAAGCTGTGGAGGCTGTGAAAAGCTCTGGGAAGCTGTGAATGTACATGGCAGTGGCCTGCATGGAAGCCTGCTATCTGGGAAACTTACCTACAACACCAAGGAAGGACTGTTTAACTGCGACAGCAGTTATAAACTCTACAAGTCGGTGAGACTGTCATTTCTTTTGTTTTGCTGCTGTGAAGCCATTTAAGTTTAAATAAACGTCCTTTTGTTTGAAAAGCCTGTGTCCTGCGGTCTAGCTGGTTCCCCGAACATTACAATATATATATATACACACATACTGTATACAAAATGGAAGCAGTATATAAAATTGTGAATATCATACCCTACAATAAGATGGCAAACAAATTTCAAATTCACTCATCTCTAGAGATGACAGCTATGTCTCAGATTTTAATTTTCTATAGTCAAACCTTAGATTGTAAGCTCCTTGAGGGCAAGGACTGATGTGAATGTACAATATGTGAAGCACTGCAAAAATTCTCTGCATTATATAAATATCTGTAATAAAATAAAAAAATCTGTCAGAAATGATTTGTGACTGGTTAGTTACCATGGCTTATTATATTTTTTGTGTTATTGTTGCGCCTTGTATGACTTCGCTAAATCAAACCATAATTATTCATCAAAAACAGACACTGTAAACGACATGATGAACACTATACTGCAGTTATCCACAAGATTATACCATCTGAATTGATCAGAATTTTATACAGCCCTAAATGCTACTGATATTATACAGCCCTAGATTGTTCTGATATTATACAACCCCAGAGACTGCCTGAACATGCAGCATAAATTCCCGGAATTTCACACCTCATCAGTGACCAGCACATTATACAGTCCCTGCAGTGCACAGCAATGTGCAGCCTACTATTGTCAAGCATAATATACGCACTACAACTGTCCAGCTTATTATAAATGACACTATGTGGAGCCCTGTTTGCATTAATCACGTAACACTATGAATGTTCTACCAAGTGCTATTGCAGGCAAGTTCAATATAAAATACAACTTTCTTTATATAAAGCCATTTTGTTAACATTAAAAAACAAATAAAGTCTCCTCTATGACAGTTGAAACAAGTACCAAATCCAGTTACTATATGATGCACAAGCCTCATAAAGTAACCTTCCTTTAACATTGATTGAGCCAAATCCTCCTTCATTTGCATCTCACACGCTCTCCCTCCCAGACACTGCAGCTCACTGTGGGAGGGTTTCAGCAACAGAGGCAGTGCTGTCCATCTAAAAAGTGGTGGGTGCGGCCAGGTACTGATTGACAAGCTACACAAATTGTGATCAGCAGCGACAATGCTGACAGCCACGCCCCCTGAAACATGTTGTCTTCCCACTGTAGTGCGATGAGGCACAGCCTGCCTAGAAGTGGCAACGCTGCTCTGAATTCAGGAACACAGCAGCTCAGTTACCACACCATCACAGGAAGGTGCACTAAAGCCCTGTACACACGATCGGATTTCCGATGGAATCAAATCCGATGGATTTTTCCATCGGAAATCCGATGAAGCTGACTTCCATCAGTCTTGCCTACACACCATCAGACAAAATTCCGACCGTCCCAAACGCCGTGACGTACAACACGTACGAAGGCACTATAAATGGGAAGTTCAAATCCAATGGCGCCACCCTTTGGGCTGCTTTTGCTGATTTCGTGTTACCGCGTGTTTAGTAAAAGTTTGGTGAGAGCCGATTCGCGATTTTTAGTCTCCGTGCTTTTCAGTCCGTTACAGCGTGACGAATGTGCTATCTCCATTACGAATGCTAGTTTTACTAGAACGAGCGCTCCCGTCTCCTAATTCAGTCTGAGTTCCACACAGACGATCAGAATTTCCTATCGGTTTTTTTTCCATCGGAAAAATTTAAAAAGTGTTCTATTTTTTTTTCACCAATGGAAATAAGTCCGATGGGGCCCACACACGATCGGTTTGTCCGATGAAAACAGTCCTTCGGACTGTTTTCATTGGTAAAACCAATTGTGTGTACAGGGCTTTAGTGGACTTTACTGGCAGGATCAACAGGTATTTGTGGGACTTTTCAGAGGGACTATGGTAGATGACACATGGGCTATTTTGCTATTTTATCAGCAATTACCCCCCCCCCCCCCATTTTATTACAGCAATTTGTTGCTAAGCAAATCATAACGATCGTAATGATTTATATTATACCGATTTCACTCTGTAGCTCAGCGATTACGTTTTATCTGCATTTTGGCTCAATGGCACACAATCACTAGCCACAATCGTTCTTAATGCTTTTCTTTGAAAGGTTGCAGCAATCACTATGCTTAGCTACAGATTGCTGAAGGAGAATGATTTGTAGTGCAGCACAACCCCATGCTGCACAAAGTCACCAGTGACTCTAGTGATTAAAGTGGTTTTAAAGAAAAATATTTTCTTTACCTTAAAGTGATTCTAAACCTTTAATATGTTTTTTTTTTAAATAACAAACATGTTATACTTACCTGCTCTATGCAATGGTTTTGCACAGATCAGCCCAATCATCCTCCTTTGGGGTCTCCCACTAGCACGCCTGGCTCCTCCTGCCTTTTTAGTATCCCCCCTAACAAGCCACTTGCTAGGAAGGGTAGTCATGCGGGCTCACTCCTGAGCCCCACTGCCTGTTTCCATATACACAGACAGCATGGCTTTGTCCCGCCCCCCCCCCCCCCACTCCCTCATCATAGGGTTTGATTGACAGCAGTAGAAGCCAATGACTCCTGCTGCTATCAGTCTGCCCTGTGAGAAGGGAGAGAGAGGAGAGAGCTACTGCTCTCGGAAAAGACCTGGGGGGGATCCTTGATGCAGAGAATGCATTAGGCCCCTTTCACACTGAGGCGTTTTTAATGCGTTTTCGTGGTAAAAATAGCGCTGTAAAAATGCCTGAAATAATCCCGCCCCATCATTCTCAATGTGAAAATCTTGAGGGCTTTCACGCTGAGGCGTTTTGCTAGCTGTGCGTTGGAAAAAATCCTGCAAACAGCTTTTTTGGAGCATCTTTAGGGTGCTAAAAATAGCGCTGTAAAAACGCCTATCTCCATTGAAATGAATGAGTAACACGGTAAAAATGTGGTAAAAATGTGGTAAAATCACAGGAAAAAATCTCATCATTTTTTTGCGTTTTTTTCAACGCCTCAGTGTGAAAGTGGCCTTTAGGTAAGAATCTTAAGGCTTCAAAACCACTTTAATGCATTATTTGAATCAATTGAAGACCTGGGACACTTTTTAAATGTATTTTTAATTTCTGCTATAAACACATCCAATAAAAATAAAAATAAAAAATGTCTTCATAAATTAAGGCCAATATGTATTTGCTACATATTTTTGTTAAAAAAAAAAAAAATCCAATAAGCGTATACTGATTTATGTGAACTTTATAGCGTCTACAAACTATTAGATATATTTATGAAGTTTTTATTTATTTATTTTTTATATTATCAAATTATATCAATGACTTATAGCAGGAGTATAGCTATTGCCTGATGAAGGAGCACGCATGCTCCGAACGTACGCTCCTCCCCACTCCCTCTCCATCCAGGAATTGACGTGTCCAGCTGCCCCATAGCAGATTCTGAGAACCAGGAAGCGCTGGGAGCCACCAGCACAGCCGGGAATATCAGCTGCCTCTTCACCTGCGAGCCTACCGCCTTCCCCCAGGAGTGGATGAACCTCTTATACCTTCCTACATGCGCTGTGATCTCTACGATCTTGTGAGTTCTAAATTGTCTTTCGTATTTTAAAAATGTTTTAACGTTGCCACACTTAGATGGCGCTGCTCTCTTTTGTGTTTTACTGTCTACAGAGCCCCTT
The DNA here is from genome assembly GCA_029206835.1 of Rana muscosa. NCBI lineage: Eukaryota > Metazoa > Chordata > Amphibia > Anura > Ranidae > Rana > Rana muscosa. The sequence goes on from CM055127.1 coordinate 114,274,642, forward strand.
CTAGCTTGTTATGAGCCGGCAGCCATCCACAGTCAGCCTATCTGTGACCACCAACACATCTTGTGCTGCATTTGAACTTTCATACGTGGACTCCCTGCTATAGAGAGCTGTTTAATTGCCCATTCTCTTTATCGAGCTGACAGAGCGTACTTGAGCATATGTATATAACTAGCAAGTTTTGTGTACACTGTGTGCTGCTTTCACTAAGGTAAGAGATTAATTCTAGTCCCTGATTTGCAGACACAGGACCGGTTCCTCATCCCCCATCAGAACTGAGATATGCTTTGATACAGGGAGAGAAAATAAAGGACCAAAAATGTGGGACTTTATAGGCACCATACTAACAAATCATCACTATACTTTGATACAGGCATATCTCAGTTCTTTGTGTATTGATGATAATCGGCGGGTGCCAGGTGACATTGAGTGCATGGCACCCGCAGATCGGCTTCTGCTCAAGAAGACCAATTAAGATAAAACTATTTAATTTTTAAATATATTAAAAATAATACTTGATAGTATGCAATACATTTGTTGCAAAAGCATCCTGTTTTTTCAAAATTGTGTTAAACCTCTGGGCATCACCTCTAAATTGAACCTCTACTTATTTCACATATGTCACTAACTGGTTTAGAAAAATAGGTACTCTAGATCAGTGGTCATCAACCCTGTCCTCAGGGCCCACTAACAGGCCAAGTTTGCGAGATAACTGAAATACATCACAGGTGATATCATTTGCTGCTCAGTGATTGCAGTATTTCAGTCTGCATCTCCCCAAGGTAATACATAAAACCTGGCCTGTTAGTGGGCCCTGAGGACAGAGTTGATGACCACTGCTCCAGAGTATTTATAACATGTAGAACACATGTTTACAATTTTGCTTGGAAGAGTCAAATAGAGTGATGCTTTTATCATCAACGCGTTTCGTCTGGAACACAGAGGAAATCTGTGGTATCATATAAAATTGAAGGAGTATACAATTAAATAAAGACAGACATGTAATTGCACATATCCATAATAAACAGAACTTACAGTCATTCATGAATCATTTTTTGAACTTACATCTTATTTCCACCAAATAGTGCATGTTGCAAACCCGTGAAACTAAGCTCCCTCCATCTTTTTTTTTCAGAAAGCCATTTCAGTCTGTGCAAGTCATATAACTGAGTTCCAATGTCACCTGTCACATTTTCTGTACATGTGTTGGACCTTGTTCATGCACATTTGTGAATATTATTAACAATGCTGCTACATTAAGAAATTTACATTTTAAAGGGACAGTTAATTACAAGCTAAACCAAATAATAGATCTTTTACAGTGATTACGGTATGTTGCAATTCAGGGGATTCTTTTGTTGAGAAACTATTTTTAGGATTTTCTTTGTTTTGTTGAAGCAGCGCAGTCACTTTAAAGGGAACTTGTACAGAAAAATTAAAGCTGCCATTGCTAACTAATTTTAAAGTGATTTTAAAAATTCATAATCTGGTCCCTAAAGCAGATTAAACAGCACAGTGCTTGCGCTATGTAATCTGCCCCTCTCTATACTGTCTCCTACATTTGGACATTTACATAGATTTTATTGCCTGTTCTCCGGCTCCCCCATATTTATAAGGATACAGCACATTGGATTTTCACTAATATAGCGCCACTATTTTCACATTGTTTGTACTGTGAATGTATATGTGAATTGTTTAGTGGTGAAAGTCTGTCAGGTCTGTGGGGAGACTGACCGATACCCTTTGAAAAACGCTCCACATCCAAAAATGGGAATAGTGTGTCTTCCCAAAACTTCCTGAATATGGAATATATGTTCTCTTGTGTCTACAAAAAAACTTGTGATCATGGAGGATATCAAAGCCTGAACCATGGTCTATAAACAATCATGGTTCATCATCTTGAGCACATGTCAAACCCCTGGTGCCTGATATAGCAGAAACAGTATCATAGATGATGTGGAGCGTTTTTCAAGGGGTATCAGTCGGTCTCCCTTATGGACCTGACAGGCTTTTACCACCAAACAATTAATATATATATATGTCCACAGTACTCTATAATAGGATCTGAGTCCCTGATGAAGTGAGACTGCCCACGAAATGCGTTGGCCTGACTAAAAAGGTCTCAAGGCCAGAAAACGTATTGCAATGGATACATTGGACTTATGTAGGAGTTTTTAACCTCTTCAAATATTTGTGATATTCCTAATAAAATGTTATACATTTTTTATATAAACAGTTTGTTCATGTCTGTAATATACCCGAGGAGGTATATATAATGTAGTAAAGAAAATAAAAAAAAATAGGGATATGGGCCCTAATCGAACTTTCAGCGGCACAGTAAACGATAGAGATGTATAAAAAATATATAAATGTTGAATAGAACAAGAGAACCACATAAATCAAATTGAATACAAGAACAATATAAGAATTAAAAATCATACATATGAGTACATATAAATGATGAGAACCCGAATGCATCAACGCGTTTCGCCTTGGGGCTTCTTCAGGACGCAAATTCAGGAAAACGGTAGTTGTAGAAGCAAGAAAGGGATCTCACTCTTATAACTACGATTCTTGGTTAGCGTGTAGCCAACATCGACATCCAATAGAGGAAATAAACGAGCCACGCAAAGAATGTGCAAGGCTGGCGAAGCCAAAACGGGGAAACCAGCTGTAATTTCCGAGTAAACGGTACGTATGACTTCATAAGTCACATATAGAGAAACTGGATATAAGAAGAAAGTCTTCCTTTTCAGCCGACAAATCCAAATAGAGGAAGTCACAGTGATTATTCAAAGTATCAGTAGGCTGGAATCCTTAACTCAAGAGGGATATATAATACAGATCCCCCGAGTAGTAACTCTTATTAGACTGGGTAGGTTCAAAGTAATCCCCAGGGGAGAGCACAAAGAAAGGGCTCTACACAGAGAGTATATATAATGTCACACATATTTTCTATACCTTTATGTGTGTCATTTAAGGGATGGTACCACCAAAGGGTTAAGATCTTGAAAGACCCTACCCCTGCACACAGAACTATTTTTGGATATATACATTCTGTTTCATAGCATACCCTATTTTGCACCCAATGATGTGTAGCACCCTCCTCACTCCCCTCTTTCTCTTCAGCTCGTCTGTCTCCTGTCTAGGGGTATCTTTTAGAGGGGAAGGGAGCGGGGACACTACGCCAGGCTATTGTCACAGGTGTCAGTGTGATACAAGCAAAGTTCTTTTACCTTCGGGTCAGTGCTGTGCACCTGGAGCCTCCACCGAGAGTTACCTTGAACAATGTCTGTCAGGAAATGAGCCCCACACCATTAAAGTTCAACACTCCTTTATTCTTCTCGAAATGAACACAATCAGTTGAACTCCCTTGGTAGAAACAGAACAGAAAAGGAGGTGTGGATGCGAATAGGCCCAGACACAATGTATTCTCCACTTTCCTTCCTGAAAGTGGGTTGCAGTCTCCGAACGAGGGGGAATTTCCTTCCAGGCGGTCTCCGGTGAGAGACTCACCCGTCACTGGCAATCTGCTGCACCAGATCTTCGAATAAGGGGCTCCCCCCGGTCCATTACGCCTTCCGGATTCGGGTACCCACTCCCGGGGCTCCCTAGGATCTCCTTCCCTCGCGGAACTCAGTGTTGGGCACTGAGCTCCGGACCTCCATCTGAGTACCTCACCCCAGGCTAAAGGTGCCTGGAATGGAACACTAGGCCTAGGCCTGCCTAGAGAACCGACACGAACCACCGTCCACAGGCTGAAGGTGCCCTGGACTCCGACCCCCTGACAAAGATAGCCAGCCCCTTTATACCCTCTCCCAGCAAGCACGGCGGGTTCCCCGCCCCACCATATCACTGCCGAGGGAGGACAAAAAGGAGGCACGACACACAGCAATGATTCAACCCCAGCCCAGAGTGACAGCGCCACCTGCTGGGCTGCAGGGAATTACACATCACCAATGTCTCTGTCAAGTTCAAATTTACACCCGGGAAAGTACATACCCGCTACACTCTCCCCCTGGTGGTTTGACACTGGTCCCCAGTGTCTGGAATAAATCATGCCCTCAACGGCTGACATAATCCAATCCAGAAACCGACTAACAATTGTACAAAAATAAAACTTTTAGAAAAACTATCCAACTAAAACATTGTGTCTGAGCCCTGTAAACAGAAAGGGAATAAAGACAGAAGAGAAACAACAGCATTGACTCATAACTTTGAATCACATCTTCACATTTTTTTACTTTCCCCCCCCCCCCATCCTGACTAAGACCCACCCCATTCTCAGTGGACTTGATGGGATGCTCTCCTGCAGAGGGAAAAGAAAGGATTAACACATATAACCCTGACACCTCTATTCGTGTGAGAGGAAAATAAACTTCTCCTGGAAGAAATCCCTTTTCTCCAAAGAGTGAGTGCATGAAAAGTGTTTTAACGTTGCGCAACACTGCCACCTGGTGACAGCACCGCAGTAACTGCACTCGTGGAACTTTCCTCTTCTCTTTGGCCCTATCTACCCAAAGTCCATGATCTCTTGCAGGAAAGTGAAAAACAACAGGAACAGTCCTTCATTCCTTTGGGGCACAAAAGCAACGGGCCCCAGAAAGTTCAGCAGCATGATAAGAACGGAGTCTCTTTTCTCCTACAGGTAAAAACGGGGATGCGGCAGAACAAGTGGCTTCAAATGCTGATCCATGGTTTCCAGATGATACTCCACATCTTCTCCCTCTTTGCGCCGGATCAACACTTTGTCTGCATGGATGTGCCGTCCTAACATCTATTCTGCCTTGCAGTCTTTAAAACGTTGAGAGGCCTTTGGAGAGCATGCCAGGTACCTGCGGGCGTGGGGAACCTGAAGGTGGGTCCACACAAAGTCATTGTACCAGCGCTTCCGGCACACTTCCACCTCATACAGCAGTTCCTTCGACAAGTATGGATACTCCCATCCGTAGTCCGCAGCAACCTTCTGGCCAAATAGGCATTGTAGTCTCGCCAAAGGAGGCATGGTAGCTCTGTCCCCTTTGCCAGGAAAAACTATCGAGTCCGGGTGGCGAGGGACCTTGATCACATCTGATCTGGGCATTAGTGCCCGCAGCAACAGTCTCTTTTCCCAGGTCTTCGGTACAGATGGCACCGGGGATGTAGAAGCAGGCTGGGGATGGGACCTCTCTTCAGGCACTGGTGCCTCCACCCGGGGTGTACTTTCCCCTGTAGACATGGGTGGATCCCTGGTCCTCCGGAATGAAGCGAGAGGTACTTTGTCCCAGCCTTTCTCTGCAAACAGTTTGTCTATCGCAACGTCGTCTCCCATGTCCGAGAGCGACTCTAGGTCAGAGGTGTCACACTCCTCCGCAGGCAGGTATCCTGTAGTGGAGACCGAGCTTTCACCTCCTCCCACACACCAAATCTCTCCGCCAGGCTTACCTCGGCCTTTACTTGAAACGGGACGTCCGGAACTCTTGTCAACGGATTCATCCTAGGCCGGGCGTAAGTGGGCGAGACGGTCCACCACAACCACTGGTTGGGGCTACCATGCCGGTCTTTCTCTTCAGTGGTGGACGCTGCAAGATCGTAGTGACCGAGTCAGCATCCTCGGATTTCTCCCGTTGAATTTTTACTACCTCCTCCGCGGTCGCTGCAGTGTGCGCAGGGATGGCTGTCACAGCAGTGATTCCTCCTCTCTGAGTGGTGTTGCCCGCAGCACGGCCGGGGTAGATGGTTCTCGGCTTCTCAACCGCCAGATCCACTTCGAACAGGAACTCCCCACAGGCCTCACATTGCCCGAATGGCTTCAGCTGGCACACCAGTCCCGAACAGCCGGGACAAATCACACCCAGGGCCTCAACGTCCATGCACGGATACAGGGCGAATCGACCCCTTGGCTTAAGCTGGATCTCCGTATCTGTTACCGGAGCAGCAGCAGTCAATGTTGTGGTGGAAGGGTGAACTGGAATCCACAACGTATGTTTGAACATGGCGACTTGTTGCTGATCCATTGCAAACTGCAGAGTTTTTGCGCCAATGTCCAACGTGTAGTCCTTCACACGTATTGGACTCCTCCCCTTTGCTCCAGTTCGCAGGCTTTTCTTCTTTTCTGTTTCTGAGTCACGCCCACAAACTAAGTGATGGAGGTGTGCCTGGTGGCGCAGTGCAATAGAAGCCCCCACGTGTAGTACCTCACACAGCTGAACTTCCCCCTCTTTCCACTCTTCTGCGCGGGCCTTTCCCTTCATTGGGTCATGTCCACGACTTCGAGCAGGGATGCACTTCGGCCAATAAAGGCCTGCCTACTCGCATAACTCTTCCAACAGACACGTTCAATACTGTGGTGCACAAACACTATACCGAACCCGAGCCCCCACGTGTAGCACCCTCCTCACTCCCCTCTTTCTCTTCCGCTCGTCTCTCTCTTGTCTAGGGGTATCTTTTAGAGGTGAAGGGAGCGGGGACACTACGCCAGGCCTTTGTCACAGGTGTCAGTGTGATACAAGCAAAGTTCTTTTACCTTCGGGTCAGTGCTGTGCACCTGGAGCCTCCACCGAGAGTTACCTTGAACAATGTCTGTCAGGAAATGAGCCCCACACCATTAAAGTTCAACACTCCTTTATTCTTCTCGAATGAACACAATCAGTTGAACTCCCTTGATAGAAACAGAACAGAAAAGGAGGTGTGGATGCGAATAGGCCCAGACACAATGTATTCTCCACTTTCCTTCCTGAAAGTGGGTTGCAGTCTCCGAACGAGGGTGGATTTCCTTCCAAGCGGTCTCCGGTGAGAGACTCACCCGTCACTGGCAATCTGCTGCACCAGATCTTCGAATGAGGAGCTCCCCCCGGTCCATTACGCCTTCTGGATTCGGGTACCCACTCCCGGGGCTCCCTAGGATCTCCTTCCCTCGCGGAACTCAGTGTTGGGCACTGAGCTCCGGACCTCCATCTGAGTACCTCACCCCAGGCTAAAGGTGCCTGGAATGGAACACTAGGCCTAGGCCTGCCTAGAGAACCGACACGAACCACCGTCCACAGGCTGAAGGTGCTCTGGACTCCGACGCCCTGACAAAGATGGCCAGCCCCTTTATACCCTCTCCCAGCAAGCACGGCGGGTTCCCCGCCCCACCATACCACTGCCGAGGGAGGACAAAAAGGAGGCACGACACACAGCAATGATTCAACCCCAGCCCAGAGTGACTGCGCCACCTGCTGGGCTGCAGGGAATTACACATCACCAATGTCTCTGTCAAGTTCAAATTTACACCCGGGAAAGTACATACCCGCTACACTCTCCCGCTGGTGGTTTGACACTGGTCCCCAGTGTCTGGAATAAATCATGCCCTCAACGGCTGACATAATCCAATCCAGAAACCGACTAACAATTGTACAAAAATAAAACTTTTAGAAAAACTATCCAACTAAAACATTGTGTCTGAGCCCTGTAAACAGAAAGGGAATAAAGACAGAAGAGAAACAACAGCATTGACTCATAACTTTGAATCACATCTTCACATTTTTTTACTTTCCCTCCCCCCCATCCTGACTAAGACCCACCCCATTCTCAGTGGACTTAATGGGATGCTCTCCTGCAGAGGGAAAAGAAAGAATTAACACATATAACCCTGACACCTCTATTCGTGTGATGGAAAATAAACTTCTCCTGGAAGAAATCCCTTTTCTCCAAAGAGTGAGTGCATGAAAAGTGTTTTAACGTTGCGCAACACTGCCACCTGGTGACAGCACCGCAGTAACTGCACTCGTGGAACTTTCCTCTTCTCTTTGGCCCTATCTACCCAGAGTCCATGATCTCTTGCAGGAAAGTGAAGAACATCAGGAACAGTCCTTCATTCCTTTGGGGCACAAAAGCAACGGGCCCCAGAAAGTTCAGCAGCATGATAAGAACGGAGTCTCTTTTCTCCTACAGGTAAAAACGGGGATGCGGCAGAACAAGTGGCTTCAAATTCTGATCCATGGTTTCCAGATGATACTCCACATCTTCTCCTTCTTTGCGCCGGATCAACACTTTGTCTGCATGGATGTGCCGTCCTAACATCTATTCTGCCTTGCAGTCTTTAAAACGTTGAGAGGCCTTTGGAGAGCATGCCAGGTACCTGCGGGCGTGGGGAACCTGAAGGTGGGTCCACACAAAGTCATTGTACCAGCGCTTCCGGCACACTTTCACCTCATACAGCAGTTCCTTCGACAAGTACGGATACTCCCATCCGTAGTCCGCAGCAACCTTCTGGCCAAATAGGCGTTGTAGTCTCGCCAAAGGAGGCATGGTAGCTCTGTCCCCTTCGCCAGGCAAAACTATCGAGTCCGGGTGGCGAGGGACCTTGATCACATCTGATCTGGGCATTAGTGCCTGCAGCAACAGTCTCTTTTCCCCGGTCTTCGGTACAGATGGCACCGGGGATGTAGAAGCAGGCTGGGGATGGGACCTCTCTTCAGGCACTGGTGCCTCCACCCGGGGTGTACTTTCCCCTGTAGACATGGGTGGATCCCTGGTCCTCCGGAATGAAGCGAGAGGTACTTTGTCCCAGCCTTTCTCTGCAAACAGTTTGTCTATCGCAACGTCGTCTCCCATGTCCGAGAGCGACTCTAGGTCAGAGGTGTCACACTCCTCCGCAGGCAGGTATCCTGTAGTGGAGACCGAGCTTTCACCTCCTCCCACACACCAAATCTCTCCGCCAGGCTTACCTCGGCCTTTACTTGAAACGGGACGTCCGGAACTCTTGTTGACGGATTCATCCTGGCCGGGCGTAAGTGGGCGAGACGGTCCACCACAACCGCTGGTTGGGGCTACCATGCCAGTCTTTCTCTTCAGTGGTGGACGCTGCAAGATCGTAGTGACCGAGTCAGCATCCTCGGATTTCTCCCGTTGAATTTTTACGACCTCCTCCGCGGTCGCTGCAGTGTGCGCAGGGATGACTGTCACAGCAGTGATTCCTCCTCTCTGAGTGGTGTTGCCCGCAGCACGGCCGGGGTAGATGGTTCTCGGCTTCTCAACCGCCAGATCCACTTCGAACAGGAACTCCCCACAGGCCTCACATCGCCCGAATGGCTTCAGCTGGCACACCAGTCCCGAACAGCCGGGACAAATCACACCCAGGGCCTCAACGTCCATGCACGAATACAGGGTGAATCGACCCCTTGGCTTTAGCCGGATCTCCGTATCTATTACCGGAGCAGCAGCAGTCAATGTCGTGGTGGAAGGGTGAACTGGAATCCACGACGTATGTCCGAACATGGCGACCTGTTGCTGATCCATTGCAAACTGCAGAGTTTTTGCGCCAATGTCCAACGTGTAGTCCTTCACACGTATTGGACTCCTCCCCTTTGCTCCAGTTCGCAGGCTTTTCTTCTTTTCTGTTTCTGAGTCACGCCCACAAACTAAGTGATGGAGGTGTGCCTGGTGGCGCAGTGCAATAGAAGCCCCCACGTGTAGTACCTCACACAGCTGAACTTCCCCCTCTTTCCACTCTTCTGCGCTGGCCTTTCCCTTCATTGGGTCATGTCCACGACTTCGAGCAGGGATGCACTTCGGCCAATAAAGGCCTGCCTACTCGCATAACTCTTCCAACAGACACGTTCAATACTGTGGTGCACAAACACTATACCGGACCCGAGCCCCCACGTGTAGCACCCTCCTCACTCCCCTCTTTCTCTTCAGCTCGTCTCTCTCTTGTCTAGGGGTATCTTTTAGAGGGGAAGGGAGCGGGGACACTACGCCAGGCCTTTGTCACAGGTGTCAGTGTGATACAAGCAAAGTTCTTTTACCTTCGGGTCAGTGCTGTGCACCTGGAGCCTCCACCGAGAGTTACCTTGAACAATGTCTGTCAGGAAATGAGCCCCACACCATTAAAGTTCAACACTCCTTTATTCTTCTCGAATGAACACAATCAGTTGAACTCCCTTGGTAGAAACAGAACAGAAAAGGAGGTGTGGATGCGAATAGGCCCAGACACAATGTAGTTCTCCACTTTCCTTCCTGAAAGTAGGTTGCAGTCTCCGAACGAGGGTGGATTTCCTTCCAAGCGGTCTCCGGTGAGAGACTCACCCGTCACTGGCAATCTGCTGCACCAGGTCTTCGAATGAGGAGCTCCCCCCGGTCCATTACGCCTTCCGGATTCGGGTACCCACTCCCGGGGTTCCCTAGGATCTCCTTCCCCCGCGGAACTCCGTGTTCTGCACTGAGCTCCGGACCTCCATCTGAGTACCTCACCCCAGGCTAAAGGTGCCTGGAATGGAACACGACCTCCGGCTGTCCTCTAGGCCTAGGCCCGCCTAGAGAACCAACACGAACCACCGTCCACAGTCTGAAGGTGCCCTGGACAAAGATGGCCGGCCCCTTTATACCCTCTCCCAGCAAGCACGCCATACCACTGCCGAGAGAGGACAAAAAGGAGGCACGACACACAGCAATGATTCAACCCCAGCCCAGAGTGACAGCGCCACCTGCTGGGCTGCAGGGAATTACACATCACCAATGTCTCTGTCAAGTTCAAATTTACACCCGGGAAAGTACATACCCGCTACAGATGTAATCATTGGTTCCCTGTGCATCTCTATGCAATGCAGGCAGATCCTGGTTGGTAGGAGTGGTCTGCAGTGTGCTGTACATGAAACATGTACAGCACCCTGCCTCAGTACTCCTCTCAAGAGCCCTCAACCCTAAAGGAAGCACTGGCCTGGATCTTCGGAGGCATTATGCAAATATAAAAATGCCTTAACTGCTTTCCGACTTCCTGACGTAGGAGTACAGCGGTGTCTAGTACGTGATCCACCACTTCTGGGTAGAAGGCATTACTCACAGCACAAGCCAATCAGTGGGTCCCGGACAATTATTGACTGCTGGCACCCACTGATCAGAAAAAAGAATGACCGGACAGAGCTCTGTGAATGTATACAATACAGAGCTCTGTCCTGTTAGCGGGGTGTGTCGGTTTAACCCCTTCCAAGCCAGCGTCAGTACAGTGACTGTATATTTATAGCACTGATCACTGTATTGGTGTCATTGGTTCCCACAAAGTGTCAGATTGTCCGCCACAAAATCGCAGTCCCAATATGAGTCACTTGATCACTGCGATTGCTAATGTTAAAAAAAAAATAAAAAATTCTGTTATATATACCATAGTTTGTGGATGCTATAACTTTCGCGCAAACCTTGTGTAGCGGGGTCTTCAGATTTAGTGGGATACACCTGGGGGTAGTGTGACCCAGGTGTGTAATTATGTCAGGGTTTAGACCCCTTTTTGTTATTCGTGGAGGATTGGGGGATGTAATATTCTCCTTTGCCTGTGGGTGGCGGAGTACCTACAGGCTTCAGGTAGAATCATCACCACAGTGCTACCCTTTTTGTCCCTTCCTGGAGATGGTACGGCTGGGGCGGGGAACCCGCCGTGGTGTTGATGGGAGGAGATAAAAGGGGGAGACGCCCTCGCCACGAGGTCTTCGGGGATCATCTCGTCACGCACCCAGGCACCTTCGGCCTGGGTGCGGGCGGTTCAAGGTTCCAGCCTAGGCGCCCTAGGCCTGGCCGGAATGAAGCTGGGATTCCATCCCAGGCACCTTCAGCCTGGGATGAGGTACTATTGAGGAGGCCTGGGACCCAGTGACTCCGACTGGGTCCCGCAAGGGTGAAGTGATTCCAGGGTGCCCCTTGCGAGGGGACCCGCATCTGAGGTGAGGAGGCTGGGGAGGTCACCCGTCCGAAGATTCCGGTGCAGCGTCAACCCGGTGATGGATGGGCCTCCGGTAACTCTCTTGGAGGACATCTTCCCCTGATAGGGGCTGCAACGCAGCGGAGGTATTTGAATTAAGACTCCTGCAACCCTTGGTCATAGCACAGGGGGTGTAGAGACCCAGATCAGTATAGTGCCTCGACCTGCTCATCCCACCGTATCCTGCCATCGCATTGCCTGTATGTGGAGATACGAAATAAAACCAACAGTTGGACTGTGATCGGTGTATGGACTCTGTTAATGGGAGCAAAGGGTGGGTTGGTGGTTTCTGCACAACAGACTCGGTACATGCCCAAGACACACCGGCCCGAGGAAACATCAGATATTGGCCTTCACCTCACCCACAGTTATGGGGAGGACATGGGACGTAGCGCACCTCACTCTGTCGCGTGACATACCCCTAGCTAAAGAGGACAGGGTGAGGCCGCTACACGTGTGGGCTCGTCCGGGATTGTGTGTGTCTTAACGATGGAACTGAGAACGTCTGTGTTTGAACTTTGCTGCCCGGAGGAGTTCCGAGCAGGTCGGCCATGTGATTGGCCAAAGTGCATCCCTGCTCGGAGTTGTGGACATGACCCTAAGTCGGGAAAGGCCCACGTGGAGGAGCGTAAAAAGGGAGAGGTCCAGCCGTGTGAAGTACTACATGTGGGGACTGTTAATGCACTGCGCCACGAGGCACCCCATGACTGCGCAATTTGTGGGCGGAGGCTGGCGGAAGCCCGCGAAAACGTGCAAGTCGTGGGAGGAGTCTGGCCACGTGTGGAGATACACGTGGAGACTCCGGCGCGTGGTCAGCGCGTGATGGAGCAGCAAGTGGTCGGAATGAATTCAAGCTCTCCGTGGATGCCGGTATCTTACCCTATGAAGATGACTGCATTTGCTGCTTCCCTGACAGACACGGGGATAAGGCTCAGGCCCCGAGGACAGTTGGCTCTGTATTCATGCAGAGACACGGAGGCCCTCGATGTGATCTGTCCCGGATGCTCGGGACTGGTGGTCCAACTAAAGCCGTTCGGGCGATGTGAAGCGTGCAAAGAGTTTCTTTTTGAGGTCGAATCATCCACAGTAAGGCCCCGGGCCCTTCGCCTCAACTGCATCACAGGAACCGCCACTCCGGAGGGAGAGATCCAGGCCTTTGCGGAGGTCCCCGTACGCGCTGACCAGGGCGACGTGACTGCCCAACCAGAGACGGAAAGAGAGAAATCCGAGGACACTGCTTCGGTCACCACAGATTCCCTGCTGCCACCTCCGAAGAGGAAAGTCGGCCTGGTACAGGCATCCTATGGTCGTGGTCGAGCTTCACCCCGCCGCTTGCCTGGCCTAGATGGCGCCGTAGAGAAGAGAGTCCCGGACATCCCAGTTCTTCAGAAGGTCCAGGTGAGCTAGGGGCTGGGACTGTGGTGTTGGTTGGAGGTGTCGGGAGTCCACAGCCGGTGGAGCCCGCAAGGGAGGGTAGCCTTCCGTCTACTAGAGACTACCTTCCCGCCGAGATGTATGACACCTCCGACCTAGAGTCGTTGTCAGACTGTGGTGATGACGGAGAAATAGACGAACTGTTTCACCGGAAGGGCTGGGACAGACGCCCACTACCTGTGCTGTGTAAACCACAGGATTCCCCCATGTCCATAGAAGACAGTAGACTTGTGCACAACGGAAAAATTCGTTCCGTTTCGGTTCGTTTCTTTCCGGTCCTGTTGATTCGTAATCATTCGTAATTTTGCTAGACGGGATTTTTCGTGTTCGGACTCATTCGTATTTTTGCAAGCGACATTTTTCGTTGAATTTTTTGTTGCTTTATAATTCGTACTTTCGGTAGAGTACGTTGTTTTTCGTTGATTCTGGACACAACTCCTACTTTCGTAACTTTTTTTGGGTTCGTTGATTCGTAATTTTCCGTGTCTCTCTCACAACGACGCTGCCTATTATGCCTAATGTGCTTCGAATGGATTTGTACTTTTCTAAATACATAGCGGTTATTTGTAACGATTCGAAATCTCGTATTTTACTTTCGTTTTTTACATGCGGCTATAGGCTCCGCCCCTGTACACCATTTTGAGAGGGTTCAGCACGGTGAGGGAGAAGCAGAGAGCAGAGTGAGTGTTATTGTGCTTCGAATGGATTTGAAATCTCGTATTTTACTTTCGTTTTTTCATGCGGCTATAGCCTCCGCCCCTGTACACCATTTTGAGAGGGAGTTCAGCATGGTGAGGGAGAAGCAGAGAGCAGAGTGAGTGTTATTGTGCTTCGAATGGATTCGTACATTCGTAACTTTTTTCATAACGAATTATGCCGAAGACCTTCGGGCATTCGCTATTTTGCGGTATAATTTATTTCGGATTCGGTTTTATTCGTAATTGCTCTGTTCGGAAATTCGAATGCTTCCGAATGTCCGAAAGTTGCTAAATTCGGACGAATTTTGATTCGTTACGAAACGAATTGCACAAGCCTAGAAGACAGTACGCTCCGGGCGCAGGCCCCGAAGTTCCCGAGGAAATCTAGTCCTCCGACCGACCTTCCACTTTCAACCACATCACCCGCTCCGATAGTGGGGACGCAGCGTGCTTCGTTGCGGGCACCAAAGGCAAAGCAACTCGAGATGGTGAAGGTACCTCGGAACCTGGAGGCCATCGTACAGCCAGGAGAAGGCGAGCGAGATGTGATGCCACCTCTAGCCAGATTGCAGAGACTTTTCTCCCAAAATGTCGCCCGTGAATATGGGTGGGAGTACCCCTACTTGCCTCGGGACTTATTGTATGAAGTCGAAGTTTTGCGACAAAGGTGGTACGACGAGTTTGTATGGGAAAAGCTCAAAGTGCCTCATGCCCGGCGATACCTGTCGTGTTCGCCGCCTGTATCTAAAAAGTTTAGAGACTGCAGAGCTGATTGGAGACTGGGGCGCCATATTCATGCCGATAAGGTGCTCATCTGCAGGAAAGAAGGAGAGGATGTCGAATATTCGGTGGAAGTGTTTGACAAGCACCTGAAGCCCCTGTTTTTGCCGGATCCAAGCCTTTACTTGTAGGAGAAGTGAGCTCCTATTTTGTTTGCTGTTGAACTTTCTGGAAGGAACATTCCCAGACGCTCAGAACTGCGCCCTACTTTTGTTTTGATTTGGGTTTTTCTTTCACTCACTGGAGACTTGGGAGCTGTTGTTTTGCTCCCTCTTCTTCATGTGCCAAAGGCAGAGACTCTGGGGGTAAAAGTTAGCGTAGAAAAGCAGGAAGAAGGAAGATCTCGGCAAGTGTCATGACCGCGGCGCTGTCAACAGGTGGCAGTGTTGTGCAACGACTGTTTGAAAATTTTACACATGCATCACTTTGCTTATTGGAGTGAGTGGGTCTCTCGGCTGACTGACCTATTCATTCAAAGTTAACACAGATTGTTAGGATGTTGTTTTTGTTTCCCTTCTGCAGGAGATTCATCGGTCAAGACTACTGAGTATGGGGTGGTTCTTAGACAGTGATGGGAGGGATTATACATGTGTACAGAATAGATGTTTTATGCAAAAGTTTATCGTTTTATATTTTCCCTTTCCCTTTTGAGCAGGTCTTGGCACACTTAGTATTCACAAATTTGGGAACAGCCTCTGGGGCTTGCTCCATGTCACCACTCCTTGGGAGACATGGGTGTGCACCTGATGCTGGGGACCAGCGTCAAATCACAGGGGGAGTGTGTAGCGGGGTCTTCAGATTTAGTGGGATACACCTGGGGGTAGTGTGACCCAGGTGTGTAATTATGTCAGGGTTTAGACCCCTTTTTGTTATTCGTGGAGGATTGGGGGATGTAATATTCTCCTTTGCCTGTGGGTGGCGGAGTACCTACAGGCTTCAGGTAGAATCATCACCACAGTGCTACCCTTTTTGTCCCTTCCTGGAGATGGTACGGCTGGGGCGGGGAACCCGCCGTGGTGTTGATGGGAGGAGATAAAAGGGGGAGACGCCCTTGCCACGAGGTCTTTGGGGATCATCTCGTCACGCACCCAGGCACCTTCGGCCTGGGTGCGGGCGGTTCAAGGTTCCGGCCTAGGCGCCCTAGGCCTGGCCGGAATGAAGCTGGGATTCCATCCCAGGCACCTTCAGCCTGGGATGAGGTACTATTGAGGAGGCCTGGGACCCAGTGACTCCGACTGGGTCCCGCAAGGGTGAAGTGATTCCAGGGTGCCCCTTGCGAGGGGACCCGCATCTGAGGTGAGGAGGCTGGGGAGGTCACCCGTCCGAAGATTCCGGTGTAGCGTCAACCCGGTGACGGATGGGCCTCCGGTAACTCTCTTGGAGGACATCTTCCCCTGATAGGGGCTGCAACGCAGCGGAGGTATTCAAATTAAGACTCCTGCAACCCTTGGTCATAGCACAGGGGGGTGTAGGGACCCAGATCAGTATAGTGCCTCGACCTGCTCATCCCACCGTATCCTGCCATCGCATTGCCTGTATGTGGAGATACGAAATAAAACCAACAGTTGGACTGTGATCGGTGTATGGACTCTGTTAATGGGAGCAAAGGGTGGTTTGGTGGTTTCTGCACAACAGACTCGGTACATGCCCAAGACACACCGGCCCGAGGAAACATCAGATATTGGCCTTCACCTCACCCACAGTTATGGGGAGGACATGGGCCGTAGCGCACCTCACTCTGTCGCGTGACATACCCCTAGCTAAAGAGGACGGGGTGAGGCCGCTACACTTGCTTATTGGGATTTTTTTGTAGCAGAATACATATTGGCCTAAATTTATGAAGAAATTAGATGTTTTAAAAATGTTTTTGGATATGTTTTGTAGCAGAAAGAGAAAAAAATGTTTTTTCAAACTTTTCCGTCTTTTTTCTTTATAGCGCAAAAAAACAAAACCCAGTGGTGATCAAATACCACCAAAAGAAAACTCTATTTGTATGAAAAAAATTATATGAATTTCATTTTGGTACAGTGTTGCATGACCGCGCAATTGTCAGTTAAAGTAGCATAGTCCCAAAAAGCAAAAAATGGCCTGGTAATGAAGGGGTAAAGTCTTCCAGAGGGCAAGTGGTTAATAGGTAGGTGCCAGTCTGGAGGAGTGGGTGTTCCTAGGCAGGCTGCGTTTTATCTTTTCCAGTTTATTCACTACCACTCCATTATATTACATAGGCTATACATGCCAGTACAAGACTTTACAAGTGTACAATATAGTGATAATAAAACTTCATGTGATAATGGCTCGTAAGCCAAAAATAATTGTGCCAATGTTCACAAGCTGAAAAGAATTATAGTCCAAATGGAAAGCAGTATATTATGTTATGGGGGTGCAGTTGAAATCCCTAAATATGTCCACCTTAGCCAATGTTCAGATGGGTGTATGATGCTGAAGAACTTCTAGAACCCGTGTTATTGTAAGGACAACAGCCCCAACTTCTAGTTTCTATCAGTCCTGCAGATGAACCAAGAACAACCACCGTCCTGCTTTATGATGAGAGTCCCTCAGTGACCAAACAGGGCGCTCCTACCAGCAAGGAGGTGACAAGTGAGCTTAGATTTAGCGTGAAAGTTTAAAAAGCTAATGTAATATAAAGAATCTAAACCCAAGAACAAAAATGTAATATACCGTAGTTAACCAGTCCTGGAGGTGGTAACATTAATTACATTTTTTGGGCATTTTTCCTTTATTTTCACCTAGTGATTCTTGCGGTAAAGCCCTGTACACACGATCGGATTTCCGATGGATTTTTTCATCGGAATTCCGATGAAGCTGACTTCCATCAGTCTTGCCTACACACTATCAGTCAAAAATCTGACCGTCCCAAATGCCGTGACGTAAAACACTCCGACGAGCCGAGAAAAATGAAGTTCAATGCATCTGAGCATGCGTCGACTTGATTCTGAGCATGCGTGGGTTTTTTCTCCGATGGAGTTCAACACAGACGATCGGAATTTGCTATTGTTTTTTTTTTCCATCGGATAAATTTAAAACATGTTCTATTTTTTCTCACCGATGGAAAAAAGACCGATGGGGCCATACACGATCGGTTTGTCCGATGAAAAAAGTCCATCGGATGGTAAAACCGATCATGTGTACAGGGCTTTACACTTTTCCAGTAGTGACAATACTTACTGTACTGTATCTCTGGAGAAGAAGCTTTTTTGCTTAATGACAATAACCACTTGCCGACCACCGCTCGCCGATGTACGTCGGCAGAATGGCACGGCAGGCAGATTGGCGTACAGGTACGTAGCTTTAAATCTGCTGCCCTGCGGGCGCTCGCGCCCACCGCGTGCCTTGCAAGTGCGGCCGCGGGTCCCGGGAATTTGATGTTCCCAGGAGTCCCGCGATTGCGGTCGGCAAGAGCAGAACAGGGGAATGCCTTTGTAAACAAGGCATTCCTCTATTCTGCCTAGTGACACTGTCACTGATGACCGTTCCCCGTGATCGGGAACGTTCATCAGTGAAATGTCACGTGTAGCCACGCCCCCTCACAGTAAGAATCACTCACTAGGAAACACTTAACCCCTGCAGCACCACCTAGTGGATAACCCCGTCACTGCCAGTGTCATTTTTTACAGTAATCAGTGCATTTTTATAGCACTGATCGCTGTAAAAATGACAATGGTCACAAAATGGTGTCAAAAGTGTCAGATGTGTCCGCCATAATATCGTAGTCGTGATAAAAATCACTAATCGCCGCCATTACTAGTAAAAAAAAAAAAAATTAATAAAAATGACATAAAACAGTCCCCTATTTTGTAGAAGCGATAACTTTTGCGCAAACCAATGAATAAACGCTTATTGCAATTTTTTTAACCAAAAATATGTAGAAGAATACGTATCGGCCTAGACTGTGAAAAAAAAAATTATATAGGTTTTTTGGGGATATTTATCATCGCAATAAGTAAAAAAATATTGCATTTTTTTCAAAATTGTCACTCTATTTTTGTTTATAGCGCAAAAAATAAAAACCGCAGCGGTGATCAAATACCACCAAAAGAAAGCTCTATTTGTGGGAAAAAAAGGACATCAATTTTGTTTGGGAGCCACGTCGCACGACCGCGCAATTGTCAGTTAAAGAGACGCAGTGCCGAATCGCAAAAAAAGGGGCCTGGTCCTTGATCACCAAAATGGTCTGGGGCTGAAGCGGTTAAGGGGACAAACTAGTTGGACAAATGTTACAAGCATTTTGCCCAGCCATCACAAATTCTGACCATAATTTGTGTAATATGTTAATTTCCTATGATCATCAGATCCATCTAGCGGCCATAATGCAGTATTTATCCGGATTTTGATATTTCAGGGAATAAAAATACATCATAGCCACTAGATGGCGCTGACGATCCCAGGAAATCAACGTATTAAAGAGGTTGTAAATTCTAAACGTTTTTTACCTTAAAGCAGTGTTCCACCCAAAAAATATATTATTTAAAACCAGCAGCTACAGATACTGCAGCTGCTGGCTTTTAATAATAGGACACTTACCTGTCCTGGAGTCCAGCGATGTCGGCACCGCAACTGATGTTTCCATTATCTGTTGGGTGCTGCCGCCGCCATTGCAGGTAAGGGTACCCGGCAGTGTAGCCTTTCGGCTTCACGCCGGGAACCCTACTGCGCATGCGCGAGGCACGCTCCTATCTCATACTGGCCCGGCGGCCCGGGGAGGGAGGGGGAGGAGGAGGAAGCCCCAGCCGTGACGTCAATATCCGCGGCTGAGGCTCCCGGAAGTGGGAAAGGATACCTGTCAAAGACAAAGACAGGTATCCTGTCCCCCCTCTCCCCCGAAAGGTTCCAATTGTGCTACCAGAGGGGGGGAGGAATCCAATGAGCGGAAGTTCCACTTTAGGGAGGAACTCCGCTTTAAAGGGGTTGTAAACCCTCAGTTTTTCACCTCAATGCATTCTATGCATTAAGGTGAAAAACCTCTTCTAGTGCACCAGCCCCCCAGAGCCTCCCTTTTACTTACCTGAGCTTGATCGTTCCTGTGCCGGGGACAAGCACACCCGCTACAGCCGGTGTCTTGAGTTCTGATTGGATAGATTGATAGCAGCGCAGCCATTGGCTTCTGCTGCTGTCAATCAAATCCAATGACGCGGGAGCCGGGGGGCGGAGCTGATTCCTGCTGTCTGTGTCAATGGACGCAGCAGCAGGACACGGGAGTGTGCCCGCATGGGTGCCCCGAGGTAGGGCGCTTCTCCGATGGGACACTCGAGAAGAGGAGGAGCCCCAAGCGCTGCTGATGGACCCCAGAAGAGGAGGATCGGGGCCACTCTGTGCAAAACCAACTGCACAGAGGAGGCAAGTATAGGGATGTTTGTTTAAAAAAAAAAGACTCGAAAAGAGGAGGTTCCCGCCCACTCTGTGTGATTCCATTACACAGAATAGGTAAGACGTGTTTGTTAATTATTTTTATTTTTTTTTAATTTCCCTTTACAACCCCTTTAAGCAAATACGGTCAGAAGTTGGCTGGGAGATGCTTGTGACTTTTGTCTAACAATTTTTGTGGCTTGTCAACCTTTGTCTACCAGCTTTCTAATTGTTTCTAAATACTCAGTCAATTTCTTGAATTTAAAGTATATGTGAACTCTCACCTTGTTAAACAACCCATTCAGTTTAAAATAGTAATTGAAGTCAAAACATTTGTGTATACATATAAAAATCACTATAAATACCTTTTTTTCCTTTTATTAAGTGATCACATTCCATCTGTTCTCAGCTGCATATAGAGCTCAAAGAGCTAGGAGAGAAGAAACAGTAGTACACTGATCTTCCCAGTGAATGGCTGTGCAAAGGGTGGGGGTGGCGTGTCAGCACAAATCTAATCATTGGAGGAGAGCAGGCTAAGTTCCCAGCACAGCCAGAAAACTGACCACGCTGTGCTCTCTTGCCTAGTGTGGTCAGCTTTTGATAGGAAAGCAGAGGGTCCAGCCGGGAAACTGGGTATATTATACAATACACAAAGCAATACAAAGAGAATGGGATATTTTTGCATACAAGTACATTGCACAGCAGGCACATATGAAGAATATGACATGTTGGGGTAGCATATTCTTTAATCCCTGCCCAATCATTTAAAAAAATGTAATGAAATTTTTTTTATTTATTATAGGTGTGAGGTTTGGAATGGAGCTAACGTGGAAGAAACCCAAAAAAAGGTTTACAAATTCTCAAACTTTTCTTTCACTTTGAGCACTTATTGAGTTTTGTCAGTTTAGCAATGTTTAATGTTTAGGGCATCAGTAGCCTTTATCTGGTCCTGGTCTTAGGGGTCAATGGATGGAGCCACAGATCATGGGGGGGGGGAGCAATCATCTGACACATCAGGAAGTGTCAAATGCTGAAGATACTGCTGGGGGAGAGAGAAGACAGCAGCAAGAGGCGGTAGAATAGACAATTATAAATGGTTTTCTTTAGCAGTGGTTTTTTTTTTCCATTTAAAAAATCTGCAATAGAGCCTCTTTAAGCCTGCTTTCTTTACAATGAAAGGGCAGCTAATATGCAACACTTGAAGCACTTATTTCTGTCTTCTTCAAAGAACAATAGACTGCACATCAATGTTATATCAATGCCAAATATTCGATGCAGGTAAGAATACATTTGCATACATATTTTACATACTGTAACTATTATGTTTCATTTGTAAAAGCTCTTTAACCACTTCCATACTGGGCATTTTCACCCCCTTCCTGCCCAGACCAATTTTTAGTTTTCAGCGCTGTCGCACTTTGAATGACAATTGCGCGGTCATGCAACACTGTACCCAAATTAAATCTTTATGTTTCCCCCCCCCCCCACAAATAGAGCTTTTGTTTGGTGGTTGTTGATCATCTCTGTGGTTTTTATTTTTTGCGCTATAAACAAAAGAAGAGCGACAATTTTGAAAAAAAAACACAATATTTTTTACTTTTTGATCTAATAAATATCACAATTAAAAAAAACAAAAAAAACAATTTTTTTCCTCAGTTTAGACCGATATGTGTTCTTCTACATATTTTTGGTAAATAAGCGTATATTGATTGGTTTGCGCAAAAGTTATAGCATCTAAAAAATAGGGGATAGATTTATGGCATTTTTTTTTTTTTTTTTTAAACTATTAATGGCAGCGATGTGTGATTTTTATTGTGACCGTGACATTGCGGCGGACACATCAGACACTTTTGACACGTTTTTGAGACTGTTCACATTTATACAGCGATTAGTGCTATAAAACTGCACTGATTACTGTGTGAATGTGACTGGCAGGGAAGGGGTTAACACTAGGGGGCGCTGAAGGGGTTAATATGTTCCCTATTGAGTGATTCTAACTGTAGGGGGAGGGGACTGACTGTACTGGGAACACACATCGGTCTCCTCTCCTCTGACAGGAGGTGGATCTGTGTGTTTACTAGGGATGAGCCGAACACCCCCCTGTTCGGTTCGCACCAGAACCTGCGAACAGACCTAAAGTTTGCGTGAACTTTAGAACCCCATTAAATACAATGGACTCGAACGTTCGAAATCTAAAGTGCTAATTATAAAGGCTTATATGCAAGTTATTGCCCTAAAAAGGGTTTGGGGACCCAGGTCCTGCCCCAGGGGACATGTATCAATGCAAAAAAACATTTTAAAAACTGTGCAGGGACAGTTCTAAGCACGGGAAACATGCGCGACTTTACATGCATATCATACACACCCCCCAGGTACGAAATTTAAAGGAATATTTCACTTTTATTGTTTCACTTTAAGCATTATTAAAATCACTGCTCCCGGAAAAACTGACGTTTTTAAAACTTTATTTTGCATTGATACATGTCCCCTGGGGCAGGACCCCGGTCCCCAAACCCTTTTTATGACAATAACTTGCATATAAGCCTTTAAAATTAGCACTTTAGATTTCTCCCATAGACTTTTACAGGGTGTTCCGCGGCTTTTCGAATTTGCCGCGAACACCCCAAATTGTTTGCTGTTGCATGCGAACAGCCAATGTTCGAGTCGAGCATGAGTTTGACTCGAACTCGAAGCTCATCCCTAGTGTTTACACACACAGATCCACACTCCTGCCGTGATCGCGGGCAATCGCGGGTCGAGCGTGCGCGCCCCCTAGACGGCCGGGAAGAAAATACGTCATATGGCGCCCGCCTGGAGGGAGGGAGGGTTCCTGCCTGCGTTATATGACTATGGCCCGGTAACAAAGTGGTTAAAGAATATCTGTTGCCTTAAAAATTGGGGCTGGTGAAGTGCTTACAACCTCAGAAGCTTCATGTCCTCTCTTTAGGACCAAGAAGGTGCAATCTGTGTTAAAGGGGTTGTAAAGGTTCGTTTTTTATTTTCTAAATAGGTTCCTTTAAGCTAGTGCATTGTTGGTTCACTTACCTTTTCCTTAGATTTTCCTTCTAAATGTTTTCTTTCTTTGTTTTCTTTGTCTGAATTTCTCACTTCCTGTTCCTCCTCAGTAAGCTGTTCAGTAAGCTGTTCTGACTGACTCCACACCACTCGGATGATGGTGTGAAGTTTACTGAGGAGAAACAGGAAGTGAGAAATTCAGACAAAGAAAAAAAACATTTAGAAGGTAAATCAAAGGAAAAGGTAAGTGAACCAACAATGCACTAGCTTAAAGGAACCTATTTAGAAAATAAAAAAACAAACCTTTACAACCCCTTTAAGCTGGCCATACACTAGTAGATTTTTAAAGGAATATTCATATGAAAATTCTCATAAGTACATTCCATAACATGTGTTATATGGGTAAATAAAGTGTTAATGAATAAACAGTGTGCAGAGTGCAGAATAACTGAAAAGACGCATTTGTGTCTTTTCTGGAATGATATTGAGGCGCAAGACACTTATGCGTCAACCCAAAAAGAGGCATGGAGCGCACGCCTCGTCGCCATACTACTGTGAGCATCCATACAGGAAGTAACTGATTTAGAGGTACGTCGGGATTTAACCACTTTGCGCCCGTCATACGACTAATGACGGCCGCAAAGTGGTTTTATAATGCCAGGAGGCCGTCATTATACGGCCTCCGCTCCTCCGGCCACTGGGGGGCGCACGAGCGCCGCCGCGCGTGCCCGGCGCATCACTGAGATGCTGATGCGCGTGCCTGGCGGCCGCAATGTCCGCCACGTACCCGCGATCGGCCGGTACACAGACAAGGACATGGATCTGTGTGTGTAAACACACAGATCCATGTCCTGTCAGGGAGAGAGGAGACCGATGCTGTGTCCCTTGTACATAGAGACACAGATTGGTCACCTCCCCCAGTCACTTCCCTCCCACAGTAGCAATCACTCATAGGAAACACATTTAACACATTCCTCGCCCCCTAGTGTTAACCCCTTCCCTGCCAGTCACATTTATACAGTAATCAGTGCAGTTTTATAGCACTAATCGCTGTATAAATGTGAATTGTCCCAAAAATGTGTCAAAAGTGTCCGATGTGTCCGACGCAATATCGCAGTCCTGACAAAAATCGCAGATCGCCGCCATTACTAGTAAAAAAAAAAATAATAAAAAAAATGTCAGAATTCTATCCCCTATTTTGTAGGCGCTATAACTTTTGCGCAAACCAATCACTATACGCTTATTGGGATTTTTTTTTTAACCAAAAATATGTAGAAGAATACGTGTCGGCCTAAACTGAGGAAAAAATAGTTTTTTAAAAAAAAATTGGGATATTTATTATAGCAAAAATCCAAAAATATTGTGTTTTTTTTTTAAATTGTCGCTCATTTTTGGTTTATAGCGAAAAAAAAAAAAAAAAAAAGAAGAGGTGATCAAATACCACCAAAAGAAAGCTCTATTTGTGGGAAAAAAAGGACATCAATTTTGTTTGCGAGCCACGTCGCACGGCCGCGCAATTGTCATTCAAAGCAACGCAGTGCCGAAAGCTGAAATTTCGCCTGGGCAGGAAGGGGGTTTATGTGCCCAGTAAGCAAGGGGTTAATTATGTTAATTATTTATTTATTTATTATTATTATTTATTATTAATTATTTAATTAATTGATATAAAACTTCTAAAGACGCAATGACTAGTATAGATGGACACCCCAGATGATGTCTTAGCAGACGAAACACGTTGGATCCATGCTCTACCCAATCCATTGCGATGTACATGCTGTCATCTTTCTGCTGGCTTATATGACAGGCTTTTGATCTTTGGATGTGATGCAAGTTTTCTACCATTATTTAATAAATTTACCAATAAGGTTTTACACTGTGGAGGCTCTTTTATGTTTACATGGTTCATCGGAATGCAT
The DNA here is from genome assembly GCA_029206835.1 of Rana muscosa. Lineage (NCBI taxonomy): Eukaryota > Metazoa > Chordata > Amphibia > Anura > Ranidae > Rana > Rana muscosa. The sequence goes on from CM055127.1 coordinate 114,299,559, forward strand.
AATGTGAGTGGCAGTACTGACTGGAGACGGAGACGTGATACCCTCTGATTAATATCTGTAACCAATGTTTGGATTACACATGCCTTACTGACTCAGTACTACGGTATCTGGGTCCACCTGTTCTGGTAAGCACAGTACCCGTTCACGGTGGTGGATGAACGCTCAAGGGATGTGATACTGGGACTGTCTCTACTACCATCTTTCATCTTTTTAATCACATTGGAAACTTTATATTTTGGACTTTTCTTTCTATGAAATATATAGATACTGTATATACTGTTTGATATATTGGAATATGGCTATTCTGCACTTTGCACTTTGTTTATTCATTTGCACTTTATTTACCCATATGACATCCGGTCTTGTGTGAATATTTTCATTATGTCACATATTGTGTTGTAAGCGCTGCACTTTTTTATATACTAGTTTGATCACAATGTTTTGTCAATTGTAGTGCAGGCATCTACATTGAAAACACTTTCATTTTATTTAGCCTGGTACTACATATAATACATTTCATAACATGACATGTCATTCAAAGGTACTTCAAAAAATATTTTCCTTTAACACTCAATTCTGGAGTGAATGGCAGTGATACGTATTTATGCGGCAGCAGGACAGGAGGGCCTTAAAGTGATACTAAATGCACACTGTTTAATTTACATAATCACTTCTGTTTCTTTATGTGGATGATGGCACTGTAATTGTTTTAATAAAAAAAAGTACAATTTTTTCTAATGGATATACAGCACATGACCCAGCTCTTTCCCAGCCTGTCTGCAGGGAAACATAAGCAGGAGGAGCTTCTAGTCTTCTGCTGCTGGCCACATGTTCAACATAAAAAAAATTGGAATAAGGAGTAAAAATACATTCATAATTAATTTATATCAATAAACTGTTTTAAATTGTCATACAAATATACTGTATATTTGAAATCAAATCGTTATTATTTTTTGGCAATAACATGATGTGGGCGGATTTCTGCCAGTCACAGGCTGTCACGTAGATGGTGGAAGAGCTTGACATGATGAGGAACACCTCTGTGTTACACCTCTGATTTGGGGCCCCTGATAAAGCAGACAGGTAGTACAGGCAGGGCCGCCATCAGGGGGGTACAGGCAGTACACCTGTAAGGGGCCCAGAGGTCCCCAGGGGTCCGGATGGCCCCCCTTTTTTTGTAAGGGGCCCAGAGGTCCCCAGGGCCCAGAATGTCAACCCCCCTTTTTAAAAAAAAAATTATAATTTTTTTTATTATTAATTTTTATATTTAATTTGTTTTTTTATTTATTTATTTTATTTAATTAATAATTTTTTTTTGAAAGGGGCCCAGAGGCCCCCAGAGGCCCGGAGTTTCCCAGGGCCCCAGATGGAAACCTCCCTTTTTTTTATTTATTTTTTATAATTTTTTTTATTTACTTATTTTATTTTATTTTTTATTTTTTTTGTAAGGGGCCCAGAGGCCCGGAGGTCCCCAGGGCCCCGGATGGAAACCTCCCCTTTTTTTTAATATTTTTTTGTAAGGGGCCCAGAGGTCCCAGGGCCCTGGATGGCAACCCCCCTTTTTTTTTTGTTCTTCTGTTTTTATTGTGTTAGTCAGCACCCAAACCCCCTGCTTCTCAATTCGTGGCACCCCCCCCCGCTTTTGAATTTGCCGAAGACCCCGCGCTTCTCCTCGGCTCCAGGGGGCCCATGCCTGAAGCTGTGTAAGGGGCCCCAAAATTCCTGATGGCGGCCCTGAGTACAGGAGTACAGAGTGGCTCAAGTGCCTATTAGTCTTGCTGGCAGCAAGGCTGGATTGACTCTTAGGATCAAGAAGGGGAAGAGCTTCAGCAAATCGCAGTGGAGCAGGAATGACGGATGGACCACCAGTGAGCAGGAGACAGGAGCAGGCTGGTACTGGAGATAATGGACAGACACCGTCTGGTAGCAGACAGGCGATGGAATATAGGCAGAGTCTCGCAGCAGGGAGTCCAGCAGCAATAGGGACAGAAGCAAAGTCAGACGAACCGGGTCATACACAGGCAAACAGATCAGGTGCAGATGCGTAGGCAGGAGCAATGTCAGGATGCAAGCCGAGGGGGTAATAGATCAGTGGAGCAGCAGAAAGGGTAACAGGCAGAATCGTGGTCAGAAGCAACCCAGGATCAATGCAGGCAGAGTTCAGGAGAAGTCAAGACAAGCTGGGTCGGTAACAGTAGTCAAATGCAGAGAAACAGGTTGCAGGTATGCACCTGAACGCTGTAGGAAAGACAGCACTGAAGCATAGCACATGCTCAGTTTAAATAGCCCGCTTGGCCCCAATGCGAGCACCAGATGCACGTGCACAATTTCTATTAGCATGAACAGGAACAGGAATTAGCCTGTGCCTATGCACAAGACACTGTCTAGAAAAGCCATCCTGTCTGCTGGAATGTCCTTCCTGACACAGGCTGTGTCACACCCCTGCAGTCTGTGTCTTAGAATAAGAGGGAGGTGAAGCCTCAATCAATCTACATATAATATCCTGCCCCATTGTGTTTAGATGGTTAGTGGATATGGAGGAGGAGTGAGTGAGTGGGCTGTCATTTACCACTGTGTATACAACCACTTGTGTGACTTGGGCTGCTCAGATGTGATAGGGAATAAATGCTCAACATACAAACTCACTGAAAACTGAGCATGTGCAGAGCTGCCAACACTGCTCTGCAAAATCCCTAACTGAATTGGGGACATAAACAGAAGGTGGAGATAGAGAGCAGCAGGATCAACCAGGTTTTTTTGCAGAATACAGAAACGAATCCCAGAAATGAATACGAATACAGAAACGACTGAGTGAGTATGAACAGCATCTAATACACCATTTATTGATAGTTTTTTATGATGTGGGTTTAGTTACACTTTAAGGCCCAGCTGCACTTTACACTTTAACCACTTAACGACCGCCCACCGCCGATTTACGTCGGCAGAATGGCACCGACAGGCAGAATCACGTAGATCTACGTGATCGCCTTTGTGCAGTTGGGGGGTCCATCCGGACCCCCCTTCACTGCAGTGAGCGGCCGTTAAGTGTTCGGGAGCGATCAGGCATGAGGGGGCGGCCGCTCGATTCCGCCCCCCCCTCGCGATCGCTCCCGGCGAATGAAATTGCTTCCTCCTGCCTGAAATGTAAACACAGGCTGGAGGAAGTGATGTCATCTCCCTCGCCGCGGTCTTTTCGTTCCCGGCGCCGAGGAGAGAAGAAGCAGGTTAGTGCACCAACAGTCCACTGACACGTAGGTACACATAGGCACACAAATCACCCCCCAGTCACCCCCAGATCACCCCAAAGCCCCCAATCACAGTGTCACTGATTGCAGTGATCATTTATTTTACTGATCACTGCATTTAGTGTCATCTGTGATTGTAAAAAGTTGCAGGGCAGTTAGGATTAGGCCCCTTTAGGTCCAGGGTAGCCCCCTAACCCCCCCTAATAAAGGTTTAACTCCTTGATCACCCCCCAGGTAACCCTTTCACCCCCTAACTTCAGCGTCACTAAGCGATTGTTTTTCCGATCGCTGTATTCGTGTCGCTGGTGTTTTAGATAGGCAGTTATATTTTTTTAGGTTCGCCGCAGGTTTTTATTAGTGTCAGGTACCCCCATATATTATTTTAACCCCCTGATTGCCCCTAGAGTTAACCCTTTCACCAGTGATCGCCGTATAAGCGTCACTGGTGTCACTGGTTAGCCAGTAAGTTATTTAGTTATTTAGGTTACCCGTCAGGTTTTTATATAGTGTCAGGTACCCCCATATTTAACCTAATAAAGGTTTTAACCCCCTGATTGCCCCTAGTTAACCCTTTCACCAGTGATCACCATATAAAGGTTACGGGTGACGCTGGTTGATTAGTTTGCTTTTTATAGTATCAGGGCACCCGCCGTATATAACCCAATAAAGGTTTAACCCCCCTGATCGCCCGGCGGGTGAGATCAATTAGGTTTTAGCGCCAGAGAGGGTCTGCGTCGCCCCAGGCAGTGTTAGGTTAGTGCCAGTAACGCTAACACCCACGCGCAAAGCATACACCCCCCTTAGTGGTATAGTATCTGATCAGATCTATACTAGCATCCCCAGCGGTTTAGGGTTCCCAAAAACGCAGTGTTAGCGGGATCAGCCCAGATACCTGCTAGCGCCTGCGTTTAGCCCCTCCGCCCAGCCCAGCCCACCCAAGTGCAGTATCGATCGATCACTGTCACTTACCAAACACAACACACATAACTGCAGCGTTCGCAGAGACAGGCCTGATCCCTGCGATCGCTAACAGTTTTTTTGTAGCGTTTGATATATTTGCTGACGACAGTCAGGTGCTTTTTTTCCTGTGAATCTTACTAGTGTACCCCTAAATTTAGAGCCCAAAATGGCAAGACGAAGGTACACTAGTAAAGAGGCCTACGAGATTCTGAGCATGACAGATAGTGAAGAGGAGGTCACGTATCTGTCAGATTCAGGCTCAGAATATCTTCCCGTAGAAGACAGTGACGTCAGCGGCCCCACGTCAGATAGCTCTGACGACGAAGTTGAGGTCCCTGCTAAGGTCAGGTGTACCCGATCCCGATCTTCTGAGGTTGTTGAGGAGCAAGAACCGCAGGTCTCTCGTATCATGGAGCAGAGTAGTACTAGCGCCGCTATTCCTTCTGGTGAACTGGCAAGCACCAGCGGCCTAGTACAGCCTGGACGTACATCCAGCACTGCAGTAACACTTGGTGACGTGGCGAGTCCCATAAGTGCAGTTCAAGCTGGCGAGGTGGCAAGCACAAGTAGTGTCCCGCTGCCACCAAGAAGACAAAGGCAGGCCCGTCGTGCCCATACTGCCCTTCCTGCAGAATTCGCCTATCCTGATTGGGTCCCCACCACTTCTGCAGAACCCGTACTTCCCCCATTCACTGCCCAACCCGGTATTCAGGTGGAAACAGCTGATTTTATTCCAATTGATTTTTATTCGCTGTTTTTCACGGAAGATCTCTATAGATCTATTGTGGACCAGAGTAATTTATATGCTGGTCAATTTATCGCCGCTAACCCCCAGTTGCCTAAAATTGCCAGAAATTGGAAACCAATTACGGTTTCCGAATTTAAGACCTTTCTGGGCCTTTCCCTCAACATGGGCACACATAAATTTCCGTCATTGCGTGCTTATTGGTCCACGCACCCAATTGACCACATGCCCGTGTTCTCTGCCTCCATGTCCAGGGCACGATACGAGCAGATTTTGCGGTTCATGCACTTCAACGACAATGAACTTTGTCGTCCACGTGGGGACCCTGAATACGACCGGCTCTATAAAATTCGGCCCCTCATAAACCACTTCAACGAACGTTTTGCAGCCTTGTTTACTCCCGATCAAGTTGTCTGCGTTGATGAGTCCCTGATTAAATTTTCTGGCCGCTTGTCTTTGAAGCAGTACCTTCCCAGCATGCGTGCCAGATACGGGGTCAAGCTCTACAAGTTCTGTGACAGGGCAACAGGCTATGTAGTGAACTTTACGGTTTATGAGGGAAAAGATAGTCAGATTGAGTCGGTCAACTGCCCGGATTACATAGGGAGCGCTGGCAAGATAGTGTGGAACTTGGTGTCACCCTTATTCGGAAAGGGGTACCACTTGTATGTGGACAATTATTACACGAGCGTGCCACTGTTTAGTCACTTGTTTGATCATCAGATTGGAGCATGTGGCACCGTGCGACCTAATCGCCGGGGCTTTCCCCAGCGGCTTGCAGATGCCCGTCTTAGGCTGGGGGAGAGAGCCTGCTTGAAGTGTAATAACTTGCTCGCTATGAAGTGGAGGGACAATAAGAATGTTTTCCTTCTTACCTCCCTTCATGCAGACACGACAGTCCAAATTCCTACGGCGACTGGTGTTGTGTAGAAACCCCTCTGTGTCCACGAATATAACCAAAATATGGGAGGGGTGGACCTCAACGACCAGTTGATGGCGCCGTATCTAATTGACCGTAAGGCGAGACGCTGGTACAAAAAAGTGTCTCTATCATTATTCCAATTGGCTTTGCTGAACGCTCATGTGCTATACAGAGCTTCAGGCGGGACGTTATCTCTTCTAAAATTCCAGAATGAGATAGTCACAGAACTCCTGTATCCAGGCGGTTCTGCACCTCACCATCCCCTACCAAATGCAGTAAGCCGGCTGCATGAGAGGCATTATTCGTATGTCCTCCCGAGTACCCCTACCCAAAGCCACCCCCAAAAAAGATGTCGTGTCTGTAGCAAGCGCGGATTTAGGCGTGACACCCGTAGTTTTTGTCCACTCTGTCCTGACAAGCCTGGTCTTTGCCAAGGTGAATGTTTTGAACGCTACCACTCAAAAGTGAAGTTTTAGCGTAGGGTACAGCATTTCACAGACAAGGACACACTTACACAGGGTCTCCCAAGATGCCATTACATTTTGAGAGACCCGAACCATTACAGTTGTAAAGTTACAAAAAAAAGTGTAAAAAAGAAAAAAAAAAACGTAAAAAACAAAACACAAAAAAAATATAAAATAAAAAAACCAAAAATAGTTGTCGTTTTATTGTTCTCTCTCTCTCTCTCTATTTTCTCTATATTGTTCTGCTCTTTTTTACTGTATTCTATTCTGCAATGTTTTATCATGCTTGCTTTTCAGGTATGTAATTTTTTGTTTTCAGGTGCGCCATTCAACTGCAGCGCGGAATTATTTATCTTGACAGCAACAGCGTTTGCTCCCACGATACATAAAGCCGTGACTCCAGTGCTGTAGGGGGTGATTTCACCACCACAGTTAAAAAAAAGAGCATATATGCCGAAGCATGGGGGCAGCAGGGGCGGAGGAGCGATTTTGCTCCTAATGCCGCGTACATACGGTCGAAATTCCGACGGAGGCCTGTCCGTGGAAAATTCCGACCGTGTGTACGCGGCATAACTTTTTTGCGGGAGGATGCCCCCATGCTTCGGCATATATATATTTTAGGCACAGGTTGCGTTAAAACATTTTTTTATTTTTTACTAGGTTTTGTTTTGGTATTTGCTTTGCAGGTATGGCATCGTAAGGTCTTACTGTTGTACTGTAATGTTACTTTGTTTTAATGTTAACCACCATTTGCTTAGCAGGTACGCCATTCAGTTGCAGCGCGGATCTATTTATCTTGACAGCAACAGCGTTTGCTCCCACGATACATAAAGCCGTGACTCCAACGCTGTAGGAGGTGATTTCACCACCACAGTTAAAAAAAAGAGCATATATGCCGAAGCATGGGGGCAGCAGGGGCGGAGGAGCGATTTTGCTCCTAATGCCGCGTATATACGGTCGAAATTCCAACGGAGGCTTGCCCGTGGAAAAGTCCGACCGTGTGTACGCGGCATAACCTTTTATGCCGCGTACATACGGTCGAAATTCCGACGAAGGCTTGACCGTGTGTACGCGGCATAACTTTTTTGCGGGAGGATGCCCCCATGCTTCGGCATATATGCCCATCATTAGAAGTGGGTGGATGAAGGGAGGTATTCTAATGGTGGGCATACCCACCAATCAATCTCTTTTTTTCGTTCAGCCAATAGGCTGTATGAAAAAAAAGATTACAATACATGTCCAACAAGGACCAGCAACGTACTGGTATGTTGCTGCACTTTGAATGTTTATACCAGAATGATGCCTGCGGGTTTAGGTATCATCTTGGTATCATTCTTTTCAGCCAGCAGCCGGCTTTCATGTAAAAGCAATTCTAGCAGATAATTAGCCTCTAGACTGCTTTTACAAGCAGTGGGAGGGAATGTCCCCCCCCCGGATATAAAAAGCGCCATTGGGAAATTGGGAAAGCATTTTATCACACCGATCTTGGTGTGGTCAGATGCTTTGAGGGCAGAGGAAAGATCTAGGGTCTAACCCCCCAATTTTTTTCAAAAAAAGAGTACCTGTCACTACTTATTGCTATCATAGGGGATATTTACATTCCCTGAGATAACGATAAAAATGGTAAAAAAATAAAATATGGAAGGCACAGTTTAAAAATAAAATAAAAAAGCCAAATAAATAATAATAAAAAAAAAAAAGCACCGCTGTCCCCCCCTGCTCTTGCGCAAAGGCGAACGCAAGCGTCGGTCTAGCGTCATATGTAAACAGCAATTGCATCATGCATGTGAGGTATCACCGCGAAGGTCAGATGGAGGGCAGTCATTTTAGCAGTAGACCTCCTCTGTAAATCTAACGTGGTAACCTGTAAAGGCTTTTAAATGCTTTTAAAAATGAATGTAGTTTGTCGCCGCTGCGCGTTTGTGCGCAATTTTAAAGCATGTCGTGTTTGGTATCCATGTACTCGGCCTATGATCATCTTTTTTATTTCATCAAACATTTGGGCAATATAGTGTTTTTTAGTGCATTAAAAATAAAAAAAGTGTGTTTTCCCCCCAAAAAATGCGTTTGAAAAATCGCTGCGCAAATACTGTGTGGAAAAAAAAAATGCAACACCCACTATTTTAATCTGTAGGGCCTTTGCTTTAAAAAAATATATAATGTTTGGGGGTTCAACATAATTTTCTTGCAAAAAAATTTTTTTTTTCATGTAAACAAAAAGTGTCAGAAAGGGCTTTGTCTTCAAGTGGTTAGAAGAGTGGATGATGTGTGACATAAGCTTCCTAATGTTGTGCATAAAATGCCAGGACAGTTCAAAACCCCCCCAAATGACCCCATTTTGTAAAGTAGACACCTCAAGCTATTTGCTGAGAGGCATGTTGAGCCCATTGAATATTTTTTTTTTTGTCCCAAGTGATTGAATAATGACCAAAAAAAAAAATGTACAAAAAGTTGTCACTAAATTATATATTGCTCAAACATGCCATGGGCATATGTGGAATTACACCCCAAAATACATTCTGTTGCTTCTCCTGAGTACGGGGATACCACATGTGTGGGACTTTTTGGGAGCCTAGTCGCGTACGGGACCCCAAAAACCAAGCACCGCCTTCAGGATTTCTATGGGTGTAAATTTTTGATTTCACTCCTCACTGCCTATCACAGTTTCGGAGGCCATGGAATGCCCAGATGGCACAAAACCCCCCCAAATGACCCCATTTTGGAAAGTAGACACCCCAAGCTATTTGCTGAGAGGTATGTTGAGTATTTTGCAGATCTCGCTTTTTGTCACAAAGTTTTGAAAATGTAAAAAAAGAAAAAAAAAAAGAAAAAAAAATGTCTTTCTTAATTTTCAAAAACAAATGAGAGCTGTAAAATACTCACCATGCCTCTCAGCAAATAGCTTGGGGTGTCTACTTTCCAAAATGGGGTCATTTGTGGGGGTTTTGGGCTATTTTGACATTTTATGGCCTTCAAAACTGTGATAGGTAGTGAGGAGTGAAATCAAAAATTTATGCCCTTAGAAACCTTGAAGGCGGTGCTTGGTTTCCGGGGTCCCGTACGTGGCTAGGCTCCCAAAAAGTCCCACACATGTGGTATCCCCGTACTCAGGAGAAGCAGCAGAATGTATTTTGGGGTGTAATTTCACATATAACCATGGCATGTGTGAGCAATATATCATTTAGTGACAACTTTTTGTACATTTTTTTTTTTCTTTTTGTCATTATTCAATCATTTGGGACAAAAAAAAATATTCAATGGGCTCAACATGCCTCTCAGCACAAATAGCTTGGGGTGTCTACTTTCCAAAATGGGGTCATTTGGGGGGGTTTTGTGCCATCTTGGCATTTTATGGCCTTCAAAACTGTGATAGGTAGTGAGGAGCGAAATCAAAAATGTATGCCCTTAGAAACCTTGAAGGCGGTGCTTGGTTTTTGGGGTCCCGTACGCGGCTAGGCTCCCAAAAAGTCCCACACATGTGGTATCCCCGTACTCAGGAGAAGCAGCAGAATGTATTTTGGGGTGTAATTTCACATATGCCCATGGCATGTGTGAGCAATATATCATTTAGTGACAACTTTGTGCAAAAAAAAAAAAGTTTGTCATATTCCCGCAACCTGTGGCAAAATATAAAATATTCCATGGACTCAACATGCCTCTCAGCCAATAGCTTGGGGTGTCTACTTTCCAAAATGGGGTAATTTGGGGGGGGGTTTTGTGCTATTTTGGCATTTTATGGCCTTCGAAACTGTGATAGGTAGTGAGGAGTGAAATCAAAAATTTGCGCCCTTAGAAATCCTGAAGGCGGTGCTTGGTTTCCGGGGTCCCGTACGTGGCTAGGCTCCTAAAAAGTCCCACACATGTGGTAACCCCGTACTCAGGAGAAGCAGCAGAATGTATTTTGGGGTGCAATTCCACATATAACCATGGCATGTGTGAGCAATATATCATTTAGTGACAACTTTTTGTAATTTTTTTTTTTTTTTTGTCATTATTCAATCACTTGGGACAAAAAAAAAAAATATTCAATGGGCTCAACATGCCTCTCAGCAATTTCCTTGGGGTGTCTACTTTCCAAAATGGGGTCATTTGGGGGGGTTTTGTACTGCCCTGCCATTTTAGCACCTCAAGAAATGAGATAGGCAGTCATAAATTTAAAGCTGTGTAAATTTCAGAAAATGTACCCTAGTTTGTAAACGCTATAACTTTTGCGCAAACCAATAAATATACACTTATTGACATTTTTTTTACTAAAGACATGTGGCTGAATACATTTTGGCCTAAATGTATGACTAAAATTGAGTTTATTCGATTTTTCTTATAACAAAAAGTAGAAAATATCATTTTTTTTCAAAATTTTCGGTCTTTTTCTGTTTATATCGCAAAAAATAAAAATCGCAGAGGCAATCAAATACCATTAAAAGAAAGCTCTATTTGTGGGAAGAAAAGGACGCAAATTTCATTTGGGTACAACATTGCATGTCCGCACAATTTACAGTTAAAGCAGCGCAGTGCCGAATCCCAAAAACAGGCCTGGTCCTAATGGCCCGAAATGGTCCGGGGCTTAAGTGGTTAAGTATGTTATGTCAGCAATTTCATTTGAAAGCTAGAACTGAAATCTGCTCGGTGGATACCATTTTTCATTTGCATAGAACCATGAATTTAAATTTATAAACACATTTAGACTTGTAATTAATAGCACTGGAAAACACTTAATTTTTTCAAGCATTCCCCATTCACAATTAAGGATGTTCTTCCTTGTTCACTCAGGCATACTGCGATAATTTAGGCATCATAACACAAGAACTTTTTAAAGAGACCATCTTAAAAAAAGAGTCTCTTTAGAGCCCCTTTCACATGGGCAGTCTAATCAGAATCTCCATGTTAGTCTATGAGCAGGCAGATGTGAACGAGCATACGTCTGCGTCTGTCTAGGTCCGGAAAAAAAATGGAAAAGGTCTGTATTCTTTTCCATTATTTGAGACATAAACGTGACAGATCAGAGGTAGCTGGATGTAAACAGATGTGTCACTCACCTTTTTATACACCAAACATGCAGAATGTCCATTAAAGTCTAAGTCCGCCTTTATGCATGAAAAAGAATACATGCACATATATGTATTTGCAGCAAAAATGTTTTTTAAAAGCATTGTAACTGAAATCAGTGGGTCATGGGTGCAATGCCAGGCTCCTGCAGATTCAACCTTCAGCTCTCAAGAGAGCTGGAGAAAGTTTCTGTGGACAACATCATCACCACACTTGAGTTTCATTGAGAACTACAAGTTCATCTGCCACAGTGGAGCCCCATACAGCTGCGCAATTTTCAAAAGTGACAGTGGCTTCAGGGAAAAAGAACCCCACACACTGTCATGGGGAAAAAGGAGTCCCATTTGCACCATGTTACAGGTGTAACACGCAACATGGTCCAAATGATGGGGTTAGCCTTTAAGCTCCAGGAGGGCAAAACTGCCCAGACACAGATGTACATCTGTAACGTTCAGCTCCAATTTGGCAGGAAATCTATTCACGAATCCCTTCCGATTGCAATAAACACAGTGTGAAAGGGACCTAAAGTTCACCTGACCCACCTATATTTAACGTCACTGCACGTCCCCACCGCTTTGTCGCTTCATTGGCTATGGGGGGAGGACATGACCTGCTTCCATGGTGCTGTCCTTGCCCAATTACCAAGCCCAAACCATGCCAGGTGAATGGGGGATTAGCATCTTTATCAACACTATGTAAACTTCAACATCATTCAACATGGGGCTTACAGAGGGTTAGGACTGATGCCGCGTACACACGACCGTTTTTAATGACAAGAAAAATTCCATTTTTTAAAATGGTCATTAAAAATGATCGTGTGTGGGCTTCAGAGCATTTTTCACGATGTGAAAAATGGGCATGAAAAAATTGGAACATGCTCTAATTTTTCTCGTCGTTTTTCACATCGTCGTTTTTCTCGTCATGAAAAACGACCGCGTGTAGGCTTTAACGACGTGAAAAAAAATGCGCATGCTCAGAATCAAGTATGACACGGGAGCGCTCGTTCTGGTAAAACTAGCGTTCGTTATGGCGATAGCACATTCGTCACGCTGTAACAGACTGAAAAGCACAAGGCTGAAAAGCGCGAATTGTCGCTCAACAAACTTTACTAACATGAAGGATGGCGCCATCCGAATGGAACTTCCCATTTATAGTGCCGTCGTACGTGTTGTACGTCACTGCGCTTTGCTCGAGCATTTTTTTTCATGATCGTGTGTAGGCAAGACAGGCTTGAGAAGAATCACGTCGAGAAAAATTTAGTTTTTTTCAATGACATTAAAAACGGTCGTGTGTACGCGGCATAAGGAGGAATGGAGAAGCAAACTAGTGCATTAAAGTGGTTGTAAACCCTCCTAAAATTTTTTTTTTTTTTTTTAACTAGCTGTAAGAGAAAGGCATAATGAGCTAATATGACTACCATAATAGCTCATTATGCATCACTTACCTTAGATCGGGGCCCCCGAAGCCGTCCTCGTCTCCCTCTTCAGCCGCATCCATCGCTGCGGCGATAGCCGGAAGGTTACTTCCGGGTATCGCCGCTCCAGCCAATCACAGCGCCGCTCCCTGAATTTGCGGTAAAAACGCGCGACTTTGAAGTCGCAGTAGTGTGAAAGGGGCCTTAATAAGACTCAAACACTCATTAAAATTACTTATAACCTTTACATAGAAACACAGAAAGGGGCAGAACAAAGACCAAGTGGTACATTAAGTCTGTCCCATTTTTTTTTTTACTTTATTGTCTGAGTATAGATTTATATTTGTTCCAGGCATGTTTGAATCCACTTACTGTTGATGGACTTACTTCCGCTGCTGGAAGTCTGTTGCAAGTATCAACTATGCTTCAGCAAAATATTAGTTTATAAGATTAGTTTTGAACTTTCCTCTTGTAGGTTGAGGTCACGTCCTTGTGCTCTTGATCTAATGCCGCGTACACACGACCATTTTTCTCGTCGGGAAAAATTACATTTTTTCTCTTTGACGAGAAAAACGACCGTGTGTGGGCTTTTGGTCATTTTTCCCAACGAGAAAAACGGCATTAGTCACGAGGAGAAAAATTAGAACATGCTCTAATTTTTCTCGTCGTGATTCACGGCATTTTTTTCTGCGGCAGTTTTCCCATAGGGAAACACTGCCGGGGAGCCTACACACGGTCGTTTTTCTCGACCAAGAGAAAAAATGACGGGAAAACCGGCGTGTGTAGGGGAACAAGCCGTTCCTCGTTTTTCCCGTCTATTTTCTCGACGGTGTTTTCACCGTCGAGAAAATCGATCGTGTGTACGCGGCATTAGATTTATATTGAAAATACTGCCATTCTGAACCCTATAAACCCAATTGATGTATTTAAAGGTTTCAACATGTCTCCCATTCTTCTCTTCTTTACCACAGATTGGACTGAATATTAAGCGATCACAGGTGCACTTCACACAGTAAATCAGCTCATATGCATCATCTAAGTTAGCCTTTCTCATCCTTTCTAACATGAAGGAACCCTTAAAATAATATATAAGTATCAGAGAACCCTTGCCCAAAATGATTATAGCTAACACTCGTGGCACATTAGCCATATTACATTGGAGGTCAAAAAGAGAAGTGATTTCTTGCACTGGTGGTCTGTGAAAAGAATGAATGGTGTTGGTGCCAGAACTATGTGGGCACCATCAAGCAAGAGATAAGACCATCCCTGCTCACATTTTAAGTAGCCCCTAGGAACCCTAGTTGAGAAAAGCTTGTAAGGGGGGGAAGACTGGTATTCTGGCTTGTCCTCCATGTTTCCCTCTCTCACTTGGCACCAAGCAAGGGTCACATGAGAGGTTCCTTTGCAGGGTGCGTTCTTTGGTCTATGTTAGGCATAAAGGCGTGGTCACCAATGCCTGGGGACCAAGCAGGAGCCGCAGTCATGTAAAAAGCCAAATATTGAGGTGGTCTCTTAACTCCATGATGAGCCATGTGTGTGCAGTACCCAAGATACAGAGTTCCTCCTTAAACTGTGTCATGTCATGTTCTACATGTGTAATGAAATATGTGTTGGATTTGGAAGGCCAGGCTGAGCCACTGTCTATTCCACCAGTCAGCGTACCTCTGTTACCTCACTCCCATTAACAGAATGGGTTCCCACAGAGCACATAGCGTGGACCTCATGCATGCTGTAATTTAGCTATGCTCTTTCCATACCAAGTGACCAGGCATAGATCTCCGTAATACTAATCCACTCCCAGTGCCCGACGGACAGGGACAGCTAGAGAGGGAGTCCAAGCACAGACCTCCTCCCTACCCAAGAACCTGTCACCTATCAGGTACCACACCAATGACTGGTTGCTGTTTCTCCTCGTAGTCACTCATGAACCTTTTTCCGTAGTGATGCTGCATATATCCCCCATTATGGTTATTTACCCAAGTTCTTTTGTAGCATGCCTAGACCTCACATGCACCCCTTTGAATAAATTTGAATAAAATTGGCAAAATGTATAACATATAACAACATTCTGTTCCTAACTAAAGATAACTGTGGCTATACCAGGTTATCTGCACATGTGAAGTCTATTAGAAGAAAGTCCAAACTTGACAGTGCTCGAACACAAAAGTCCAGGTTGCAGGGTTCTTCTGACAGTTTGGTATTTGTATTCAGCCCCCTGAATCAATACTTTGTAGAACCACCTTTCACTGCAAGTCTTTCTGGGGATGTCTCTTCCAGCTTTGCACATCTAGAGAGTGACATTTTTGCCCATTCTTCTTTGTGAAATAGCTCAAGCTCTGTCAGATTGGATGGAGAGCGTCTGTGAACAGCAATTTTCAAGTCTTGTCACAGATTCTTAATTAGATTTAGGTCTGGACTTTGACTGGGCCATTCTAACACATGAATATGCTATGATCTAAACCTTTTCAGTGTAGCTCTGGCTGTATGTTTAGGGTCGTTGTCCTGCTGGAAGGTGAACCTCCCCCCAATCTCAAGTCTTTTGCAGACTCTAAAGCCTCGTACACACGATCGGATATCCTATGGATTCTAATCCAATGGTTTTGTCCATCGGAAATCCGATGAAGCTGACTTCCATCAGTCTTGCCTACACACCATCAGTCAAAAAACCGACCGTTCCAAACGCGGTGACATAAAACACTCCGATGAGCCGAGAAAAATTAAGTTCAATGCTTCTGAGCATGCGTTGACTTGATTCTGAGCATGCGTGGGTTTTTTATCCGATGGACTTGCCCATAGACGATCTGAGTTTTCGATCAGTTTTTTAAAACATGATCTATTTTTTAAAACTGATGGAAAAAAGACCGATGGGTCCCATACACGATCGGTTTGTCTGATGAAAACAATCCATCGGACGGTTTTCATCGGTTAAACCAATCGTGTGTACAGGGCTTTACAGGTTTTCTTCTAAGATTGCTCTGTATTTGGCTCCATCCATCTTTCCATCAACTCTGACCAGCTTCCCTGTCCCTGCTGAAGAAAAGCATCTCTGCAAAATGATGCTGCCACCACCATGTTTCACGGTGGGGATGGTGTGTTCAGGGTGATGTGCAGTGTTAGTTTTCTGCCACACATATCATTTTGCTTTTAGGCCAAAAAGTAAAATTTTGGTCTCATCTGACCTTCTTCCACATGTTTGCTGTGTCCCCCACATGGCTTCTTACAAACTGCAAACGGGACTTCTTATGGCTTTCTTTCAACAATAGATTTCTTCTTGCCACTCCTCCATAAAAGCCAGATTTGTGGAGTGAACGACTAATAGTTGTCCTGTGGACAGATTCTCCCACCTGAGCTGTGGATCTCTTCTGCACCTCCAGAGTTACCATGGGCCTCTTGGCTGTTTCTCTGATTAATGCTCTCCTTGCCCGGCCTGTCAGTTTAGGTGGACGGCCATGTCTGTGTAGGTTTTCAGTTGTGCCATACTCTTTCCATTTTTGAGTGATGGATTAAACAGTGCTCTGTGAGATGTTCAAAGCTTTTTTATAACCTAACCCCAGGGCCGCCATCAGAGGGGTACAGGCAGTACACCTGTAAGGGGCCCGGAGGTCCCCAGGGGCCCCGGTGGCAACCCCCCTTTTTTTTGTAAGGGCCCCGGAGGTCCCCAGGGCAATGGATGGCAACCTCCCTTTTTTTTCTTTTTTTATAAAAAAAAAATAAAATAATTTTTTTTACATTTTTTTATTTATTTTATTTCTTTTTTTTTTAATTATTTATTTCTTTATTTTTATTTTTTATTTTTTGTAAGGGGCCCAGAGGTCCCCAGGGGCCCAGATGCCAACCCCCCTTTTTTTTAAAAAAATTACATTTTTTTTGTAAGGGGCCCAGAAGCCCGAGGTCCCCAGGGGCCTGGATGGCAACCCCCACTTTTTTTTGTAAGGGGCCCAGGGGCCCTAAGGTCCCCAGGGCCCCGGATGGCAACCCCCCTTTTTTTATTTTTTATAAAAAAATAATATTTTTATTTTATTTCTTTTTTTTTATTATTATTTTTATTTATTTAGTTATTCTTTGTAAGGGGCCCAGAGGTCCCCAGAGGCCCGGAGGTCCCCAAGGGCCCAGATGGCAACCCCCTGACCTCAATCATTTGCGGCGGCAGCACCCCCCCGCTTCTCAATTCGTGGCAACCCCTCCGGTTCTCTGCTCCAGTGGGCCCATGCCTGAAGCTGTGTAAGGGGCCCCATAATTCCTGATGGTGGCCCTGCCTAGCCCTGCTTTAAAATTCTCCACAATTTTATCCCTGACCTGTCTGGTGTGTTCCCTGGCTTTCATGATGCTGTTTGTTCACTAAGGTTCTCTAACCAACCTTTTAAAGGCTTCACAGAACAGCTGAGAATAAATGACACACAGATGGACTCTATTTACTAATTAGGTGACTTCTGAAGGCAATTGGTTCCACTAGATTTTAATTAGGGGTATCAGAGTAAAGGGGCTGAATACAAATGCACGCCACACTTTTCACATATTTATTTGTAAAACATTTTGAAAACCATTTATTATTTCCCTCCACTTCACAATTATGTGTCACTTTGTGTTGGTCTATCAAATAAAATCCCAATAAAATATATCTACATTTTTGGTTGTAACATGACAAAATATGGAAAATTTCAAGGACCATGAATACTTTTTCAAGACACTGTATACAGTGGGGATCGAAAGTTTGGGCACCCCAGGTAAAAATGTGTATTAATGTGCATAACAAAGCCAAGGAAAGATGGAAAAATCTCCAAATGGCATCAAATTACAGATTAGACATTCTTATAATATGTCAAAAAAAGTTAGATTTTATTTCCATCATTTACACTTTCAAAATTACAGAAAACAAAAAAATGGCGTCTGCAAAAGTTTGGGCACCCTGCAGAGTTAATATCTTGTACTGCCCCCTTTGGCAAGTATCACAGCTTGTAAACACTTTTTGTAGCCAGCCAAGAGTTTTTCAATTCTTGTTTGAGGTATCTTTGCCCATTCTTCCTTACAAAAGTCTTCCAGTTCTTTGAGATTTCTGGGCTGTCTGTCACGCACTGCTCTTTTAAGGTCTATCCATAGGTTTTCAATAATGTTGAGGTCAGGAGATTGTGAAGGCCATGGCAAAACCTTCAGTTTACACCTCTTGATGTAATCCCCCGTGGATTTTGAGGTGTGTTTAGGATCATTATCCATTTGTAGAAGCCATCCTCTCTTTAACTTCAGCTTTTTCACAGATGGCATCAAGTTACCATCCAAAATTTGCTGAAATTTTATTGAATCCATTTTTCCTTCTACTCGTGAAATGTTCCCTGTGCCACTGGCTGCAATACAACCCCAAAGCATGATTGATCCACCCCCATGCTTAACAGTTGGACAGAGGTTCTTCATTAAATTCTGTGCCCTTTCTTCTCCAAACGTACCTTTGCTCATTCCGGCCAAAAAGTTATATTTTAACCTCATCGGTCCACAGAACTTGTTTCCAAAATACCTCAGGCTTGTCTATATGTTCATTTGCAAAGTTCAAACGCTGATTTTTGTGGTGAGGACGTAGAAGAGGTTTTCTTCTGATGACTCTTCCATGAAGACCATATTTGTACAAGTATCTCTTTATAGTGGAATAGTGTACCACAACTCCAGTGTCTGCCAGATCTTTCTGGAGGGATCGTGCAGTCAAACGTGGGTTTTGAATTGCTTTTCTCACAATCCTGCGAGCTGTTCTGTCTGATATTTTTCTTGGTCTTCCAGATCTTGCTTTAACTTCCACTGTTCCTGATGACTGCCATTTCTTAATTACATTCCGAACAGAGGATATTGACATCTGAAAACGCTTTGCTATCTTCTTATAGCCTTCTCCAGCTTTGTGAGCGTCAACTATTTTCAGTTTCAGTTTTCTTGACAACTGCTTAGAAGAACCCATGGTGCTGATTGTTGGGGCAAGGTCAGATGAGTCTGGCCATTTAAAACCTTTGAGATTGACATCACCTGGTCTTCCCAGACGATGATTGAGAACAATCCATGACACTGGCAGGTCTCAGCTTTGCAAAGGGGGCAGTGCATGCTATAAATTCTGCAGGGTGCCCAAACTTTTGCAGACACCATTTTTTTGTTTTCTGCAATTTTGAAAGTGTAAATGATGGAAATAAAATCTAACTTTTTTGACATATTATAAGAATGTCTAATCTGTAGTTTGATGCCATTTGGAGATTTTTCCATCTTTCCTTGGCTTCGTTATGCACATTAATACACATTTTTACCTGGGGTGCCCAAACTTTCGATCCCCACTGCATGCCCGGGTCAGATTTCATGAATGGGTTTTACAACCACTTTAAATATAATTTTCTTTAAACCAGACTTTAGCCCAGGTTCACACTGGGCTGCGAGAGTGAAGCCGTGCGGGTTAAGCTCAACTCGCACGATTTCACTCCCGCTGGTCAGTCCCGATTTCGGCCGCGATTACAAAGACATCTGTGCAGGTTTCTGCACAGATGTCAATGTAAATCGCGGCCAAAATCGCAAAAAGTAGTACAGAAACTACTTTTTGAAATCGGTGCAGCACCGCACATGCGCCGGCGCACCGATTAGGACAGTGCCATTGCCGGTAATTTGCGGCAAATACTGCCGTTTTGACATGCGATTTGACATGCCAAATTGCATGTCAAAACGCACCAGTGTGAACCAGGGCTTAGTGTTAGTTTAACCTCCCTGGTGGTAATCCCGAGTCTGGCTCGGGGTGAATTTTCAGTACCAAAAGCGGTAACCCCGAGCCACACTCGGGATCGCATCGCAGGATCCATGTACAGCTCTTACTTACCTTGTCCCTGGATCCTACGATGTCTCCCCGCTGTGTCTGCGAGCCGTGTGTCCTCCGCGCGATTCACAGTGCCAACTCTGTTCCCTGCGAACGTTGCGACGCACGGGGACGGAGCACGGCGCCAAATTCAAAAACTGAAAAACACACAATACATACAGTACACTGTAATCTTACAGATTACAGTACTGTATCAAATAAATACACATCCCCTTTGTCCCTAGTGGTTTGTTCAGTGCCCTGCATCCAGTTTTATACTATAAATACTGTTCTTTCTGCCTGGAAACTGGAGATTGTCCATAGCAACCTAAAAATGTCAGTTTACGTCAAAAGTGCTTTTAGACCAGCTAGAAAACAGCGATAATAAATTAGAATCACTTGCAGAATTGAGCGATAGCGATTTGTGGGGAAATTCGTCATCAAACACTGAAAGTAATGACAGCGACAATTCTGCAACTGAGCAAATTTCAGTGTTTTTGATTTGATTACATTATTGAATAATTTTTATTATTATTATATTATTATTTGTTATAATTATTTTATAGTTATTTATAATATTATAATTTATGATTTTGTGTTTCAAACTTTATCATACCCGGGATGTCTACTAGACTCTTGTTTGGACAGATTTAGGTGAGTTATTTCTAAGAATTACAGGCCTACTATATAAAACGCCAAATTTCCATGCAAAATAATGGTACCGCTTTCAGCATCAAAAATCTGACATAGTCATACTGCCAGGGAGGTTAATACTGGCAGAGGTAAGAGAACTGGATGAGCTCCTGATGGTCAGGTAACATACTGGTCTCATTATCATTAACCCAGAGTGTATTTTTTTAATTTTAGCACCTTCACCTTTTCTTTTTATCTAACTGAACTAGACTTGTGAATTCACATACTATATTTAGTCTGTGATTTTTTTTTAGTTAATCTTATAAGTACAAGTGAGAAGAATAGTGTTCTCTCTACCACGGTTGGACAGGAATTCATGTTTTTCAGAAAAATGATTTCCATGTAGTGCCAACATCGTCTGCGCCTCTGTCAGAATGTCCCTATTACAAATCTCAGACATACTGTTTCTATGGGCTGGTATGGTTTGTATCCTCTAACTCAGTGGCTCTCAACCTTTCTAGTGCTGTGACCCTTTGATAAAATAAGCATAAGCTTATGCTGCACCCCACATTGCTTTTATCCTTTATTTTGTGATCACTTTTATTGTCTTATGTCTGTAAGACAAATTTTATTCAATAAACCCCCCATTGGTTTTATTGACCTGCACCATCTGGAGTTTTTTCTTTTCTCCCACCCTTGTGTTCATCCTGGATTGACTCGGAGCCTATATGATCGGAGGAGTTTCCATCGTGTGAGTGGTTCCAATCATCCTGTTGGAGTCGGTCTGAAGTATCTAGGAGATCCAGTTTCATCATTTCTGGTCACGGTGACCACCAAGCTCGATTGACCCACTGTCGTACGACAGGTGGGTCCACCATCTGTGGTAAGAGTACCCAACTTTATTAACTGTGCCTTGTATTGTGAATCCCACCATCTACATTGGGGCCCTTCTGCCAGTTTATGCTGCGGTGGTGTTGTCCATGAAAAGACATCCATTCCAATTGCACATATATTATTTTGGACTTCCTTTGTTCATTCATTACAGTTTTTTATAACCCCCAGGTGTTACACTCTTCCACTCATATGGAGGACAGCTCATATGTGAGATCATCCATTGGAGTGGGTTATTTATGAACTTTATTCACTGGTTTACTAGCACAAAGTGTATATCAGTTATCCACGTGTTTTTGAGTTGCTTTCAGCAGCCTTTCATAATTATTTTTCACATTTATAGCGCTGCACTATTTTTGTCCACATTTGCTTTATACTTTGTTTGTTTGAGTGTCAGCAGCTTATATATCTGTTGGTTTAGCGCAGTTTTTTCACCTTATATTTTCATAGGTAGGGTGTAGCAAGATGGCGGTGACGGCATTGAATGTGACGAGCGCACGCTCGTCGTAGTCGATGACGTCGCCGCGTTCGCTCCATTCAAAGAACCGCGGGTTCTTTGAATCGAGCGTGTGTACACTCGGCCGGGACAAGTTTCTTGTCCAAGAATCTCATCAAGAAAAACGACAAGTTTTTTCATGACGAGATTCTCAGCCGTGTGTACGAGGCCTCACACTTTGTTCTCTTTTCTTTCCCTTTTATCTCTCTCTGTCTATCCTAATTTCTTTTCCCCCATCCCTCTCTCTAGCTGTCTTTCTCTTATTCTTTCTCTCCCTTTTTCTTTGTTCCTCCCGCTCTTTTCCTCTCCCTTCCCTGTATTCTCTATTTTTATCCCTTCTTCTACTCCTTGGGGGGGGGGGATGGGGCGAGTGGCAGGGAGTTGGGATGAGTGGCAGTGTTGGTGGGGGTGGGATGAGTGGCAGTGCTGGCGGGGAGTTGGGATGAGTGGCAGTGCTGGTGGGGGGTGGGATCAGTGGCAGTGCTGGCGGGGAGTTGAGATCAGTGGCAGTGCTGGCGGGGAGTTGGAATGAGTGGCAATGCTGGGGGGAGTTTTGATCGGCCAACTTAGGTGCTCTTGATCAAGGTCATCTGCTGATCAGAGAACTGTAGTAAGGACTTTTAATGGCAACTATAATCACAGGTAGTGTTACTCACTGTGTCTCCAACTTTGTGGTGTCTCGTAGCAGTGACCTATGCAGAAATCAGGAGATAGGGTCCCCTCCAGCCCCTCCCACTTCACATTCCTCACCAGTCAGCTGACCTCTAGTCTCTGCCCCCCAGCCATGCCATGAACTGAATGGGCGGCTGTGAAGAGGCATGCAAGAAAAAGTGCAGAAAACTCTTAAATGCTTACTTACAGTGTTTTTCCTTTCCATAAATTATTCACTTGCAATGTGCCTTTGAACATACTAGAAAATGTGACTACTCCAGGAATAGTCAATTCCCTCACACTGCCCCCTCCCTCCTTGAAGGTAATTTTTTTTTTGGGGCCGCATATTTCTGTATCTTTAATTGTGCTGGTAGCGTGCTGCGGGGCACCCTCCCAGCACAGAGACCAGGGTCTCCCTGAGAGCCCCGGGCCCCATACTAACGATCGGGACCCGGAACTTCCAATTCCGGGTCACCTGATCGCAGTGATAGTCTCTGATAGTCACTGTGAAGCCCGCCCCTGTGTTTTTTCTCTCTGAATGAGGGGGAGAGATAAATTGTATCTCTCTAATGTATCTCTCTCTCTCCTTGCAAAGAGAAAAAAAACAGTGGTGTAAAAATAATAATAATAATAATAATATTAATAAAAAAATACAAAGAAATACCTAGATCAAGGTTTGATCTAGGTCAGTGCCAGAGTTAGTTTCTGAGTCAAGGTTAGGTTCAAATTTAAGGCCTCATGCCCACGGACATCTTTACAGCCACTTTTATGAGCGTTTTTTGCAGCTTAGAAACGGCTCTGCATGTTAGCCTATGGCCTCATGCCCACCATGACGTTTTTGAGCTGTAAATGGCATAGGCGTTTTTAAGCTGCAAAAAAACCCCAGGACCAGTGCGTTCTGAAGCTCCAGCGTTAGAGCTGTAAAGACGTCAGACGCCGGCAAAGGGTGTAAAAACGCGATGTAACGAGGCTTAACGCTGTGTTAAGCCTCGCCCGGCGTTTCTTTCTCTATTCCAAATCAATGGTTCCCTATGGGAGCCCATTGATTTGAATAGAGGTCGCACCAGAAGTCGGATCAAGATGATCCGACTTGCGGGGCGACTCATGTGCAGAGAATTTTGAAGGGGAAGCCCACGAAAATTAAAAAAAAAAATGCGTGAGGTTCCCCCTCAGGACGATACCAGACCCTTCGGTCTGGTATGGATCTTGAGGGGGAACCCCCACACCAAAAAAAAAAAATTGTCACGGGGTTCCCTCCCAGGATCCATACCAGACCCTTATTCGTGCACGCAGCCCGGCCGATCAGAAAGGGGGGGCGAGCGTACCAGGCCGCATGCCCTCAACATGGGGGGTGGGTGCTTTGGGGCAGGGGGGCGCCCTGCGGCCCCCCCCCACCCCAAAGCACCTTGTCCCCATGTTGATGGGGATAAGGGCCTCTTTCCGACAACCCTGGCCGTTGGTTGTCGGGGTCTGCGGGCGGGGGCTTATCGGAATCTGGTGTCTGTACTAGCTTTACAGACCGTTTTTTAAAACGTCCATAGGCATGAGGCCTTAAGTCATGTCAGTATTTTTTTGGGGCATGATTTTTTTAAATTAGTATCAGTGTCAGTCAGTGTCAGTGCATTTAAGTTAGGATAAAAAAAAAAAAAAAGCAAAATGCGCACTATTGTTTCTGGGCTGTACTACGAGTACAAACAACCATTTACATACACATATGTGGTATCGCTGCGATCTTCAGGAGTAGAAAAATTCATTTTGGGTTGTACTTTGGTGGGAGGTTATGGTAGTAGCAAGAAATATACAGCTAAATAAAATTAAAAAAAAAGTTATTTTTTTTACTATTTTGGGCCAGTTTTCCTTTGATAATAAAAAAAGCAGGAGATATCCATTACCATTTACTCCCAAATGAAAGCTTAATTTGTCCTGAAAAACACATGGTATAATCCACCTGAATACACAAAGTAGTTGTGATGATATGTACGGTTTTACTAACACATGTAAAAGTTGCAAAACTGTGCTTAGGCATTAACATTTGTTTTACCCTTAGATGTGAAGGGGTTAAAGTGTATGCTACCCTAAATATTTATTTTTCTATGTGTGTATTCACATATGTGTATTTTACAAATCATAGTCTCTATCATTTTCATTTACTTCTTCCATCTAAAGTACCTGGCTGGTCTTGCCAGTTATCTTTCTTCCTTGTTTTAAACTCACCACTCAATGCACAGAAGCTGATCTATTCCTGTGTTGTCAGTTTTCTCCCATTGACTGGCTATTCACAGGTACAGGACACTGTGCAGATACACAGCATGTCTGTATTTTTACAACTACCACGCCCCCTGACCAATCACAGCCTGCCTCTGGCACACAACCCCTCCCAATCACAGCCTGCCTCTTACACATGCCCCCTGCTCAAGCACAACCTGCATCTTGCCTCAGGCAGAACAGACTGTGCAAAACAGGCACACTGTGTGTCTGCACAGTGTCCTCCAACCCAGTCCTCCACTAACAGGAAGAAAAAATGCAGGGTCACAAGAAATAATTTTTTAATCTTGTAAAAAAGATAAGAAATATCATGTTTTAAGCTAAGCAAAAGCCGTTATAATGCCTGTATAGTCATAACAGTATTAGGCTGCATTTACACTACAGCGTTTTGAATTGTGGGCAGATTTGCCGGGGATCTGCCCACGATTTGACAGTGCTGAGGTGTGAATGACAAAACGCGGGATTTGCATTTAAGATGCCATTTATTTGAATGACACCTCAACTCGTGGTGCGGGTCTGCCCCGATTGTCGCGCGATAAAACGTGCTGCGCTCGCGGCAACCCGCATCACAGGACGCATTTCACCCAAAAATAGTTCAAGAGCTACTTTTGGGCGATTTGAGGTGTCATTCAAATGAATGGCATCTTGAATGCAAATCACGTGTTTTGTCATTCACTCCTCGGCGCTGTGAAATCGCGGGCAGATCAGGGGCAAATCTGCCCGCGATTCAAAACACTGTAGTGTGAATGCAGCCTTAGGGTTCATTGACATCAGGTGCAGTGGGACTGCCTTGGGTGGCTATTCAAAATGCCTTGTCTCCTGTGTCCCTGGCTCACATCACTAGATTGCGGTGCTGTGCAGGCGGTGTGTAAGGGATGTTTAAATTTCTTGTAAAAGAAATAAAAGTGATCAAAAAAATGAAAGGGGCAGTGTGTAAAAAAATTTCAAAAAATAATAATATATATATTTTTTAAAAGTGCCCCCTCCCTTTGTGCTCGCACGCAGAAGTGAACATATATGTAGGTTGTGCTCGCATATGTAAACGGCGTTCAAACCACACGTTAGTTATCGCAGTAAACGTTAGAGCAAGAGCAATAATTCTAGCACAATACCTCCTCTATAACTCTAAACTGGTAACCTGTAAAAAAAATTAAAGTGTAGCCTATGGAAACTTACCGAAGTTTGGCGCCATTCTATGAGCGTGCACGATTTTAAACTGTGACATGTTAGGTATCCACAGTACTTACTTTGTGTAACATCATCTTTCACATTATACAAAACAATTGGGGTAAATATTGTGTTTTGTTTTTTTTTTTTTACCCAAAAAAATACGTTTGAAAAATTGCTGCACAAATTCCTTGTGACATAACAAATTGCAATGATCGCCATTTTATTCTCTAGGGTCTTTGCTAAAAAATATATATATATATTTATAATGTTTGGGAGTTTTGAGTAATTTTCTAAAAAAAAATTATGATTTTTACATGTAGGAGAGGAATGCCAGAATTGGCCCAGTATGAAAGTGGTTAAAAGAAAAAAGGTGAACAATGCAATGTTCTGAGATTGGTGCATCGGCACTGCAGCGGTCCCACCAGACTGCACCGCCACACCAGATGTTGCATTGTAATGCAGTGGCTGGTGTGAATGAACCCTTATGCCCTGTACACACGATCGGATTTCCGATGGAATAAAATCCGATGGAATTTTCCGTCGGAATTCCGATGAAGCTGACTTCCATCAGTCTTGCATACACACTGTCAGACTAAATTCTGACCGTCCAAAACGCGGTGACGTAAAACACTTGATTCTGAGCATGCGTGGATTTTTCTCCAATGAAAATTTAAAACATGTTCTATTTTTTTACACCGATGGAAAAAAGTCCGATGGGGCCCACACACGATCGGAATTTCCGATAAAAAAAGTCCATCTGACTTTTTTCATCGGAAAAAACGATCGTTTGTACAGGGGCATTATGCCCCGTACACGCGATCGGTTTTCCCGTCGGAAAAAAGTTGGATGGTTTTTCCGATGGAATTCCTCTAAAGCCTGCCTTGCATACACACGGTCACACAAAAGTTCGGTGAACTTTTGACTGCCAAGAACGCAGTGACGTAAAAGACTACAACGAGCCGAGAAAATTAAGTTCTTTGCTTCCGAGCATGCATCGATTTGTTTCTGAGCATGTGTCGGAATTTAGCGCGTCGGGATTTGCACACACGAACGAAAATTCCGTACACGGTCAGGATTCCCGACCAAAAGCTCTCATCAGACTTTTTCCAACAGGAAAACTGATCGTGTGTACGGAGCATTAGAAAGTGTCTATAATGTTGTATGTGGGAAGTAGGGCTGAGCTCTTTACTAATGTAAAGAGGCCCTTCTTCCACTTCCACCAATGTAAGGGGGTGTTCTTACACCGATGTAATAGATCCCTTCTTTTACTGACCCCAAGGCACTTCTGCATACATATATATTTTAAATATTCTTTTTTTTTGTTCTTCCCCTCTCCCACCCCCCCCCCCCCCTCCACGGGATAGGGGGTTTCATATGAATATTTAAATTAATATGGATTTTCTGATTTGTTTATATTTTGTACTCATATATGTTTATTAACATTAGGTATTCAGTTAGACGCTAAGAGACAGAAGTCCTGAAGAAGCGCCTGTGACTGTGCAACGCGTAGGCAATTTCCACTGTCTGACTATCAACCTAACTTGTTTTTAGATATGTAGGCTTTATGCTGCCCCTATGATGTGATATGTCTACTTTTAGCATTTTGTAATAAGCATATGACTTTTTATATAAATATCATCATCGTTCAATGCCCTTATTTTTACCTCTTCCTTCTTGGAATATTATTAGTTGTAATGGATGTGTGTATGGGAGACTCATGCAACTTGAAGAAAGCAGCCTTACAGTGATCATTAATGGGATATTTGTGACAGATACAACAACGTTGAGTAATGCCGCGTACACACGATCGATTTTCTCGACGGTGAAAACACCGTTGAGAAAATCGATGGGAAAAATGAGGAATGGCTTGTTCCCCTACACACGGCCGTTTTTCCCGTAATTTTTTCTCTTGGTCGAGAAAAACGACCGTGTGTGGGTTCCCTGGCAGTGTTTCCCTATGGGAAAACTGCCACGAAAAAAAATGTCGTGAATCACGACGAGAAAAATTAGAGCATGTTCTAATTTTTCTCGTCGTGATTAATGCCGTTTTTCTCGTTGGGGAAAAATGACCAAAAGTCCACACACGGTTGTTTTTCTCTTCAAAAGAGAAAAAATTTCATTTTTCCCGACGAGAAAAATGGTCGTGTGTACGCGGCATAAGAGTTTGTGGTTGTCGGATGCTTACAATTACAGAAAGTAACTGTAAAGCCTCGTACACACGGCCGGTTTTCTCGGCAAGAAAACTGCTGGGAGAGCTTTTTGCCGAGAAAACCGTTCGTGTGTATGGTTTCTCGTCGGGAAAACTGCCGGGAATCTCAACGAGAAAAATAGAACCTGCTCTCTATTTTTTCATCGGGATTCTCGTCGGCCTGTTTCCCGACGAGAAAACCGTGAGTCTGTATGCTTACCTGTCTCCAGGTAAACCCGCGCATGCTCGAAAAGACTTTGACGCATGAGCGGTAGAATACAAGGTTAGCGTAGGGTGAAGCAAGATGGCGGCGACGGCATTGAATGTGACAAGCGCATGCTCGTCGTAGTCGATGACGTCACCGTGTTCTTGCCATTCAAAAGAACGGCGGTTCTTTTGAATGTGCGTGTGTACACTCGGCGAGCAAGGCAAGCTTGCCAGGAATCCCGTCGAGAAAACCAATGTTTTTTTTTTTTGACGGGATTCTCGCCCGGGTGTACAGGGCTTTACTTTTTTGCACAGTTTTTTCAACCTCACCATTAAGCTATAATTTATTTTTCTCCGTAGACAGAGGGAATAGTTATTTTATGTTTATACTGTTTTGTACCATCGATAGGGCAATGCAGAATATTTCCATGTGTGCTAGGATTAATTTGATTATTGTAATTTTTCTTTTAAAGGGGTTGTAAAGGTAAATTTTTTATTTTCCAAATAGGTTCCTTTAAGATAGTGCATTGTTGGTTCACTTACCTTTTCCTTAGATTTCCCTTCTAAAAGTTTTTTTTCTTTGTCTGAATTTCTCACTTCCTCAGTAAACTTCACACCATCATCCGAGTGGTGTGGAGTCATCCAGAACAGCTTACTGAACAGCTTACTGAGGAGGAACAGGAAGTGAGAAATTCAGACAAAGAAAACAGAGAAAAAAAACATTACCTTTACAACCCTTTAAAAGAAAAATTACAATAATCAAATTAAAAAAAATTACCTTTACAACCCCTTTAAATTAATTATATAATTTAATTATGATATGATTATACACATATAAATATTTAGGGTCATCGGTGAATTACCTGCAAGGAGTTTGCATGCATGGGTTTCCTCAGGGTGCTCTGTTTTCCTCCCACACTCTAAACACGTGCTGGTAGGTTAATTGGTCCCTGACTATATTGGCCTTAATTTGGCCTTAATATGCATGCCACTAAAATTGTCAGCACTATATAAATACCTAGAATACGAAAAAAAAAAAAAAATATATATATATATATATATATATATATATGTATATACACACACCAGTCACTTTATTAGGTACACCTTGCTAGTACAGTGTTGGACCCCATTTGGCTTCAGAACTGCCTTCATTCTTCGTGGCATAGATTCAACAAGGTGTTGGAAACATTCCTCAGAGATTTTGGTCCATAGTGACATGATAGCATCACACAGTTGCTGCAGATTTGTTGGCTGCACATTCATGATGCGAATCTCCCATTTCACCATATCCCAAATGTGCTCTATTGGATTGAGATCTGGTGACTGTGGAGGCCATTGGAGTGCAGTGACCTCATTGTCATGTTCAAGAAACCAGTGGTGAGATGATTTGAGCTTTGTGACATTATCCTGCTGGAAGGAGCCATCAGAAGATGGGGACACTGTAGTTATAAAGGGATGGACATGGTCAGCAACAATACTCAGGTAGGCCGTGGTGTTTAAACAATGCTCAGTTGATACTAAGGGGCCCAAAGTGTGCCAAGAAAAATTCCCCCACACCATTACACCACCAGCCTGAATCATTGACACAAGGCAGGATGGTTCCATGCTTTCATGTTGTTTACAGCAAATCCTGACCCTACCATCTGAATGTCGCAGCTGAAATCGAGACTCATCAGACCAAGCAATGTTTTTCCAATCTTCTATTGTCCAATTTTGGTGAGCCTTTGTGAATTGTAGCCTCAGTTTCCTGTTCTTAGCTGACAGGAGTAGCACCCGCTGTGGTCTTCTGCTGCTGTAGCCCATCAGCTTCGATGTGTTGTGCGTTCAGAGATGGTATTCTGCATGACTTGGTTGTAACGAGTGGTTATTTGAGTTACTGTTGCCTTTCTATCATCTGGAACCAGTCTGCCTCTGACATCAACAAGGCATTTTTGTCCACACAACTGCCGCTCACTGGATATTTATTTCTTTTTCAGACCATTCTCTGTAAACCCTAGAGATGGTTGTGTGTGAAAATCCCAGGAGATCAGCAGTTTTTGGAATACTCATACCAGCCCGCCTGGCACCAACAACCATGCCATGCTCAAAGTCACTTACAGTGGATATAAAAAGTCTACACACCCTTGTTAAAATGTCAGGTGTCTGATGTAAAAAAAATGAGACAAAGATAAATTATTTCAGAACTTTTTACACCTTTTAATGTGACCTATAAACTGTACAACTCAGTTGAACAACAAACTTAAATATTTTAGGTGGAGGGAAGTAAAAACTAAAATAATATGGTTGCATAAGTGTGCACACCCTTAAACTAATACTTTGTTTTAAGCACCTTTTGATTTTATTACAGCACTCAGTCTTTTGGGATCTTTGTCTGAACTGCAGGGCTGTGGTGGGAGTGTGGAGTGACTGGACAGTAAGGCTCCATGTACACAGAAGCTGATAAACTGCAGTTAATGGGCGTTTTGGCGTTTTTTTTAAAAGCCCATTAACTGCACTCTATGTTAGCCTATGTGTTCATGTACACATAACGTTTTTTAGCTTTAATGAGCAGTGGAGTTAATGGGCTTTTTTCTGAACGCAGGAAATTTGCGTTCAAAGTGCCGTTTTTCGGCAGAAAAAAAACGCAAAACGCCGAAAAACGCTCATAAACGCTCATAAACGCTCATAAATGCTCAAAAAACGCTCAAAAACGCTGGCCGCGAGCGTTTTTTGGTCCATTGAAAATTTTTTTTTTTTTTTTTTTTTTTTAAAGCTAAAAAAAGCTACACTGAAAAACGCTAATAAAAGCTAGTAAAAAAAACGCTGATAAAAGCTAGCTTTTTCTGCTGCTTTAAAAACGGCCGTTTTTGAGCTTCTGTGTACATGGAGCCTAATTAGGAGACAGCGCTCTGCCTAGGATTGTATGACTAAGCTCTGGGACCCTACCAGCCGGACTCCGCCAATGACAAGTCATGCATCATGGTGTTAAAGGCATATAGTGGGGATTGTAAGCAGAAAATGTGCAACTGACGTTCCTCAACACCTGGAGCCTGATTGTGGAGGAAGATATCGATTACTGATCTGTTATTTAGAGACCCTTGGCGGGGGAAACAGCCACAGGCGGGTGTGATCTCTTTCATTAGGGATCCATACTAGTCGGTAAGGAGATTTGATATTGAAGGTGGAGGACTCCATTCTTTACAAGTGTCACACACTTTTCTTGGGTGTTTTGGAGTGTGAAGTCACTATTTTTCACCTGGAGGAACTTTTCAACAGTGCCCTTTAAGAAAAACAACTTTTGAACTTCAACATTTGTTTATTTAAGATCATTGCTTCAATTTTTCTTGGACACTTTGCAGGATGTGTCACATTAATTTTCACTGTCATTTGAGTGTCAGATGGTTACTATCACAGGTCACCAGGTTATATTGTCATCATATATTTTTCATTTATATAGGATGTGGGCATTATCAACCGTGTCACTAACAATAGTTAACCAATAGGTGTCAGGATAGTGCCTATATTACGCAGCGTAACTGTTACCTATTTACAATATCTTTATTTGTGTATATCCACATTTTTAGTTGCAGCAGCGCCCACTTTTTATCATTAGTGGTGTTATTTTATATTTTTTTCACATTCTGACTTGCGCAGTATTTTCTTTACACACTTTTGGGATATGAGTCTATCAGCACGGCACATCTTGACTTGGCAATATTTGCCCACTCTTCTTTGCAAAAACACTCCAAATCTGTCAGATTTGCACAGCCCTCCTCAGATCACCCCATAGATTTTCAATGGGATTCAGGTCTGGGCTCTGGCTGGCCCATTCCAAAACTTTAATCTTCTTCTAGTGAAGCTGTTCCTTTGTTGATTTGGATGGATGATTTGGGTCGTTGTCTTGCTGAAAGATGAAGTTCCTCTTCATGTTCAGCTTTCTAGCAGAAGCCTGAAGGTTTTGTGCCAATATTGATTGGTATTTGGCACTATTCATAATTCCCTCTACCTTGACTAAGGCTCCTGTTCCAGCTGAAGAAAAACAGCCCCAAAGCATGATGCTGCCACCACTATGCTTCACGATGGGTATGGTGTTCTTTTGGCGATGTGCAGTGTTTTTGCCTCAAACCCATCTTTTGGAATTATGGTCAAAAAGTTCAACCTTGGTTTCATCAGACCATAAAATATTTTGCCACATGCTTTTGGGAAACTTCAGATGTGTTTTTGCAAAATTTAGCCGGGCTTGGATGTTTTTCTTCTTAAGAAAAGGTATTCCATCTTGCCACTCTACCCCATAGCCCAGACAGATGAAGAATACGGGAGATTGTTGTCACATGTACCAACCAGCCAGTACTTGCCAGATATTCCTGCAGCTCCTTTAATGTTGCTGTAGGCCTCTTGGCGGCCTCCCTGACCAGTTTTCTTCTTGCCCTTTCATCAATTTTGGAGGAATGTCCAGTTCTTGGTAATGTCACTGTTGTGCCATATTTTCTCCACTCGATGATGACTGTCTTCACCAGGCCCGGACTGGGACAAAAAATAGGCCTGGGCAATTTAGGCTGGGCAGCCAATTTTCCAACAACCGCCCGTTCGCAAGGGCGGTTGGTGACGGAATAATCACGCAGTCGGTCCTCCACACTGTAATGTAATGGGGCACTGTGATATAAAGGGGACTGCACTGTAATGATTACAGTCCCCCTTTACAGTGCAGTTCCCTTTTCATCACAGTGCCCCTACCAATCACAGCCCCCCGTCACAGTGCCCCTTGCAGTCATGCCCCCCTCCTTTTTCTCTGTAATCACAGTGGCCCCTTTTACTCTCTGCCTCCCCTGCACAGTCCTACCTTTGGCAGGGCAGAGGCAGGATTCAGCCTGTGTGTCCTCTACTGGCTCTTCCACCCTTCCAACAATGTCATCCTATCAGCAGAGTAGGGGGCGGGAGGAGCTGGAGATCTGCACAGAGAGCGTGAGTCTTTTCTTATCAACAAGCGGGTAATCACCCGTTTGTTAATATGATCCAGATCTCCAGCTCCTTCCGCCCCTACTCTGCTGATAGGATGACATTGTATGAGGGGTGGGAGAGCCAGTAGAGGACACACAGGCATGGCCGCATAGTATCCCCCTCTCTCAAGCACTCTGTATATCAGATCTATGTAAATAGATCACTCTCTCAAATAATGATGGGGTTGGCTTTAAATGCTATAATCATTCTAATTGTACCTTCCCCTGTATATATATACATATTGAACCTGTATGACCATTGATTAGGTCCTTCTGTACCCAGGCTTTGTTCTCTTCCTTTTTCATCTATAATATTTTAGGTTTTACCATTTTTCTTTTTTCCCTCTTTCCGGTTTTTTATTCTTCATCTTCTTTCATTTTTTTCCTTTATTTATTATTATTTTTTATTTATCTTTTTTTCCTTTTCTTTTCTTAATTATTTATATTTCTTTTATATTTATTATTTTTATTTTATTTTTATATTTATAATTATTTTTATTTATTTTTTCACACTTTATTTATTTTTATTTTTATTACTTAGGTCATTTTCTTTACTTGTTTTTTTTTAAGTTCATTTTCCAACATTTTTCTCAGTTTCACCTTATCTTCTTAATTTGTCTATTTTCCCACTCATTTCTTCCTTTTTTACTATTCTAATTTCTCTATCTTTATTCTTTTTTATATTTCACTTGTATTTTTTTCTTATTTTCCTCTCCTTTGTCTCTTTTTTCCTTTATTCTCTCTTTCTCTTTATATATCCCCCCTTTTTTTCTATCTGTTCTTCTTCTTTCCTTCCCCTTTTCTTCCACCTTTCTTATCTAATTTTTGCTGCCATTCATCTTTTTCTATTTACACTTTCCTCTGTCCTCCATTACTCCTTGGTCTGCCTTTTCTCGTTTACCTGTTTTCCTTCTGTGTCTCCTTTCCTTGTATGCACTCCCGATTTTACTGTCTCCTTCACGTTGAATGGAAGTAATCTGCCTAGGTGGGCGGGGTCTCTTGACGTCATCCGTTTCCATGACATCAGCGGCCCCAGCCCTGGCAGGGTCCCGTTGCCTAGCTATCGCCGGCCACAGCGCGCATGTGCGGACAGCGATCGCTGTTTTAATTGGATCCGACCTGCTGCCTAGCAACCACGGATCTCTGCACTCACACAGCGT
This sequence comes from Rana muscosa, assembly GCA_029206835.1. Classification (NCBI taxonomy): domain Eukaryota; kingdom Metazoa; phylum Chordata; class Amphibia; order Anura; family Ranidae; genus Rana; species Rana muscosa. The sequence continues at coordinate 114,333,800 of CM055127.1, forward strand.
GAGTCACGCTGTTCCGTGTACAGATCTCCGGCTCCTCCCGCCCCTGCTCTGCTGATAGATGACATCGTTGGCAGGGCAGGAGAGCCTGGAGAGGAGACACAGGCACGGCCGCACAGCGGGAGGTGAGCGGCGACCCCGGCCTGTGTTACCCCTCTCCAGGCTGCGGTCGCCACTTACCTCCCGCTGTGCGGCCTGGTCATCAACAGGCATCGGACCACGGCCCCGAGGTTGAGCCTGTGGCCCGGCCCACCGGGCAAATGGCCGGTGTGCCCTATGGCCAGTCCAGGCCTGGTCTTCACTGTGTTCCATGGTATATCTAATGCCTTGGAAATTCTTATGTACCCTTCTCCTGACTGATACCTTTTAACAATGAGATCCCTCTGATGCTTTGGAAGCTCTCTGCGGACCATGGCTATTGTTGTAGGATGCGACTAAGAAAATGTCAGGAAAGACCTACTAGAACAGCTGAACTTTATTTGGGGTTAATCAGAGGCACTTTAAATGATGGCAGGTGTGTACTGACTCCTATACATGAGTTTGAATGTGATTGCTTAATTATGAACACAGCTACATCCCCAGTTATAAGAGGGTGTGCACACTTATGCAACCATATTACTTTCGTTTTTTATTTTTACTTCCCTTTCAATTTAGTTGTCCAGTTTATAGGTCACATAAAAGGTGGAAAAAGTTCTGAAATTATTTATCTTTGTCTAATTTTTTTTACATCGCAGAAACCCGACATTTTAACAGGGGTGTGTAGACTTTTTATATCCACTGTAAATCCCCATTCTTCCCCATTCTGATGCTCAGTTTCAACATCAGCGAGTCGTCTCCACCACGTTTAGATGTCTAAATGCATTGAGTTGCTTCCATGTGATTGGCTGATTAGCAATTTGTGTTACCAAGCAATTGAACAGGTGTACCTAATAAAGTGGCCGGTGAGTGTATATGTATTGTATAATAATGTGCGTGGGTGTGTATGTGCACAAACACATAGGGGGTTATTTACGAAAGGCAAATCCACTTTGCACTACAAGTTCAAACTACAAGTGCAAAGTGCACTTGAAATTGCACTGAAAGTGCAGTCGCTGTAAATCTGAGGGGTAGATCTGAAATGAGGGGAAGCTCTGCTGATTTTATTAACCCATCATGTGCAAGCTAAAATGCTGTTTTTTATTTTCCTTGCATGTCCCCCTCGGATCTACAGCGACTATACTTCCAAGTGCACTTTCAGTGCAATTTCAAGTGCACTTTGCACTTGTATTTTGCACTTGTAGTGCAAAGTGGATTTGCCTTTCGTAAATAGAACTAAGCTAAAGTGTAAAAATCCAATGCATATTTCCATACATTCATGCAAAGTGTAAATTAATTGCCAACTGATGGCAACCTGTGAAAGATGGAATTATGACTTCAGCTATACATCACATAATTCTAATTGTGAAAGGTGATTCTAGGACACAGAAATTGTTAATGTTCACACTGAGACTGAATAGACACGGTCATTAATAATTGTATAGAATATGATGATTTAGGAAAAGGAAGGAATTATGTGCTTGGGTTCATACAATACAAAGTACTTAAATGCTTCCTATTTTATACTGTGTAAGACATGGGTCTATTCTCAATTTATATAAAACAGAGATCTCCAGCGATCCTGGACTTTGCTGCTGGGACACACCATTGTGATGGTACTTGGGGTGAAGGCACTGCAGGTAAATCTTCCTGCACATCCACATTATTGCAATCCATCATTTATTATCAGCTGATTGGTGCTGTTTGTGCAGCATTGCAAGGCTTCTAGGTAACCACTTGCAGTCATATTCAATTAATTGTGTTGCTAATGGGAGTTGCAAAATGTGTCAGGTTAACATTTCAGTAGCTCCTAAAATCTTTAAAGAACAAAATGACAATAGGAAGGCGAAAAGAGATACTGGATGCACCAATCACACTGTACATAGCACCATATACCATGTAGTCATAGGTGTGTGCAGGGGGTGTGCCTGGGCACATCCTAATCACCCCGTGCGGTGCAGATTTCCCCTGCTGATATTTTACCACAGCTCTTAAAAACATTTGTAAAAAAGAATAAAAAAATATTAATAAAATCGTAAAAAAATTATACAAAAATTAAAAAATGTAAATAAATAACTTCTGACACCATCCACTGCCCTATTGACACCAACCTATGCCCTACTGACATGCCCACTGCTCTTCTGACACCATCCATCCATTTTGAAATGTTTACATTTATTTAACGTGTGTATATGTATATAAATATATATATATTAGGGCTGTGGAAATTAACTATTAATTCCTCGATTAATCGATTAATTTTTTTGATCGATCAAAATTCTTTTGATCGGTACTCACCTCTCCGCCAGCTTCCGGGTCTTCAGGGAGTTCCGTCGGAGATCCGGTGACATCACGGACACCGGCGGGGCTTGCCCTGTCCATCTGAAGGGTTCCTTTGCTGTGCCTTCATATCTGCATGCTGGCGGGACCTTACTGTCTGCCACACGCAAGGGCTGTTACACTTCCCTCTATCACTTCCCTCTATCAACCTGGGATTCTACAGCCATCCACTGGGAGTTGTGATAGTTCCCTTCACGGAACATCTACATGCCGACGGACTGATGTTAACCCCTCCTCATCTGGATTCAGCAGTGGTATCGTTGTACACATTTTTATACCAGTATCATACTTAGCTACATATTTTCATGACTGCTTTTGCTACCGTTTGTTATTACTCGCACCATTTTTACAGTTTATGTAGCTACATCGATTTTATCTCCAGTGCAATATTTATTTTGTTACCTACTTGAAGACTATAAAAGTTTTAATGCTATTCCCATCAACAGCTGCCTTTGTGTGTTTTTTTGTATCCTGCTATCCATTTTTCCAGTGGTTGGTAGCTGCACTGGGAATCAGCCTGCAAGGAGATCAGCTAAAAGTAGTTGGATCTGTATGTGCGTTATAATCAATAGATTAAAAAAAAAAATTGATTAATCGAACACGAAAATTTTAATCAGAAACAGCCCTAATATATATATATATATATATATATATATATATATATATATATACATATATATACACTGTGGTAATGTTCTCCCATTTATACCAGGTTCCCTCTTAGTTCTGCAGGTTTCTTCCATAGCCAGGTAGGAAGGTTAACCAGCTTTTACCGAAATCTAGGACATGTGTGTGCCTTTAAACAGCACTAGGCTTATTAGATTGAAGCTTTGGTTCTAAAAATTATATATTCTATAAAGCACTGCAACATTTCGTTTTTGGTATATGAATGGATACTCAAAGTAATAAAAATAGTATTTTTTGGGTTACTGGAGTAAGGTCATTAGACCAGCCCTTTTCAACCGATTTACACCAGAGGAACACTTGAAATACTTTCCAAGTCTCCAGGAATCCTTGCTAAAATTGATTATTCGGGGGTGAGTGGGAAGAACATTTCTTACATTGGTGATCAGTGGAAAGAATGGAGCCATGCAGCTGGCTCTGCCAAGTAACATGGTACCCAGAACTATGCAGGCACCCCCAGATGTAAAGTCGATTAACCACAGCTCAAGGAGGTCCTAGCAACCTCTGGACTCCTGGAGGAACCGTGGTTGAGAATGGCTGCATTAGACTGTAAACTCCTGTGGAGCAGGGATTTATTAGTACGGTTCTGTGTAGCATGTAAAAGACTAAGGACTATGTTGGTGCTATATTAAAAATAAAATGTGTATGTACCTATACACAAGCCATAGGTGTGAGCAGCCCAATGCATTAGGGTGTGCACCCCAAAGCGCAAACACCTATCCGTGTGTATGTGTATATATACTGACAGTGTCATTAGAGCAGTGGGCGGTGTCAGTAGGGCAGAAATTGGTGTCAGTAGGGAAGTTGATGGTGTCAGTAGTTTTTATTTGTATTATTTTATTTTGTATTATGTTTTTACAATTTAATTGTTTTCATTTTTTTTTTTTTTTTTTTAGGAGCCATGTTAGGGTGCTTTGGTGAAGTATCAGGGGTCAAAACAGGAGGAATGTGTGCCACATGGGGTGATTAAGGTGTGCCCAGGCACACCTGGCACACCCTGTGCACATGCCTATGACACAAGCCAATTATAAGAAAATATTTTCTTGATTATGGCAACCTGTGTTCTCAAACCAGTTTGGCAATAAATGCATGCTAAACACATTTCTCTTTTGGCTCTATTTTCTTCCACAGTACAAACTCATCCCCGGGTCAGAAACTGTCCAGCTAAAAATTCTCTGTCCACGTCTAAAGATTTTCACTACTCTGCAAGACTTCTTATATAACATATTAGTCCTATGCTGGCCAACTATGGAACAAAAAAATCTAATGTTTTCCATATCACTTTTAAGGCTTTTTATATAATATATTATAACAAACACTTCCCTTTTTTTCACCTGGGTCAGAAACTGTCCAGTCTGCTAAGAATCTTCTGACCATTTCTGAAGATTTCCATTACTCATTAAGGCTTCTTATATAACATAGTAGACCTATGCTGGCCAATTAATGAACATAATAATTGGAGCTTTTCCATATCACTCTTTAGGGCTTCTTATATATTACATTAGATTTATACTGTGTATACTGACTAATTCTAGAAAATAATAATCAGTTATTTTCCATACCATTCTTTAGGACTTCTTATATAATATATTAGACCTATTTACTGGCGAATGATAAAACATAATACTTTGATATTCCCCATATTACTCTGTAAGGCTTCCTATATAACATATTAGACCTACATACTGCCCAATTATAGAGCCTAATAATTAGATATTTTCCATATCACACTGTAAGGCTTCTTATATAACATATTAGATCTATATACTGTCCAATTATAGAACATAATAACCAGATCTTCTTTATATAGTATGTAAAACTATGTACTATAGGTGTACTCATAGTTAACAGTAACCCATATCACCCAATCAATCAGCTTAGAGCAAAGAGAAAGATGAAAACTAACATTTGATTGGCTGGTGTGGCTTCCAACACTTTGCCCTTTGCCTAAAGATGTTGGTCCTTTCTCTAGAAATCTATTTGGCTGGCTGCAACATTTTGGGCTAACCCTTGCCCATTGCCAAATAAAAGGTCCTGATGCCAATTTGTGACTCCCCCAGTCTTGATGTCCTAAAATGATCTATTATCTCTTGTGTCATCAGTTCCAATTCCCCCCTTCCTTTCCAAATGGCAATTTCTACAATATTTATGGGTGAATGTACATTGGATTTCAGAGTTTAATGAACAAAGTAGCAATTCCAGCAATAAATATTTACACATTGAAAGATATGTAACATTTATCATTTAGACAGACACAGCCTAAAATGATACAATAGGCAAGCTGGAATGCTTTTAGTGGCTGATCAGTGACTGTAAAGTGTAATTCCTGGCTACTATCTGTAAATCACAATGAATGGATGGTTTATGAAATAATAGGGAGCCTGGCAGTGCCCTTACCTGTACCAGTCCAGTCCCCTTTCGTAGTTCCTATCGAAGAAGTGGGGTTCGGTGCCCATGGCTCTCACCTCTGGGTGCACCCTAATAAATTCCAGCACTGCTCTGGTGCCACCTTTTTTAACCCCTACGATGATGGCCTGGGGGAGCCTCTTGTGCCCGTAGCGGAGGGCAGTGGTGGTGCTGTTGGCAGGGGGGTGAGTGTGGTGCTGGCTGGGTTTTGAAGGGGTGCCCGCACTGCCCGTTATTTGGGAAGGTTCAGTATGGTTCCTGCCAGTCCACTCAGTGTACGGTAGATCGGTGCTGGGGGAGGTGGAAGTAGCTCCGGAGGGTTGGCAGAGGGGCATCTTCTGCAGGAGTTTCTTTCCCCCCAGGATCGGAGGGTAAGGTGGGCAGCTGAGTTGCTGGTAGCCTCGGCTGTGCATGCTGGAGTGTGCCCGGAGGAGCAGGTTGTAGCAGAGGAGGGTACAGGACAGGCAGAGGGTACATAGGAAGAGGTATCTCCTGGCCCTTCGGGGGCTCACTCTGGGTGCCATGACTCCATGCACAGGGGCCACATCGTGGCCCCTCCGGGCTCCTGCATGTGTGACTGTCCCGGTGAAGCTGCAGGCAGAGCCCGGCACTGATGGCTGGCACACCCCCTCCGTCTGAGATCAGCTGCTGGAGGAGGGAGGGAGGGCTCACCGGATCCCCCCACCCTGCTCCGACTACTTGGCACACACACCGAGCTGGGTACCGTGCCCTGACACTGCCTGCCACAGCACACAGTGCTCCCAGATATCTTCCCTTCCCTTCACTTTCCGATTTTCGGACCCCCCCCCCCCCATTCTCTACTCGCGTCCCCTGCCTGGTATATCACAGAGCAGAAGCCAGATCTCTGTCCTGCCTGATATTTCACAGAGCGGACCCCAAATCTGTGTCCAGCCTGGTATATCACAGAGCGGACCCCAAATCTGTGTCCAGCCTGATATATCACAGAGCGGACCCCAAATCTGTGTCCAGCCTGGTATATCACAGAGCGGACCCCAAATCTGTGTCCAGCCTGGTATATCACAGAGCAGAAGCCAGATCTCTGTCCTGCCTGATATATCACAGAGCGGACCCCAAATCTGTGTCCAGCCTGGTATATCACAGAGCGGACCCCAAATCTGTGTCCAGCCTGGTATATCACAGAGCAGAAGCCAGATCTCTGTCCTGCCTGATATTTCACAGAGCGGACCCCAAATCTGTGTCCAGCCTGGTATATCACAGAGCAGAAGCCAGATCTCTGTCCTGCCTGATATATCACAGAGCGGACCCCAAATCTGTGTCCAGCCTGGTATATCACAGAGCGGACCCCAAATCTGTGTCCAGCCTGGTATATCACAGAGCAGAAGCCAGATCTCTGTCCTGCCTGATATTTCACAGAGCGGACCCCAAATCTGTGTCCAGCCTGGTATATCACAGAGCAGAAGCCAGATCTCTGTCCTGCCTGATATATCACAGAGCGGACCCCAAATCTGTGTCCAGCCTGGTATATCACAGAGCGGACCCCAAATCTGTGTCCAGCCTGGTATATCACAGAGCAGAAGCCAGATCTCTGTCCTGCCTGATATTTCACAGAGCGGACCCCAAATCTGTGTCCAGCCTGGTTTATCACAGAGCAGAAGCCAGATCTCTGTCCTGCCTGATATATCACAGAGCGGACCCCAAATCTGTGTCCAGCCTGGTATATCACAGAGCAGACCCCAAATCTGTGTCCAGCCTGGTATATCACAGAGCGGACCCCAAATCTGTGTCCAGCCTGGTATATCACAGAGCAGAAGCCAGATCTCTGTCCTGCCTGATATTTCACAGAGCGGACCCCAAATCTGTGTCCAGCCTGGTATATCACAGAGCAGAAGCCAGATCTCTGTCCTGCCTGATATATCACAGAGCGGACCCCAAATCTGTGTCCAGCCTGGTATATCACAGAGCGGACCCCAAATCTGTGTCCAGCCTGGTATATCACAGAGCAGAAGCCAGATCTCTGTCCTGCCTGATATTTCACAGAGCGGACCCCAAATCTGTGTCCAGCCTGGTTTATCACAGAGCAGAAGCCAGATCTCTGTCCTGCCTGATGTATCACAGAGCAGACCCCAAATCTGTGTCCAGCCTGGTATATCACAGAGCGGACCCCAAATCTGTGTCCAGCCTGGTATATCACAGAGCAGAAGCCAGATCTCTGTCCTGCCTGATATTTCACAGAGCGGACCCCAAATCTGTGTCCAGCCTGGTATATCACAGAGCGGACCCCAAATCTGTGTCCAGCCTGGTATATCACAGAGCAGAAGCCAGATCTCTGTCCTGCCTGATATATCACAGAGCGGACCCCAAATCTGTGTCCAGCCTGGTATATCACAGAGCGGACCCCAAATCTGTGTCCAGCCTGGTATATCACAGAGCAGAAGCCAGATCTCTGTCCTGCCTGATATTTCACAGAGCGGACCCCAAATCTGTGTCCAGCCTGGTATATCACAGAGCAGAAGCCAGATCTCTGTCCTGCCTGATATATCACAGAGCGGACCCCAAATCTGTGTCCAGCCTGGTATATCACAGAGCAGACCCCAAATCTGTGTCCAGCCTGGTATATCACAGAGCAGAAGCCAGATCTCTGTCCTGCCTGATATTTCACAGAGCGGACCCCAAATCTGTGTCCAGCCTGGTATATCACAGAGCGGACCCCAAATCTGTGTCCAGCCTGGTATATCACAGAGCAGAAGCCAGATCTCTGTCCTGCCTGATATATCACAGAGCGGACCCCAAATCTGTGTCCAGCCTGGTATATCACAGAGCGGACCCCAAATCTGTGTCCAGCCTGGTATATCACAGAGCAGAAGCCAGATCTCTGTCCTGCCTGATATTTCACAGAGCGGACCCCAAATCTGTGTCCAGCCTGGTATATCACAGAGCAGAAGCCAGATCTCTGTCCTGCCTGATATATCACAGAGCGGACCCCAAATCTGTGTCCAGCCTGGTATATCACAGAGCGGACCCCAAATCTGTGTCCAGCCTGGTATATCACAGAGCGGACCCCAAATCTGTGTCCAGCCTGGTATATCACAGAGCAGAAGCCAGATCTCTGTCCTGCCTGATATTTCACAGAGCGGACCCCAAATCTGTGTCCAGCCTGGTTTATCACAGAGCAGAAGCCAGATCTCTGTCCTGCCTGATATATCACAGAGCGGACCCCAAATCTGTGTCCAGCCTGGTATATCACAGAGCAGACCCCAAATCTGTGTCCAGCCTGGTATATCACAGAGCAGAAGCCAGATCTCTGTCCTGCCTGATATTTCACAGAGCGGACCCCAAATCTGTGTCCAGCCTGGTATATCACAGAGCGGACCCCAAATCTGTGTCCAGCCTGGTATATCACAGAGCAGAAGCCAGATCTCTGTCCTGCCTGATATATCACAGAGCGGACCCCAAATCTGTGTCCAGCCTGGTATATCACAGAGCGGACCCCAAATCTGTGTCCAGCCTGGTATATCACAGAGCAGAAGCCAGATCTCTGTCCTGCCTGATATTTCACAGAGCGGACCCCAAGTCTGTGTCCAGCCTGGTTTATCACAGAGCAGAAGCCAGATCTCTGTCCTGCCTGATATATCACAGAGCGGACCCCAAATCTGTGTCCAGCCTGGTATATCACAGAGCGGACCCCAAATCTGTGTCCAGCCTGGTATATCACAGAGCAGAAGCCAGATCTCTGTCCTGCCTGATATTTCACAGAGCGGACCCCAAATCTGTGTCCAGCCTGGTATATCACAGAGCGGACCCCAAATCTGTGTCCAGCCTGGTATATCACAGAGCAGAAGCCAGATCTCTGTCCTGCCTGATATTTCACAGAGCGGACCCCAAATCTGTGTCCAGCCTGGTATATCACAGAGCGGACCCCAAATCTGTGTCCAGCCTGGTATATCACAGAGCAGAAGCCAGATCTCTGTCCTGCCTGATATTTCACAGAGCGGACCCCAAGTCTGTGTCCAGCCTGGTTTATCACAGAGCAGAAGCCAGATCTCTGTCCTGCTTGATATATCACAGAGCGGACCCCAAATCTGTGTCCAGCCTGGTATATCACAGAGCGGACCCCAAATCTGTGTCCAGCCTGGTATATCACAGAGCAGAAGCCAGATCTCTGTCCTGCCTGATATTTCACAGAGCGGACCCCAAATCTGTGTCCAGCCTGGTATATCACAGAGCGGACCCCAAATCTGTGTCCAGCCTGGTATATCACAGAGCAGAAGCCAGATCTCTGTCCTGCCTGATATTTCACAGAGCGGACCCCAAATCTGTGTCCAGCCTGGTATATCACAGAGCGGACCCCAAATCTGTGTCCAGCCTGGTATATCACAGAGCAGAAGCCAGATCTCTGTCCTGCCTGATATTTCACAGAGCGGACCCCAAGTCTGTGTCCAGCCTGGTTTATCACAGAGCAGAAGCCAGATCTCTGTCCTGCCTGATATATCACAGAGCGGACCCCAAATCTGTGTCCAGCCTGGTATATCACAGAGCGGACCCCAAATCTGTGTCCAGCCTGGTATATCACAGAGCAGAAGCCAGATCTCTGTCCTGCCTGATATTTCACAGAGCGGACCCCAAATCTGTGTCCAGCCTGGTATATCACAGAGCAGACCCCAAATCTGTCTCCAGACTGGTATATCACAGAGCAGACCCCAAATCTGTGTCCAGCCTGGTATATCACAGAGCAGACCTCAGATATGTCCCCTCACTGGTATAGGGTACATGAAACCTGTCTCCTGCCTAATACAGGGCAGACCCGAGATCTGTTCCCTGTTTGGTATATCAGAAAGGGGCACCAGATCTCTTTTCAGTCTGCTATATCTCACAGAGTGAACCCAAGGTCTGTCACCTACCTGTTACATTACATAGGGGACCCCAGACCTGTCACCTGCCTGGCCTGCTACTATCGCACAGCGCACCCCAGAACTGTCACCTGCCTGGTATATCACACAGAGCGCACCCAAGATCTGTAGCCTGGCTGGTACATCATATGGGGGTCCCATATCCGTTCCTGCCTGCTATATATAGGGGGCACCTGGTATATTACAGAGCACGCCCAATACCTCTTTCCTGCCTGCTACATCTCACAGAGTGGACCAAAATCTGCACCCTTCCTGATAGATCACACTAGGGCTGACCCCAGATCTGTCACCTGCCCGATATGTCACATAGGACTAATCCCAATCCTGTCACCTGTCTGACATGTTACATAGGACTAATCCCAGACCTGTCACCTGTCTTATATGTCACATAGGACTAATCCCAGACCTGTCACCTGTCTGACATGTTACATAGGACTAATCCCAGACCTGTCACCTGCCCGATATGTCACATAGGACTAATCCCAGACCTGTCACCTGCCTGACATGTTACATAGCGCTAATCCCAGACCTGTCACCTGCCTGACATGTCACATAGGACTAATCCCAGATCTGTCATCTGCCTGACATGTCACACAGGGCTAATTGCAGACCTGTCACCTGCCTGACATGTCACATAGGGCTAATCCCAGACCTGTCACCTGCCTGACATGTCACATAGGACTAATCCCAGACCTGTCACCTGCCTGACATGTCACATAGGACTAATCCCAGACCTGGCATCTGCCTGACATGTCACACAGGGCTAATTGCAGACCTGTCACCTGCCTGACATGTCACATAGGACTAATCCCAGATCTGTCACCTGCCTGACATGTCACATAGGGCTAATCCCAGACCTGTCATCTGCCTGACATGTCACACAGGGCTAATTGCAGACCTGTCACCTGCCGGACATGTCACACAGGGCTAATTGCAGACCTGTCACCTGCCGGACATGTCACATAGGACTAATCCTGCAGACCTGTCACCTGCCCGACATGTCACATAGGACTAATTCCAGATTTGTCACCAGCCTGATATGCCACATAGGGCTAATTCCAGATCTGTCACCTGCCTGACATGTCACATAGGACTATTCCTGCAGACCTGCCACCTGCCCGACATGTCACATAGGACTAATCCCAGATCTGTCACCTGCCTGATATGTCACATAGGGCTAATCCCAGATCTGTCACCTGCCTGATATGTCACATAGGACTAATCCCAGATCTGTCACCTGCCTGATATGTCACATAGGGCTAATCCCAGATCTGTCACCTGCCTGATATGTCACATAGGGCTAATCCCAGATCTGTCACCTGCCTGATATGTCAAATAGGACTAATCCCAGATCTGTCACCTGCCTGATATGTCACATAGGGCTAATCCCAGATCTGTCACCTGCCTGATATGTCACATAGGGCTAATCCCAGACCTGTCACCTGCCTGACATGTCAATTAGGACTAATCCCAGACCTGTCCCCTGCCTGACATGTCACATAGGACTAATCCTAGATCTGTCACCTGCCTTGTATGTTACATAGGGGGGGGGGGGGGCTGCCCTCTATCGATCAACCCCACCTCTCTCTCTCTCTATCAAACCCCTTCTCTTTCTTCCCCCTCTCTCTATCAACCCTCTCCCCACCTCTCTCTCCCCTCTCTCTATCAACTCTATCTCTTTCTCTCTCTATCACCCCCTCTCTCTCAACCTCCCCTCTCTCTCTCTCTCTATCCTCTCGTCCTCTCTCTCAACCTCCGCTCTCTCTCTCTCTCTCTATCAACTCTCCCTCTTTCAACCCCCACCCCTCTCTCTCTCTCTTTATAAACCCCACCTCTCAACCCACTGTCTTTTCACTCTCTCTCCAATCTTTAATTCATTTTCTTCCTATTGCTTTTCCCCCCTCGCTCTCTCTCTCTCTCTGTGTCTATATTTTTCTTGCTATTGCTGCACTCTCTCTCTCCTTGTCTTTATTCCTATTGCTCCACATTCTCTTTCTCTGTATCTCTGTTACCTCCACCCCACGCTTTCCATTAATTTTGCCCACTTTATTAATTTTTCTTTGTGTTGTATCTCCCTTCCCCCTTGCTCCTCTCCCCCTCTGTTTCTTTCCCCTCTTCCTCTCTATCAACACTCTCTCTCTCTTTTAACCCTCTCTCTCTCTTCCCTTTCTCTCTTTACCCCCTCTCTCTCAACCCCCCCTCTCTCTCTCTCTCTCAACTCCCTCTCTATCTCTCTTAACCCTCTCTCTTTTCACTCACTCTCCTATCTTTAATTATTTTTCTTCCTATTGCTTTCCTCTTTTCTCTCTACACTCTCTCTCTATCTTTCCCTATACACTCTCTACCCCCTCTCTTTCATCACTCATTTTGACCTTTCATATGTCTTCCTATTGCTTTTCCACTTGCTCTCTCGTTCTCTCTTTCTCCCTGTCTCTCACTTGCTCTCTCTTCTTTATTTTTCTTCTTATTGCTCCATTCTCCTTCTTTATTCATGTTTCTTGCTGTTGCATCCCCCTCCTTCTTCTCTTTCTTTCTCTCTATCTCTCTTTACTCATTCTATCCACTTTATCTTTCTTCCAATTGCTCCACACTCGCACTTTCTCTGTCTATATTTACCCCCCCCTTTTTTTTTACTCACTTTGACCTCTTTATTTATATTCTTCCTATTGTATTCCTCTCTCTCTCTCTATGTTTCTCACTCACTCTGCCCTTTTTTTCTTCCCATAGCTCCACACTCTCTCTCACTTTCTTTCCCAATCTTTTCCCTCCCCTCTCTTTTCACTCTTTTTCCTTGCTTTATTCATTTTCCTTCCTATTGCATTTTCACATTTTCACCCCCCCCCCCTTCCTTTTATCCTTGCCTTTACACTCTCGCTTATTTACTTTCTTTCCTCCTTCAGTATGTTTTTCTCTTTTTCTCTTTCTCTCTCCCCCCTTTCTTTCCCTCTCTCCCTCTCCCCCTGCTCTCTTTACCCCTGTCCAATCGTCCTCTCTCCTTCTCCTGTCTCACTTCTCCCTGTCCCTCCTTCCCTCTCTTTCTATCTCCCTGTCCCTCCCTCCCTCTTATTCTATCTCTCTCTCCCTCCCTCTCTTTCTATCTCCCTCCCCCTCCCTCTCTTTCTTACGCTCTGTCCCTCCCTCCTTCTCATTCTATCTCTCTCTCCCTCCCTATCGTTCAACCCCCCTCTCTCTCCCTCCCTCCCTCTCTTTCTACCTCCCTGTCCCTCCCTCCCTCTCTTTCTATCTCCCTCCCTCCCTCTCATTCTATCTCCCTCTCCCTCCCTCTCTTTCTACCTCCATCTCCCTCTCTCCCTCTTTTCCTATCTCCCTCTCCCTCCCTCTCTTTCTATCTCCCTCTATCCCTCTTTCCCTCCCTATCTCCCTCTATCCCTCTTTCCCTCTCTTTCTACCTCCCTGTCCCTCCCTCCCTCTCTTTCTATCTCCCTCCCTCCTTCCCTACCTCTCTCCCTCTCATTCTACCTCCCTCTCCCTCTCTCCCTCTCTTCCTATCTCCCTCCCTATCTCCCTCCATACCTCTCTTTCTACATCCCTGTCCCTCCCTCCCTCTTTTTCTATCTCTCTCTATCTCCCTCTCCCTCCATCCCTCTTTCCCTCTCTTTCTACCTCCCTGTCCCTCCCTCCCTCTCTATCTCCCTCCCTCCTTCCCTCTCTCCCTCTCATTCTATCTCTCTCTCCCTCTCTTTCTATCTCTCTCTCCCTCCCTTTCTATCTCTCTCTCCCTCCCTCTCTTTCTACCTTCCTGTCCCTCCCTCTCTTTCTATCTCCCTCTCCCTCCCTTTCTACCTCCATCTCCCTCTCTCCCTCTTTTCCTATCTCCCTCCCTCTCTTTCTACCTCCCTCCCTCTCTTTCTATCTCCCTCCCTCCTTCCCTCCCTCTCATTCTATCTCTCTCTCCCTCCCTCTCTTTCTACCTCCCTGTCCCTCTCTTCCTATCTCCCTCTCCCTCGCTCTCTATCTCCCTCCATCCCTCTCTTTCTACCTCCCTGTCCCTCCCTCCCTCTTTTTCTACCTCCCTGTCCCTCCTTCTCATTCTATCTCTCTCTCTCTCTCTCTCCCTCCCTTCCTCTCTTTCTCCCTCTCCCTCCCTTCCTCCCTCTCCCTCTCTTTCTCCCTCTCCCTCCCTTCCTCTCTTTCTCCCTCTCCCTCCCTTCCTCTCTTTCTCCCTCTCCCTCCCTTCCTCCCTCTCCCTCCCTTCCTCTCTTTCTATCTCCCTCTCCCTCCTTCTGTCTTTTTTGTCTTCTTTATCTGATTAAACAAGAGGTAGTAGCAGCAACAAGATTGGAAAACTAGCATTCTAATGCCGCGTACACACGACCGTTTTTAATGTCATTGAAAAAAACAAAGTTTTTCTCGACGTGATTTTTCGTGTTTCCTCTCAAGCCTGCCTTGCCTACACACTATCGTGAAAAAAAATGATCGAGCAAAGCGCGGTGACGTACAACGGCACTATAAAGGGGAAATTCTATTCGGATGGCACCACCCTTTGAGCTGCTTTTGCTGATCCTCGTGTTAGTAAAGTTTGATGAGAGCCGATTCGCGCTTTTCAGCCTCTTCAGTCCGTTACAGCGTGACAAATGTGCTATCTCCATTACGAACGTTAGTTTTACCAGAAGGAGCGCTCCCGTCTCATACTTGATTCTGAGCATGCACATTTTTTTTCCCCTCGTAAAAGCATACACACTACCGTTTTTCACGACGTGAAAAACGACGTGAAAAAATAGAGCAGGTTCTATATTTTTTTAGGCCATTTTTCACGTCGTTAAAAATGCTCTGGAGCCTACACACGATCGTTTTTAATGACCAATTTGAAAAATGGCATTTTTCACGCCATGAAAAATGATCGTGTGTACGCGGCATAAGAGACACATTTACTATAAATAAATAAATTCATAAAAAAATAAAAATAAAGTTGAGCTTAGTTATGGGAATTCATTTTCTGCCATTCACCCTGCTATTCACAAGAGTTATAAAATGTTGCTTGCACTGTGGGGCAAATGGCAGCGTATGCAAATAAGGATATTAGGCTAACGTCCTCTTGTGTGGAGTGTGGATGTGCCATGAATGTGGACTGAGCAGGATCAAGCATGGTGGGTCTCCATAGGGAATAATTCATAAAATATAAAAAACTATGCTTACTTTTTTAGGTATGCTGCTTGGATTCAATCCAAGCATCCCCCTCCTTCACCATTCCTGCTGTAGCCATATGTCTGTAATGGGATGCAGCACATACAGGTAAACCTGTGTTAGCATAAGATAAACTGGCAGAAGGTGTTACTGCCGCACAGAATGAGAAATCCTTTGGCAGGTAAAACACTTTACATATAGTACACTGTATGTTTTTGTATTGTATATTTTGCTGTTTGTCTGAAAATTTAGACCGGCCTCAATTTACCCTTTTCACATGGAAAAACTCTTGATGACTTTTAGATGTCTGGAAACCCCTACTAAAAACTACTATGTACACAGCTCAGGTTATAGGTGATTAGAACCCAGGACAGACATGCCAAATTGCACCCCCCAAGATGTATGAGCATTATGTATCAGCAAACCCCCCCCCCCCCCAAATGTAAAAAAAAAAATCAAGCATTCATCTGCATGCTTACCCCCAAACATAAATCCTCCTCCTGCTGAAATCCCCTTCCCAGCACATATCTTTGCCAACCCCTGAGCTCAAATCCTCTCATTTCCCATAGGCCCCTAGCACAAATCCACCCCTCCCCCCCAAAAAAAATCCCCCCTCCTAGTACAAATCCTCTACCCCTAAAATTTTCTCTCTGAGCACAAATCCTCTCCCCCACTCCAAATCCCCCCTTCAGCATACATTCTCCCCAATCCCCCATCTTAGAAAAAAAAAGGAGAAGGGTCTGGTGTCCCCAGTGACACACTTCCATCCCTGTAACATGTAATAAAACAAAGAATTCGCCCTTTGGGACTTTAAATGAAGTGTGTGACGTTTCCGCCAGTAAATATAAACAGTAGTAAATACAGTATATAGTTTATTCAAGTAAAATTGTTTACATGCATGGATGACACCAACAGTTGCCAATTAAAATAAAATGAACAGGGAATATTGGTACATGGATGTAGTAACAGTCAGAGTACACGGGCATCATACTACCCGACTAGTTTCGCGAGATCCAGCTCGCTCTTCAGGGGTGGATGTGTGTAACAATGTACCTAAGATGAAAAAATATATATGTGACAAATGGCACAGTATTGGTTATAAAGGCACATGGTGGGAGGGGGTGTGTAGATCCCCATACTCACCACTGAGCTTGACCATGGCTACAGATGTGCGGCCCCAAGACCGCGGCAGCAGGTGCCTCACCAGGGAGCTGAGGGGGCGGAGTACAGATGGGACCCCACCAGGAGCCAAACGGAGAGCAGGCATGGATGGATGTAGTGATGTATCCATAAAGACCTCGTTAGTCCATAAAAAGTATAGGCTGTGAACATAAGTATGTTTGTCAGGCATCTAAAGTAGAGTAAATAAGTATTGGCATAAGAATATATATGCATGAATGAAAAGCCTGGGCCAAAGGTGGTAGGGACATGGAGGTAGTTGGAAACTTAGTATGGCAGAGGGATACTGATAGTGGCGAGATAGAAAAAAAGAGGAAAGAGAGAAAAGAGAAGTGAACTGCAATTCTGTGTATGTGTGTGTAGTGATGTATCCCTAGACTCATCGTTAGTCCATAAAGAGTATAAACTATAAACATGAATATGTTTGTCAGGCGTCTGAAGTAGTAAAGTAAAGTCAATAAGTATTGACATATGGGTGTAATACATATATATATATATATATATATATATATATATATATATACACATGTATATATATATCTCAATAAGAAGCCTGGGTCAAGGATGGTAGAGACCTGAAGATGATGGAAAAACATAAGATAGCAAAGGGGTGATAGCAATTGACAAGATGAAAAAGAGATGAACTTGGATTGTATGAAGGAATCTGTGATAGCCAAAAACAGACACAAAAATAAGAATGAAAAAGGGAGTTCTCAAGAGATAAACTGTGTGTAAGAAATGCAAGTGTGCCTAAATATAGTGAGTGACAAAGTGAATATAGTAAGTACCTGAGTATAGTGAATATCCCAAGTGTAGAAGGTAATGAGACACAGCAAGCAATCTCCACAGCTGTGTGTGTCTTCAGTGAGGAATGAAATGAAATCCAAACCATGCCTGACCTCCAATTTAACCCCGGAAGAACCCAGGAGGCTCCGCCCCCAGCACCATGTGTGGATGGCTGACATGTGAGTGCAGGAGGCACCCACTGTCATAGAGAGGTGCGCAATTGCGGACGCCCCCCCATGCCATCAGATGGTGTAGTGCGTCCAGCTGCGCCGAGGGGGCGGAGCCTCCTGGGTTCTTCCGGGGTTAAATTGGAGGTCAGGCATGGTTTGGATTTCATTTCATTCCTCACTGAAGACACACACAGCTGTGGAGATTGCTTGCTGTGTCTCATTACCTTCTACACTTGGGATATTCACTTACTATATTCACTTTGTCACTCACTATATTTAGGCACACTTGCATTTCTTACACACAGTTTATCTCTTGAGAACTCCCTTTTTCATTCTTATTTTTGTGTCTGTTTTTGGCTATCACAGATTCCTTCATACAATCCAAGTTCATCTCTTTTTCATCTTGTCAATTGCTATCACCCCTTTGCTATCTTATGTTTTTCCATCATCTTCAGGTCTCTACCATCCTTGACCCAGGCTTCTTATTGAGATATATATATACATGTGTATATATATATATATATATATATATATATATGTATTACACCCATATGTCAATACTTATTGACTTTACTTTACTACTTCAGACGCCTGACAAACATATTCATGTTTATAGTTTATACTCTTTATGGACTAACGATGAGTCTAGGGATACATCACTACACACACATACACAGAATTGCAGTTCACTTCTCTTTTCTCTCTTTCCTCTTTTTTTCTATCTCGCCACTATCAGTATCCCTCTGCCATACTAAGTTTCCAACTACCTCCATGTCCCTACCACCTTTGGCCCAGGCTTTTCATTCATGCATATATATTCTTATGCCAATACTTATTTACTCTACTTTAGATGCCTGACAAACATACTTATGTTCACAGCCTATACTTTTTATGGACTAACGAGGTCTTTATGGATACATCACTACATCCATCCATGCCTGCTCTCCGTTTGGCTCCTGGTGGGGTCCCATCTGTACTCCGCCCCCTCAGCTCCCTGGTGAGGCACCTGCTGCCGCGGTCTTGGGGCCGCACATCTGTAGCCATGGTCAAGCTCAGTGGTGAGTATGGGGATCTACACACCCCCTCCCACCATGTGCCTTTATAACCAATACTGTGCCATTTGTCACATATATATTTTTTCATCTTAGGTACATTGTTACACACATCCACCCCTGAAGAGCGAGCTGGATCTCGCGAAACTAGTCGGGTAGTATGATGCCCGTGTACTCTGACTGTTACTACATCCATGTACCAATATTCCCTGTTCATTTTATTTTAATTGGCAACTGTTGGTGTCATCCATGCATGTAAACAATTTTACTTGAATAAACTATATACTGTATTTACTACTGTTTATATTTACTGGCGGAAACGTCACACACTTCATTTAAAGTCCCAAAGGGCGAATTCTTTGTTTTATTACAATCCCCCATCTTATTACAGATTCCCCCAAATCCCCCCCCAAGCACAAATCACCTCCCACCATATTTCATTTTCTAGCACAAACCCCCTAAAATCCCCCCCCCCCCCCCCCCCAACACAAATCCCCTCAAATCACCACTCCTAGCACACCTCCCCAAATTTCCCCTCCTAGAACAATTTTTATTCCCTGCTGCCCCCAAATCCCCTCTCCCAACACAAATCCCCTCCCCCAACCACCTTGTGGTGCCCCCCCACCTCACATGTTATCACAGTGCCCAGTGCCCTCCTGCCCACTCCTTGTCTCGGCCCTGCATGTTACTTTAGCGTAGTGGCCAGTGAAAAGCATGCCCCCCCCACAGATAACTAAAAAGATCATCATATCAGTTGTAACTTATCTGAGAGGCAGAAGTTGTTCATTGCTCAATGTACGCCTGGCAACTTCTGCAGGAACCCTGATTGAGAAATGCTGATCTAGGCATTCCAGCCAGACAGCACAGTCAGGTCTGGACCTTACTTTACTTAAGCTGACCTTTGCCCACACTGCAAGGGTGAACTGCTTGTTTCGGTCGAGGGGATTGAGTAGCACTTTAATTTACCAAATCCTCTGCTCCTGCAGGCTCCTCTGCACTGCTAGACCAGTCAGCGCAGCCTCTTCTTCCCTATGCCACTGCAGTCTAAGTTCTTCTGATGTCATCAAAATGAATGCAGGGACCATTTCCCTGCACTGGATTCTGAGGATACTGGAGAAAGAATATAAGTGAGCGCCATCTGCTGAGGAAGCAGGGGATCAGCTAAGTAAGACTGCTTTGCTGGCCTAGACAGAAATGAGCAGCTAACCCTCACAGTGAAGGCACTGCCCTACTACTGCAAGGGGGGGGGGGGGGGGGGTTAGATTTCCTGGAGGTGTGCTTAACATGAAATACTTACAGCTTGGTCAGAGAGACACTCAGCCTGCTAACTGACCAACTGACTGCTACCTGACTGGCCAGTGTCCATGCATGTGCGCATTCTTGTCCATCTGGTTTCTATGGCTTCTATGCTCACAACCCTTCACATGCCCATGTAGATGAGTACTTGCTGCATGGGCTCCCTGACAGGAACCAGCAGGACCAGTTTTCGATCATGCCACCACCGTGACAGCCAATCACCTGGGTATAAACAGGGCCGTCTTTAATATTGATTGGACCCTGGGCAAAAATTTTCTTGGCCCTCCCCCCCCCCCCCCCATGCAATTTTACTCTCCATCTGCTCTGAGACATATAATAAATATTAGCTAGACTTAACATCAGTTTACTGTATCAGATCAGGCAGTGATTGTGATTGGTTGCCAGAGGTTACAGCATATCATGATATACATATGAATGCCGCCTTTACTTACATATGAATGCCGCTGGCCGTTGCTATTTACATATGAATGCCGCCATGTGAGTCATCTGTACACAATAATAGGGCAGAGCTGGGCAGCATTAGTAGCAGCACTTCACACTGAGATATCAGGACACAGCACAGGACCAAAACTTCAAGGGAATTTATACTGGGATAGTTGTCAAGTACGAGGCAGCTGCTTTGGGCCCCACAACAATGACAGGGCCCAGGGCAGCTGCCCCTTTTGCCCTGCCTTAAAGATGGCCCTGGGTATAAAGACTCAGTTAAAGGGATGCTGGGTTGCAAGGGGTTAATAGATCCCTAGATCTAGTACACTTCTGGACATATACACAGGCTGTACTTGTGACTCTTGATTGAACAATAATAATGGGTCCGTGCTAAATTTTCCTTCTCTTGGTTCTTGCCATGACAATATCTTTCTTGAAGTCCGGTGATTACTACACAACCTGAGAAATGTTGCTGCCCTCAAATCAGGTTGTTTATGAAGGCGATCTAGACGAGGCATGTACTTCAGACAAACGTTCTCCGCAGAGCCCATCCAGCCTGCAATGCTAATGAGCACACCGACCAGTACAAGGGCAGAGGTGGAGGAAGCACTGTTTAATCTGCTGTCAAAGCCTTTATTTTTTTCTTCCAGCCGGGGTCTCTGGGCAGAGTACTGGTCATACCTTCGAGAGACCCTTTCCAGTGAAATCCTTATTGTGTGGGCCATTAATAGAGACACTCGTCACAGGAGCTGAAGAATCAAAATCAAAACCTCTCCGCCACCGCCGTACCCTGTCTAAAGGAAAATTAATCTTTTCACAGTATTTCCAGTCAATATGCAAATGAAAGGCTGGAGAGGAAATGGCAAGCCGAGGGGCCGTGGCTCAGCTATACCTTTACACAGTAACTTATTACAGATTTATTTATTAATGATGCGCAGAGGGCACTGGCTATGAGCAAAGCGCAGTACCCCAGAATAACCAATTCGATTAATTAAGATGGCTTGAATAAAGCAAGCCAACATTTTAAAGGAAAAGTACTGTAGTTTTGCCAAATCTGTGCAAAGCAACATGTTCATAAAAATACAAATCTGTTTCAGTTGCTGCTTTATGCATTGACATAGCTGCATATAGACCCAATATAGTCACCTTAAAACGTGGCACCATCCATAGGCAGTTTAACTCTTCAAAAAGATCCAGTACTTTAGACAAGTACAGTACAGAGAATGCTTTTCCAGTCTTTTTGAAGTGTGGTAAAACAATGGCTATTCTAAGCCCCGCATCTGTGAAGACAAACACTAAGGCCTCGTACACACGGCCGAGATTCTCGTCGAAAAAAACATGTCGTTTTTTTCGACGAGATTCTTGGACAAGAAAATTGTCCCGGCCGAGTGTACACACGCTCGATTCAAAGAACCCGCGGTTCTTTGAAAGGAGCGTACGCGGTGACGTCATCGACTATGACGAGCATGCGCTCGTCACATTCGATGCCATCGCCGCCATCTTGGTATACCCTACGTATGCCTAGGAAGCTACCGCGCATGCGTCAAATTCATTTCGAACATGCGCGGGCTTCCTGGAGGACAGGTAAGTGTACACACACTCACTTTTCTCGTCGAGAAACATGCCGAGGAGAATCTCGACGAGAAAATAGAGAGCAGGTTCTCTATTTTCTCGTCAAGGTTACTTGTCGGTTTTCTCGACGAGAAACCATACACACGAACGAATTTCTCGGCAAGACATCTCTGCCAGCAAGTTTCTTGCTGGTTCTTGCCGAGAAACTCGGTCGTGTGTACGAGGCCTAACTGAGGGAACATGGAAGAAACAGGGAGGGTCTAGCCTGGCTTGATTAACTAGCACTAAAGAGGAGAGGAAGAAAAAGGGAGGTACAAAATCACAAAGTAAACAAGTTGTAGTAGCCAATAACAAGTCACTAGATGCCAGCTTACATTGCTTTAATCCTGACCCCGGTAGTATATTTTTACCTTACCTTTATTTCCAGTCATTCGATTCAGCTCATGTGACTTACTCTATGTGATAGCTTGGAGAGCCAAAGTAGGTAAGTACAGTAAAATCTTGGTTTGAGAGTAGCGTGGTTTGAGAGTAACTTGGTTTGAGAGCATTTTGCAAGACGAGCAACATTTTTAATAAATTTTGACTTGATATACAAGCGATGTCTTGATATACAAGTAGCATCATGTCACAACTGAATATAAAAGAGAAGAGAGGCGCCTCTAAGTTACATAGTTAGTCAGGTTGAAAAAAGACACAAGTCCATCCAGTTCAACCATAAAAAAATAAAAATATATCGTACAATCCCATATACCTATTCTATACCCAAGGTTGATCAAGAGGAAGGCGAAAAACCCCAGCAGAGCATGATCCAATTTGCTACGGCAGGGGAAAAAATTCCTTTCTGATCCCCCGAGAGGCAATCAGATTTTCCCCGGATCAACTTTACCCATAAATGTTAGTACCCAGTTAGTACCCAGTTATATTATGTACATTTAGGCCTTTCTTAAAGCAATATACTGAGCTGGCCCCAACCAACTATTCAGGGAGTCTATTCCACATTTTCACAGCTCTTAGGCCCCTTTCACACTAGCGGACCGTATGTCCGCTTTTTCATCCGTCCGTTTACGGATGAAAAAGGGACATACATTGGTCCCTATGAGATCACGGGTGTCAGCGGATGAACATCCGCTGACACCCGATCTCCTCCGTGTCCGCAATCCCCCGTTTCTGAAGACGGAGGAAATTCCTATTTTTCAATCCGTCTGCAGAGCGGATCGGATGATCACGGACAGACGGTCTGTGTTCATCCGATCCCCCCATAGGGGAGAGTGGAGATCTGACAGGGAGCTCCCTGCACAGTGTGCGGGGACCGCCCTGTCATCCGCTGGCTCAGCGGGGATTAACGGAGCGTGTGAAAGGGGCCTTACTGTGAAGAAACCTTTCCGTATTTGGAGATGAAATCTCTTTTCCTCTAGACGTAAAGAGTGCCCCCTTGTCATTTATGTTGACCGTAAAGTGAATAACTCAACACCAAGTTCACTATATGGACCCCTTATGTATTTGTACATGTTGATCATATCCCCCCTTAATCTCCTCTTCTAAAGAGTGAATAAATTCAGTTCCTCTAATCTTTCCTCATAGCTGAGCTCCTCCATGCCTCTTATCAGTTTGGTTGCTCTTCTCTGCACTTTCTCCAGTTCCCCAATATCCTTTTTGAGAACTGGAGCCCAAAACTGAACTGCTTATTCCAGATGAGGTCTAAGTAATGATTTGAACAGGGGCAAAATGACCTCTCTTAATACAAGAAAGGACTTTGCTCGCTTTGGAAACCGCAGCTTGGCATTGCATGCCATTATTGAGCTTATGATCTACCAAAACCCCCAGATCCTTCTCCACTACGGATCCCCCCAGTTGTACTCCCCCTAGTATGTATGATGCATTCATATTCTTAGCCCCCAAGTGCATAACTTTACATTTATCAACATTAAACCTCATCTGCCACATAGTCGCCCAATTAGACAGAGCATTGAGGTCGGCTTGTAAATTGGTGACATCCTGTAAGGACGTTATTCCACTGCATAGCTTGGTGTCATCTGCAAAGACAGAAATGTTACTTTTGGTCCCAGACCCAATATCATTTATAAAGATATTAAAAAGTAAGGGTCCCAGCACTGAACCTTGGGGTACACCACTGATAACCTTGGACCATTCAGAGTAAGAATCATTAACCACGACTCTCTGAATTCTGTCTTTTAGACAGTTTTCTATCCATTTACAAACTGATATTTCCAATCCTGTAGACTTTACCTTACACATGAGGCATGTGTGGGGAACTGTATCAAACGCTTTTGCAAAATCCAAGTATTTTTTACTTACCTCTTCATAAAAAGAAATCAGGTTTGTTTGACAACTTCTGTCTTTCATTAATCCATGCTGTCTGTTGCTTAAAATATTTTTTTCCAGCAAGAACTCATCTATGTGGTATTTTATTAATCTCTCCAGTATCTTCCCAACTATAGAAGTTAAACTAACAGGTCTATAGTTACTTGGTAAAGACTTTGTTCCCTTTTTAAATATAGGCACCACATTGGCCCTGCGCCAATCCAGTGGTACTATTCCTGTCATTAATGAGTCCCTAAAAATTAGATACAATGGCTTTGAAATTACAGAGCTCAATTCTTTTAGGATCCGTGGGTGTATGCCATCTGGTCCAGGTGCTTTATCCACCTTTATTCTGTCTAAATATTTCTTGACCATATCACTTTGAGCCATTGTGGATTTGGGGCTGTGTCACTACCACCCCCATTATGGACATGATTTAATATTTAATAAATTAGCCTTCTCTTTGTCCCCAGTCACCCAGTCTAGATTATTTTGTAAAGGGCCTACATGCTCAGACTTGACCCTTTTACTATTAATATATTTGAAGAATTTTTTGAGGTTTGTCCTACTATCGTTTGCAATCTGTCGTTCATTTAGAATTTTTGCATCCTTGATTTCCTTTTTACATATTCTGTTATATTCTTTGTAACATTTAAATGACACTAGTGTTCCCTCATTTTTATATTTTTTAAAAGCTCCTTTCTTATTGTTTATAGCTTTTTTAACTTTGGCCCTGAGCTACATAGGTTTTATTTTTAGCTTTTTAACCACTTAAGCCCCGGACCATTTGGTAGCTAAAGGACCAGAGGTGAATTCAGAATTTTGCACTGCGCTGCTTTAACTGTAAATTGTGCGGACATGCAATGTTGTACCCAAACGAAATTTGCGTCCTTTTCTTCCCACAAATAGAGCTTTCTTTTAATGGTATTTGATTGCCTCTGCGATTTTTATTTTTTGCGATATAAACGGAAAAAGACCGAAAATTTTGAAAAAAAATGATATTTTCTACTTTTTGTTATAAGAAAAATCGAATAAACTCAATTTTAGTCATACATTTAGGCCAAAATGTATTCAGCCACATGTCTTTAGTAAAAAAAACGCAAATAAGTGTATATTTATCGGTTTGCGCAAAAGTTATAGCGTTTACAAACTAGGGTACATTTTCTGGAATTTACACAGCTTTAAATTTATGACTGCCTATCTCATTTCTTGAGGTGCTAAAATGGCAGGGCAGTACAAAACCCCCCAAATGACCCCATTTTGGAAAGTAGACACCCCAAGGAAATTGCTGAGAGGCATGTTGAGCCCATTGAATATTTTTTTTTTGTCCCAAGTGATTGAATAATGACAAAAAAAAAAAAAATTACAAAAAGTTGTCACTAAATGATATATTGCTCACACATGCCATGGTTATATGTGGAATTGCACCCCAAAATACATTCTGCTGCTTCTCCTGAGTACGGGGATACCACATGTGTGGGACTTTTTAGGAGCCTAGCCACGTACGGGACCCCGGAAACCAAGCACCGCCTTCAGGATTTCTAAGGGCGCAAATTTTTGATTTCACTTCTCACTGCCTATCACAGTTTCGAAGGCCATAAAATGCCAAAATAGCACAAAACCCCCCCAAATGACCCCATTTTGGAAAGTAGACACCCCAAGCTGTTTGCTGAGAGGCATGGTGAGTATTTTACAGCTCTCATTTGTTTTTGAAAATGAAGAAAGAATTTTTTTTTTTCAATTTTCAAAACTTTGTGACAAAAAGCGAGATCTGCAAAATACTCACAATACCTCTCAGCAAATAGCTTGGGGTGTCTACTTTCCAAAATGGGGTCATTTGGGGGGGTTTTGTGCCATCTGGGCATTCCATGGCCTCCGAAACTGTGATAGGCAGTGAGAAGTGAAATCAAAAATTTACACCCTTAGAAAGCCTGAAGGCGGTGATTGGTTTTTGGGATCCCGTACGCGGCTAGGCTCCCAAAAAGTCTCACACATGTGGTATCCCCGTACTCAGGAGAAGCAACAGAATGTATTTTGGGGTGTAATTCCACATATGCCCATGGCATGTTTGAGCAATATATCATTTAGTGACAACTTTGTGCAAAAAAAAAAAAAAAAAAATTGTCTTTTTTCCGCAACTTGTGTCAACATATAAAATATTCCATGGACTCGACATGCCTCTCAGTATATAGCTTGGGGTGTCTACTTTCCAAAATGGGGTCATTTGGGGGGGTTTTGAACTGTTCTGGCATTTTATACACAACATTAGGAAGCTTACATCCACTCTTCTAACCACTTGAAGACAAAGCCCTTTCTGACACTTTTTGTTTACATGAAAACATATTTTTTTTTGCAGGAAAATTATGTTGAACCCCCAAACATTATATATATTTTTAAAGCAAAGGCCCTACAGAATAAAATGGTGGGTGTTGCATTTTTTTTTTCTACACAGTATTTGCGCAGCGATTTTTCAAACGCATTTTTTGGGGGAAAAAATACACTTTTTTTATTTTAATGCACTAAAACACACTATATTGCCCAAATGTTTGATGAAATAAAAAAGATGATCTTAGGCCGAGTACATAGATACCAAACACGACATGCTTTAAAATTTCGCACAAACGCGCATTGGCGACAAACTACATACATTTTTAAAAGCCTTTAAAAGCCTTTACAGGTTACCCCGTTAGATTTACAGAGAAGGTCTACTGCTAAAATTACTGCCCTCGATCTGACCTTCGCGGTAATACCTCACATGCATGGTGCAATTGCTGTTTACATATGACGCCAGACCGACGCTTGCGTTCGCCATTGGGCAAGAGCAGGGCAGGACAGGGGTGCTTTTTTTTTATTTTATTTATTTTTTTATTATTAATTTTGCTTTTTTATTTTATTTTTAAATTGTTCCTTCCATATTTTTTTTTTTTTATCATTTTTATTGTTATCTCAGGGAATGTAAATATCCCCTATGATAGTAATAGGTAGTGACAGGTACTCTTTTTTTGAAAAAACTGGGGTCTAGACCCTAGATCTTTCCTCTGCCCTCAAAGCATCTGACCACACCAAGATCCGTGTGATAAAATGCTTTCCCAATTTCCCAATGGCGCTTTTTATATCCGGGGGGGGGGACATTCCCTCCCACTGCTTGTAAAAGCAGTCCAGAGGCTAATTAGCCACTAGGGTTGCTTTTACATTAAAACCGGCCGCTGGCTGAAAAGAATGATACCAAGATGATACCTAAACCCGCAGGCATCAATCTGGTATAACCATTCAAAGTCCAGCAACATACCAGTACGTTGCTGGTCCTTGTTGGACATGTATTGTAATCTTTTTTTTTCATGCAGCCAGGTGGCTGAACGAAAAAAGAGATTGATCGGTGGGTATGCCCACCATTAGAATACCGCCCTTCATCCACCCACTTCTAATGATGGGCATACATGCACCATTTATATATGCCGAAGCATGGGGGCATCCTCCCGCAAAAAAGTTATGCCGCACACACATGGTCGGACTTTTCCACGGGCAAGCCTCCGTCGGAATTTCGACCGTATGTACGCGGCATTAGGAGCAAAATCGCTCCTCCGCCCCTGCTGCCCCAATGCTTCGGCATATTTGCTTTTGTTTTTTTTTAACTGTGGTGGTGAAATCACCTCCTACAGCACTGGAGTCGCAGGGATCAGGCCTGTCTCTGCGAACGCTGCAGTTATGTGTGTTGTGTTTTGCAAGTGACAGTGATCGATTAATACTGCACTTGGGTGGCCTGGGCTGGACGGAGGGGCAAAACGCAGGTGCTAGCAGGTAACTGGGCTGATCCCGCTAACACTGCGTTTTTGGGAACCCTAAACTGCTGGGGACGCTAGTATAGATCTGATCAGATCAGATATTGATCTGTTCAGATACTATACCACTAAGGGAGGTGTATGCTTCACGCGTGGGTGTTAGCGTTACTGGCACTAACCTGACGCTGCCTGGGGTGTGACGCAGACCCTCTCTGACGCTAAAACCTAATTGATATCACCCGCCGGGCGATCGGGGGGTTAAACCTTTATTGGGTTATATACGGCGGGTGCCCTGACACTATAAAAAGCAAACTAACTAACCAGCGTCACCCGTAACACTTATATGATGATTACTGGTGAAAGGGTTAACTAGGGGCAATTAGGGGGTTAAAACCTTTATTAGATAATATATGGGGGTACCTGACGCTATAAAAACCTGCGGCGAACCTAAAAAAAATTACTAGCTACCGATCTGCATCACCGACGCTAAGACAGCGATCAGAAAAATGATCGCTTAGTGACAGTGGTGATAGGGGGTGAAAGGGTTACCTGGGGGGCGATCAAGGGGGTTAAACCTTTATTAGATATTTTATGGGGGTACCCGACGCTATAAAAACCTGCGGCGAACCTAAAAAAAAAATACTGGCTACCGATCTGCATCACCGACGCTAAGACATCGATCAGAAAAACGATCGCTTAGTGACAGTGGTGATAGGGGTGAAAGGGTTACCTGGGGGGCGATCAAGGGGGTTAAACCTTTATTAGATAATTTATGGGGGTACCCGACGCTATAAAAACCTGCGGCGAACCTAAAAAAAATTACTGGGTACCGATCTGCATCACCGACGCCAAGACAGCGATCAGAAAAATGATCGCCAAGCGACGGCGGTGCTAGGGGGTGAAAGGGTTATCTGGGGGGTGATCAAGGGGTTAAACCTTTATTAGGGGGGGTTAGGGGGCTACACTGGACCTAAAACTAAATGTAGTGACACTTTTACAGTCACAAATGTCACTGATTGCAGTGATCAGTAAATAAATGGTCACTGCAATCAGTGACACTGTGACTGGGGGGTGATCTGGGGGGGCTGGGGGTGATCTGGGGGGGCCTGGGGGGGCGATTTATGTGCCTATGTGTGCTGGTGTTAGTGTAGTGTTAGTGCACTGACCTGTGTGTCTTCTCTTGTACGACGCTCGGTATATGTGAGCGCCGCACAGGAGATGACATCACTTCCTCCTGCTTTCTCGGTCTGTGTAAACATTACACAGACAGAGGGGGCATTTCTATTCGCCGGGAGCGATCGCGGGGGGGGGGTGGTCGGAATCGAACGGCCGCCCCCCCATCTCGGAATGCTCCCAGACGAATTCCGACCGCTCACTGTACAGAAGGGGGGTCCGATTGGACCCCCCAACTGTACAAAGGCAATCACGTATGCTCTACGTGATTGTGCCTGTCGGTGCCATTGTGCCGACGTATATATACAGTGAGCGGTCGTTAAGTGGTTAAACTTATTGCCCATGGGAATATACTTTGCAGTGAGTTCACAAACAGTCATTTTGAAGAATTCCCATTTCCGTTCTGTGCCCATTGATGCCAATATTCTCTCCCAGCCTAAGTCCTGGAGATCAGCCCTCACCCTTGGAAAATTTGCTCTCTTGAAATTAAGTGTTTTTATCTTTCCCGTATGTGATTTTTGCTTACAGCTAACATCAAATGAAATCATCTTATGATCACTGCTACCCAGGTGTTCCTTTATCTGAACATTAGTAATAAGCTCTGCATGGTTTGAGATTACCAGGTCCAACAGAGCATCATTCCTAGTTGGGGCCTCAATAAACTGGACCATAAAATTGTCCTGTAATAGTTTTATAATTTTTTGCCCTTTAACTTTCCCAGCAGTGCTATTACTCCAGTCAATTTCTGGGTAGTTAAAATCCCCCATTATTATCAGCATCCCAGCCCATGCACCCTTTTCCATCTGTGCAAGGAGCTGAGGCTCCACCTCCTCGTTAACATTGGGTGGTCTATAACAAACTCCAATGATTAACTTTGAACTACGCACATCTGTATGCAGTTCCACCCATAATGCTTCAGACTCATCACACTCTCCATCCACCAGGTCCTCTATCACCCTCGCTTTGAGATCACTTCTCACGTAGAGACAGACCCCTCCACCTTTCCTTTTTACCCTGTCTTTCCGAAAGAGTGCATAGCCAGGAATATTAATAGCCCAGTCATGTGAGGAATGAAGCCAAGTTTCAGCAATACCGATTACATCATAGCTCTCCTCATGCACCAGAGCTTCCAACTCACCTATTTTGCTTGGCAGACTTCTGGCATTGGTGAACAAACACTTTAATGCATTAATATATTTTGACCGGTCACATACTATCCTCTTGGGTGTTCCGAGATTGCAACTAGGACTTGCTACTATACTTACCTTGGGTTTATGTGCTTTGGTTACCCTACCACTAATGCCCCTAATACTATCCTCTGGAACATGTTCCACGCTGACTATCTCTATCTCTTAACCCTACCCCCCGTCGCCTAGTACTGGTTATTGACTGAGAAGTCGTCCCAGTCCTCCAGGAACCCAAACCCCTCCTTACTACACCAGCTCTTCAGCCACTTGTTTACTTCCCTAATCTCCCTCTGCCTTTCTGGTGCCTTTCTGGTGTGGCTCGATGTACTGGTAGTATTCCTGAGAATACTACCTTGGAGGTCCTTTTCCTCAATTTAGCTCCCAAGTCCCTAAAATCGTTCTTTAGGACACTCCATCTGCCTCTGACTTTGTCATTGGTGCCAACATGCACCATGACAGCTGGGTCTTCCCCAGCCCCTCCCAGTAATCTGTCCACCAGATCCGTGATGTGCCAAACCCGAGCGCCCGCTAGACAACATACAGTTCAGTGCTTCAGGTCTTTGTTACAGATTGCTTTTTCTGCCCTTCTAAGATGTGAGTCCCCTACCACCAGAACCTGTCTTTCCTTTCCCTTCGCTTCCCCCCCCCACTCTCACTGGAGGAGTTCTTCCCCTGGCAGCTAGGAGAGGTTCTCAGCTCCAGCAGTGCTGGTCCCTGACTGGTTTCACCAATGTCACTCAATGGAGCATACTTATTGGGATGCTCCAGCCCTGGATCGGCCTCCCTGGCACTTCCCTCTCTACCCTTCCTGACTATCATCCATCTACTATTTTCTAGTGCCTGCACCTCTTAGTCTCCACCCACCTCTGTGCTGGCCCCTGCCAGCAACTGCCGTGTACGTTCCTGGCTCTCCTTTAGTGTGGAGGGTCTTCCCAGTGCTGACAGTTGCTTCCCCAGATTCAGAACCTGGGCTTCCAGGGAAACAATGTGCTTATATTTTGAACAGCAGTAATCGCCCTCGATCAGATGATCAAGGAACGCATGCATGCCGCAAGATGTACACCGAGTCGCCTCTCCACACCCGCCGGGCATCGTACCTATTAAGTGTAGCAATATGGTTACATTTAGCAACTCACATGGTTGATGATTAAAAGAGGCACATCTAAGTATGCAGGGATCCGGGGTAAAGCTGTCCACATATAGCGTCCTCCTTACCGCCATTGACATCGTCACCTCCACATTGCGCTTCACGAGCTGTTCAAGCCTCGCTTTCAGATCGCTCTATTGCAGGTTAGTCTTCCCAGTCATGATTGCAGACTGACAGCAGTGAGAGCCGGCGGTGCGGGGGATGATCTATGTGGAAAGCTCTACCCCGGATGTCTGCATACTTAGGTGTGCCTCTTTTAATCATCAACCATGTGAGTTGCTAAATGTTGTACCTTCATTAAATGTAACCATATTGCTACACTTAGAGGCGCCTCGCTTCTCTTATACTCTGCAGCTCCTGCTGGATTTTGCTTCTAATCCCCTTGTGGAGGCTGCCATTTGTGGATGGACATTTTATGGTTACACAACTTATCACATTGCTATAATCTTTTTATATAGACTATAAACTGAAGGACCTATGAATAAATGGTTGTGAAACGAATCATGTGAGTTTCCATTATTTCTTATGGGGAAATTCGCTTTGATATACAAGTGCTTTGGATTAAAAGCATTCTTCCGGAACGAATTATGCTCGCAATCCAAGGTTTTACTGTATATGTATTTGTGGAGATCATCTGTCCCAGCTAAATGTGTTTTTTCTGTTGTTGTATTGAACTATGTCAAGTTACTGTTGTTCTGATGTATGCTGACATCAAGTGGTGTCTTCCCCTCCTGTTTAGTGCTAGTTAATTTAGTCTTAGCTACACTCTACCTGTTTCTTTTTTGTTCCATCAGTCAGTTTTAGGCTCCCTTCACATTAGCAACGGTGTTTTTCAACCCCCTGAAAAGTATTTTGAAAGGAGGTGCGCAAGCATTCAGGAGCCAATACTGCGGCCTTGTAATGTTTGTTTTTTTGGCCTTTTTTTTACACCAAACAGGACTAATGTGATGCAGCCCCATTCATTACATGGGAGGGTTTGACAGGTAGTGCCACCTATCAAGCTTGGCATGTTGCATTAAAATTGCAGGGCAGTGTATATTCACCTGAGCAGTACCATGTCTGCTTGTAGGTGGGTGGATGGGGTTTGGGAATAGGGTGGAAGAAGTGAGTGGGTGGTAAAAGCATGGATCAACCACCTATGTCAAAGAAGCCTTATGCCTTGTACATGCATGATGAAAATAATCCAATAGGAAATTCCGATCGTCTGTGTGGAACTCCATCGGAGAAAAATCCACGCATGCTCAGAATCAAGTCGACACATGCTCGGAAGCATTGAACTTAATTTTTCTCGGCTCGTCGTAGTGTTGTACGTCACCGCGTTCTTGACGGTCGGAATTTTGTCTGACAGTGTATATGCAAGACTGATGGAAGACAGCTTGAACGGAATTCCGACGGAAAATTCCATCGGATTTTATCCCATCGGAAATTCCGATCGTGTGTACAGGGCATAAGTCTGCGCAGAGACAGGGCTTTGGAAAGCCATTGTCTTCTTACGCTTCAAAACCGTCTGAAAATGCATCAAAATGTAATTGTGAGTAGGGACATTAAACAACAACCATTGTGTAGCACTGGAAGCAGACCAGACCCTGCATATGTAATAAGAAATTATGACTGCTCCAATGTACATATATACCTAAACTATAGATAGAAAAAAGTTTTTTTTTTTTTATAGAATACACAAAAGAGATTATAATTAACGGTACCATAAATTAACCTCTATCACATGCGTGTGTAAAGGCAGGCGTCCCACTAACACTAAAAAAATATATAATACACATCAAAGATTATAATTACCACAATATGACCTCTATCACATATACAGTTCATCTAAAAACATTAAAAATACTTTATATTAATTTTCTGTAATCTCTTGTGTAGGGAAAGCACTCTGAGCCAGTCAATCCTCCACTGCTGTACACAGTGCTGTAAGTCTCACACTGTGAACGTGCTTACGGGAGGGGACTGCAGAGGGATAATCTCTTCAATCGTCTTCAACGGCCCGGCTAAAGAGGGCTGCCTAATGCTGGCCGTACACAGAATGGTACCCTCCTTCAATATAATGATTGTTTCAATGAAAAGGCTGTAACTTCAGATTTAATTGCACTGAACGCAAAGAACAATCATTTTTATTGAAAAGGAACGATCGACCATCCTGATGGAACAAATATCCAACCAAATCTGACAAAATCAATCTTTTGTAGTACTGAATGATTATTCAAAGCAAAATATCTTTGATATGACTGAATCTCCGATCAACTTCTTGTCTTGAAACTGAAGTTTAGTTATGGCAATTTTTACATTTGCTCCTTTTGGAACAAGGTAAGTATATACACTATATTACCAAAAGTATTGGGACACCTGCATTTACACACACATGACCTTTAAAAGAGAAGTATGGGAATTATTTTCCCCATAATCAAACTTATCTAGGTGGATGCAGCATTGGTCCGATGCTGCATCTGTCCCGTACTGCACTGAGAACCGAGCCATTGAGCATCGCAGATGGCTCGGTTCTCTCAGATCCCAGAGCAGAGAGCTGCCGCCTGTCAATAAGCAGCTCTCCTCTCTGCTCCCCCACGCTCATTGGAGCGCTGAGCTGTGGAGGGGCGTGGAGCGGCCGTCGCAGCGGCTTGCTGAGGGGCTGAGATGGCCATCAGTCCAGGCAGCTGGTGGATTCAGACTCCCAGAGTCGGGATGACGCAGTGCCTGGACTGATCCGTGTGACGTCAGCAGAGAGTGGACTACAGACCGCTCTCTGCTGAAAATAGGTCACAGGAGTGCAAAACGAATTGCACTCCTGTGACCCATAGGAGAAGTACATCCAAACCAGCTCAAGCTGGACTTCTCCTTTAATTGTAATAGATTGCCTCTGGCCCAATACCAGAAGACTATTCTTTATTCTGCCGCTGGTCCAAATTTATGGTGATATGCATGCATGCCTGCCGGGAAACAAATCACACTGGAATACACTGATCAGTGTAACCTTTTCATCACCAAAGAGAATTTAGTCTGGGTCTCAGCCCCTTATATAAACTAAGTGACATAAGCAATCGTCATCACAAATGAGTACATATGATTGGTACATATGATTGGCTGATTCCATATATGGTTCTTCTCTTGTGAAGTCTATTTCTTCCACGTGTCAAACCACATGCTGTTCATTCTTCAGCTCGGCGCCATGTTTCAATACACGATGGGGGGAGGAATTGAAGGAGTAAGTTGAAGAGTGGACAGGACATCTGTTCCTCATTTATCTGTTTTGTCATTTAAGGAAACTCACTGCTGGCTGGTTATAAGATTACTATAACACACACATGATAATACTCTTGATTATATTCTTAGCTAGCATACATAAACTTCCTGGTTCCCAATATGAACATCAATAAGTTTCTTATTGTATAAATATATCTTAGTGTGTGTGTCCCCATTGTTCCTTGCAAATATATCCCTCAGAAGGGGGGGCTATTTACTCTAAAATTCCTAAGGATGGGGCTGTGAACCATGTGAGCAGCTGACATGAGCACTAAATCTTAGAACCAATACACCAAAGTATAATGAAAGAAAGAAATAATAAAAATAATAAAGAATAAAATAAAATACCAATATTTGAGTGGATAATAGAGAGAGACAACATAGACATAAATTAATCATTTTATCAACTCCATCACATAATGGCATCCTAGTCTTAGTCCATGTGGTTCAATATTGAGCTGCCCACCCTTTGCAGCTATAACAGCTTCAGTTCTTCTGGGAAGGCTGTCCACAAGGTTTAGGAGTGTGTCTATGGGAATGTTTGGTCATTCTTCCAGAAGCGCATTTTGTGAGTTCAGGCACTGATGTTGGAGAGAAGGCCTGACTCGCAGTCTAATTCATCCCAAAGGTGTTTATCGGGTTTAGGTCAGGACTCTGTGCAGGCCAGGCAAGTTACGCCATCCCAAACTCACTCATCCATGTCTTTATGGACCTTGCTTTGTGCACTGGTGTGCAGTCATGTTGGAGCAGGAAGGGGCCGTCTCCAAACTGTTCACACTAAGTTGGGAACATGAAAATGTCCAAAATGTCTTGATATGCTGACATCTTAAAGGGGAGTTCCAGCCTTTTTTATGTTTATTAAAAGTCAGCAGCTACAAAAAGTGTAGCTGCTGGCTTTTAATAAACAGACACTTACCTGCTCCACTGTCCAACGACGTGGCCGCCCAGAGCTTCGCTCCTCTCCCCCCTCTCCGCTGGCGCCTCCATTCTAACTGTGGGCACCCGGCCGTGCGAGCGGCACTGCGATCCCTGAGTGGACAGGCGATCGCCTGGGACCTGTCCTGTGTCCCAGGTGATCGCCTACAGGGAGGGGTCGCCTTAGGCGATATGACGAGTCGCCTAAGCGGTCCCTGGGCAGAAGGAGGAAGTGGGACAGGAAGTCCCACTCCTACTAAAGCCCCCACTCCCCCCCCCAAAATAATTACATTCCAAATGTGGCATGTAAGAGGGCGAGGAGTGGTATAAGCGAAAGTTCCACTTTTGGGTGGAACTCCGCTTTAAGAGTTAGCTTCACTGGAACTAATGGGCCAGGCCCAACCCCCGAAAAACAACCCCACACCATAATCCCCCCTCCACCAAATGATTTGGACCAGTGCACAAAGCAAAGTCCATAAAGACATGGATGAGAGAGTTTGAGGTGAAGGAACTTGACTAGCCTGTACAGAGTCCTGATGTCAACCCGATAGAACACCTTTGGGAGGCATTCGAGTGGAGACTGTGAGCCAGGCCTTCTCGTCCACATCAGTGCCTGACCTCACAAATGCGCTTCTGGAAGAATGGTCAAACATTCCCATAGACACTCCTAAACCTTGTGGACAGCTTTCCCAGAAGAATTTAAGCTGTTATAGCTACAAAGCCCCATACACACTATTAGTGCAGATTTTTGTCTTCAGATTTACCAAAACCATATTATATGAGGTCAAGCCTTAAGCGTTTCAATTTTTATGCTATCAGGCAGGCCCTTGCACTACATGGTTTTGGTAAATCTGAAGACAAAAATCTGCAGAAAATCTAATAGTGTGTATGGGGGTCTAAGACTGGGATGCCATTAAAGTTCATGCGTGTGTAAAGGCAGGCGTCCCAATACTTCTGACAATACAGTGTATATACCTATAAACTATAGGTAGAAACAAGTTTTTTTTTTAATATATAATACGCAAAAGAGATTTTAATTACCACAATATGACCTCTATCACATATACAGTTCATCTAAAAACATAAAAAATACTTTAAATTCATTTTCTGTAATCTCTTGTGTAGGGAAAGCACTCTGAGCCAGTCAATGGTCCCCTGTTGTGCACAGTGCTGTAAGTCTTACACTGTGAACGTGCTTACGGGAGGGGACTGCATAGGAATAATCTCATCAATCGTCTAATTAACGGGCCGGCTAAAGAGGGCTGCCTAATGCTGGCCGTACACAGAATGGTACCCTCCTTCAATAGAATTATTGTTTCAATGAAAAGACTGTATCTTCAGAATTAATTACACTGAAAGCAAAGAACAATAATTTTTATTGAAAAGGAACGATCGACCATCCTGATGGAACAAATATCCAACCAAATCTGACAAAATCACTCATTTGTTGTACCGAATGATTATTCAGAGCAAAATACATTTGATATGATTGAATCTCCGATCAACTGTTTGTCTTGAACTTGAAGTTTAGCTGTGGCAGTTTTTGCATAGTTACATTTGTCCCATTTGGACCAAGGTAAGTACATACACTTACCGGCCACTTTATTAGGTATACCTGTACAATTGCTTGGTAACACAAATTGCTAATCAGCCAATCACATGGCAGCAACTCAATGCATTTAGTCATGGAGGTGTAGTGAAGACGATGCGCTGAAGTTCAAACCGAGCATCAGAATGGGGAAGAAAGGGGGTTGTTGGTGCCAGACGGGCTGGTCTGAGTATTTCAAAAACTGCTGATCTACTGGTATTTTCACACACAACCATCTCTAGGGTATACAAAGAACGGTCCGAAAAAGAGAAAATATCCAGTGAGTGGCAGTTGTGTGAATGAAAATTACTTGTTGATGTTAGAGGTCATAGGAGAATGGGCAGACTGGTTTCTGATGACAGAAAGACAACAGTAACTCAAATAACCACTCGTTACAACCAAGGTATGCAGAATATCATCTCTGAACACACAACACATTGAACCTTGAAGCAGATAGGCTACAGCAGCAGAAGACCACACCAGGTGCCACTCCTGTCAGCTAAGAACAGGAAACTGAGGCTACAATTCGCACAGGATCACCAACATTGGACAATAGAAGATTGGAAAAACTTTGCCTGGTCTGATGAGTCTCGATTCCAGCTGTGACATTTAAATGGTAGGGTCAGAATTTGGCATAAACAACATGAAAGCATGGATCCATCCTGCCTTGTGTCTACAGTTCAGGCTGGTGGTGGTGGAATGGTGTGGGGGATATTTTCTTGGCACACTTTGGGCCCCTTAGTACCAATTGAGCATCGTTTAAACACCAAGACCTACCTGAGTATTGTTGCTGACCATGTCCATCCCTTTATGACTACAGTGTACCCATCTTCTGATGGCTCCTTCCAGCAGGATAATGCACCATGTCACAAAGCTCAGATCATCTCACCACTGGACAATGAGGTCACTGTATTCCAATGGCCTCCACAGTCACCAGATCTCAATAGAGCACCTTTGGGATGTGGTGAAATGGGATATTCACATTATAGATGTACAGCCAACAAATCTGCAGCAATTGCGTGATGCCATCATGTCACTATGGACCAAAATCTCTGAGGAGTGTTTCCAACACCTTGTTGAATCTATGCCACGAAGAGTTAAAGCAGTTCTGTAGGCAAAAGGGGGTCCAACCCGTTACTAGCAAGGTGTACCCAATAAAGTGGTCGGTGAGTGTATGAGATTCCTCTGGAAGCTGGAAATCACTATGGTAGACACCACTGCTACAAAGATCTCCACTAGTTTCCAGGTGCCGTGTTGAGCAGCCGCCCTGCTGCATAGTGAACACAGGAGGTCACTCGTTTGGGAAAGGCACCATTCAGAGAACACTGAATTCTCTCAAGGAAC
Organism: Rana muscosa; assembly: GCA_029206835.1. NCBI lineage: Eukaryota > Metazoa > Chordata > Amphibia > Anura > Ranidae > Rana > Rana muscosa. The sequence continues at coordinate 114,372,545 of CM055127.1, forward strand.
GCAAAGCATGCTCTGATTGGACGAGGTGGAGATTGTCCATTCAGAGAATGCTTTGCATTTATTGAGAAAATGCAAAAGTCCTCTGAATGGTGCCCTTGCCACAATAGCAACCTCCTGTGTTTAGAAAGACTCAGGGCAGCCACTCTGTACAGGAAACAGAAGCAATGGAAATTGCTGTACTAGGGGTGTCTACTACAGTGATTTCCAGCTTCCAGCAGGATCTCACAGGTATGGAACTAGGGTGACTACATTTCCAAACTACCATTCAGGGACACCCTCCCTTCCCAAAAATCAGCTTGTGCTGTAACGAATCACAGCACAGTGATTGGACAGAAGAGGCGGGATTTATGATTTCTCCAATCACAAGCAGGAGGCGGGGATTGTGCTACCCCAGGCATTCCCGGCCAGGAGAAGTACTGTCAGTGAATAAAGCAGTGATGTGGCGGCCTTTTTTGGGGGCATCAGTTTGGCCCGGGGGGTGGCTGTGTCAGTTTCATTCCGGGACATTGTATTATCCTGGAATGAATGTGCCCGGAACAGACCTGCAAAATGCGGGACTGTCCCGGGCAATCCGGGTCACGTGGTCACCCTATATGGAACATATTGTATATACTTACATTTGCCAAGTAAAAATTGCCATAGCTAAGCTTTAAAATGTATGGTCAGCATAAGGAATCATCATTCAGCAGCAATATTTAGATAGCGGCCCATAAATTAGATGGGACGTATTTCATGATTTCAGGGGGAGATTTCTTGAATTGCACACACAGAGGACGTTGGCAGCTACAAAAGTAATTAGGACATGTGAATGAGGCTTTCTAAATGGAAAAGCACAGACTATGCAAAAACTGCCTCTAGGACAGGTGCTCATTAATTCCCTTAACAAAGACTCCTAGACATAACTATTTGGGTTCCCATATACCCCCGGGCACTTGGCTGTATACCCCCTGGCACTTGGCTACTCATTTTTTTTTTTTTTATGCAGTTACAATAAATGTATATCTTAATGAGCACCAAACCTAAAGGCAACTTGGCAGGAAGTCCATGCTGTTGAGAAGCAGCTCTATTTAGGACTGTTTTTTTTCATTGGGTTGCATATTTATTTCTATACTGCACATTAGCCTTGCAGGACTCGCAGGTAGCACTACTTTATGATTGGTTCACACCTATAGAAGCGACTGAGTGCGCATGTTCCCGCGCGTTGCGTTTAGGGCAACCCATTCATTTTATTGGGATGCCCTACAGGTGAGAAACGTCCCTGGCTCTTTTCCAAAAATGAGGCAAACAGAACCACATGCAATTCGCTTTTCCCGACGGGATTCCTCTCAAGCCTGCCTTGCATACACACTGTCACACAAAAGACCGCTGAACTTTTGAATGCCAAGAACGCGGTGACGTCAAAGACTATGAAGAGCCGAGAAAATGACGTTCTATGCTTCCGCGCATTCGTCAAATTGTTTCCCCTTGGGAAAGCATACAGACAACGGTTTTCACGACGGGAAAAAGACCGCCGGGAATCCCGACGGGAAAAAAGAGTTCTCTTTTTTTTTTCTGCAGTTTTCTCATCGGGAAAACTGCGATGGAGCATACACATGGCCGGTTTTCCCGGCCAAAAGCTGTCATGGCAGTTTTCCTGCCGGGAAAACCGGTCGTGTGTACGAGGCATGAGTGCTGTAATAAAATCAGTTTGTTGTTCAACTGAGTTGTACAGTTTATAGGTCACGTTAAGGCTGGGTTCACACTAGAGTTCGCAGCGGCTCACAGCAGGAGTCCGTTGCGTCTCCATTCACCGTTTGAGGTCTGATTTCAGCCCGAATTTTTGGCTGAATTCGGGCCTGAAACGGACCAAAAGACGCACAGGGCTCCTTTGTAATTCGCACCAGAGCCGCGTGTGAGATAGAGAGCCAGTCACAATCTCCTGCTATGCGAATTGGATGCAGAGAAACCCACATCCAATGTTCAATAGTGTGAACCCAGCCTTAAGGTGGAAAAAAGTTCTGAATTTAGTTATCTTTGTCTCATTTTTGTCTCATTTTTTTCACAGAAACCTGACATTTTAACAGGGGTGTGTAGACTTTTCATATCCACTGTACATGGATTGTACTGTTTTTATTACCTTCTGGTCATCTGTGTGAAAGGAGCCTAAAGCCGATTGTTGGAAGGGGATTGTCTGTTGACAGACTGTTGTCCGAAATTCCTACCGTTAGTACGCTCCTTTTGACAATTGTTGTCCAACTTTCGGCCAACAAATGTTTGATGGCAGGCTAGTAAATTTTCGGTTTGATGTCAGATTTTCTGATGGTCAGTACACAAATCCGTCACACAAAATTCGAAAGTACAAACGCATGCTCGGAATCAATGCTCACCAAACATGGAATTAGCAGAAGGGGCCCAAAGGCCCAAGAGCTGAAATTCCTCGTAGTTTTTCACTACGTTCGTGTTTGTGGTATGACAATTGTGTAACGTTAGTATGCAAGACAAGATCCTGGCACACGCCCTTTTGACAAAAATCAGACGCTCAGTTGGCCAACAATCGTACCGTGTGTACCAGGCTTTAGTGCATTAACCACTTAAGCCCCGGACCATTTGGTAGCTAGAGGACCAGAGGTGAATTCAGAATTTTGCACTGCGCTGCTTTAACTGTAAATTGTGCGGACATGCAATGTTGTACCCAAACGAAATTTGCGTCCTTTTCTTCCCACAAATAGAGCTTTCTTTTAATGGTATTTGATTGCCTCTGCGATTTTTATTTTTTGCGATATAAACGGAAAAAGACCGAAAATGTTGAAAAAAAATGATATTTTCTACTTTTTGTTATAAGAAAAATCGAATAAACTCAATTGTAGTCATACATTTAGGCCAAAATGTATTCAGCCACATGTTTTTAGTAAAAAAAATGTCAATAAGCGTATATTTATTGGTTTGCGCAAAAGTTATAGCGTTTACAAACTAGGGTACATTTTCTGGAATTTACACAGCTTTAAATTTATGACTGCCTATCTCATTTCTTGAGGTGCTAAAATGGCAGGGCAGTACAAAACCCCCCAAAATGACCCCATTTTGGAAAGTAGACACCCCAAGGAAATTGCTGAGAGGCATGTTGAGCCCATTGAATATTTTTATTTTTTGTCCCAAGTGATTGAATAATGACAAAAAAAAAAAAAAATTACAAAAAGTTGTCACTAAATGATATATTGCTCACACATGCCATGGTTATATGTGGAATTGCACCCCAAAATACATTCTGCTGCTTCTCCTGAGTACGGGGATACCACATGTGTGGGACTTTTTAGGAGCCTAGCCACGCACGGGACCCCGGAAACCAAGCACCGCCTTCAGGATTTCTAAGGGCGCAAATTTTTGATTTCACTCCTCACTACCTATCACAGTTTCGAAGGCCATAAAATGCCAAAATAGCACAAAACCCCCCCAAATGACCCCATTTTGGAAAGTAGACACCCCAAGCTATTTACTGAGAGGCATTATTAGTCCATGGAATATTTTATATTTTGCCACAAGTTGCGGGAATATGACAAACTTTGTTTTTTTTGCACAAAGTTGTCACTAAATGATATATTGCTCACACATGCCATGGGCATATGTGAAATTACACCCCAAAATACATTCTGCTGCTTCTCCTGAGTACGGGGATACCACATGTGTGGGACTTTTTGGGAGCCTAGTCGCATACAGGACCCCAAAAACCAAGCACCGCCTTCAGGATTTCTAAGGGCATAAATTTTTGATTTCACTCCTCACTACCTATCACTACCTATCACAGTTTTGAAGGCCATAAAATGCCAAGATGGCACAAAACCCCCCCAAATGACCCCATTTTGGAAAGTAGACACCCCAAGCTATTTGCTGAGAGGCATGTTGAGCCCATTGAATATTTTTTTTTTTTGTCCCAAATGATTGAATAATGATAAAAAGAAAAAAAAAAGAAAAAATGTACAAAAAATTGTCACTAAATGATATATTGCTCACACATGCCATGGTTATATGTGGAATTGCACCCCAAAATACATTCTGCTGCTTCTCCTGAGTACGGGGATACCACATGTGTGGGAATTTTTGGGAGCCTAGCCGGGTACGGGGCCCCAAAAACCAAGCACCGCCTTCAGGATTTCTAAGGGTGTAAAGTTTTGATTTCACTCCTCACTACCTATCACAGTTTTGAAGGCCATAAAATGCCAAGATAGCACAAAACCCCCCAAAATGACCCCATTTTGGAAACCTCACATGCATGATGCAATTGCTGTTTACATATGACGCTAGACCGACGCTTGCGTTCGCCTTTGCGCAAGAGCAGGGGGGGACAGCGGTGCTTTTTTTTTTTTTTATTATTTATTTTGCTTTTTTATTGTATTTTTAAACTGTTCCTTCCATATTTTTTTTTTTTTTATCATTTTTATTGTTATCTCAGGGAATGTAAATATCCCCTATGATAGCAATAAGTAGTGACAGGTACTCTTTTTTTGAAAAAAAAATGGGGGTTAGACCCTAGATCTTTCCTCTGCCCTCAAAGCATCTGACCACACCAAGATCGGTGTGATAAAATGCTTTCCCAATTTCCCAATGGCGCTGTTTATATCCGGGGGGGGGGGCATTCCCTCCCACTGCTTGTAAAAGCAGTCTAGAGGCTAATTATCTGCTAGAATTGCTTTTACATGAAAGCCGGCCACTGGCTGAAAAGAATGATACCAAGATGATACCTAAACCTGGAGGCATCATTCTGGTATAAACATTTAAAGTCCAGCAACATACCAGTACGTTGCTGGTCCTTGTTGGACATGTATTGTAATCTTTTTTTTCATGCAGCCTGTTGGCTGAACGAAAAAAAGAGATTGATCGGTGGGTATGCCCACCATTAGAATACCTCCCTTCATCCACCCACTTCTAATGATGGGCATATATGCCGAAGCATGGGGGCATCCTCCCGCAAAAAAGTTATGCCGCGTACACACGGTCGGACTTTTCCACGGGCAAGCCTTCGTCGGAATTTCGACCGTATGTACGCGGCATAAAAGGTTATGCCGCGTACACACGGTCGAACTTTTCCACGGGCAAGCCTCCGTCGGAATTTCGACCGTATATACGCGGCATTAGGAGCAAAATCGCTCCTCCGCCCCTGCTGCCCCCATGCTTTGGCATATATGCTCTTTTTTTAACTGTGGTGGTGAAATCACCTCCTACAGCGTTGGAGTCATGGCTTTATGTATCGTGGGAGCAAACGCTGTTGCTGTCAAGATAAATAAATCCGCGATGCAACTGAATGGCGTACCTGCTAAGCAAATGATGGTTAACATTAAAACAAAGTAACATTACAGTACAACAGTAAGACCTTACCATACCATACCTGCAAAGCAAATATCAAAACAAAACCTAGTAAAAAATAGAACATTTTTTTAACGCAACCTGTGGCTAAAATATATATATGCCGAAGCATGGGGGCATCCTCCCGCAAAAAAGTTATGCCGCATACACACGGTCGGACTTTTCCACGGGCAAGCCTTCGTCGGAATTTCGACCATATGTACGCGGCATAAAAGGTTATGCCGTGTACACACGGTCGAACTTTTCCACGGGCAAGCCTCCGTCGGAATTTCGACCGTATATACGCGGCATTAGGAGCAAAATCGCTCCTCCGCCCCTGCTGCCCCCATGCTTCGGCATATATGCTCTTTTTTTAACTGTGGTGGTGAAATCACCTCCTACAGCGTTGGAGTCACGGCTTTATGTATCGTGGGAGCAAACGCTGTTGCTGTCAAGATAAATAAATCCGCGATGCAACTGAATGGCGTACCTGCTAAGCAAATGATGGTTAACATTAAAACAAAGTAACATTACAGTACAACAGTAAGACCTTACCATACCATACCTGCAAAGCAAATACCAAAACAAAACCTAGTAAAAAATAAAAAAAATTTTTAACGCAACCTGTGCCTAAAATATATATATGCCGAAGCATGGGGGCATCCTCCCGCAAAAAAGTTATGCCGCGTACACACGGTCGGACTTTTCCACGGGCAAGCCTCCGTCGGAATTTCGACCGTATATACGCGGCATTAGGAGCAAAATCGCTCCTCCGCCCCTGCTGCCCCCATGCTTCGGCATATATGCTCTCTTTTTTAAACTGTGGTGGTGAAATCACCTCCTACAGCACTGGAGTCACGGCTTTATGTATCGTGGGAGCAAACGCTGTTGCTGTCAAGATAAATAATTCCGCGCTGCAGTTGAATGGCGCACCTGAAAACAAAAAATTACATACCTGAAAAGCAAGCATGTGTGACAGCAGGAAGGTAAAGTCACCTGGTTGCATCCAGGGGGGTAGATATATTTCGCCCAGATTCAGGCTTTACGCCGACTTATACAACTAGGTGGAGAGTTGTATAAGGCTAGTGGGCTCATGGATGACTCTTACCTCTAGGGAGAGTGTGGGGCGTCGTACAGACAGGGAGTTGATGAAACCAGCTGAAGCTTGTCAGCTCGTTTAAGGCCTCTATAAAAACTCCCAGATTCATTAGGTGTTTGCTCATGCCTGGAACCAGACCTGTGTGGACTGTCTAGGGAGAGCGAACCCCTGTGCGGTGAGACAAAGCCTGTGTGGCTATTTGCTTGGACATTTAAAACCAGGGACTTAGGGACTAGGACAGCACTAGGCTGATCCCAGTTGTTAGTTAGGAAACCTGTATGTTTAGTCAGAGGTCAAGTTGACCAGGATTTATTTTGTTTATGTTTCTTTTGCTTTGCTGTGTTTTGTCACTGTAAATAGAAAATAAACCGCACCTTTTTGATTTTGAAAACCACAACCTCCGTTTGCTGGGCCTGTTTTTGTGTGGGGAGCCCATCTCGGGGGTCACACACACCCGCTGCCGAGCTAACCCCCTCACAGTTGGTGGAGAACCAGTGGCAGTTTTTTTTTAAGCCAGCATGGAGGAGATACTGAAGCAGCTGGCTCTAGCAAATGCCAATCAACAGCAGACAAATGCAGGTTTGCAAAAGAGCCTTGCAGCTCAACAACAGAACTTCGCAGCCCAGCAGCAAGCTCATCAACAGAGCCTTGCAGCCCAGCAGCAAGCTCATCAACAGAGCCTTGCAGCCCAGCAGCAGACAAACGCAACTTTGCAACAGAGTCTGGAGGCTCAGCAACAAGCCCAGCAGCAATCTGAGGCCCGCTTCATAGACCTGTTACAGAAGCAAGAGCAGAGACTACAACAACAGATGGAAGCAGCAATGCAGCAACGTCCGCAGACCAGTGAGGAAAGCCGTCCCACTAATACCGCGTCCTTTGGGGTGAGTCGTTTATTGACAAAAATGACTGGAGAGGATGATCCAGAGGTATTTTTGACCACATTTGAAAGGACCGCTGAAAGAGAAAAGTGGCCTGAGGAGCAGTGGGCTGGACTGGTGGCTCCTCTGTTAACTGGTGAATCGCAGAAAGCTTACTATGACCTAGAGCCTAACCAAGCAAAAGACTATGCGATGCTAAAAGCTGAAATATTGGCAAGGCTGGGTGTCACCCAGGCTGTCCGGGCTCAGCGTGTGCATAACTGGACTTTCCAGCTTGGAAAACCCCCCAGGTCTCAAATGTATGATCTCATTCACCTGAGCAGAAAGTGGCTACAGCCAGAGACTTTGTCCGCACCAACGATTGTGGAACGTGTTGTAATGGATCGGTTTTTGAGAGCTCTTCCTACTGCCATCCAAAAGTGGGTAAGCCATGGAGACCCAGAGACGGCCGATGGTCTTGTGGATCGTGTGGAGAAATACTTGGCTACAGAGAACCTGACGGCCTCTTCCAGAGACACTCGGACTTTCCACCCTAAGACCAGACCATCCCCAGGGGCAGATAAGAGGATTCCAAGGGGTGAGGGTGGAGAGAGTGAGAGGGTGGGAGCTCTACCCCAAGTTTGGCGAGAACAGCCTGGGAAATCAGCGGCTCAAGAGGCCGCAAGAAGGATCGTTTGCTACCGCTGCCGGCAAGCGGGACATATTGCAGCCAATTGCCCGGTTGTGGAGGAACCCATGCAGTGTGACTTTCTGACGGGCAGACGTCAGTCGCTGTGTGCGACAGTCGCATGCACTGCCATTCGAGGAACTGAGAAACATTTATGCAAAATGTGTGTTAATGGTAGAAATGTTGTGGTATTGCTGGATTCAGGTAGCCTTGTGACCCTGATAAAGGCTGAGTTAGTTAAAACAGAGGTCTCTGGGAATAGCAAGGTAGCTGTTATTTGTGTGCATGGGGACACCCGAGAGTATCCAGTGACTACAGTGTGTTTCGAGACCCCCAAAGGTACCCTCTCTCATCCAGTGGGCTTAGTATCTCAGTTACCGCATGACGCCATTGTGGGAAGGGATTTTCCGAAGTTCTGGGAACTGTGGGATGATCCTGAGCCCCCCACTGGTGCCCCTATGTACCAGGAATGTGATAGCCAGAACTCCCCTGAGAGTGGTGAGGACTCTCCGGAATTTCCCTTATCAGTATTGGCAGGGGAGACTCAAGAAACTGGAGAGGAGCCCACCTCCTCAGACGAAAACCTACCGTCTGTGGAGTTTTCTGATCTTGAGGTTCACAGGGAAAACTTTGCCACAGAACAGTTGAAAGACCCCGCCCTAATAAAGGCACGGGAAAACGTAGTGAAAATAGATGGCGAGTTAGTGAACCCAGATAATACCTGCACTTACCCATACTTCAGCGTAGAGAAGGACCTACTGTATCGGGTGGCAAAAAGGGCAGAAGAAACCGTTGAGCAGCTTGTGGTGCCCAAACCTTACAGGAAGTTGGTGTTGGAGTTGGCCCATGGGCACATTCTTGGAGGTCATCTGGGGACAGAGAAAACCCGAGAGAGGGTATTACAGAGATTCTATTGGCCGGGGGTGATGAAGGACATAGAAAATTATTGTTCCTCCTGCCCTGTGTGTCAGAGGTCGGCCCCGATGCCACATTTCCGTAGCCCGCTGGTCCCTCTACCCATCATTGAGGTCCCGTTTGAGAGGATCGCCATGGATTTGGTAGGTCCTATAATCAAGTCCGCTAGGGGGCACCAGTACATATTAGTTATAATGGACTATGCCACCCGTTATCCAGAAGCGATCCCTCTCCGAAATACCTCGGCCAAAACCATAGCCAAAGAGCTATCTCTTGTGTTTAGCCGGGTGGGTATTTGTAAAGAACTGCTTACGGACCAAGGTACACCCTTTATGTCCCGGGTTATGAAGGAGCTGTGTAAATTGTTCAAAGTGACGCAATTACGTACATCTGTGTATCACCCCCAAACCGATGGGCTGGTTGAAAGGTTCAACAAAACCCTAAAACAAATGTTGAAGAAAGTGGTGGATAGAGATGGAAAGGATTGGGACTGTCTACTTCCTTATCTGATGTTTGCTATTAGGGAGGTGCCCCAATCCTCTACGGGATTCTCCCCCTTTGAGTTACTGTATGGGAGACACCCAAGAGGGCTGTTGGATATTGCCAAGGAAACTTGGGAAAGTGAGAGTTCTCCCCACAGGAGTGTGATTGAGCATGTCGCCCTGATGCAAGACCGAATTGCACAGGTAATGCCCATCGTGAAGGAACATTTGGCCCAAGCGCAGTTAGCACAGCAGAGAGTGTACAACCGTGCAGCCAAGACCCGTACCTTTTCCCCGGGGGATAGGATACTGGTACTTGTCCCTACGGTTGAAAGTAAATTCCTTGCCAAATGGCAAGGCCCCTACGAGATAATGGAAAAAGTGAGCGAAGTGAATTACAAGGTCAGACAACCAGGAAGGCGAAAGCCCGAACAGATCTATCACGTTAATCTGTTGAAAGCCTGGAGGGATAGAGAGTCCCTAGTCGCAGACACTTGGTCACCAGCTCAAACTGGTTGCGTGATTCCGGAGGTTGGAATAGCAGCCACCTTGTCACAACCCCAACAACAGGAGGTTAAGGAGTTTGTGCTTCGCAACAAGGAGGTATTCTCTGAGCTGCCGGGACAAACATCTGGGGTAGAGCATGACATCATTACCCCGCCCGGTGAAAGGGTGAAGTTAAAACCCTATCGGATCCCAGAGGCCCGACGGGAGGCAATACGGGAGGAAGTACAGAAAATGCTGAACTTAGGGGTGATAGAGGAGTCCCAAAGTGATTGGTCTAGTCCCATTGTGTTGGTGCCTAAACCGGATGGGAGCTGGCGATTTTGTAACGATTTTCGACAGTTGAACAAAGTTACAAAATTTGACACCTACCCCATGCCACGTATAGATGAGTTGATCGACCGGCTGGGAACAGCCCGATACATGACGACTCTTGACCTCACAAAAGGGTATTGGCAAATCCCCCTGGCCAAGTCGGCCAAAGAGAAAACCGCATTTGTAACCCCAGACGGGGCGTTCCAATATAAAAGAATGCCGTTCGGGTTACAGAATGCGCCGGCCACATTCCAGCGGAAAATGGACCAGATGCTGAGGCCCCATCGGAAGTATGCTGCGGCTTACCTGGATGACATAATTGTCCATAGCACAGATTGGGCCTCACATCTGCCAAAAGTGCAAGCAGTCCTGGACTCTGTTCGGGAAGCGGGGTTTACGGCTAACCCCAAGAAGTGTACCATTGGGCAGGAGGAGGCCAAATATCTTGGGTACACCATTGGGAGGGGAGTAATAAAACCCCAACTCAACAAAGTCGAGGCCATCCAGAGTTGGCCACGTCCCAACAGCAAGAAGCAGGTACGAGCCTTTCTGGGAATCGCTGGGTATTATCGGCGATTCATTCCCCACTTTGCTTCTAAGGCTGTGCCCCTAACCAACCTGACGAAGGGGAAAGGGTCGGTCATGATTAAATGGACCCCCGAGGCTGAGGCAGCATTCCAATTCTTGAAACAAGCCTTATGTAGCCAGCCAGTGTTGTACTCACCCGACTTCTCTAAAGACTTTGTCGTACAAAGTGATGCGTCAGATGTGGGGTTAGGAGCAGTATTGTCCCAGGTCTGGAACGGGGAAGAGCACCCAGTCATTTACCTCAGCAGGAAGTTGAAGTCCCATGAGGTAAATTACGCCACCGTTGAAAAGGAGTGTTTAGCGGTGAAGTGGGCTCTAGATTCCCTTCGGTACTACCTGCTAGGTAGGCACTTTGACATGGTTACGGATCACGCTCCGTTAAAGTGGATGGCTCAAAACAAGGAAACAAATAGAAGAGTGAATAGGTGGTTCCTGGCCCTCCAGGAATTCAACTTCACAGTAAAGCATCGCCCTGGCGTTCAAATGGGGAATGTGGATGCTTTGTCTCGAGTACATGAATGCCTGATTGCTGGTGTTCCAACCCCGAGGTTAAAACAAGAGGGGGGGGTATGTGACAGCAGGAAGGTAAAGTCACCTGGTTGCATCCAGGGGGGTAGATATATTTCGCCCAGATTCAGGCTTTACGCCGACTTATACAACTAGGTGGAGAGTTGTATAAGGCTAGTGGGCTCATGGATGACTCATACCTCTAGGGAGAGTGTGGGGCGTCGTACAGACAGGGAGTTGATGAAACCAGCTGAAGCTTGTCAGCTCGTTTAAGGCCTCTATAAAAACTCCCAGATTCATTAGGTGTTTGCTCATGCCTGGAACCAGACCTGTGTGGACTGTCTAGGGAGAGCGAACCCCTGTGCGGTGAGACAAAGCCTGTGTGGCTATTTGCTTGGACATTTAAAACCAGGGACTTAGGGACTAGGACAGCACTAGGCTGATCCCAGTTGTTAGTTAGGAAACCTGTATGTTTAGTCAGAGGTCAAGTTGACCAGGATTTATTTTGTTTATGTTTCTTTTGCTTTGCTGTGTTTTGTCACTGTAAATAGAAAATAAACCGCACCTTTTTGATTTTGAAAACCACAACCTCCGTTTGCTGGGCCTGTTTTTGTGTGGGGAGCCCATCTCGGGGGTCACACACACCCGCTGCCGAGCTAACCCCCTCACACATGATAAAACATTGCAGAATGAAATACAGTAAAAAAGAGCATAACAATAGAGAGAAAATAGAGAGAGAGAGAGAGAACAATAAAACGACAACTATTTTTGGTTTTTTTCTTTTATATTTTTTTTGTGTTTTGTTTTTTACGTTTTTTTTTTTCTTTTTTACACTTTTTTTTTAAACTTTAACAACTGTAATGGTTCGGGTCTCTCAAAATGTAATGGCATCTTGGGAGACCCTGTGTAAGTGTGTCCTAGTCTGTGAAATGCTGTACCCTACGCTAAAACTTCACTTTTGAGTGGTAGCGTTCAAAACATTCACCAAGGCAAAGACCAGGTTTGTCAGGACAGAGTGGACAATAATAACGGGTGTCACGCCTAAATCCGCGCTTGCTACATACACGACATCTTTTTTGGGGGGCTCGTTGGGTAGGGGTACTCGGGAGGAGATGCGTATAATGACTCTCATGCAGCCGGCTTACTGCATTTGGTAGGGGATGGTGAGGTGCAGAACCGCCTGGATACAGGAGTTCTGTGACAATCTCATTCTGGAATTTTAGAAGAGATAACGTCCCGCCTGAAGCTCTGTATAGCACATGAGCGTTCAGCAAAGCCAATTGGAATAAGGATAGAGACACTTTTTTGTACCAGCGTCTCGCCTTACGGTCAATTAGATACGGCGCCATCAACTGGTCGTTGAGGTCCACCCCTCCCATATTTTTGTTATATTCGTGGACACAGAGGGGTTTCTCCACAACACCAGTCGCCGTAGGAATTTGGACTGTCGTGTCTGCATGAAGGGAGGTAAGAAGGAAAACATTCTTATTGTCCCTCCCCTTCATAGCGAGCAAGTTATTACACTTTACGCAGGCTCTCTCCCCCAGCCTAAGACGGGCATCTACAAGCCGCTGGGGAAAGCCCCGGCGATTAGGTCGCACGGTGCCACATGCTCCAATCTGATGATCAAACAAGTGACTAAACAGTGGCACGCTCGTGTAATAATTGTCCACATACAAGTGGTACCCCTTTCCGAATAAGGGTGACACCAAGTTCCACACTATCTTGCCAGCGCTCCCTATGTAATCCGGGCAGTTGACCGGCTCAACCTGACTATCTTTTCCCTCATAAACCATAAAGCTCCATACATAGCCTGTTGCCCTGTCACAGCACTTATTGAGTTTGACCCCGTATCTGGCACGCTTGCTGGGAAGGTACTGCTTGAAAGCCAAGCGGCCAGAAAATTTAATCAGGGACTCATCAACGCAGACAGCTTGATCGGGAATAAACAAGGCTGCAAAACGTTCGTTGAAGTGGTTTATGAGGGGCCGAATTTTATAGAGCCGGTCGTATTCAGGGTCCCCACGTGGACGACAAAGTTCATTGTCGTTGAAGTGCATGAACCGCAAAATCTGCTCGTATCGTTTCCTGGGCATGGAGGCAGAGAACACGGGCATGTGGTCAATTGGGTGCGTGGACCAATAAGCACGCAATGATGGGAATTTATGTGTGCCCATGTTGAGGGAAAGGCCCAGAAAGGTCTTAAATTCGGAAACCGTAATTGGTTTCCAATCTTTGGCAATGGAAGGCAACTGGGGATTAGCGGCGATGAATTGACCAGCATATAAATTACTCTGGTCCACAATAGATCTATAGAGATCTTCCGTGAAAAACAGCGAATAATAATCGATTGGCATAAAATCAGCTGTTTCCACCTGAATACCGGGTTGGGCAGTGAATGGGGGAAGTATGGGTTCTGCAGAAGTGGTGGGGACCCAATCAGGATAGGCGAATTCTGCAGGAAGAGCACTATGGGTACGACGGGCCTGCCTTTGTCTTCTTGGTGGCAGTGGGATACTACTTGTGCTTGCCACCTCGCCAGCTTGAACTGCACTTATGGGACTCGCCACGTCACCACGTGATACTGCAGTGCTGGATGTACGCCCAGGCTGTACTAGGCCGCTGGTGCTTGCCAATTCACCAGAAGGAATAGCGGCGCTAGTACTCCTCTGCTCCATGATACGAGAGCCCTGCGGTTCTTGCTCCTCAACAACCTCAGAAGATCGGGATCGGGTACGCCTGACCTTAGCAGGGACCTCAACTTCGTCATCAGAGCTATCTGACGTGGGGCCGCTGACGTCACTGTCTTCTACGGGAAGATATTCTGAGCCTGAATCTGACAGATACGTGACCTCCTCTTCACTATCTGTCATGCTCAGAATCTCGTAGGCCTCTTTACTAGTGTACCTTCGACTTGCCATTTTGGGCTCTAAATTTAGGGGTACACTAGTAAGATTCACAGGAAAAAAAGCACCCGACTGTCGTCAGCAAATATATCAAACGCTACAAAAAAAATTGTTAGCGGTCGCAGGGATCAGGACTGTCTCTGCGAACGCTGCAGTTATGTGTGTTGTGTTTGGTAAGTGACAGTGATCGATCGATACTGCACTTGGGTGGGCTGGGCTGGGCGGAGGGGCTAAACGCAGGTACTAGCAGGTATCTGGGCTGATCCCGCTAACACTGCGTTTTTGGGAACCCTAAACCGCTGGGGACGCTAGTATAGATCTGATCAGATACTATACCACTAAGGGAGGTGTATGCTTTGCGCGTGGGTGTTAGCGTTACTGGCACTAACCTAACGCTGCCTGGGGCGTCGCAGACCCTCTCTGGCGCTAAAACCTAATTGATCTCACCCGCTGGGCGATCAGGGGGTTAAACCTTTATTGGGTGATATATGGCGGGTGCCCTGATGCTATAAAAAGCAAACTAACCAACCAGTGTCACCCGTAACCTTTATATGGTGATCACTGGTGAAAGGGTTAACTAGGGGCAATCAGGGAGTTAAAACCTTTATTAGGTTAAATATGGGGGTACCCGACGCTATATAAAAACCTGACGGGTTACCTAAATAACTAAATAATTAACTGGGTAACCAGTGTCACCAGTGACGCTTATACGGTGATCACTGGTGAAAGGGTTAAATCAGGGGGTTAAAATAATATATGGGGGTACCTGACGCTCTAAAAACCTGCGGTGAAACTAAAAATAAATAACTGGCTATCTGGGGCGTGTCCGGATGTAGAGCAGGAAAGACATGTTGCTGAGGAGCTCCATACATCCTGACAAAATCTGCTGCCATCCTGCCTTCCCTCTGCCCGGGTGAGCCCTCAAATTTACCTTGCGGGTCCCTGAAGGTCCTCTGCCTCGGCCACATCCTGTATTTTTGGCCCTGGTCGCCCGATCGAGCCGTTACCGGGACTTGCAGCTGGCTCTGTACTCCTGGGTCCTGCCGCCATCTTGCGGCCTGCTGTCCTTCTCGGAGCCTCTGGGCTCGATTGCCGTGGTTCGCGGGGCTGGAGGTGCCTCGTCCGCGCACACCGAGGGCACCAGTGGTGGGGAGGGTGTTCCGGACCGGCGCTGCGACCGCCTGGGGGCCTCGGGAAGTTGATTGCCCAGGCCTGCGGCCTACGCACATCTTGCGGCCTACCGCGATTCCGGGAGCCTCCGTCCTCAATTTCTGAGTGCCGCCGGACACGCGGCGGACGGGCACGTCCTCCGGAGCTACCATCCGTGCCGGGGGGGGGTCGGCACTGCGCCTGACGACTTTCGGGGAGCTGCTTCTACGCATCCACGTCTGCAGCCCACAGCCATCTCTCGGCCTCCTGACCGGCCCCATCCATCGGACGCAGGTACGCCTCCACTCCTCCTGGGATCCTTTGGGTGATCGACTGCCCCACAATACTGCGGGGGGGGACACCCCCACTCCAGCACCTCTCCATCCTGTCTTTGCTGTGCCCCCCCGCCCTCCCATTTGGACTGGGCCCCTCTGCCCGCGAGCCCCCCTCTCCCCCCCCTGAACTTTCCCTGATTTTGGGGTTAGGCTTGGATGGGCCGCCCTAGGACCCGCGGCTATACAAATAAGGGCCTGAAGGCTCCTCACATACCTCCGTCAGCAGTTGTTCCGTCTACACGGAGATCCTCGGCTGGGATAGCGGCCGATACGCAGATGGTTGCGGAGTCGGGGGTGGTGGCACCACCCACGGGAGTGGAGATCCTGGCAGCCATCACATCCTGTAAAGAAACTCTGACATCTAAGATTGATTTTTTGACAGTGGATGTCGGTCTTCTCCGTCAAGATATGGATAAATTTCGCTCTCGCATCGCAGAGGTGGAGGACAGGGTCTCTGTGGTGGAGGATACGGTTCGGTCAGACTCCAGGGAGATACGGGCCCTCCAAATTCAAGTGAAAGCGCTGCAGGAGCGCATGATAGACACCGAGAACCGCCTCAGGCGGAACAACATCCGTATAATTGGACTGCCCGAGAGGGTCGAGGGCCCTAGGCCTGCTGAATTTACTGAGCAATTACTGACCACCCTGTTTGACCTGGGTGCTCCGGCATCTACCTTTGTGGTTGAAAGAGCCCACAGGGTTCCACCGCTCCCTCCGAGACCTGGGGCCCCTCCACGCCCCTTCCTGCTACGAATGCTGAACTACCGGGACCGGGACCGCATCCTTGCGGCGGTACGAGCCATGCCAGACATTAAGTATGAAAACACCAGACTACTTTTCTTCCCGGACTTCTCCCAGGAGGTACAGCAACGTCGCAAGTCCTTCACTGATGTGAGACGCCGGCTCCGGGAGAGGGGTCTGCGCTTTGGCCTGTTGTATCCCAGCAGACTGCGAGTCACTGACAGTAGCGACACTCATTTCTTTGATACCCCGGAGGCGGCAGCGGCGTGGCTAGACGCCCGTTAACCTTAGGCAGCCGAGGACCAACGGTGGAATTCACCCGGCAGGGAACAGATATGCTTCAACTATCACATCACTGAACATCTTTCCTGTCTTTTGAAGAATCCCAGCACTGCCCCCTTCTATGCCCCTAATCCTGCTTATCCCTGCTGGCTTTCACCTTTGTTCCTTATACACAAATGTTCACTTCGGCTGATTGAACTTCCACTCACTCCTGTCTAAGGAGCTCCAATGGCAACTAACGAACTGCCTCGCTCATGAACCAAGGTGACTCAAGTTGTTCCCCCTTTCCACACCTTGGGCTTCCACCCAGAGTTGAGGCGGAATTCCCCGGAAACGTACTCCTCACCTGCGGTCCTAGGGGCCGACTTCTTAGGGTCGCAGTGACCTAAAGATTACATGTTTCTCTCAGTTAAGGGACAAAACCCTGCATCAGTTTTTATGGCTCTTGGGTCCCTTTTTTTTTGGCCCTTGACGCTAGGTTTGTATGGTGTTTGGGTAGGGTGTTTTATGTTATGGGGAGAAGGGTTCAATTGTTATGAAGGTCCAGATAATTACTGTATTGCTCAATTACCTTATGGGTCTCTGACCCTATTGAATGAGTGTGCCACTACTGTGTTTACTTATATGTGTTGGGTTGATGGTCTCATCCTGCTTTTATTTCCCCCTGGTGTTCCTTGATGGCTCCTCCGGTTGCTGAGCTCCTGACCGTTCTGTCGTGGAATGTTCGGGGGCTCAACTCGAAGTTTAAGAGGTCACTCTTATTTCAATATTTGAAAATACATAATCCCCACATAGTGCTACTGCAGGAGACACATTTAACCGGCAGCAAGGTTATGGCTCTGAAGAAGCCCTGGGTACAGAAGGCGTTTCATGCGACCTACTCTTCATATTCTCGTGGGGTATCTATCCTGATTAGCAAACGTGTACCGTGTGTGATACACGATGTTCATCTGGACCCCCAGGGAAAGTTTGTTATGGTTGTTCTGAGTGTATATGCCCAAAAGTATGTCATAGTGAATGTTTATTTGCCTCCCCCTGGTCAGGTACAGGCTCTGTATACTCTCTACGAGAGGTTGGCTCCGCATTGCCCAGCGCAGGTTCTGTTCATGGGAGATTTTAATGCTACGCTGTCCCGGGACCTGGACAGGCCTTCCCCCCAATCCAATTTTAACTCTGATCTCGGAACGTGGGCTCAGGCCACGGAGTTCCAGGAGGCATGGAGGTGGCTTCACCCCCAAGATAGAACGTATTCTTGTTTTTCGGCCACATTTAGAACCTCCTCCCGCATTGATCTAGCTTTTGCTAATTCCACCATGCTGGCTAACGTTCAGGAGGCATGTTATCTCCCCTCTGGCCTCTCTGATCATCACCCCCTTAAATTGACCATTAGGACCACCAGGTCGCGGAACAATGCCCTTTGGAGGTTGCAACCCCATTGGATCAATAACGAGGCTGTCCACGACAGAGTTCTTTCCCCCCTGGGGGAGTATTGGGTGCACAATGCGGGGTCGGCCTCTCTGGAGACGACCTGGGATGCCTCCAAGGCTCACAGTAGGGGTCAGTATATCTCGGCTGTGGCGGCGGTAAAGGCGGAACTGGGAGATGGGGTATCTGACCTGCAGCGTAGGGTGGATGAGGCGATGACTCAGTATTCAGCCTCGCCGACGGTGTCCAATTTTGAACACCTGTCATCGCTTAGGCGAGAACTACATCTCTATGTTACAGATGCCACTAGTCTTGGTATACAGGGTAGCAGACAGGCATACTTTGAACATGGTGACAAAAATAGCAAGCTGCTGGCGATGCTAGCGCAGCAGGACAGGCCCTCAGTGGTTATATCGGAGATCCTCACGGCAGATGGCGCTTTAGCCACCTCTCAGGAGGATATTCTGTCTACATTCAATACTTTCTACACTTCTCTTTATGTCTCTTCACTTCCTGACGGGTTTGATCCTGTGCCTATGATCTCCATGCTGGACACATTGGCCCTGGGGTGGCTCTCTGACACGGAGAGGCAACTCCTTGTCTCGGAGATCACCCCAGAAGAAGTCACACTGGCCATTAAATCTATTCCGGCAGGTAAAACCCCAGGGCCGGACGGCCTGCCCATTGAGTACTATAGGGCCCACGCAGAATTGCTCGCCCCTAAACTAGCTCAGATGTTTCAAGCTTGCTTGAATCAAGACTCCTTGCCACCCTCTATGAGAGAAGCCCATGTGGTACTTATTCCTAAGCCTAATAGAGACCCTAAGCTCTGCGCCTCATACAGGCCAATTGCACTTCTCAACTGTGACCTTAAAATTTTGACCAAGTTACTGGCCACTAGACTCAACGTAGTGATAAAGTCCCTGATTGACCCCGACCAAACGGGCTTCATGCCCGGTAGATCTACGGACATTAATATACGCAGATTATTCACTAATATTCATGCCCCCCATACAAACCAGGGTACTAGAACCATTGCCACCTTGGATATAGAGAAGGCATTCGACACAGTGGAATGGGTCTATCTGTGGGAGGTGCTTAGACGAATGGGGTTCCCGTTAAAATTTATAGGCTGGATACGCACACTTTACACTGGTCCTACGGCACGCATTAAGCTGAATGGCTCCTTGTCTCCTCCGTTCTCCCTGCAGAGGGGCACCAGACAGGGATGCCGTCTCTCCCCGGCTCTGTTCGCCCTGGCCGTGGAGCCTATTGCTGAGGCCCTTAGGACCTCGGCCGAGGTCCGTGGTCTTCGGGTGGGCTGGCTGGAGGAGAGAGTGGCTTTATACGCGGACGATATGCTCCTGTTCCTGAATGACGCTGGTGACTCTCTGCGGGGCGCACTTGGTATCATGGATGCCTTCTCCGCCTTCACGGGGCTGAAGGTGAACTGGCACAAGTCGCAATTGTTCCCAGTGGATGCGGGGGCCCGGTCCTCCTCGCCCTCCTCTCTCCCGCTTCAGTGGGTTGAGCAGTTCACCTACTTAGAAATTGTTATCTCAAAGGAGACTGGGGATTTTGTGCGGCTAAATCTCGACCCTGTCCTGGTGACCATTAAAGCCAAACTTAAGGCGTGGAGTAACCTCCCCCTTTCTCTCATTGGGCGTATTAACCTGATTAAAATGAAAGTCCTTCCTAAACTCACGTATATTTTTCGGAATTCCCCTCACTGGCTGACTAAAGTCTTCTTTAATTCCCTCAGGCAACTCTTCCTCTTCTTTATTTGGGGGGGCAGGCCACCTAGATTCAAATATTCCACCTTGACCAGGCCTGTGGACAGTGGCGGCTTGGCTCTCCCTGATTGTTACAAGTACTATTTGGCCACTCAGATTGTGACCGCCCACTGGTGGC
This sequence comes from Rana muscosa, assembly GCA_029206835.1. Lineage (NCBI taxonomy): Eukaryota > Metazoa > Chordata > Amphibia > Anura > Ranidae > Rana > Rana muscosa. Next base: position 114,392,565 of record CM055127.1, read on the forward strand.
TGAGACCGGACCTGACCAATTCCGTGACGGTACTGGAGGCAGCCATAGTGGGGTCCTTGGAGGCACTGGAGGGACTGCTATTCAGGGGGCAAAAAACGCCCCACAATCTCACCCCTTCCATGCGTACCACTATGTGGGCATGGAGGGCGGGTGAGGCACTAAGGGCACCCCAGCCGAACTCTTGGTCTCCTCACACCCCCCTGTGGCTGAATCCCAACCTGTCACAATTCCACACTATCCCCGATCCGCAGGCCTGGGCCAAGTATAAAATACTGACCCTCAAACATATCATCACCAACGGAGATCTCACTCCCTTTCACACTTTATGTGCTAAATTCAACGTACCTGACCGAGCCCGCTTTAGATATCTCCAAATTGCACATGCCTTCAGGTGCCAATTTTTGGGCAGGCGAGTCGAACTGGCATACTCAGAGTTGGAATCTACTATCCGGGTGAAAGACCTGGAAAAACCCGCGTCTCAGATTTATGGATCCCTGCTGGTTGCTGCTATCCCCGAGCTGTCTTCCCTCCGCAGGAAATGGGTGGAGGACATACCGGGGCTGGACGCGGACGACTGGAGGGAGGTTTGGGATTATCCCTTCTCCCCTCTGATCTCAGCAAGGGACAAATTAGTCCAATATAAAATTGTCCATAGGGCTCACTACACACCTCACAGGCTGCACCAGATGTCACCGGAGCATTCTCCGGAGTTCTGGCGCTGCTCCTACCGGCCAGGGGGTTTCTTCCATATTTTCTGGGCTTGCCCAGCAATTGTACAGTATTGGAGTGAAGTGATACGGGTGATCAATAAGGCCACCGGGACTTGCGTCCCATGCGAGCCCATACACTGTTTGCTAGGACTGTTTGACCAACTGCCAATACTCAGAGCCAGAAAAACACTCATATCCCTGTTGTTGTATTATGCACGCAAAGCCATTACAATGAATTGGAAAAAATCGTCTCCCCCCTCTGTTAAATTTTGGAAAAACGTAATTAATGCCAGTTTGCCCCTATATAGAGCCACGTACTTGTCTAGAGGTTGTCCGCACAAATTTGAAAAGGTATGGAACTGTTGGTTAGATGACAGAAGCACGGCAAGTGATACAGTGACCAATGCCTAGACTTATATTGTATCTTCGAAATATCGATTATTAACCCAAAAAATGTCTCCAGGCTACCTTCCTCTAACAATAACACTTTGAAGCATGATGTATATTGAATGAACCCTCTCCCCAAGCTTGGGGTTGTAGTATAGACTAAGTTAAGTTTTTTGTTATTTGTCGCCCTGTGACGGTCTGATGCCGACACAGGGTAATGGCCCCTGCGTGGGCAGCTGTTGTGCCTAGATGTGGGCAAATTGTGTGTATGTTTTATAAAAATTCAATAAAAAAGATTTATAAAAAAAATAAATAAAAAATAACTGGCTATCTAGGGCAGTGTTTCTCAACTCCAGTCCTCAAGGCGCCCCAACAGGTCATGTTTTCAGGATTTCCATTATTTTGCACAGGTGATTTGATCAGCTTCACTGCCTTAGTAATTACCACAGCCGTTTCATCTGAGGGAAATCTTGAAAACATGACCTGTTGGGGCGCCTTGAGGACTGGAGTTGAGAAACACTGATCTAGGGCACCACCGGCACTAAATACAGCGATCGAAAATACGATCGCTTAGTGACGCTGGCGTTAGGGGGTGAAAGGGTTACCTGGGGGGCGATCAAGGGGTTAAACCTTTATTAGGGGGGGTTAGGGGGCTACCCTGGACCTAAAGGGGCCTAATCCTAACTGCCCTGCAACTTTTTACTATCACAGATGACACTAAAAGCAGTGATCAGTAAAATAAATGATCACTGCAATCAGTGACACTGTGATTGAGGGCTGGGGGGTGACCTGGGGGGTGATCTGGGGGTGACTGGGGGGTGAAATGTGTGCCTATGTGTACCTACGTGTCAGTGGACTGTTGGTGCACTAACCTGCTTCCTCTCTCCTCGGCGCCGGAATCGAAAAGACCGCCGCGAGGGAGATGACATCACTTCCTCCTGCCTGTGTTTACATCACATGGCAGAGGAAGCATTTTCATTGGCCGGGAGCGATCGCGAGGGGGTGGCCGAAATCGAATGGTCACCCCCTCATCTCTGAACGCTCCCCAACGATAAACGGCCGCTCACTGTATAGAAGGGGGGTCCGATCGGACCCCCCAACTGTACAAAGGCGATCACGTACACTCTACGTGATTGTGCCTGTCGGTGCCATTCTGCCGACGTATATATACAGTGAGCGGTCGTTAAGTGGTTAAGGTGTTTTTCAAAATGAATAGGACCGCAATGCGTCAATGCATGTAATCCTACCTCCCAACATTTTGAGATGGGAATGAGGGACACCTACTAGCAAATGTATGTAGGCATAGGACACGCCCCCTGTCACACCCCCTTAAAAGACGATTAACCAAAAAAAAAAGGTTAATTAAATCCACAAGGACTTTTTTTTATCACTACTATTCCTTTATATTGGCTTTTGAAATGTACAAATGCCACAATTTAGTAATTGGATGAAAGGTTTAGCACTGGGAAACACTCTTTGAAAGAAAAAAAAGTGAATTTTATATACAACTATATAGATCAGACCAAAATGAGGGACAAATGAGGAGGAAAGAGGGACAGAGGGACATTTCTCCAAATCAGGGACAGTTGGGAGCTATGATGTAATAATGGGTGCTGCCGTGTGCTATATATATATATACAGTATACATGAGCTCTTTCAGCTGTCAAAGTCTCTGTAATGATGTGCAGTCTTGTGACAGACAGCATTGCCATCGGTGACCTCAATTTTCTCTACTGCAGTTAGGCAATATCCCTTGGTCACCTCCCTGCCCCCAACATATGTTTGACCGTGTTTACAGCAAGAGAGGCTGTCATTCTGCACTTTGGATGCATGCTGATGAAGTCATTGATAGAAATGTGCTTAGGCTCAGGGTACTACCTCTTCCTCACCCAATGTGTATACTGTGTGCAGGGGTTACACAAAGGGGTTTAGGCTAGTTTCAGACCTTTGTGTGTTGGAACGCGCACAAAATCACGCGCTTTCACAACACACAGAGAAACACTGTCCTTTAGCAGACGCACTGCGGCGCCGTTAACTGTTAATGGCACCTCTGCGCACCTGCAAACGTGCAGATTTTTGCATGCGCCAACAAGCATTGTGTCACAGCACCGTATTGGTTTGGTGCAGCGTGTTTTTTGGAAAAAAAAAACTGGACTTTTTTACTGTGTTTCTCCTGGCAAGGGAAGCCCATTGTAAACAATGGGCTGCTCTACACACGACACATGGGAGCAGAAAATCTGGCAGAAATGCGCATGCTTGGTCGCACCTGTATAGGTGTGTGAGCATAGGCGTGCGCAGGGGGTGTGCCAGTGGTGCCCGGGCACACCCTAATCACTCTGTGCAGTACTGACTCCCCATACTGCCCAGGCATCCCTCTTCTCTCCTCTCCCCTTGGCTGCCGTAGGGGATGTTTCATGATAGAAAGCGGGGGGGGGGGGAAGGGCTAGTCAATATGTCATTTACCGGCCCCTTCTTTTGCTAATTGAATGCAGTGAACACACTCACTCACTGTGTTTATTTACAAACTGAAGAATAGTAAATGCCATTTACACACAGTTCCAATCACTCTTCAGTCTAGGGGTATGCTTTTTATGATGCTTTAATAAGAACTTGGATAGGTAGTGGGTAATGGTAGGATACTTCAGTAACCCTTAGCATCGGCCCTAGGAAACTGAACTTTCTCTTGTAAAACTGTAAACCTGTAAAGTCCTTGCATGAAGACCAATGGACTAAGCCTTGTAGTGCAGTCCAAGCAAAGTCCATTCACTAAGAATTAAATAGCCTGATCTCTTCAGGACACTGGACACAATGTCCCCTTTAGAACTACTGACTCTATCACAGAAAGGATGGCCGCCGCCTCAGCACAAAGTCCAGTCTCTAGGAACTTCATCACCACTCTGTACTGTACAAATGTCCTTGGAAAATATGTTGCCTTCTTCCAATGTCCTGGAGACACTTTTATCCCGTGGCACCAGACTACATCCTTAGATGACAACCCCTCAGTCAGCTTAGACCTCTAGCTAGCCACACTCAGGCCTCAACAACCAGCAGGCACATAGTAAAATTGCCTAGGGGGCTAGCAGCCCCCCTATGCTGTGATCTTCTCTTCAGGGAAAAGGACCAGCCTGCTCTCAGTCCCAGAGTATTTATACAGTCTCCCATTCACCATTTGGGCACCTCTCCCCAGGAATTGGACAGGGCTGTATGAATATTCAACTGCTGATTAGACTCTTCTTACCCACTAACTTCCAGAACATTTCTGGACCAACCAAGGGGAAGCAGTCAATTCTGCAAAAACTGAAACATAGAGCAGACCAGAAGAATCAACACAGTCATGTTGATTACAGTGGGTTAAAATTACATTTGCCTAACAATGAAATGCAGAACTAAATTTGCCTAATCCTAGCACCTATCTAGGAGGGTGCTACACCCAGCTCTGTGTATAGGAGCTTGATCGTGCCACTTTTGACCAGTGCAGTGAAAAGCTGTATTCCAATTTTCTGAAAGAAGCAACAGGCACCCGCGACCGTTACCTGGTTGACCAAAGTATAAGAAAATAATTAAATCAAGGACCTGGTGGCTACATATAGGGGCGCACGTGATAAATTCTTGAAAAATTGGTTTTATTTACTTTAATTGTCGTATTCATCCGAATATACATCCTTCCCTGCTGAAAGAGACTAATCCAGCCATACAGGCGGGACGTAAGTGTTTTGGGGAGGCCCCATAGCCCCCCTTTTTTTTCTTCTCCTCCCCAAATTTAGAATTTACCTGAGGTTATGCATGTTGAGGTGTGTGTTCCTTACCGTTTTTATCTTATGAGGGCTATCTTGCTATGCTAAGCTATGTTGCCGGATACAAGCGCACCAATTTTTCTAAGTCAGACTTATGCCTGCCACTAGCTATTGTAGGATTTGTTTAGCTAGAAAGACAAGATGTGATTTAATTTTCTTGAGTGGTTGTTACCATGTAAACCGCTTAGACCCTATTTTTTTTCTTTAACGCTGTATAAATAAAGAATTGATAAAAACAAAAAACAAACCAAAAAAAAACAACTGGCGAGTAGGGATGAGCTCGGTGTTCGAGTCGAACATACGTTCGACTCGAACATCGGCTGTTCGATCGTTCGACGAAGATCGAACGATTTGGGCCGTTCGCGCCTAATTCGAGTGATGCGAACGGCCCACAATGCACTACGCCATCGCAGTGTCATCCAGGCGCTGTGATTGGCCAAGCATGCACTGTGACCCCGCATGCTTGGCCAATCACAGCGCCGGCAGCGAGGAGAGCAATGATTGGCCACAGGCAGGATGCCTGTGGCCAATTATTGCTGAGGGTGTTTAGTACACGCCCCACACTATAAAAGGCCGCCAGCACGGCGGCCTAGTGTAGTGTGTTCCGGATCAGGGAAAGAGAAGCATAGGCAGGGACAGTGACATTTTTTTTTCTTGCTTAACCTGGATTCCTTTAGTTTAGGGAAAGAGAAGGATAGGTAGGGAGAGTGTCAGTGTGTTTTACTGTGCGAATCCTTGTTTCTAGGGACAGGGAAGGACAGTGAGGGAAATTCTCCTTGTGCTATAGTGTGCTAAAGCATTGATCATCAACCATCTTTAAAAAAACATTTTTTCTAGGGACAGAAAACTATAGGTAGGAAGAGTGTCAGTTTCTTTCACTGTGATAATCCTTGTTTCTAGGGACAGGGAAGGACAGTGAGGGAAATTCTCCTTGTGCTATACTGTGCTAAAGCATTGATCATCAACCATCTTTAAAAAAACATTTTTTCTAGGGACAGAAAACTATAGGTAGGGAGAGTGTCAGTTTCTTTCACTGTGATAATCCTTGTTTCTAGGGACAGGGAAGGACAGTGAGGGAAATTCTCCTTGTGCTATAGTGTGCTAAAGCATTGATCATCAACCATCTTTAAAAAAACATTTTTTCTAGGGACAGAAAACTATAGGTAGGAAGAGTGTCAGTTTCTTTCACTGTGATAATCCTTGTTTCTAGGGACAGGAAAGGACAGTGAGGGAAATTCTCCTTGTGCTATAGTGTGCTAAAGCATTGATCATCAACCATCTTTAAAAAAACATTTTTTCTAGGGACAGAAAACTATAGGTAGGGAGAGTGTCAGTTTCTTTCACTGTGATAATCCTTGTTTCTAGGGACAGGGAAGGACAGTGAGGGAAATTCTCCTTGTGCTATAGTGTGCTAAAGCATCGATCATCAACCATCTTTAAAAAAACATTTTTTCTAGGGACAGAAAACTATAGGTAGGAAGAGTGTCAGTTTCTTTCACTGTGATAATCCTTGTTTCTAGGGACAGGGAAGGACAGTGAGGGAAATTCTCCTTGTGCTATAGTGTGCAAAAGCATTGATCATCAACCATCTTTAAAAAAAACATTTTTTCTAGGGACAGAAAACTATAGGTAGGGAGAGTGTCAGTTTCTTTCACTGTGCTAATCCTTGTTTCTAGGGACAGGGAAGGACAGTGAGGGAAATTCTCCTTGTGCTATAGTGTGCTAAAGCATTGATCATCAACCATCTTTAAAAAAACATTTTTTCTAGGGACAGAAAACTATAGGTAGGGAGAGTGTCAGTTTCTTTCACTGTGATAATCCTTGTTTCTAGGGACAGGGAAGGACAGTGAGGGAAATTCTCCTTGTGCTATACTGTGCTAAAGCATTGATCATCAACCATCTTTAAAAAAACATTTTTTCTAAGGACAGAAAACTATAGGTAGGAAGAGTGTCAGTTTCTTTCACTGTGCTAATCCTTGTTTCTAGGGACAGGGAAGGACAGTGAGGGAAATTCTCCTTGTGCTATAGTGTGCTAAAGCATTGATCATCAACCATCTTTAAAAAAACATTTTTTCTAGGGACAGAAAACTATAGGTAGGAAGAGTGTCAGTTTCTTTCACTGTGATAATCCTTGTTTCTAGGGACAGGGAAGGACAGTGAGGGAAATTCTCCTTGTGCTATACTGTGCTAAAGCATTGATCATCAACCATCTTTAAAAAAACATTTTTTCTAGGGACAGAAAACTATAGGTAGGAAGAGTGTCAGTTTCTTTCACTGTGATAATCCTTGTTTCTAGGGACAGGGAAGGACAGTGAGGGAAATTCTCCTTGTGCTATAGTGTGCTAAAGCATTGATCATCAACCATCTTTAAAAAAACATTTTTTCTAGGGACAGAAAACTATAGGTAGGAAGAGTGTCAGTTTCTTTCACTGTGATAATCCTTGTTTCTAGGGACAGGGAAGGACAGTGAGGGAAATTCTCCTTGTGCTATAGTGTGCTAAAGCATTGATCATCAACCATCTTTAAAAAAACATTTTTTCTAGGGACAGAAAACTATAGGTAGGGAGAGTGTCAGTTTCTTTCACTGTGATAATCCTTGTTTCTAGGGACAGGGAAGGACAGCGAGGGAAATTCTCCTTGTGCTATACTGTGCTAAAGCATTGATCATCAGCCATCTTTAAAAAAACATTTTTTCTAGGGACAGAAAACTATAGGTAGGAAGAGTGTCAGTTTCTTTCACTGTGATAATCCTTGTTTCTAGGGACAGGGAAGGACAGTGAGGGAAATTCTCCTTGTGCTATACTGTGCTAAAGCATTGATCATCAACCATCTTTAAAAAAACATTTTTTCTAAGGACAGAAAACTATAGGTAGGAAGAGTGTCAGTTTCTTTCACTGTGATAATCCTTGTTTCTAGGGACAGGGAAGGACAGTGAGGGAAATTCTCCTTGTGCTATACTGTGCTAAAGCATTGATCATCAACCATCTTTAACCACTTCAATACCATGCACTTATGCACCTTCCCGCTCAGACCAATTTTCAGCTTTCAGTACTCTCACACTTTGAATGACAATTACTTAGTCATGCTACACTGTATCCAAACAAATTTTTTATCATTTTCTTCTCACAAATAGAGCTTTCTTTTGGTGGTATTTAATCGCCACTGGGTTTTTTATTTTTTGCGATATAAGCAAAAAAACAGCAATTTTTAAAAAAAAAAACACTTTTTTTTAGTTTCTATTGTAAAATTTTGCAAATAAGTAATTTTTCTTCATAAATTTGTGCCAAAATGTATACGGCTACATATCTTTGGTAAAATGAACCCAAATTAGTGTATATTATTTGGTCTTTGTGAAAGTTATAGAGTCTACAAACTATGGTGGCAATCACTGAAAATTTATCACATCTGATCACGCCTGATGTACTGAAGGGATATCTCATTTCTTGAGACACTAACAAGCGAGGAAAGTACAAATACCCCAAAATTACCCCTTTTTGGAAAGTAGACAGTCCAAGGTATTTACTAAGAGGCGTGGTGAGTTTTTTGAAGTTGTATTTTTTTCCCTCAATTCTTGGGAAAATTTAATTTTTTTTTTTTACACAAACTGGTCATATTAACAGTTTTTTTCTCTCACACAGCATATGCATAATTGCAACTACACCCCAAAATACATTCTGCTACTCCTCCTGAGTGTAGCGATACCACATGTGTGAGACTTTTACACAGCCTGGCCATATACAGAGGCCCAACATTGAAGTAGCACTTTCAGGCGTTCTACAAGCATAAATCGCACATATCCTTTCTCAACCACCTATTACACTTTTGAAGGCCCTGGAGCACCAGGACAATGGAATTTTCCACAAAATGACCCCATTTTGGAAAGCACACACCCCAACGTATAATCTATGAAGCATTATGAGTCTTTTGAACGGTTCATTTTTTTCCAGAAGGTTTTGGAAAATGTGGAGAAAAAATGAAAATGCATTTTTTTTACACAAAGTTGTCCATTTATAAGATATTTCTAACGCATAGCATATACATAGCAAAAATGATACCCCAAAATGCATTTTGCTACTCCTCCTGAGTATAGCGATACCACATGTGTGAGACTTTTACACAGCCTGGCCATATACAGAGGCCCAACATTGAAGTAGCACTTTCAGGCGTTCTACAAGCATAAATCGCACATATCCTTTCTCAACCACCTATTACACTTTTGAAGGCCCTGGAGCACCAGGACAATGGAATTTTCCACAAAATGACCCCATTTTGGAAAGCACACACCCCAACGTATAATCTATGAAGCATTATGAGTCTTTTGAACGGTTCATTTTTTTCCAGAAGGTTTTGGAAAATGTGGAGAAAAAATGAAAATGCATTTTTTTTACACAAAGTTGTCCATTTATAAGATATTTCTAACGCATAGCATATACATAGCAAAAATGACACCCCAAAATGCATTCTGCTACTCCTCCTGAGTATAGCGATACCACATGTGTGAGACTTTTACACAGCCTGGCCATATACAGAGGCCCAACATTGAAGTAGCACTTTCAGGCGTTCTACAAGCATAAATCGCACATATCCTTTCTCAACCACCTATTACACTTTTGAAGGCCCTGGAGCACCAGGACAATGGAATTTTCCACAAAATGACCCCATTTTGGAAAGCACACACCCCAACGTATAATCTATGAAGCATTATGAGTCTTTTGAACGGTTCATTTTTTTCCAGAAGGTTTTGGAAAATGTGGAGAAAAAATGAAAATGCATTTTTTTTACACAAAGTTGTCCATTTATAAGATATTTCTAACGCATAGCATATACATAGCAAAAATGTCACCCCAAAATGCATTCTGCTACTCCTCCTGAGTATAGCGATACCACATGTGTGAGACTTTTACACAGCCTGGCCATATACAGAGGCCCAACATTGAAGTAGCACTTTCAGGCGTTCTACAAGCATAAATTGCACATATCCTTTCTCAACCACCTATTACACTTTTGAAGGCCCTGGAGCACCAGGACAATGGAATTTTCCACAAAATGACCCCATTTTGGAAAGCACACACCCCAAAGTATAATCTATGAAGCATTATGAGTCTTTTGAACTGTTCATTTTTTTCCAGAAGGTTTTGGAAAATGTGGAGAAAAAATGAAAATGCATTTTTTTTACACAAAGTTGTCCATTTATAAGATATTTCTAACGCATAGCATATACATAGCAAAAATGTCACCCCAAAATGCATTCTGCTACTCCTCCTGAGTATAGCGATACCACATGTGTGAGACTTTTACACAGCCTGGCCATATACAGAGGCCCAACATTGAAGTAGCACTTTCAGGCGTTCTACAAGCATAAATTGCACATATCCTTTCTCAACCACCTATTACACTTTTGAAGGCCCTGGAGCACCAGGACAATGGAATTTTCCACAAAATGACCCCATTTTGGAAAGCACACACCCCAACGTATAATCTATGAAGCATTATGAGTCTTTTGAACGGTTCATTTTTTTCCAGAAGGTTTTGGAAAATGTGGAGAAAAAATGAAAATGCATTTTTTTTACACAAAGTTGTCCATTTATAAGATATTTCTAACACATAATATGTACATAGCAAAAATTACACCCAAAAATACATTCTGCTACTCCTCCTGAGTATGGCGATACCACATGTTTGAGACTTTTACACAGCCTGGCCACATACAGAGGCCCAACATCCAAGTAGCACCTCCAGGCATTCTAGCAGCATTAATTGCACATATCATTTTCTGACTACCGATCACATTTTTGAAGGCCCTTCATATATCTAACACATAGCAGGTACATACCAAATAACAAAAGATTACCTGTGGTTTTAGAAGTGCAGTGGTCCACAGAGGAGAGCATCGGTCCAGGCAGCAGGCAGGGATGAGGTCAGCGACAGCAAAAGCAATCATCCAGGCAGCAGGCAGGAATACTGTCCATAGTTCGCACAGGCAGAGATACTGTCAGCACAGCCAGAGCACAGCCAAAGCACAGGTCCAGGTAGCAGGCAGAGGTGTCCTATCCTATCCTATCGATGATATCTTCGATATATTGGAGGTAGTGGAGTCGGTGATTTTGAGTTGCTTTTTGGTAGCAGACAAACGAATTAAAAAGGGCCATGTGAAACAGGTGAAACGCAACTTTTTTGTGCCAATAATGGGACTTTCTGGTTGATAAGTAGGGCTGTAGCATCTGGTCGTTTAAATCCACCCCCCCATGTACAAATTGTAGTCGTGGACACATTCAGGCTTTACAATGGAGCCGCGTCTTCTTGGGATCTCCACCATGGTGTCATTGTGGATCGTAGAGAGGATGTGGACATCTTTCTTGTCCCTCCACTTCATGGCCAACACCTCCTCGTTCCTCATGGATGCCGATTCTCCAGGTCGCAATTTTTTTGTCAATAAATTTTGTGGGAATCCCTTCCGTTTTTTTTTGAAGGTACCGCAGGCCGGGGTTTGTTTACTGTAAAGGTGGCGAAAAAGGGGCAGGCTGGTATAATAATTATCAACATATAAATGGTAACCTTTTCCGAACAAGGGGGAATGCCAACTCCCAGACAATTTTCCCACTGGTTCTAATATATGTGGGGCAATCACGGGCTGGAGCTGGGAGTCTTTGCCTTCGTAGATCCTGAATTTGCAGACGTATCCAGTGGCTCAATCACATAATTTATTTAATTTTAACCCATACCTGGCTCTCTTGCTTGGTATGTACTGCTTGAACTGCAGTCGGCCGGTGAAATGTACGAGGGACTCGTCCACACAAATTTTTTGGTCTGGGATGAAAACGTCTTCAAATCGCTGGGAAAAGTCATTGATTAGGGGGCGTATCTTGTACAATTTGTCGTAGTTGGGATGATCTCGGGGAGGGCACTGTGAATTGTCATTGAAGTGGAGAAAGCGCATAATCATGTCGTATCTTTTCCTGGACATGACAGCGGAATATATGGGCATGTGTTGGATGGGGCGTTTGGACCAATATGAATGGACTTCGTTCTTTTTTGTAAGCCCCATGTTGAACATAAGGCCCAAAAATAATTTAAATTCCTCCAATGTTAGACGCCGCCACTGGAACATGCGGGCGTAGGAAGAATTGGGGTTGGCAGCAATAAATTGGGATGCATACAGATTCGTTTGATCCACTATATTCTGCAGCAAATCTTGTGGGAAAAATAAACAAAAATAATCAAATTTAGAAAAATTTGTAGTGTCGGGCTGCACACCTGGCTGTGCGGTGAAAGGGGGGATGATAGCGGATCCTGAGTTGGCAGGCAACCATAAGGGGTTTGCCAGGGCATCGGGAAGGTAGGATTGGGGCTGGATTCTTCGGGTTGGGCGTGCATTTCCATTGCTTGTACTGGGCTCCTCTTCCTGGGGTATGGCGCTGCTGGTGGTGGGCAGTTCTCCTGATCTTGGTGCTGATCTTGGTGCTGATCTTGGTGCCGATCGCATTCTTTTGGGAGGGACGGTTTCCTCCGGGGACTCGGACTCTGAGCCACTATCCTCCACTGGCTCGTATTCCGAACCAGAATCGGATAATGGGAGCTCCCCGCTGCTCTCATCATCCGACATGGCAAGAATGGCATATGCCTCCTCAGGTGTGTAAACCCTTTGGGACATTATGGCAGTGCTTATTGGTGGGCCTGTGTAATGGTACTGCTGGTGGTAGTGGTGGCGGTCTGTGTGGTAGTACCGATGGAGGTATTAGTGGTGGGCCTGTGTGGTGGTACCGATGGCGGTATGGGTGGTGGTGGTACCAATGGCGGTACAGGTGGTGGTGGTACCAATGGCGGTACGGGTGGTGGTGGTGGCGGCGGTACGGGTGGTGGTGGTAGCGATGGCGGTATGGGTGGTGGTGGTACCGATGGCGGTACAGGTGGTGGTGGTACCGATGGCGGTACAGGTGGTGGTGGTACGGGTGCTGATGGTACCGATGGCGGTACAGGTGGTGGTACAGGTGGTGGTGGCACTACCGACGGTGGTACGGGTGGTGGTACTGGTGGTGGTACCGATGGCGGCACTAGTGGTGATACTGGTAGCGGGCCTGTGTGGCAGTATAGATGCTGGGCCTGGTGGCGGTACTGGTGGTGGTACTGGTACCGATGGCGGTACTGGTAGCCTGTGTGGCAGTGCCAATGGCGGTACCGATGGAGGTGGGCCTGTGACAGATGATTGACAGATGGGCTGATTGATTGATTGACAGATGGGGTGATTGATTGACAGGTGGGGTGATTGATTGACAGGTGGGGTGATTGATTGACAGGTGGGCTGATTGATTGACAGATGGGCTGATTGATTGACAGATGGGCTGATTGACAGATGGGCTGATTGACAGATGGGCTGATTGGCTGGGCTGATTGATGTGCTGGGCTGTGTGACAGGTCCTCTTTATGGGGGGGGGGCGTGTTGTGCACTGTAAACTTATGTAGACAAACTACACTGAGCTAACTTACTGATCTCTTCTCTCTCCTCACAGATCGGTGTGTGAGGAGAGAGCAGGGATCAGGTAGTAACTCCTGTGGAGTTTGTTTACATTTGTGACCGGCTGTGATTGGACACAGCCGGTCACGTGGTAAACAGCCAATTCATTGGCTGTTTACTCTGATCGGGGACGCGCTGTGTCCAAGGGACACTCGCCTTCCCCGATCCCCGCTCTGCAAGCCTGTGGCGGCGCGCCCGGAGCGCGCCGCCGAGTTTGTTTTGACAGGTGATCGGCTGTGACTTTGACACAGCCGATCACATGGTAAACAGCCAATGAAATTGGCTGTTTACCGTGATCGGGGTAGCGCTGTGTCCGAGGGACACATGCCGTCCCCGATCACCGCGCTGCGCGCCCCCGCGGGCGCGCGCAAGGCAATATCCTGCAGGACGTCATATGACGTCCAGTATCGATATTGCAACCACTTCCCGGACGTCAATTCGCTATTGACTGGGCGGGAAGTGGTTAAAAAAACATTTTTTCTAGGGACAGAAAACTATAGGTAGGAAGAGTGTCAGTTTCTTTCACTGTGATAATCCTTGTTTCTAGGGACAGGGAAGGACAGTGAGGGAAATTCTCCTTGTGCTATACTGTGCTAAAGCATTGATCATCAACCATCTTTAAAAAAACATTTTTTCTAAGGACAGAAAACTATAGGTAGGAAGAGTGTCAGTTTCTTTCACTGTGATAATCCTTGTTTCTAGGGACAGGGAAGGACAGTGAGGGAAATTCTCCTTGTGCTATAGTGTGCTAAAGCATTGATCATCAACCATCTTTAAAAAAACATTTTTTCTAGGGACAGAAAACTATAGGTAGGAAGAGTGTCAGTTTCTTTCACTGTGATAATCCTTGTTTCTAGGGACAGGGAAGGACAGTAAGGGAAATTCTCCTTGTGCTATAGTGTGCTAAAGCATTGATCATCAACCATCTTTAAAAAAACATTTTTTCTAGGGACAGAAAACTATAGGTAGGGAGAGTGTCAGTTTCTTTCACTGTGATAATCCTTGTTTCTAGGGACAGGGAAGGACAGTGAGGGAAATTCTCCTTGTGCTATACTGTGCTAAAGCATTGATCATCAACCATCTTTAAAAAAACATTTTTTCTAGGGACAGAAAACTATAGGTAGGAAGAGTGTCAGTTTCTTTCACTGTGATAATCCTTGTTTCTAGGGACAGGGAAGGACAGTGAGGGAAATTCTCCTTGTGCTATACTGTGCTAAAGCATTGATCATCAACCATCTTTAAAAAAACATTTTTTCTAGGGACAGAAAACTATAGGTAGGAAGAGTGTCAGTTTCTTTCACTGTGATAATCCTTGTTTCTAGGGACAGGGAAGGACAGTGAGGGAAATTCTCCTTGTGCTATACTGTGCTAAAGCATTGATCATCAACCATCTTTAAAAAAACATTTTTTCTAGGGACAGAAAACTATAGGTAGGAAGAGTGTCAGTTTCTTTCACTGTGATAATCCTTGTTTCTAGGGACAGGGAAGGACAGTGAGGGAAATTCTCCTTGTGCTATAGTGTGCTAAAGCATTGATCATCAACCATCTTTAAAAAAACATTTTTTCTAGGGACAGAAAACTATAGGTAGGGAGAGTGTCAGTTTCTTTCACTGTGATAATCCTTGTTTCTAGGGACAGGGAAGGACAGTGAGGGAAATTCTCCTTGTGCTATACTGTGCTAAAGCATTGATCATCAACCATCTTTAAAAAAACATTTTTTCTAGGGACAGAAAACTATAGGTAGGAAGAGTGTCAGTTTCTTTCACTGTGATAATCCTTGTTTCTAGGGACAGGGAAGGACAGTGAGGGAAATTCTCCTTGTGCTATACTGTGCTTAAGCATTGATCATCAACCTTCTTTAAAAAAACATTTTTTCTAGGGACAGAAAACTATAGGTAGGAAGAGTGTCAGTTTCTTTCACTGTGATAATCCTTGTTTCTAGGGACAGGGAAGGACAGTGAGGGAAATTCTCCTTGTGCTATACTGTGCTAAAGCATTGATCATCAACCATCTTTAAAAAAACATTTTTTCTAGGGACAGAAAACTATAGGTAGGAAGAGTGTCAGTTTCTTTCACTGTGATAATCCTTGTTTCTAGGGACAGGGAAGGACAGTGAGGGAAATTCTCCGTGTGCTATACTGTGCTAAAGCATTGATAATCAACCATCTTTAAAAAAACATTTTTTCTAGGGACAGAAAACTATAGGTAGGAAGAGTGTCAGTTTCTTTCACTGTGATAATCCTTGTTTCTAGGGACAGGGAAGGACAGTGAGGGAAATTCTCCTTGTGCTATACTGTGCTAAAGCATTGATCATCAACCATCTTTAAAAAAACATTTTTTCTAGGGACAGAAAACTATAGGTAGGAAGAGTGTCAGTTTCTTTCACTGTGATAATCCTTGTTTCTAGGGACAGGGAAGGACAGTGAGGGAAATTCTCCTTGTGCTATACTGTGCTTAAGCATTGATCATCAACCATCTTTAAAAAAACATTTTTTCTAGGGACAGAAAACTATAGGTAGGAAGAGTGTCAGTTTCTTTCACTGTGATAATCCTTGTTTCTAGGGACAGGGAAGGACAGTGAGGGAAATTCTCCTTGTGCTATACTGTGCTAAAGCATTGATCATCAACCATCTTTAAAAAAACATTTTTTCTAGGGACAGAAAACTATAGGTAGGAAGAGTGTCAGTTTCTTTCACTGTGATAATCCTTGTTTCTAGGGACAGGGAAGGACAGTGAGGGAAATTCTCCTTGTGCTATAGTGTGCTAAAGCATTGATCATCAACCATCTTTAAAAAAACATTTTTTCTAGGGACAGAAAACTATAGGTAGGGAGAGTGTCAGTTTCTTTCACTGTGATAATCCTTGTTTCTAGGGACAGGGAAGGACAGTGAGGGAAATTCTCCTTGTGCTATACTGTGCTAAAGCATTGATCATCAACCATCTTTAAAAAAACATTTTTTCTAGGGACAGAAAACTATAGGTAGGAAGAGTGTCAGTTTCTTTCACTGTGATAATCCTTGTTTCTAGGGACAGGGAAGGACAGTGAGGGAAATTCTCCTTGTGCTATACTGTGCTAAAGCATTGATCATCAACCATCTTTAAAAAAACATTTTTTCTAGGGACAGAAAACTATAGGTAGGAAGAGTGTCAGTTTCTTTCACTGTGATAATCCTTGTTTCTAGGGACAGGGAAGGACAGTGAGGGAAATTCTCCTTGTGCTATACTGTGCTAAAGCATTGATCATCAACCATCTTTAAAAAAAATTTTTTCTAGGGACAGAAAACTATAGGTAGGAAGAGTGTCAGTTTCTTTCACTGTGATAATCCTTGTTTCTAGGGACAGGGAAGGACAGTGAGGGAAATTCTCCTTGTGCTATACTGTGCTAAAGCATTGATCATCAACCATCTTTAAAAAAACATTTTTTCTAAGGACAGAAAACTATAGGTAGGAAGAGTGTCAGTTTCTTTCACTGTGATAATCCTTGTTTCTAGGGACAGGGAAGGACAGTGAGGGAAATTCTCCTTGTGCTATACTGTGCTAAAGCATTCCTCATCAACCATCTTTGAAATCCTTGTTTTTTGGACAGTCAGGGAAATTGTCGTTGTGCTATTCTGTGCGAAAGCAATCATCCTCAACCATATTTAGAAATCCTTAAGTAAAGGGACAGAGAAGGACACCTGAAGGTAGCCCTTATTGCTTTTTTCCCATCTCCCTGCAGGCCATCTATTAGAATGTCTGGAAGGCAAACAAGGAGAGGCAGACAGTCAGGAGGCAATAAAAGAGGGCAAGCAGGCTCTGTGTCTGGGGGCAACAGTGCTGGTCGTGGACGCGGTGCATTGTCATCAGCACATGGCCATGGGACACGCTTGTCCTTCTTTTCGGCAGCTGGACATGTTGAGCCACATCATGCCGAAGACTTGGTAGAGTGGATGACCAAGCCCTCCTCCTCCTCCTCCTCATCCTCTCTCACCCAGGCTCAGGGTACTGGCAAAGCAGCTGCCAAAGTGTCCTCTTCCCTGGTATCAATGTCAGACTCATCATCAGTCACTCCTTCCCTAGACCCACCATGTCCTCCTCCTGAGGAGTCCCCCGAACTGTTTGAGCACAGTGTTGGGTACATGCTCCAGGAGGATGCCCAGCGTTTCGAAGGGTCTGATGATGAAACCCAGCTACAGGAAGGCAGTAGCGTGAGAGCAGACAGAGGGGATGCTCAAGAAGGACACCAATCTGGCAGTCATGTTCCAGCAGCTGCAGCATACTGCCAGATTGGCTCCAGTGATGAGGAGGGAGGGGATGATGAGGTCACTGACTCCACGTGGGTGCCTAATAGGAGAGAGGAGGAGGAGGAGGATGAGGAGGAGGCACATCTCCAACGAGGCAGGATGCCCTTTGGTGGCCAGCGTAAGGGCAGTACACCGACGGAATCACACCGCAGAGCTCCACCTGTGCAGGGCGCTGCCTCTGCCCGTCATTCAAAAAGTTCTTTGGTGTGGGCCTTTTTTGAGGCTAGTGCATCAGATCGCACAGCTGCTGTTTGCAACATATGTCTCAAGCGTATATCGCGTGGCCAAAACATCAGCCGCTTGGGAACCACATGCCTGACCAGACATATGTTGACCTGCCATGCAGCTCGTTGGCAAGCCTACCTCAAAGACCCACACCAAAGAACAAAGCGGACCTCTCCTTGCACCGCATCAGCTGGGATCTCCAACCCCACTATAACTTCAGTCCTCTCTGAAACATGCACTGAGAGGAATGAAGGTGTAGAATTAGGTGTGTCACAGCCAAGTACTTGCGGCCACTCTGCTAGCAGTACACCGACGTCCGATTCTAGCAGGCAAATTTCCCTGCCCCAGCTGCTGGACCGTCGAAAGAAGTTCACTCCCAGCCATCCACATGCCCAGCGGTTGAATGCTAGCTTGGCTAAATTGCTAGCGCTTCAACTGCTGCCTTTTCAGTTGGTAGACTCGGCCCCCTTCCGTGAGTTTGTGCAATGTGCGGTTCCTCAGTGGCAGGTTCCCAAACGCCACTTTTTCTCACGGAAGGCTATTCCGGCTCTCTACCGGCATGTGGAAGGCAATGTCTTGGCCTCGCTGGACAGGGCGGTCAGTGGTAAGGTGCATATTACCGCTGACTCATGGTCCAGCAGGCATGGACAGGGACGTTACCTTTCTTTCACGGCCCATTGGGTCACTCTTTTGGCAGCTGGGAAGGATGCAGGACAAGGTGCAGTAGTGTTGGAGGTTGTTCCACCGCCACGCCTCCAAAATGCTACTACTGGTTGTGACACACCTCTCTCCTCCACCCCCTCCTCTTCTTCTTCCTCCATGGCCTCTTCCTGTGCTTTGTCCTCTGAACCAGCGGTGCTCCGTAGCCGTTCAAGGGGCTACGCAAGTACGCAGGCAAAAAGATGCCATGCCGTGCTTGCGCTGGTGTGTTTGGGGGACAGAAGCCACACTGGGGCAGAGGTCCTGTCTGCTCTGCAGGGCCAGGCCGAGAGGTGGTTGACGCCACGCCAGCTTAAGCCAGGAATGGTGGTTTGCGACAATGGCACCAACCTCCTCTCCGCCCTCCGACAGGGACAACTGACCCATGTGCCCTGTGTGGCTCACGTCCTTAACCTGGTGGTGCAGCGGTTCTTGGGCAGGTACCCGGGCTTACAGGATGTCCTGAGGCAGGCCAGGAAAGTCTGTGTGCATTTCCGCAGATCTTATAATGCCAGTGCTCGCCTGGTTGAGCTGCAAAAGGAGTTGAACCTGCCCAAGAACCGCCTTATATGTGACATGCCCACCAGGTGGAACTCAACGTTGGCCATGCTGCAGCGGCTGCACACGCAGCAGAGGGCCATCAATGAGTACCTGTGCGACTACGGCACCAGGACAGGGTCAGGGGAGCTTGGTTTTTTTTCTCCACGCCCCAGTGGGGCATGATCAGGGATGCATGCACTGTCCTGGCACCATTTGAGGAGGCCACGAGGATGGTGAGCAGTGACAGTGCATGCATCAGTGACACTGTACCTCTTGTCCACCTGTTGGAGCACACGCTGCGTGGAATAATGGACAGGGCACTTGAGGCAGAACAGAGGCAGGAAGAGGAGGACTTCCTTGCCTCTCAAGGCCCCCTTTACCCAGACAGTGTTCCTTCTGTCCCACCCATCGCACAGGAAGAGGAGGAGGAGGAGGAGGAGGAGGAGGAGGAGGATTGTGTCAGCATGGAGGTGGAGGCTGGCACTCAGCATCATCAGCAGCAGTCTTTTAGGGATGATTTACAGTCCCAAGAAACCAGTGGACTTGTACGTGGCTGGGAGGAGGTGGCTGCGGATCATGTCGTCCTTAGTGACCCAGAGGACTCCGGACCGAATGCCTCAGCAAACCTACGCTGCATGGCCTCCCTGATCCTGCAAAGTCTGCGGAAGGATCCTCGTATTCTTCGGATCAAGGAGAGGGACCATTACTGGCTGGCCACTCTCCTTGATCCACGGTACAAGGGTAAGGTTGCGGACCTTATGTTACCGTCGCAGAGGGAGCAGAGGATGAGACAACTCCGGGAGGCCTTGCAGAAAGGTCTGTGCAACGCGTTCCCAGAGACTGGGAGGTTACAAACTCCTGGTCCTGGACAACGAGTTGCTGAGGCTTCGGCCAGTCAAAGAAGGAGCGGTGGGGAAGGTGCGTTCAGACAATTCTTTAGTCCGCAGCCCCAAAGTATGATCGGTTCCAGCAACCATCGCCAGCGTCTGATAAACATGGTGCAGGAATATCTAGGGGCAAGGTCAGACTTGGACACCTTCCCCACCGAAAATCCTCTGGCTTACTGGGTCTTGAGGATGGATCACTGGCCAGAGCTTGCACAGTATGCAATTGAGCTACTGGCCTGTCCTGCATCCAGCGTTCTTTCGGAACGCACATTCAGTGCTGCTGGAGGATTTGTCACGGATCACAGGGTGCGCCTGTCCACCGACTCGGTTGATCGACTGACTTTCATCAAGATGAACCAGTCTTGGATCACCACCAGTTACCACACACCTGATGCTGATATAACAGACTAATTGATTTTAACATGTCACATCCCTTCAAGACTGATGCTGATGCTGAGTGCCTGTGCTGTTATGTTGACTGGCTATCCTCCTCCTCCGAGTCCTCAATGATACGATTGATGATGATAGCTTGGAAGATCATTTTTGTTTATGGGTGCCGCCACCAGTGGCTAAGGCCCAATTTTTCAGCCCCTGTTTAACAGGGGCGTGTAATTACAATTTTTGAAGCAATACTTTGCAACAGGGCTCATTGCTGTGCTCCAAGTACAGTATCTGTGAGGGGTTGGAGTGTTGTGCCACCAGTGCCTAAGGCCCAATTTTTCAGCCCCTGTTTAACAGGGGCGTGTCATTACAATTTTTGAAGCAATACTTTGCAACAGGGCTCATTGCTGTGCTCCAAGTACAGTATCTGTGAGGGGTTGCAGTGTTGTGCCACCAGTGCCTAAGGCCCAATTTTTCAGCCCCTGTTTAACAGGGGCGTGTCATTACAATTTTTGAAGCAATACTTTGCAACAGGGCTCATTGCTGTGCTCCAAGTACAGTATCTGTGAGGGGTTGTAGTGTTGTGCCACCAGTGCCTAAGGCCCAATTTTTCAGCCCCTGTTCAACAGGGGCATGTAATTACAATTCTTGATCTAATAATTCACAGCAGGGCCCATTGCTGCACCCACCAAGAGTAACTCTGAGGGCTTACAGTGTTGTGGCAACGCCACCACCACCACCACCACGAAAGGCCCAATTTTTCAGCCCCTGTTCAAAAGGGGCATGTAATTACAATTCTTGATCTAATAATTCACAGCAGGGCCCATTCCTGCACCCACCAAGAGTAACTCTGAGGGCTTACAGTGTTGTGGCAACACCACCACCACCACCACCACCACGAAAGGCCCAATTTTTCAGCCCCTGTTCAACAGGGGCATGCAATTACAATTCTTGATCTAATAATTCACAGCAGGGCCCATTGCTGCACCCACCAAGAGTAACTGTCAGGGCTTACAGTGTTGTGGCACCAGCACCACCATCAAAGGCCCAATTTTTACTACCACTGTTCAACAATTATATGTAATTAAAATTCCTGATATAATAGTTGACAGCAGGGCGTTCCAGCACCAACCAAGAGTAACTGTGAGTGCTTACAGTGTTGTGCCAACACCAACAACTAAGGGGCCTATTTCTGCAGAGTATATACGGCAGGTCCCTACTTTCAAACATCCAACTTACAAACGACTCCTACTTGCAAACGCAAGAAGACAACAGGAAGTGAGAGGAAATCTACCCCTTGGAAGGAAAATTCTCTCCTGTAAGAATTAATATGGGAGAAAGGTGTCTCCTCTGTACTGATGCTTTATCACCAATCCTTGTTTCAAGAAAAACACCACATTTCAAAAACAGTTGTCATTGGGATGGAAAGTGAGGTGAAATGTTCTGAACAGGGGCACAGACAGCAAAACAAATGTTACAGGGGTGATAACCCTTACCTATGTTTTCCAAAAAGTTTAAAAATAGATTTTTGGGCTGGAGCTACACTTAAACAATGTACCTGTTCAAAATTACAAACAGATTCTACATAAGAACAAACCTACAGTCCCTGTCTTGTATGCACCGCCTGTATACGGCTGTTCAGAGTATATAGGGCCTTTTTTATTTTATGTGCGGGGTTCCCCTTAATATCCATACAAGACCCAAAGGGGCTGGTAATGGGCTGGGGTAGGGGGGGGGTCATGGGGTAGCTATGCCATTTTTCTTAAAGATTTTCATCCATATTACCGGGACCAGACATTACATTAAAGCCGCAAGCAGTTTTAAATGGCTTTTTTTTCCTTTAGAAGTGTCATTTTGTGCAGGGACAGTTCTAAACACGGGAAACACGTGGCACTTCACAGGCATACTTTAGACACCCCCCAGGTACGATATTTAAAGGAATATTTGACTTTTTTTTTTCACTTTATGCATCATTAAAATGACTGCTCCTGAAAAACGACCGTTTTTAAAACTTCTTTTTGCATTGATACATGTCCCCTGGTGCAGAACCCGGGTTCCCAAACCCTTTTTAGGACAATAACATGCATAATAGTCGTTATAATTAGCACTTTAGAATTCGAACGTTCGCATCCATTGTATTTAATAGGGTTCTAATGTTCGTACGAACTTTCGGTCCGTTCGCGGGTTCTGGTGCGAACCGAACCCGGGGGTGTTCGGCTCATCACTACTGGCGAGTGCGACCACATGTTAACACCAGACACAAATGAAAAAAGATTACACAATGCTTGCCTTCCATCATAGCAGGAACCCCACTTGAACTGGATGGACAGCTTTACCGATAGGGGGCAATGGCCTATACCAGGGGCCAGCAGGAGTGGAAATTTTTCTGGCATCAGTGAGAGCAAACATCACCCCATTTGGTATCAGAGGGAGGTATAGTACCCTATGGTTGGTATCATTGGGAGGAAAAGTGCCCCATTGTTAATGTCAGTGGGAGAAATGGTGCCCCATTGTTGATGTCAATTGGTAGAATTGTGTCTTCTATCAGTGGGAGTAATATTGCTCCAAAGGCCGGGTTCAGGCAAGCAAAGGGCCGCATCTGGCCCCCGGGCCGCAGTTTGGAGACCACTGGTCTAGACTAGTGCTGGTAATAGGCAAAATAAAAAGATTGATCCCGGTGGTGCCTTGAGGGGGTGAGGCCTACCTGTCCTTCACAGATGGGTATCTATCTCTACCTACATGCACTTCCCACTACAAGGCGCCTCCTGTGACACAGGTTGTACTGTTTATAGTACCTTTGTGTCCCACAATGGCCACCGAAATCTCACAGAAACTCTGGTGTCAATATATGACACAGGCTTCCCCAAGATGGCTCCTGGAACCCAAGACAGAGGACATATGAATCCAAAGCTGGGTTCCCTGTGGGACTTGTTGTAAATGGCAGTCATATGACCCCTTTGTTTACTACTTCAATAAAAAGTGATTTAGAGATCACTGGATCATTGCTTCATTCCTCTGCATTGCTGCCCAGATAAAGCACACAGAGCTCCACGGACACATCAGCAAGGCTCCCAGCCATAGGCGTGCACACAGGGTGTGCCTGGGCACACCCTAATCACCCCATGTGCATTAGCATTATTAAGGGGTGGCACCACCTGGGTGGTTGGGGTGCCAGTGGCCAGTGTAAAATGCCCCCATTATATTAAAGGCTGGGTTCAACTGTAGGAACACATTACACCTATACTTAGGATGTAACGTAATATGCTCCCAATCAACTGTCTCCCACCATCAGAGCCTCTTCCCTGTGACAGCAGGTGGCGTTATTGTGTGTTTGAGCTTTGGGGTGCACACCCTAATGCAATAGGCTGCGCACACCTATGTGTGTGAGCCAAGCCTTACAAGGAGTTTTGTAATCTAAACAGATTAAAATGCTAATGTTACCCACTTCACCTCCGGAAGATTTACCCCCCTTCATGACCAGGCCATTTTTTGTGATACTGCACTGCGTTATTTTAATTGACAATTGAGCGGTCGTGTACCCAAATAAAATTGTAAAATAAGGGTATAATGCGCAAACCAAAATAGTTAACCGAAAACGAATAAGTAGCAACATAAATGGTGTTGCCACCAGTGGCGTATCCAGGGTATGGCACTCCATGGCAAGTGCCATGGGCGCCCTGGGGGGGGCGGCAAAATAAACTAAACGGAAAAAAAAAATTCCCATCCGCACCTGTCCTCCTGCGGGCCGCCTCCCGCACTATAGCCCCCGGCGGCGGCACAGCACTTCACTCTTACTTGGCTGGATCTGGATGGCAGTGTTATGGAGAGTGACAGGCGCGGGCTTATAGATGATAGATATGCTTATAGATGAGTGGGACCGTCCACTGCATCTCCAGATCGTCATTCGGCTAACTGGCGGAGGCGGAGCTTTCCTCCTCTGCGCTGGTGGACTGGGCGTGGGGATGGGTGGAGATTTCCCCCCAGGAAGCCTACCTTATTGCCTTAGCCTGTGTTTACTTTTTTTTTTTTTCTGTCTGTGGCTGTGCAGTGCGGCGGTACTAGTTGCAAGTATTGTGAATGTGTATGCGGGGGGCGGGGCCCAGGGCGGGGGGGGGGGTAGTACAGAGCGGCCTCCTCCATTAGCAGCCGACATATTCGACTGGCGGAGGCGGAGCCTATAGCTCCGCCCACCCTTTCCGTGCGGCTGTGGTCCACTGCATCCTCTCTTGGGGAGGGGTCTGTCTGATGACAGGAGGAGGAGGAGAGAGAAGCACGAGGAGAACCCCCTGGCAAGGTCAGAAGGTAAAATGTAATAAATTACTCTTATGATGATACACAGTCAGATCATGATTTTGCAATAAAGTGATCCATGCTGCAAACTCAACAGTCTCCCTTCAGTGAAAGTTCATGTTTTGCAAACTTTGCAGTACATGAACTTTCACTGAAGGTGGACTGTTTAATGAGTTTGCAGCATGGATCACTTTATTGCAAAATCATGATCTGTATATTAATGAACTTTCAATGAATGTGGTCTGTTTAACGAGTTTGCATTGAGTTCAGCATGTGCAAAGTGTTCCATGTATGCTGAAATCAATGCAAACTCATTAAGGAGGTTGAGGCTGCACTCATTGCCACTGATTAGGCGGCACTCTAAGGCTACTTTCACACTGAGGCATCAGCGGTAAAGCACTGCTATATTTAGCAGCGCTTTACTGTCGTTTTTGCGGCACTATTTGGCTGCTAGCAGGGTTTAAAAAAGTCTTAAAAGCGCCGATGCAGCGGCTCTTTGTTGGCGGCTCGGCAGCACTGCCCATTGATTCCAATGGGCAGGGGCGCTGTAGGAGCGGTGTATACACCGCTCCTACAGCGCCTCAAAGATGCGGCTTGCAGGACTTTTTTTACCGTCCTGCCAGTGCACCGCTCCAGTGTGAAAGCCTTCGGGCTTTCACACTGGAGTGAAAGGAGAGGCTCTTTCAGGGCACTTTGCAGGCGCTATTTTTAGCACTATAGCACCTGCAAAGCGCCTCAGTGTGAAAGTAGCCTTAAGTTGCACTGATATGCTACACTGATGGGCACTGATGAGGCCGCACTGTTGGCCACTGATAAGCTGCACTGGTGAGGCTGCATTGTCGGGCACTGGTGAGGCTGTGCTGATTGGTACTGGCGAGACTGCACTAATGAGCACTGGTGAGGCTGCATTGATGGGTACCAATGAGGCTGCATTGATGGGCATTGGTGAGGCTGCATTGATGGGCACTGGTGAGGCTGCATTGATGGGCACTCATGAGGCTGCATTGATGGGCACTGGTGAAGCTGCATTGATGGGCACTGATCAGCCTGCGTTGATGGGCACTGATCAGCCTACGTTGATGGGCACTGATCAGTCTGCACCGATGGGCACTGTCTGCACTGGTGAGGCTGCATTGATGGGCTCTGATAAGGCTGCACTGATCAGGCTGCACTGATGGGCACTGATCAGGCTGCACTGATGGGCACTGTCTGCACTGGTGAGGCTGCACTGATGGGCACTGTCTGCACTGGTGAGGCTGCACTGATGGGCACTGTCTGCACTGATCAGGCTGCACTGATGGGCACTGTCTGCACTGGTGAGGCTACGTTAATGGGCACTGATCAGGCTGCATTGATGGTTCAATGGGCCACTTGACTGGACTTGCCCCCCAGGCCTAAGGCTGCCAGCCCTCCCCTGGAGCCTGCTTCCATCTTCTCCCCGAGCGCGAGCGGGTCGGTGACGTCACGTGAGGTGAGGTCGCCGTCGCTGAGGAGGATCCCTTGATTGATTGCCGAGCTCCAGCACGTGTACATCTCCTGAGCCATGGGCCTCTGCTACGGCCTCCGACCATGGCTGTTCGGTGATTCTAGCGGCTCCATCTCCAACGCCCCCACCAACTCGGACACCGAGCAGCCCCCTGGAGCTGTTAGTGCCTATGAGAGCCAGGGACCTGAGGATCACAGCAGCAGCTCAGGGGGGGGGGGGAGCTCTGTAAACCGACTAGAGAGGGGAAAGTTCCAGACGGGCAGCTTCTACTACTGCAGAACTGGGGAGATAGCACCAGCGGCACTGGGGACAGCAATAAGCAGCAGCACAAGCCCAGCAAGGGCCAGCAGGTGCACCATCAACAGCAACATTCTCTGCAGAAGGGATGGGACAAACTCTGACTGGAGGAGAAGGAGGCCAAGAAAGTCAGCAAGAGCATAGATCGGGTACTGAAGGAGCAGAAGAGGGAGTACAAGCAGACCCATAGACTGCTCCTCCTAGGTAAGTGCCTCTCCTTCCATTTCTACACTAACATGGATGATAGGTGGCCGGCCATGCCTGCTGACACTGCCTGTCTGCTTTATGTTGTCCTTGACATTTTATGGTTGGCCTGCATCCTGGGCATGCCTCTGGACTCTACATGCTCTCTCTATATATATATATATATATATATATATATATATATATATATATAAGGCTTCACTCCTGCCCAGCACACTAGCTGCATGGAGTTTGCATGTTCTCCCTGTGGGGTTCCTCTCCCACTCCAAACACATGCAGGTAGGTGAATTGTACCCTGTGTACAGACTGGCAGTGTACATGGCTGATCACATTCTACACTGACCCTACAATCCTAGAGGACCGTACACATATCTATGTATACTTCCATTCAGTCCTGTCCAGCTCTTGGCAGATTTTGGGCCAGAGATCATCTTAAATCATTTTTCGGACATGGGGGTGGCATGCAGAATGTGATTGGCCATATACATTGCCACTTCATACAGACAGGTGACCATCACCTACCAACATGGCTTTGGAATGTGCCAGGAAACTGGAGTACCTGGAGGATGCCCACACAAAGAGAACATGAAAACTCCATGCAGATAGCTTTCTGGCCCAGATTCAAACCAAGTGAGGCAAGTGCCAACCACTAACCTACTGTTCTCCCTATATAACTGTATATACTGACAGCATTATCTGAAAGTAGGGTTTCAAATGTTTTAAAAGGGGCGCATTTTCAGTGCTTGCCATAGGCGCCATTTTCGCTAGATACGCCACACTAAATAAATAAAAAAGCAGAGTAATGTGGTGCTTACTGATTACTTATACTAACTAACATAATACTCAGACAGGTGTTCTTCATAAAAACTGATGTATAAATTACATAAAAATAAATAAAGTGCAGAATCGTGTCCGATCTTCACATAAGAGTACAAATGACAGTGGCATCAATAATATCAAATTTTCATAGAGATGT
Organism: Rana muscosa; assembly: GCA_029206835.1. NCBI lineage: Eukaryota > Metazoa > Chordata > Amphibia > Anura > Ranidae > Rana > Rana muscosa. Next base: position 114,420,236 of record CM055127.1, read on the forward strand.
GCAAAAAATTCCTTCAAGAAATAAAGTGCAAAATGCGCCAAAAGGGAATATATATAGAAAAGTGAAAAAATTGTGTCCAATCATAAATTAAAAAAGGGAACAGTTCATCAGATAAAATGCAATTGCCAAAAATCCAGTTATCCGATGTGCGCTCATGGTTTGCCCCAGCCTCTCACCTCATACAGGTCAAAACAAGCCTCTCTGTAGATGGAGTACTGATTCCACAGCAATCAATTGCTTTCCAGAAAATCCAAGGCAAAATGACACCGACCAAAGAATCAATCTCTCGGCTCATCCAATACAGATCACATGCAATGAAAGAAGGGGGGCTCCATGGTGTAGTATTGCAGAAAAATGTATTTATAAAATAAATGCTAACTCACAGTTAAAGATAGCACAATACAGCTTGGCAAACGTGGGGACTTCCGGTCTCGGCCGTGACCAGAAGTGACGACACCCGGCTCCTCACTGACGCGTTGCGTCACTGAACACGTGACTTTATCAAAGGGTATTTTAAGGTCACATTTTTTCACACTGCCCTGTTTTGCAACCATTGGCCTCTTCCTCTTTGGAAATGAATAGAACTGTCTAGAATGGCATCAGTGGTCAACTAAATGGGGGGGGGGTATTTTTTCCTATGCATGCCAATGTAGAAATATGGACTATAATTGCAATGAACAGTTATTCCATGCCCTATCTGTATATTATCTTAGCCCGGTGTTACTAAACTGACATCATATTTGTGAGCCCAACCAAAGGGATTGTGGGATTGGTAGTTCCACCAGATGGCTATTCCCCTGCATGGCTATAGGCCCAGACCACATATCCCAGGGATCTTTGCTACTATCAGGGAGATTGCTGGGAAGGCCTATAAAAGAAACCAGAGACCCGCCCCAGCATCTTTTCTTCCCAGGCCTCGTGTGTGATGGATCTCTCCATGCAAGGAAAGTGAGATTGTGGCCTACCACGTGGGTGTTCAACATTCCTGCCCGCCCGAGAAAGGGTTCAAGCGCTGCCTGCTGTTCATCGGACATCTGACCAGTACCAACTTGAACATACAGCAACCCACACTTCGTGTCCTGGATTCGGGTGATCATCACAAGCGGGTCCGCAGTCAGGACATCTATTCGGGAGGCGCATGATCAGCCTGGTTGTTGGTGAGAGGGCAATTGCCCACCTTTGCAAGTCTTTCCTTGGATGTTTTACTGGGACACTGTGTACAGACAGCTTTACTTTGGGAACACTTCACTGCACTTCTATTCAAACACTGTACATAGGCTGTTATTACACCTTATTGGATACAGTTAATTAGCTCCGACTGCTGGTGAAGACCATCAGATCTGCAACGGTGACATTCTGTCATTGATACCGAAAGGGCCCTTACACCATCCTTGTTTAGCTTCATCTCACATTAGGAAAAAGGTTGGCCTGGGTTTCTCTCCCTAAAAGTATTGTCAGAATCTATGCTTAACTTTGCTTATCCTTTTAGGTTATTCTCAAGTGATATTCCATTGTACATATGTATATATAGTATGCTGTTGTTGCCAACTGTCTTAACTATTTTACTGGGGAAATCATTCTACTGAGCTGGTGCTGTTATCCAAGGCTCGGTTGACCCATTGCCTCTCTTGTACAACAATATCTTATCTGAAGAATTCCAGTAAACTTTAACAGAATATAAACATATTGAGTGCTGTCTTATTACTCAAAGGTGTTGCAAGGATGTCTGAACCCAGAGTGTCAGGTGGGTTGGAATGTTCACAGGGTCATGGCGCTGCAGATGAGCAGGTAAATCCAAGCAGTCCCCAAGGGGGCTGTGCTACACTAATGTCCATTATTGTTCTTACCCACTCTGTGTGAATGACAGCTCTGCAGGAGTGTGGACAACTGGTGGCCAATGGGCTGTGTCTGAAAGACGTGGATCATCAGTTGTCTGAAAGAACCAATAAATTCACATTTGCACCTTGAAATATAAAATATATCTATATTACCTCTGCTTATACGTCTCATTTAGAAATATTCTACAAGTCAACGTCCAGCCAAACTGGGAAGAGTTAGTAGCTGTCTGTGTCCCCATTTGGCAGAATTCCTCTTACTTCCTCTTCTACCTGGTATTCTTTATATATGACAGGAAGTTAGGGGAAATCTCAGCACAGGTACAAACAGCAGCAAAAACCTGACAGAGGTTATATCTCCTGACACCTTCCAGCATTTAACCATTTCAATATAGGGCACTTTCACCCCCTTCCTGCCCAGGCCAATTTTCAGCTTTCAGCGTTCTTGCACTTTGAATGACAATTGCGCGGTCATGTAACACTGTACCCAAATTAACTTTTTTAGCATTTTCATCCCACAAATCGAGATTTCATTTTTTGTATTTAATCACCGCTGGGTTTTTTATTTTTTGCAAAAAAAAAGGAAAAATAAAATTGAAAAAAAAAACGTTTTCTCTACACACGATCGGATAACCTATGGATTTTCGTCCGATGGATTTGTCCATCGGAAATCCGATGAAACTGTTTTTCATCAGTCTTGGCCACACACCATCAGTCAAAAAACCGACCGTTCCAAACGCGGTGACGTAAAACACTCCGATGAGCCGAGAAAAAAGAAGTTTAATGCTTCTGAGCATGCGTCGACTTGATTCTGAGCATTCTTGGTTTTTTTAACTGATGGACTTGCCCATAGACGATTGGAAATTCCCATCGGTTTTTTATCCATCGGAAAATTTTAAAACAAGTTCTATTTTTTACAACCGATGGAAAAAAGACCTATGGGTACCATACACGATCGGTTGGTCTGCTGAAAACCATCCATCGGACGGTTTTCATCAGTCAAACCGATCGTGTGTACGGGGCTTCTGTCTCTGTCAGATAATTTTGTAAATAAGTAATTTTTCTCCTTCACTGATGTGCACTGATGGGGTGGCACTGTTAAGGAGGCACTAATATGCAGCACTAATAGGCGGCACTAATGGGCACTGATAGGCAGCACTTATGGGCACTGATAGGTGACACTGATGGGCACTGATAGGCGCCACTAATGGACACTAATAGGCAGCACTGATGGGCACTGAAAGGTGACACTGATAAGCGGCACTAATGGGAACTGATAGACCGCACTGATAGGTGGCACTGATGGGCACTGATAGGTGACACAGATGGGTGGGCACTGATGGGCACAGACTGGTGTCACTGATGGGCATTTTTAGAGCTGCATTGTAATCAGTGCCCTGATTACCTATACACATCCCCCCCTGTGAGGAGATGCTGCTGATCGGCTCTCCTCACCTCACACTCTGTCAGTGTGAGGCAAAGAGAACCGATAAACGTCATCTCCTTGCTTACATGTGACTGGTTGGACACAGCTGATTACATGAGTAAAGAGCCGCTGTCAGGGACAAGGCGCGCCAGCGATCACCACGCTGTGCGCCCCAACGGTCATGTGATCGTGGCTAAACTGGGTGCCGTCATATGACAGCATCCAAGAACAAGAGCTGCCCCGCTCAGCTGTTATTTGTCTATAAGGCGGGCGTGAGGTGGTTAAATTGTATCTTCAGCCAAAACTTGTTAGGGAAGGGTGAAGTTCCTGTCAGGTTTTTATTGCTGCTGCTGGTGGGATTCACCCTCTTAAGCCAGCCATAGACGGTTCAAAGCTCAGCTGGTTCAGCAGAAACCGGCCAAAATTTTAACCATGTATGGGTACAACTAGCCTGTCGGATTTTACATTTTTGTTATAGCCGCTAGGAATATTCACTGTGCTCTCCCAGCGAGGAGGGCTTCCCCTGCTACCACCGGAGAACACAATGGCTCTGCAGGGGGGATTGCCTTGTCAACGCTGTCTGTGTTGATGGGGGAATTGAACTTATTTCTTGCAACCCATGGTTGCAGAATAGAAATTCGCTCTATCTATGGCTGGCTTTAGGCACACAGGCACCTGGGGCCATATAACATAGAATTTGGGTGTAGTTTCCACCTAGGAGCCACATGCGTTATGTAAAACTGTCCATAGAACTCAATGGCTGTATGTGGATATTCACCAGTATTTGCACACGCATGTGTACAGGCCTACCCCACTGGGTGCAGTCAGTCTATGCCCAGGGTTGGACATCCATATGCAGGCCTGTGTTTATGCAACTACCAGCAGAGGCGTATCTAGCGAAAATGGCGCCTATGGCAAGCACTGAAAATGCGCCCCTTTTAAAACATTTGAAACCCTACTTTCAGATAATGCTGTCAGTATATACAGTTATATAGGGAGAACAGTAGGTTAGTGGTTGGCACTTGCCTCACTTGGTTTGAATCTGGGCCAGGAAGCTATCTGCATGGAGTTTTCATGTTCTCTTTGTGTGGGCATCCTCCAGGTACTCCAGTTTCCTGGCACATTCCAAAGCCATGTTGGTAGGTGATGGTCACCTGTCTGTATGAAGTGGCAATGTATATGGCCAATCACATTCTGCATGCCACCCCCATGTCCGAAAAATGATTTAAGATGATCTCTGGCCCAAAATCTGCCAAGAGCTGGACAGGACTGAATGGAAGTATACATAGATATGTGTAGGGTCTTCTAGGATTGTAGGGTCAGTGTAGAATGTGATCAGCCATGTACACTGCCAGTCTGTACACAGGGTACAATTCACCTACCTGCATGTGTTTGGAGTGGGAGAGGAACCCCACAGGGAGAACATGCAAACTCCATGCAGCTAGTGTGCTGGGCAGGAGTGAAGCCTTATATATATATATATATATATATATATATATATAGAGCATGTAGAGTCCAGAGGCATGCCCAGGATGCAGGCCAACCATAAAATGTCAAGGACAACATAAAGCAGACAGGCAGTGTCAGCAGGCATGGCCGGCCACCTATCCCCCATGTTAGTGTAGAAATGGAAGGAGAGGCACTTACCTAGGAGGAGCAGTCTATGGGTCTGCTTGTACTCCCTCTTCTGCTCCTTCAGTACCCGATCTATGCTCTTGCTGACTTTCTTGGCCTCCTTCTCCTCCAGTCAGAGTTTGTCCCATCCCTTCTGCAGAGAATGTTGCTGTTGATGGTGCACCTGCTGGCCCTTGCTGGGCTTGTGCTGCTGCTTATTGCTGTCCCCAGTGCCGCTGGTGCTATCTCCCCAGTTCTGCAGTAGTAGAAGCAGCCCGTCTGGAACTTTCCCCTCTCTAGTCGGTTTACAGAGCTCCCCCCCCCCCTGAGCTGCTGCTGTGATCCTCAGGTCCCTGGCTCTCATAGGCACTAACAGCTCCAGGGGGCTGCTCGGTGTCCGAGTTGGTGGGGGCGTTGGAGATGGAGCCGCTAGAATCACCGAACAGCCATGGTCGGAGGCCGTAGCAGAGGCCCATGGCTCAGGAGATGTACACGTGCTGGAGCTCGGCAATCAATCAAGGGATCCTCCTCAGCGACGGCGACCTCACCTCACGTGACGTCACCGACCCGCTCGCGCTCGGGGAGAAGATGGAAGCAGGCTCCAGGGGAGGGCTGGCAGCCTTAGGCCTGGGGGGCAAGTCCAGTCAAGTGGCCCATTGAACCATCAATGCAGCCTGATCAGTGCCCATTAACGTAGCCTCACCAGTGCAGACAGTGCCCATCAGTGCAGCCTGATCAGTGCAGACAGTGCCCATCAGTGCAGCCTCACCAGTGCAGACAGTGCCCATCAGTGCAGCCTCACCAGTGCAGACAGTGTCCATCAGTGCAGCCTGATCAGTGCCCATCAGTGCAGCCTGATCAGTGCAGCCTTATCAGAGCCCATCAATGCAGCCTCACCAGTGCAGACAGTGCCCATCGGTGCAGACTGATCAGTGCCCATCAACGCAGGCTGATCAGTGCCCATCAACGCAGGCTGATCAGTACCCATCAATGCAGCTTCACCAGTGCCCATCAATGCAGCCTCATGAGTGCCCATCAATGCAGCCTCACCAGTGCCCATCAATGCAGCCTCACCAATGCCCATCAATGCAGCCTCATTGGTACCCATCAATGCAGCCTCACCAGTGCCCATTAGTGCAGTCTCGCCAGTACCCATCAGCACAGCCTCACCAGTGCCCGACAATGCAGCCTCACCAGTGCAGCTTATCAGTGGCCAACAGTGCGGCCTCATCAGTGCCCATCAGTGTAGCATATCAGTGCAGCTTAAGGCTACTTTCACACTGAGGCGCTTTGCAGGTGCTATAGTGCTAAAAATAGCGCCTGCAAAGTGCCCTGAAAGAGCCTCTCCTTTCACTCCAGTGTGAAAGCCCGAAGGCTTTCACACTGGAGCGGTGCACTGGCAGGACGGTAAAAAAAGTCCTGCAAGCCGCATCTTTGAGGCGCTGTAGGAGCGGTGTATACACCGCTCCTACAGCGCCCCAGCCCATTGGAATCAATGGGCAGCGCTGCCGAGCCGCCAACAAAGAGCCGCTGCATCGGCGCTTTTAAGACTTTTTTGGCCGCTAGCGGGGGTTAAACCCTGCTAGCAGCCAAATAGTGCCGCAAAAACGACAGTAAAGCGCTGCTAAATATAGCAGTGCTTTACCGCTGATGCCTCAGTGTGAAAGTAGCCTTAGAGTGCCGCCTAATCAGTGGCAATGAGTGCAGCCTTAACCTCCTTAATGAGTTTGCATTGATTTCAGCATACATGGAACACTTTGCACATGCTGAACTCAATGCAAACTCGTTAAACAGACCACATTCATTGAAAGTTCATTAATATACAGATCATGATTTTGCAATAAAGTGATCCATGCTGCAAACTCATTAAACAGTCCACCTTCAGTGAAAGTTCATGTACTGCAAAGTTTGCAAAACATGAACTTTCACTGAAGGGAGACTGTTGAGTTTGCAGCATGGATCACTTTATTGCAAAATCATGATCTGACTGTGTATCATCATAAGAGTAATTTATTACATTTTACCTTCTGACCTTGCCAGGGGGTTCTCCTCGTGCTTCTCTCTCCTCCTCCTCCTGTCATCAGACAGACCCCTCCCCAAGAGAGGATGCAGTGGACCACAGCCGCACGGAGAGGGTGGGCGGAGCTATAGGCTCCGCCTCCGCCAGTCGAATATGTCGGCTGCTAATGGAGGAGGCCGCTCTGTACTACCCCCCCCCGCCCTCGGCCCCGCCCCTCGCATACACATTCACAATACTTGCAACTAGTACCGCCGCACTGCACAGCCACAGACAGAAAAAAAAAAAAAAGTAAACACAGGCTAAGGCAATAAGGTAGGCTTCCTGGGCGGAAATCTCCACCCATCCCCACGCCCAGTCCACCAGCGCAGAGGAGGAAAGCTCTGCCTCCGCCAGTTAGCCGAATGACGGTCTGGAGATGCAGTGGACGGTCCCACTCATCTATAAGCATGGGGGCGCCCGCGCCTGTCACTCTCCATAACACTGCCATCCAGATCCAGCCAAGTAAGAGTGAAGTGCTGTGCCGCCGCCGGGGGCTATAGTGCGGGAGGCGGCCCGCAGGAGGACAGGTGCGGATGGGAATTTTTTTTTTTCGTTTAGTTTATTTTGCCGCCCCCCCCCCAGGGCGCCCATGGCACTTGCCATGGAGTGCCATACCCTGGATACGCCACTGACTACCAGCATATATCGGTACAATCATGTACAGCCTTTGATTTCTATGGGGCGGCTATATGCAGCCCCAGGTGGGGAAATACTTTATATTATATGGCCCCAGACACCCACGTGTGTGAGACCTTGTTTGTCCTATTGACCATTTTATGTGGACAAATAGTGAAGGGAAATCCAAAATTCTACGTGTTTTACAAGTTGTTTCCAGCTTTCTCAGGAGGATTATGGAGAACATATTTCTCTAAAGACTTATACAGACCTTTGTTCTCTCTTATCCTCCTGAGGAACGTGTAGAGGAAGCAGAATCCAGATGGCGGCTCCAGCAAGATAAAGATTGATGCATATATATTGTGAGGGGGTTAGCTCGGCAGCGGGTGTGTGTGACCCCCGGGATGGGCTCCCCACACAAAAACAGGCCCAGCAGACGGAGGTTGTGGTTTTCAAAATCAAAAAGGTGCCGTTTATTTTCTATTTACAGTGACAAAAACACAGCAAAGCAAAAGAAACAAACAAAATAAATCCTGGTCAACTTGACCTCTGACTAAACATACAGGTTTCCTAACTAACAACTGGGATCAGCCTAGTGCTGTCCTAGTCCCTGGTTTTAAATGTCCAAGCAAAATATAGCCACACAGGCTTTCTCTCACCGCACAGGGGTTCACTCTCCCTAGACAGTCCACACAGGTCTGCTTCCAGGCATGAGCTAACATCTAATGAATCTGGGAGTTTTTTATAGAGGCCTAAATGAGCTGACAAGCTTCAGCTGGCCTCATCAACTCCCTGTCTGCACGACGCCCAGCCCTCTCCCTAGAGGTATGAGTCATCAATGAGCCCACTAGTCTCAGCTGGGCTTATACAACTCTCCACCTAGCTGTATAAGTCAGCGTAAAGCCTGAATCTGGGCGAAATATATCTACCCCCCTGGATGCAACCAGGTGACTTTACCTTCCTGCTGTCACATACCCCCCCCTCTTGTTTTAACCTCGGGGTTGGAACACCAGCAATCAGGCATTCATGTACTCGAGACAAAGCATCCACATTCCCCATTTGAACGCCAGGGCGATGCTTTACTGTGAAGTTGAATTCCTGTAGGGCCAGGAACCACCTATTCACTCTTCTATTTGTCTCCTTGTTTTGAGCCATCCACTTTAACGGAGCGTGATCCGTAACCATGTCAAAGTGCCTACCTAGCAGGTAGTACCGAAGGGAATCTAGAGCCCACTTCACCGCTAAACACTCCTTTTCAACGGTGGCGTAATTTACCTCATGGGACTTCAACTTCCTGCTGAGGTAAATGACTGGGTGCTCTTCCCCGTTCCAGACCTGGGACAATACTGCTCCTAACCCCACATCTGACGCATCACTTTGTACGACAAAGTCTTTAGAGAAGTCGGGTGAGTACAACACTGGCTGGCTACATAAGGCTTGTTTCAAGAATTGGAATGCTGCCTCAGCCTCGGGGGTCCATTTAATCATGACCGACCCTTTCCCCTTCGTCAGGTTGGTTAGGGGCACAGCCTTAGAAGCAAAGTGGGGAATGAATCGCCGATAATACCCAGCGATTCCCAGAAAGGCTCGTACCTGCTTCTTGCTGTTGGGACGTGGCCAACTCTGGATGGCCTCGACTTTGTTGAGTTGGGGTTTTATTACTCCCCTCCCAATGGTGTACCCAAGATATTTGGCCTCCTCCTGCCCAATGGTACACTTCTTGGGGTTAGCCGTAAACCCTGCTTCCCGAACAGAGTCCAGGACTGCTTGCACTTTTGGCAGATGTGAGGCCCAATCTGTGCTATGGACAATTACGTCATCCAGGTAAGCCGCAGCATACTTCCGATGGGGCCTCAGCATCTGGTCCATTTTCCGCTGGAATGTGGCCGGCGCATTCTGTAACCCGAACGGCATTCTTTTATATTGGAACGCCCCGTCTGGGGTTACAAATGCGGTTTTCTCTTTGGCTGACTTGGCCAGGGGGATTTGCCAATACCCTTTTGTGAGGTCAAGAGTCGTCATGTATCGGGCTGTTCCCAGCCGGTCGATCAACTCATCTATACGTGGCATGGGGTAGGTGTCAAATTTTGTAACTTTGTTCAACTGACGAAAATCGTTACAAAATCGCCAGCTCCCATCCGGTTTAGGCACCAACACAATGGGACTAGACCAATCACTTTGGGACTCCTCTATCACCCCTAAGTTCAGCATTTTCTGTACTTCCTCCCGTATTGCCTCCCGTCGGGCCTCTGGGATCCGATAGGGTTTTAACTTCACCCTTTCACCGGGCGGGGTAATAATGTCATGCTCTACCCCAGATGTTTGTCCCGGCAGCTCAGAGAATACCTCCTTGTTGCGAAGCACAAACTCCTTAACCTCCTGTTGTTGGGGTTGTGACAAGGTGGCTGCGATTCCAACCTCAGGAATCACGCAACCAGTTTGAGCTGGTGACCAAGTGTCTGCGACTAGGGACTCTCTATCCCTCCAGGCTTTCAACAGATTAACGTGATAGATCTGTTCGGGCTTTCGCCTTCCTGGTTGTCTGACCTTGTAATTCACTTCGCTCACTTTTTCCATTATCTCGTAGGGGCCTTGCCATTTGGCAAGGAATTTACTTTCAACCGTAGGGACAAGTACCAATATCCTATCCCCCGGGGAAAAGGTACGGGTCTTGGCTCCACGGTTGTACACTCTCTGCTGTGCCAACTGCGCTTGGGCCAAATGTTCCTTCACGATGGGCATTACCTGTGCAATTCGATCTTGCATCAGGGCGACATGCTCAATCACACTCCTGTGGGGAGAACTCTCACTTTCCCAAGTTTCCTTGGCAATATCCAACAGCCCTCTTGGGTGTCTCCCATACAGTAACTCAAAGGGGGAGAATCCCGTAGAGGATTGGGGCACCTCCCTAATAGCAAACATCAAATAAGGAAGTAGACAGTCCCAATCCTTTCCATCCCTATCCACCACTTTCTTCAACATTTGTTTTAGGGTTTTGTTGAATCTTTCAACCAGCCCATCGGTTTGGGGGTGATACACAGATGTACGTAATTGCGTCACTTTGAACAATTTACACAGCTCCTTCATAACCCGGGACATAAAGGGTGTACCTTGGTCCGTAAGCAGTTCTTTACAAATACCCACCCGGCTAAAAACAAGAGATAGCTCTTTGGCTATGGTTTTGGCCGAGGTATTTCTGAGAGGGATCGCTTCTGGATAACGGGTGGCATAGTCCATTATAACCAATATGTACTGGTGCCCCCTAGCGGACTTGATTATAGGACCTACCAAATCCATTGCGATTCTCTCAAACGGGACCTCAATGATGGGTAGAGGGACCAGCGGGCTACGGAAGTGTGGCATCGGGGCCGACCTCTGACACACAGGGCAGGAGGAACAATAATTTTCTATGTCCTTCATCACCCCAGGCCAATAGAATCTCTGTAATACCCTCTCTCGGGTTTTCTCTGTCCCCAGATGACCTCCAAGAATGTGCCCATGGGCCAACTCCAACACCAACTTCCTGTAAGGTTTGGGCACCACAAGCTGCTCAACGGTTTCTTCTGCCCTTTTTGCCACCCGATACAGTAGGTCCTTCTCTACGCTGAAGTATGGGTAAGTGCAGGTATTATCTGGGTTCACTAACTCGCCATCTATTTTCACTACGTTTTCCCGTGCCTTTATTAGGGCGGGGTCTTTCAACTGTTCTGTGGCAAAGTTTTCCCTGTGAACCTCAAGATCAGAAAACTCCACAGACGGTAGGTTTTCGTCTGAGGAGGTGGGCTCCTCTCCAGTTTCTTGAGTCTCCCCTGCCAATACTGACAAGGGAAATTCGGGAGAGTCCTCACCACTCTCAGAGGAGTTCTGGCTATCATATTCCTGGTACATAGGGGCACCAGTGGGGGGCTCAGGATCATCCCACAGTTCCCAGAACTTCGGAAAATCCCTTCCCACAATGGCGTCATGCGGTAACTGAGACACTAAGCCCACTGGATGAGAAAGGGTACCTTTGGGGGTCTCGAAACACACTGTAGTCACTGGATACTCTCGGGTGTCCCCATGCACACAAATAACAGCTACCTTGCTATTCCCAGAGACCTCTGTTTTAACTAATTCAGCCTTTATCAGGGTCACAAGGCTACCTGAATCCAGCAATACCACAACATTTCTACCATTAATACACATTTTGCATAAATGTTTCTCAGTTCCCCGAATGGCAGTGCATGCGACTGTCGCACACAGCGACTGACGTCTGCCCGTCAGAAAGTCACACTGCATGGGTTCCTCCAAAACCGGGCAATTTGCTGCAATATGTCCCGCTTGCCGGCAGCGGTAGCAAACGATCCTTCTTGCCGCCTCTTGAGCCGCTGATTTCCCAGGCTGTTCTCGCCAAACTTGGGGTAGAGCTCCCACCCTCTCACTCTCTCCACCCTTACCCCTTGGAATCATCTTATCCGCCCCTGGGGATGGTCTGGTCTTAGGGTGGAAAGTCCGAGTGTCTCTGGAAGAGGCCGTCAGGTTCTCTGTAGCCAAGTATTTCTCCACACGATCCACAAGACCATCGGCCGTCTCTGGGTCTCCATGGCTTACCCACTTTTGGATGGCAGTAGGAAGAGCTCTCAAAAACCGATCCATTACAACACGTTCCACAATCTTTGGTGCGGACAAAGTCTCTGGCTGTAGCCACTTTCTGCTCAGGTGAATGAGATCATACATTTGAGACCTGGGGGGTTTTCCAAGCTGGAAAGTCCAGTTATGCACACGCTGAGCCCGGACAGCCAGGGTGACACCCAGCCTTGCCAATATTTCAGCTTTTAGCATCACATAGTCTTTTGCTTGGTCAGGCTCTAGGTCATAGTAAGCTTTCTGCGATTCACCCGTTAACAGAGGAGCCACCAGTCCAGCCCACTGCTCCTCAGGCCACTTTTCTCTTTCAGCAGTCCTTTCAAACGTGGTCAAAAATACCTCTGGATCATCCTCTCCAGTCATTTTTGTCAATAAACGACTCACCCCAAAGGACGCGGTATTAGTGGGACGGCTTTCCTCACTGGTCTGCGGACGTTGCTGCATTACTGCTTCCATTTGTTGTAGTCTCTGCTCTTGCTTCTGTAATAGGTCTATGAAGCGGGCCTCAGATCGTTGCTGGGCTTGTTGCTGAGCTTCCAGACTCTGTTGGTGAGCTTGCTGCTGGGCTGCAAGGCTCTGTTGATGAGCTTGCTGCTGGGCTGCGAAGTTCTGTTGTTGAGCTGCAAGGCTCTTTTGCAAACCTGCATTTGTCTGCTGTTGATTGGCATTTGCTAGAGCCAGCTGTTTCAGTATCTCCTCCATGCTGGCTTAAAAAAAAACTGCCCGCATTCTCCACCAACTGTGAGGGGGTTAGCTCGGCAGCGGGTGTGTGTGACCCCCGGGATGGGCTCCCCACACAAAAACAGGCCCAGCAGACGGAGGTTGTGGTTTTCAAAATCAAAAAGGTGCCGTTTATTTTCTATTTACAGTGACAAAAACACAGCAAAGCAAAAGAAACAAACAAAATAAATCCTGGTCAACTTGACCTCTGACTAAACATACAGGTTTCCTAACTAACAACTGGGATCAGCCTAGTGCTGTCCTAGTCCCTGGTTTTAAATGTCCAAGCAAAATATAGCCACACAGGCTTTCTCTCACCGCACAGGGGTTCACTCTCCCTAGACAGTCCACACAGGTCTGCTTCCAGGCATGAGCTAACATCTAATGAATCTGGGAGTTTTTTATAGAGGCCTAAATGAGCTGACAAGCTTCAGCTGGCCTCATCAACTCCCTGTCTGCACGACGCCCAGCCCTCTCCCTAGAGGTATGAGTCATCAATGAGCCCACTAGTCTCAGCTGGGCTTATACAACTCTCCACCTAGCTGTATAAGTCAGCGTAAAGCCTGAATCTGGGCGAAATATATCTACCCCCCTGGATGCAACCAGGTGACTTTACCTTCCTGCTGTCACAATATATAGGCACATTGCCGGATTTGGACATATTTGTAAGATACTGTAGATAGGGATACTTTAACCACTTCCTGCCCATCCTATAGCAGAATGACCGCCGGGTGGTGGTTCAGTTATCCTGACTGGGCGTCATTTGAGTTCCCTTCACTGGAACTAAGGGGCCAAGCCCAACCCCTGAAAAACAACCACACACCATAATCCCCCCTTCACCAAATGATTTGGACCAGTACACAAAGCAAGGTCCATAAAGATATGGATGAGCGAGTTTGGTGTGGAGGAACTTGGCTGGCCTGCACAGAGCTCTGACTTCAACCCCACAGAACACCTTTGGGATGAATTAGATCAGAGACTGCGAGCCAGGCCTTCTCGTCCAACATCAGTGCCTGACCTCACAAATGCGCTTCTGGAAGAATGATCAAACGTTCCCATAGACACACTCCTAAACCTTGTGGACAGCCTTCCAAGAAGAGTTGAAGCTGTTATAGCTGCAAAGGGTGGGCCCAACTCAATATTGAACCTTACGGACTAAGACTGAGATGCCATTAAAGTTCATGTGTGTGTGTAAAGGCAGGTGTCCCAATACTTTTGGTAATATAGTTGTAGCGGGGTATCGTTTTCTTAAACCCCAAGTGACTACAGTTCCCAGCATGCTTTAAGGCACCCAGGGTGCATTGCCCCACGCAGGGACTGCTGGGGTGGACTTTATAAGGGAGAGGCGGAGCCTGCTTCTTTCTTTTTGGGCACTGCCCTCCCAGCAAGAGGATCCCTGTGCTGACCTGCTGTGTGTACAAGGCCTGATGCCTGGGCCTTGTGCTTTTCCAAAGAGCCTTCCGCTCCACCGAGGAGCCTGCAGAGCGTCTGATCCTGTTGCTGAGTGCTGTTATCAGGAGGACCGAAGACCCGGGTGTCGTGGACACTGTGAATCGAGTCACAGTAACGTAAGTAACGGACAAGGACTAGTCCGGTCGGGTGAGAGAGCACTTGCTCAGAACTACACCACAGTATCTCTAGGCCCATTAACTTTATTCAGGGCCATCACAGTGATTGCAGTTGCACTCTGGGGAGACTATCCGCAGAACTGAGTTAGTCTTCCTGGCATTATAAAGTTACCGATCATCGTTACTTTGTTGGATTACAATTGTTCTTAAAGTGCACCACTGTGTTTGCTAGCGAAGATTTCTTCCACAGAACTATACCCAAATCATAGTCAGGCCTGACTGGGTAGTATAGGACATTGCTGGGCGCCATATTGTCCACGAGGGAGGATAGCTGCAGCGGGGTCTGTTAAACTGTCTATCATATTGCTGAACGTTTGATGTGTTAATGAGCATACCCATATTGCAGGGCTCTGCATGTGACATTGCATACTGTTTATCATTCTAACCTTTACCAACAGTAAAATATTAGAGTTAAGTATATTGGTTGTCAGTGTCATTTACTGTGCTATACCATACTGTGTGCCTTACTGTGGGATTGTGTGATAGAGAATATTAGAGTGATTGCAATTATATCATCCCCTTTACTAACTGTGCCACGAGAGGTTAGAGCCAATTGCCAAGGGTTGACAGCGGCCCAAAACAAACAAGGCAGCCCTCTTAACTGGGGGTATCGCTACACGGTGTGTATATATATATATATATATATATATATATATATATATATCCATGGGTGGGCAAGATTTCTGTGCAGTGAGCATGCTCACTGCTCGCGTCCAGCACACTGATTGTGCTGTCATAAACAGCTCTCTACTCTCTAGTCATGATGGGGAGCCAGCGGGACTGGCCTCCAATCACGTGACCACTGTGACAGCCAACACAATGGCCACACGATCAGGAAGTCCATTCTGTCCCCCTGGTGTAAAGACCCATTTAAAGTGACGGTGGAGCTAGACAGGAATGGGTTAATGTTCTTTTTTAACCAGTTTACCAGCTATAGAGACAGGATGGTAGCAAAATATGTCACGTTAGTGCAAACACTTACAGGGCAGAGGCGCCAGGAGCCCTAAACAATATATTCAGACAGGAACTCGGTCCGTGCTGCACTGCGCTGTTCCCTGTACCAAGATAAGGAACCTTCATTCTCCGTATGTCATCATTTTCTACAGCATTACAGCAGGTTTCATTATCCCCTCTGGCCTGATGTTATGTTGTAACTTTTAGAAGTCACATTGCCATTCTTTCCTAGGTACCCTATTAGATGGTGGGGGTTTAATATAGATCCGATGCGGCAATGGCATGTTTTAAATCTAGATGAGCTGATAAACGTGGCATCTCATTTTTTTTTTTTTTTTGGTCGTCTTTGAAAAGAGTTTAATCCTCTCACTGCAATGCAATGCAGGCTTCTGGGACAGTAACAAGATTAAAAGGCCTTGCTTCCCTATTCAATAAGTGCATTACATCTTTCTTATCTGTCACCCCTTAGTGCCAGTCACAGCCCGAGATCCTAGGTAGAATCTTAACACACAGTTTGTGCCTAACGCTTATAATTAAAAATCTATGGAGATTAAATTACATTTCCCGTTTTAATAATTGTATTTCAATATAACAGAGTAACACAGGAAGGCACATCTTGAGTTTGCAAGTTGCAAAACAATTCTCTACACCACTGGTTCTCAATCCTTATTCACATCTGGGCCTGGTAAATTCCTCCAAAACATGCCATAATAGTAAAATAAATTATATATATATATATATATATATATATATATAATCAACATAAGTGAAGAAAAACAAAATAAGTATAATAAATGCTGAAATGCTCAGACTAGGGTTGGGCATCACTATGGGGGGCTAGAGGCTTTGCAGCAAGCTAGGAGGCATTGCGGGGTGTTGGGTGGCAATGTGAGAGATTGGGAAGTGCTGTGGGCGCTGGGGGCTCTCAGCGGGTCTGGGGGCACTGTAGGAGTTTGAGGGGCACTGAGGGCCACTATAAGAGGATGAGGGGCCACTATGGGAGCTAAGAGGTGCTGAGGTTGATTGGTCAAGGCCTGGTGGTTGAGAACCACTACTCTACACCTCTCACAGGAGGTTTGAACCATAAGTACCTCAATATGTTTAATTAAAGTATTTCTACATCCCAATATTTTCCCCATTTTGAATAAAGTAGGGAAGGGTTAAAACCACCGTGATTTGTTGCCATCTGGCAACATTTTGGCCTAATTAGTGATATTTACCTTTACTTCCTGTCCTGTAGACTCTGGTTTGGGCTGGAGACTGCACTGGACTGATTCAATTGATCACTAGTAGTTGATAGGGGGAGGAAAGGGATCCCTTCCAGTGAGTTGAACCCAACGGTGGGTGGTGGTGATGGACCACCTCGGGGCCTGAGCTGCTACCTTTTTGGTACAACTATCTGGTCGTTTCAGCCAGGGGCGGATCCAGGGGGGCAACGGGGCAATTGCCACCCCCGAGAAATTAGTTTTAGTTGCGGAACTTGCGGCGTCTGAGAGTCTGAGCGGGCGGTAGTTGCGGAACTTGCCCGACGCCTAACAGTCTGAGCGGGCGGCTCAGCGGCGAGTGTGATTGGCCGGAGCGGCGAAGACGTGACTCCACGCATGAGCGTGGGAGCCGTCGAATCCGGCTAAGTCGTCGAATGATGGGACTTAGCCGGATTTGAATGGGATTAACCCCATGAATGCGCCATTGTCTAGGGCGCGCATGCGCCGTAGACACGGATGCATGTCATTTTTAGCAAATATCTCCTAAACCGTGTAGGTTTAGGAGATATTTCTTGCACCTACAGGTAAGCCTTAATCTAGGCCTACCTGTAAGTGCAAGTTGCAAAAGGGAGTTTACAACCACTTTAAATGCAACTCTATGGTGCATCTCTGTTGTATTTCTTCCTGTGTTGTGTTTCCTGTTTTCCTGCTGATTCTTTCAGTAAACATGGCTTATGTACAGTAATGGTTTGTGCTGTCTCTCTACATATATCACGACAAACACACCCGGTGTCTAGAATAATGTAACTTTCAAAGCAGGGCTCAAGGAACGTTAATTGAAAGTGTAAACATATAGATCAAGGCAAACATATAAATTGAGGCATCGTGTGTCCTGTAGACGCAAGAGCAAGTGAAAGGATATCTTTCCAATGTGATGGAAATGCCCTCTTTGACAGCTGTCACCGGAACAAGTGTCCCCATTGAAAGATTTCCATTCTATTCCTGTTCTGCTGGCATCTCAAAATGTTGGATTTAGCTTGCCCTTACAGAAATACAGACAGCAATACAAACCTGCTTCTAACCTTTACCACTTTTTCAAATGAAAAAGTTTTGCATTTAGTTATACTTTAGGATTGCATCATTAACAAGATAATATCCATTGTTTCAAAAAAACACTTTGTCTGATCACTAGAGAGGGAATCTTTTGGGTGTATCTTGTTATTTTGGTGTAGAGCAGTTCATGAAATAATTATAGCCTCTGGGACTTGGTAGGGTGTTTGAAACGCAGAGGCAAGATAAAGAGCAGTAAGAAATGTTAGAAGGAGATACAAGGGTGTAGGGGGTGGATGTAAGGTGAAGGTACTGTATAGGATGGTGCCCAGGTGGTAGCTCAGTCAACTTTTCAACCAATGGTGGGATTATAGCATGAGGGAGTGTAGCGGCCTCACCCTCTCTCTCTTCTTTAACGGTTACTTTGGCTTCGGTCTAGGGGTACCTTGAAGGGGAGAGCGAGGTGCGCCACGGCCCATGTCCTCTACTTTACTGCGTGTAGAGGTGAAGGCCAGAATCAGATTACACCCGGGCTGTGTATACGCTCAGAGCCAGGTCTGTTCTGCTGATAACCCCCTTTGCTCCCAGTAATTGGAGTACCACACACTGAAAAAGGTCCAACACGTGTTTATTCCATAACGGCAAACAAATAGTCCTTTGCGAGCAGACAGTTTGAGACCCATAGAATAGTTCAGTATTGGTGGGGAGTAGGTCAAGGCACAATCCTCAAAGAAAACTAAACCGTTGAGGTTTCACCAACGGTTGCTAAGCACAGTGGCTGTTAAATGGACTTTTGGCTTCAGAGTCTCTTCCAGCGTCTCTAGTGAACAGGAACTGGAGTTACCTTCGCTACGTTGCAGCCTCTGTCAGGGGGAAGACATCCCTCCAAGGGAGTTACCAGAGGCCCCACCGTCACCGGATTAATGCTGTACCGGACTATCCGGAAGGGTTACACTCCCCGGCCTCCTCGCCTCAGATACGGGTCCCAACACCTTAGGGCCCCTTCGGACTCCTCCACTCTCGCGGAACCCAGTCGAAGTTACTGGGTCCCAGGCCTTGGCCGTAGTACCTTACCCCAGGCTTAAGGTGCCTGGGATGGACTCCATCCCTTGCTCCGGCCAGGTCAAGGGCACCTGGGCCCGGAACTCCGGAATGGCAGCACCCAGGCTGAAGGTGCCTGGGCGCGGCCGCGTCCTCCAACTCTGAACCCCGAGGTCAGGGCGTCCGCCCCTTTTATCTCCTCTCCCTTTGCGTCACAGCGGGTTCCCCGCCCCGCTGTACCAGCGCCAGGAAAGGACAAAAAGGTACAGTCTTGCGGTGCAGGTTCAACTCCGACCCAGGGCGACAACGCCACCTGCAGGCCACAGGGAACCTTGCACCATCAGAGTCCTCCAAGAACCACAAAAGGGATTCTCAGATTCCCTAACAATTAGTACATCTGGGTTAAATAACCCAGATGCTCCCCCCCAAATTTAAATACCCGCTACAGGAGTTTCTGTGTAGGTCTTTTGGGTAATAATTTTCAATAATAGTTACCATGTTTTAAAGAATTTAGGTAGTGGGTCAGGAAGGATTACTGTTACTTTTTCATGAACCATAACACCAGTGTGGTAGTTTATGGAGTGAAGGTATTTAAAGCAGAACTAAACCAAAATGACATGATATGTATTAATTGCCTATGACCCCCCCACAATCGGACATTAATGGCCCGTACACATGATCCGAATATCATACGAAAACTGTCTTCCGAGGAAGAATCGTACGATAATCGGATCGTTAGTACAGAGCTTTCGAGAGCCGATCATGACAATTCATCCGATATTATTCAATCGGACATGCACGAAAATTTTCCTCGTATGATACCAGATCGTACGATTTTTGTTTAGTCAGTACAGTTGTCATCTGAAAATACAATACAAATACATTACAACACATTCTGTCATACGAGAATTTTCGTGACTTACAAACCTGTTCAATTTCTACTTGCGACTATTAGGCAAAAAAAGTCGTCCGATTTTCGGATCGTGTGTATGGGCCATTAATATCATTCATCCCACTTCCTCCAAGCCTGGACTGTCATGTTGTGTTATTATGGAACTGTGGACCTCCTCTGCCCCCCTTAGCATCCAGTGGCTCCTCTCTCTGACCTCCATGTCACTACAGGACACAAAAAAGAAGCACCAAGTGGGACAGAGGAGATTGAAACTCCTCGGCCTCTTAAAGGGGAGTTCCAGCCTTTTTTTATGTTTATTATAAGTCAGCAGCTACAAAAAGTGTAGCTGTTGGCTTTTATTAAACAGACACTTACCTGCTCCACTGTCCAGCGACGTGCTCCTCTCCCCCCTTCTCCGCCGGCGCCTCCATTCCTACTGTGGGCACCCGGCCGTGACAGCTTTCGGCTTCACGGCCGGGGCACTCACTGCGCATGCGCAAGCGGCGCTGCGCAATCTGAGTGGACAGGCGATCGCCTGGGACCTGTCACGTAACTCAGGTGATCGCCTACAGGGAGGGGCCCGCTTTAGGCGATATGACGAGTCGCCTAAAGGGTCCCTGGGCGGAAGGAGGAAGTGGGACAGGATGTCCCACTCCTACTGAAGCCCCCAGTCCCCCCCCCAAAAAAATGACATGCCAAATGTGGCATGTAAGGGGGCAAGGAGTGGTTTAAGCGGAAGTTCGGGTTTGGGTGGAACTCCGCTTTAACAGACAATTCTCCTTGAACAGAGCGGGATTCAGAGGTGTGGATTGCAGGAAAGATGAAAAGTCAATATCCACTTTTGTACCTATTTTTTTGTCCATGTGTATATTATTAGCAGTGTTACTTTAGGTTTTAAGGGTATTCTCAATGAGCACATATTTTGAGTTATTTTTGTAGTGTTTAACTTAAAGCATTGTTGGCCAAATCCCAAATGTCTATTGGCTGAATCACAGGTCAATAGAAATATCTTTTGAGGCTGCTCCATGGATCACTATATTATAGGTCACCCCCTTCTTGCCTATGCCAAGTAGTAAAGACTGCTCTTTAATAGAAAGGTACTGTTTTTTATGAAAAATTATACTGTTGCTATACATTGTCACATATAAGACATTGTTTATGGTGAGTGAGAAGGTTACTGACAGGTATGCTTTAACCACTTGCCTACTGGGTACTTATACCCCCTTCCTGCCCACGCAAATTTTCAGCTTTCAGCGATGTCGCATTTTAAATGACAATTGCGCAGGCATGCAACACTGTACCCATACGAAATTTTTTATCATTTTTTTCACACAGATAGAGCTTTCTTTTGGTGGTATTTAATCACAGCTGTTTTTTTTATTTTTTTCTAAACAAACTAAAAACAACATTTTTTTTATAGTTTGCTATTGTATAAAATTTTGCATAAGTGTAATTTTTCTCCTTCACTTATGTGTGTGATGAGGCTACATTGATGGGCACTGATAGGCTGCACTGATGGGCACTGATGAGATGGCACTGATGACCACTGATAGGTGGCACTAGTGGACACTGATGAAGAGTCACTGATGAGGCTGCACTGATAGACGGCACTAATGGGCACTGATAGGTGGCACTGATGGGCAGCACTGATAGGTGGCACTGATAGACACTGGTAGGTGGCACTGATGGGCACTGATAGCTAGGCAGCACTGATAGGTGACACTGATGAGGAGGCACTGATGGGCACTATATGGCAGCACTCATGGGCACTGATTGGCAGCACTGGTGGGCACCGATTGAGACGGCAAGGATAATCAGGATCAGTGCCCTGATTATAAGTGCCGTTGTCCTTTTAACACAAGTGGGTTATCAGCCCTCTTCTTCTCTCCTCAAAGCAAGCCCGCACTGTAGCAGCCGTGTTGCGACTATAGCACGGGTGTGAAGTGGTTAGAGTGGATTTTCAACCCCCCATTTTTTTTTTAAACCCCTACTTACCTGGGGGTGAGTTCTGCACATTTCAGATACTCATCCACCCAGTGGATCCAGCGTTGTCCAGCTAAGACCCTCCTCTCTTCTGGCAGAGCTCGCTGCTCTGTTTTAATGTGATGTCATTGAGAGTCTGCCCGCTGTTCCGGGTTTAGCCGGTGCGCCTCCCAAATGCACGCCTATAGGCCTGCTTCCTCCTTCTTTTCTGAATGAAAGGCTTTGCCTCCTCAGATATGTGACATGCATATCCCAGGAGGCAAAGGGAGGACAATGCACGTCATTCACCTCGGCCAGCACAAACAGTATTTAGACACTCCTAGAATAGGGAGGGCTATGACATGCAAGAAGGGAAGGGGCTGTGCTGGGGAGTTGACTCTTTTTAAAGTAGTCAGTTTTCTGGTAAGTTCAAGGGCACATTGCAATGAACAAAAATTTGTTATGGTAAAGAAAATCAAGAATTTATACCATTTTTCTTAATTTAAACACTTTTTCACCACTCACTATTTATCTTCTCAATCCCCAATCCATTCATTAACAACAAGGTGCGAAAATGGGAGCTTTGAGGTGACAAATTACTCAATTTGAAACAAAATCTAAATTTACAATTTTTTTTTAAAGTGGAGCTCCGCCGGAAAAAAAAATATTAAAAGCCAGCAGCTACAAATACTGCAGCTGCTGACTTTTAATATTAGGACACTTACCTGTCCTGGAGTCCAGCGACGTCCGTAGCAGAGGACGAGCAATCGCTCGTCACTCTGCTGCCCCCACCGCCATCCTCGGTGAGGGAACCAGGAAGTGAAGCCTTGCGGCTTCACTGCCCGGTTCCCTACTGCGGGTGCGTGAGTATCGCGGCGCGCCGTCACTGGTCCCCGCTCTCTCCTGGGAACAGTGTGTTTCCCAGAAGACAGCGGGGGGGGGGGGTAACGCGAAGGGGCGGGACTCCCGCGAGAGTCAGAAACCGGAAGTGGTGCAAATACCTGTTTTATACAGGTATCTGCACTCCCCTCCCGCCTGAAATGTGCCAAATGTGACACCGGAGGGGGGGAGGGTTCCAAAAAGCGTGTGTGAACCTCCGCTTTAAGTGTAAATGTCATTTTTAATATACAGACAGAATGTAATAAAGCTCAGTCCCATCCTCACCTCTTCTGTATTCCGTCTGCCTGTGGCCCCAGCATTCTTTTCCTCATCAAGTTGTATTGATGCGAAATAAAGATGTTAAAATCCGTGATTAGAGGTAAACAGTTTATATATAAAACAGTTTTGTGATGATAATCTTTTTAGTAGTCGTTTGGACTGAAATGACCGAAGATTGCAATCTAGGCGCTTCTTCTTGTCTTTTATAAGGCCTTTCTCATTACGCTTCCTTATTAGGTGTTCTGAAGCCAAGGATTGATTAACACATAAAGGCTATAATACGCTGTCATTGTCCCTGTGGAATACACTTTAGACTTTTATGATTAAACATTGATTCTGCTTTTTATGTGGCGGTGTAATATACTGTGACCTACATTCATCAAACTGTGATAAAGTAGAATTAAGCTTTAGATAAGGGGTTGGGACCATGGGATTGAAGAGATGTAAATCCTGGAAAATGACAGCCAAACTTTAGATTTCCATCTGCTGAAATTCAGCTACTAAAAACTTATGGCTGTGGAGTAGATCCTGGGGGCCCCGATATAAAATGTGTCGGGACTCTCTGACGCGACACCTGCCATACACGCATACAACTCATATAATAATAAAAGGACAGCGTGCAAAGAAAGTCTCTTCTAACTGCTAAATGCATAGGGGGGATAGGGAGGTTATTTACTAAAGGCAAATGCACTGTTGACTTTGCACTTTGCAAGGGAATTTTCCCCAGAGCTTAGTGAATGAGGTGATTTTATTTCCATTGTCTAATCATATGCAAGTGTAGCGGGTACTTACTTTCCCGCCGTAAGTTTTTGAATTTTTCGGTGACACCAGTGGTGTATCTCCGGAGGTCCACTGGGTGGCGCTGTCACTGTGGGCCGACGGACGGATACCGCTGTGTGCTGAGCTTACTTTTGTCCTCTCTGGGCAGCGGTATGGTGGGGCGGGGAACCCGCCGTGCTTGCTGGGAGAGGGGATAAAAGGGGCCATCTTGGTCACGGGGTTGTTGGTCCCTGGCACCTTTAGCCTGCGGACAGAGTTCGTGTTTGTCCTCTAGGCGGACTAGGCCTAGAGGACCACCGGAGATCGTGTTCCATCTCAGGCACCTTTAGCCTGGGGTGAGGTACTCGGACGGCGGTCCGGAGCTCAGTGCCCAACACTGAGTTCCGCGAGGGAAGGATCCTAAGGTACTCCGGAGATGGATGCCTGAATCCGAGGTGGGCGTAATGGACCGGCCCTATCGTACCCCTAGACCAGAGACATTGCAAGCAGAACTTTAATAGAGGGGACTGGGAGAGGGGAGGAAGCAAAAAAAAATATTTTTTCCCTTGCACGTCATTGGGTATTCTTTGCAAAGTGAGATCTCACCACATTTACTAAGCTTTTGGGAAATTTCCCATGTAAAATGCAACTTCCCTTGCACTTTTGCACTTTGTCGATTTGCCTGTATTAAATTAACCCCACTGTGACACGAGGTTCACTCACCTATGTCTTTATGGACCTTGCTTTGTGCACTGGTCCAAATCATTTGATGGAGGGAGGATTATGGTGTGGGGTTATTTTTCAGGGGTTGGGCTTGGCCCCTTAGTTCCAGTGAAGGGAACTCTTAAGACGTCGGCATACCAAGACATTTTGGACAATTTCATGCACCCAACATTGTGGGAACAGTTTGGGGAATGGCCCCTTTCTGTTCCAACATGACTGCTCACCAGTGCACAAAGCAAGGTCCATAAAGACATGGATGAGCGAGTTTAGGGTGGAGGAATATGACTGGCCTGCACAGAGTCCTCACCTCAACCCGATAGAACACCTTTGGGATGAATTAGAGAGGAGACCTTTTCGTCCACATCAGCCAAATGTGCTTCTGGAGGAATGGTCAAACATTCCCATAGACACACTCCTAAACCTTGTGGACAGCCTTTTCAGAAGAGTTGAAGCTGTTATGGCTGCAAAGGGTGGGCCAACTCAATATTGAACCCTACGGACTAAGGCTGGGATGCCATTAAAGTTCATGTGTGTACCACGTGAGTCCCAATATTTTTGACAATATGTATATATGGGATCCTGCACTTCTAGGTAGGGACGTGAATATGCGCCACTGGCGGCATGCTCCCGCTGTGATTATACACAGCGGGAGCCGGTCGGTGGGTATTGCGGACTCAAAGTCCACCGACACCTACCGATCATCCTGCAGAGAGGCAGAATCGTGGTCTGCCTATGTAAACAAGGCAGATTGCCATTCTGACAGGAGGGAAGTAAAGCAAGGACTAGGATCCATGTCTTTCCCTAGTAAAAGCACTGTAATAAAACACTGGCTAGGCATACAGTTTGATCGCCCCTGATGTTAACCCCTTCCCAACCAGTGTCATTAGTACAGTGACAGTGCATAGTTTTAGCACTGATCACTGTATTAGTGTCACTGGTTCCCAAAACAGTTTCAGTTAGTGTCCGACTTTCTGCCACATTATTGCAGTCCTGCTATAAGTCACTGATCACTGCCATTACTAGTAAAAAATAAATAAATATAAAAAGAATTCCAGAAATATAGCCCATATTTTGTAGACATTATAACTTTTGCGCAAACCAATCAATATACGCTTATTGGGATTTTGTTTTACCAAAAATATGTGGCAGAATACATATTGGCCTAAACTGATAAAGAATTTTGATTTTTAAAAATTTTTGGATATGTTTTATAGCAGAAAGTAAAATGTTTTATTATAAGTAGTTGGAAAGCTCAGACATGAAATATGAACAAAGCATATCAAAGTGTGTACCTGTCTCAATCCAGAGCACTAAGTGTAATTTGTGTCTGCTGCTTCGTTCCTCTGCATCAGCATGAGTCACGTCTGACAAATTTTCCTGATATCAAGAAAGAAAAGGTGACAGGGGAGGGAGGTCCAGCATGCAGCCTGTGATTGACAGCTTCAGCTCTCTTCCTATGTGCTGTGTGAAATGGGGTGTGTCCCTTCCCTCCAATCAGCTGTCCTCACTGAGCTCTGCACAGTATTACTTCTCCTCTCCGCCCCTTTCTTTCTGACAGCGCAGACAAGCTTTATAAATTCAGCACTTTGAACAGATATAGAGAAGAGAAGACCGCAGATAAACAGGTACAACTTATGTAGAAGGATTTGCTTTGTTTCTGTGTATCACCTGAGGCTAATCTCTTCAGTAAGACTGTAAGGCTTTACAACCACTTTAAGCTTAAAGATTTTTATTTTTTTAATATGAGCAGTTCATGTATCTGAATTTAACTTGGTTTCAACCTTTTCTAATCAAGTTCAAAGAGGGAAATGGAGAGGAACAGGTGGACTGCAATTCAAGCAGTCATTTGGATAGACTTTCGCATCAACAACAAAAAAGATTAATATTACGGACTGGAAAAATGCCTTACACTAATCGACAATTGGATGACAGAGAGCTCCCTCAAGCTTAATGGATCCAAAACAGAACTGCTCATTTTCCATGCTAACCAAAAGAAAAATGCTAGGACCACATGGACGCCACCCACCATCCTTGGACAAAACATCACCCCAAGCACCAAAGTTAAAAGCCTGGGAGTCATCTTTGACTCAGACATGACTATGGACGCACAAATAGGATCAGTAGTCAGCGGATCTCACCACCTTCTCCGCCTGCTACGAAGACTTATCCCCTTCATCCCGGAAAAAGACAGAGCAGTAGTAGTCGGAACCATCATCAATTCCCGGCTTGACTACGCTAACTCCCTTTACCTAGGACTACCCAAATACCAGATTTCACGTCTACAAGTCATCCAAAACACAGCGGCCAGACTGGCAACGGGGAAAAAACCCTGGGAATCAATCATACCGTCCCTGAGAAGCCTCCACTGGCTAGCCGTAAAGGATCGGGTCACATTCAAGACCCTCTGCCTCACCCACAAATGCGCACAAGGAACCGCACCTCAATATTTATGCGAGAAAATAAAACACTACACCACTACTCGCAACCTCCGATCAACTAACCAAAACCTCCTCCACATCCCCAAGACTCGCTACAAAGCCAAGGGAGAACGAAGGTTTGCTGCCCAAGGACCAAAAGTATGGAATGCGCTACCAATGAACATCCGTATGGAAGAAAACCATCGAGCCTTCCGGAAAAGACTAAAGTCTCATCTCTTCTAAGGATATCAACGACACTGGATGACAAGCGCCTTGAGGCGATTGAGTTCGCATTTGCAGCGCTATACAAGTTCTCACTCACTCACTCACTCACTCACTCATAGAAGGAGAAAGCAAAGTGAAAGGGATAGATTGGCACATCTCTGTGCTGCTTCTCTTTTCACTGTCCAGTCACTGGGGGAGGAGACCCCAGTAAAAGTGAAACTGAAGCAGAGAAAGATAAGGTCTAAAACTACTTCTGGTGACAACCAGGGATTCCCTCGCTGTGGAAGGATTTCCTCTTACTTCCTGTATTAGGTATGGGACAGTAAGTGAAAGGAATTCTACCCAATGGAACACAGATTGCAAAGAAAAGCCTGACAGCCTACTAGAGTAAGAAGGGTTATCTCTTTCAATTATTTTTATTAAATTTTATACAAATACAAACAGAAAATAATTAAATTTTACGACCATATATATAAAAAATATACATGGGTGGGCGTATGTACACATACATTCATAATTCATAAAACATAAAATACAATTACTGTAACACAAACCTGGATCTCTCTTCTGTCTTTTCTTTTTTTATACTCCATCCCATTAATTATTTATATTCCTCCAAACCCCCCTCCCCGCCCAGCCCCCCCCCCGGAAAGGGGCAGGGAGGAAGAAAAAAAAAAAGGGGGGGGGGGGGAAAGAAAAAGGGGGTAAAGGGGAGGGGGAGAGGATATTGTCTTTATCCAATCTCCTTCCTATAACGTTAAGTGCTTAATGCCTAGTGCCTTTCCTTCTTACTAATTAAGGATGTGACGTGTCCTATTCTTTGTTTATTGATTCGAAGGGGAGATTCTCAACCTTTGTTGACAATTCTTCCCAAAAAAAGGGTGCTTGTTACGTGAAGAACATTATAAAGACCTCCCAAGAGGTACTTATTCCGTGAGAAAAGAGGGTAAAAGGGGAGGGGAAAGGATATTGTCTTTATCCAATCTCCTTCCTATAACATTAAGTGCTTAGTGCCGAGTGCCGTTCCTTCCTACTAGTTAAAATGTGACATTTTAACGAGTATGAAGGGTTATAACCTCTATCCCTATCCTAAATGGTGAATGACGGCTACAGCGCAGCCAGCTAGTTCTGCCCCTACAGTGCCATCAGTGAGTGCTCATCAGTGCCACTAAAGTGCTCTCATCAGTGCCACTACAGTAGGGTGACCAGACATCCCCGGTTTCAGGGGACAGTCCCCGGATGGAGGACACTGTCCCCGGACCAAGTCTGTCCCCGGTTTTGTCCCCGGATTACATTTGAACAGGGGCTGGGGCAATTTCAAAGACAGTCAGTGCAGAATAAAAAAATAAATAAATCTGAATTACACCCCCCCCCCCCGCTCCGCCGCTCTTACTAGCTTAGGGGGGGGGTGTATTTTCTTCCATTATCTGTGCCCCTTGCTGATGATCATGTGCTGGTCGGAGCGGAGAGAATATTTCTTCAGTTTCGGATGCATGCCCATTCAGCTCCGCTTGCATGTTCTTCTGCCTTGGCTCAAGACCCGGCCAGCCGCCTGCATGTTTATCTCCTTGACTTCCTAGGCGGAGTGATCTTCCTCTGCTCCCCACCTAGTAGTACCTGGGGCCCGGAGAGTAAGACTTGACAGGCTCTGAAGCGGGTGGCCACGGGCACTGAGAGTCGCTGATTGCCGCCATTACTAGTTTAAAAAAAAATATGTCCCCGGATTTAATTTAAAAAATCTGGTCACCTTACACTACAGTGCCCTATTAGTGCTCATTAGTGCCCAATAGTGCACATCAGTGCCCATCAGTGAGTGCTCATCAGGGTCACCCTATCAGTGGATTCTCATCAGCGCGCGTCAGTGCTGTAAAAATATGTAAAAAAATGTGTTTTCATTTTCTTTCCACATTTTCCAAAAACTTAAAAAAAAAAATAGCAAGTTCAAAAGACTCATTATGCATTGTAGAATATACGTTAAGGTGTTTGCTGTCCAAAATGGGGCCATTTTCTGGGCGTTTCCATTGCCCTGGTGTTCCAGGGCCTCCCAAAGTTTAATAGGTAGTCAAGAAATTAGATGTGTAATTTATGTCCCTGGAACATCTAATGGTGCTCCCTGCATGTTGGGCCTCTCTATGTGGCCAGGCTGTGAAAAAATCTCATACATGTGGTATCGCCGTACTCGGGACGAGCATCAGAATATGTTTTGGGGTGCAGTTGCAAGTATGCATATACTGTATGTGAGAAATTACCAGTTAATATGACAATTTTGTGAAAAGTAATAAAATACATCTTAATTTTGCAAAGAATTGTGGGAAAAAATGTAAACTTAAAAAAACTCACCATGCCTCTTACTAAATACCTTGGAATGTCTACTTTACAAACAGGGGTCATTTGGGGGGCATTTGCACTTTCCTGTCCTGGCTTGTTATGCCCTGTACACACAAGTCCGATGGACTTTTTTCATTGGAAAAAACGATCGTGTGTGGGCCCCATCGGACTTTTTTCCATCGGTGTAAAAAAATAGAACTTGTTTTAAATTTTTCCGGTAGGAAATTCCGATCGTCTGTGTGGAACTCCATCGGAGAAAAATCCACGCATGCTCAGACTAAATTACAAGACGAGAGCGCTCGTTCTGGTAAAACTAGCGTTCGTAATGGAGATAGCACATTCGTCATGCTGTAACGGACTGAAAAGCTCGGAGACTGAAAAGCGCGAATCGGCTAACACCAAACTTTTACTAACACGCGGTAACACGAAATCAGCAAAAGCAGCCCAAAGGGTGGGGCCATTGGATTTGAACTTCCCATTTATAGTGCCATCGTACGTGTTGCACGTCACAGCGTTTGGGACGGTCGGAATTTTGTCTGATGGTGTGTAGGCAAGACTGATGAAAGTCAGCTTCATCGGAATTCCGACTGAAAATTCCATCAGATTTTATTCCATCGGAAACCAATCGTGTGTACAGGGCATTAGAGTTCCAAGAAATGAGAGAGCCCGTCAGTACAACAGGTGTGATCAATTTTCAATAATTGGCACCATAGCTTGTAGAAGACTCTATATAACCTTCACAAAGACCAAATAATATACACCGATTTTGGTTATTTTTACGAATGATATGTAGCAGTATAAATGTTACTCAAAATTTATGAAGAAAAATTACTCATTTGCAAAATTTTGTAACAGAAACAAAGAAAAATGAATTTTTTAGACAAAATTTTCAGTCTTTTATTTATAGCGCCAAAAATAAAAAATCCAGCTCTAGTTGTGTGAAAACAGGACAAAAATGTCATATGGGTACAGTGTTGCATGACTGAGTAATTGTCATTCTAAAGCCTTGTACACACGATCGGATTTCCATCAGAGAAAGCATAGGACTTTTGTCCGAAGGGCGTTGGCAAAGAATTGTCGACCAACAAACACAAAACTATGTGTTTTTTTCAGCTCTTTAGCGCCACCCTTTGGGCAACTTCTTCTAATGTTGTGTTATGGTTAGCATTGCTTTTGAGCATGCGTGTTTGTACTTTGGAGTTTTGTCTGATGGACTTGCGTAAACACAATTGGAAAATCTGACAACACACAATTGCTGTCGGAAAATTTTAAAGCATGCTATCCCACATTTGTCCGCGGAAAATCCAACCACAATTGTCTGATGGAGCGTACAAACGGTCGGATTATCTGACAAAAGCCTGCCATCACACAATTCCCATCAGAAAATACGATTGTGTGTAAGAGGCTAAAGTGTGAGAGCGCTGAAAGCTGAAAATTGGCCTGGTTAGGAAGGGAGGAAGTGGTTAAAGCACAATAAGTGCAGTAATCTATAGCAGGCAGTCTGATTTTAGCATACTGCAATCAGTGAAATAGTCATTCTGATTGGTTGGTATAGTTTATAGCACTTTGCTTCTCCTTAATAAACAGGTCTATTTATGTACAGGTGATATGTCTGACTATGACCCAGTGATGCAGTGATGCTGTCAAAAGGCTTTTGCTGACTGCAGCTTGCTGCCATCTCTGTACATTTGCTGCTCTGACTTCCACGTAAACAGCTCTTATGCAGTCTTATCTGATTTTATATTCTAACATCAGCACTATCTCCAATGAGCTATAATTGGGAAATAAACCTTAATATGTTGGAATGGGCTACCTCTGGATCATGGCATCTTTCTTTTACTTAGTGAGCAATTGTTTTTAAAGTGAACCTAGCATCAGTTATATTTATTCATGCTAAGTGCATGCATTCTAAGTAATGTGTAAGTGTAATACTCCAGGTATTTATTACCTCTTGCCCTGACAATGCCTTCATCTGTTTTTTAGTTTTTTCTTCAAAAGGATGACACCATGTTTGTAGAAGCACTGGACAGCTCAGAGATGTCACAATCAGAGAGACGACGTAGGAGACTGGGAAAATGCTTCCTCCTGCTTGCAGCAGACCGATGGTATCCAAGGCAAAGTCACTTGGCTGGAGCTCAAGGACTTCTTTTTAAAGGTAAAGCTTTTAAAAAATGTTGCTGTATATTGTGACGTGACAGGAATTTCATGAACAAACCATACTGTACTAAGGCTAGGTACACACCTGAGCAATTTGAAACATGTTTCCCTAGGCATTTTAATGCTGATCATCACGATTTCCATTATATTCAAAGGTGCCTTTTCAAATCTGACCATCATGTTGCTTGAATCTTGGTGCTCGAAGCTCAAAAAAATACATGAGGTTCTTTGGGGTAGAGTCGCACGTTTTGGTTCCTTTGCACTTCCATAGGAGCAATTGAAAAATGCATGTTTTTCTCACAGTTTCTTGCCTCTCCTTCTCTAAGTAACTAGATATCAATTGGCGGAAACAAGAATACTCAAGTCCGCAAGGCATATGCATAAATGCATATTAAAAAATGATCAAAAGTACTTGAAGAAGCTCAAGGGTGAACCTAAACTTTGGGCTTGTTCACAGCAGGGGCGGTCCATCCATTAGGGGCGCCAGGGCGCTGTCCCCCTTTCTCCCCGCCACCGCCTTATATGCAATAGATAGATTAATGCATGACTCTAATCTATCCACTGACGATGTGACCACCCCCTATTCATGCGTGCGGCCCCTTTCAGGTCACCGGTCGCATGAATTAGAGCGGCCAGGGTATTTTTTGAAGCACCTGATTAGAGCCAGAGGCTTTAATACACTGGAGCCGTGCCCTTGCGGGATGTTAAAAAAAGTCCTGCAAGCA
The DNA here is from genome assembly GCA_029206835.1 of Rana muscosa. Taxonomy (NCBI): domain Eukaryota; kingdom Metazoa; phylum Chordata; class Amphibia; order Anura; family Ranidae; genus Rana; species Rana muscosa. Next base: position 114,452,355 of record CM055127.1, read on the forward strand.
GCATCTTTGCAATGCTTTAGAAGCGGTGTATACACTGCTCCTAAAGCGCTCCTTGCCCATTAAAATTAATGGGGAGCGGCGCCGAAGCGCCTGCAAAGCGCCTCGGCAGTGGCACTTTGCGGTCGCTTTTAACCCTTTTTCACCCGCTAGTTGGGGTTTAAAGTGCCCCGCTAGCGGGGCTGAAAAGCGCCTCTAAAACGATGGTAAAGCGCCGCTAAAGATAGCGGCGCTTTACCGCCAACGCCCCAGTGTGAAAATGCCCTTAAAGAATATAAGAGAGTACTCTATAAAATGGTGTGCCATGGCATGTTCAGTTTTCTTGGTGGCACCCAGACATAACATCAGATTCAAACTGATCTTTCAGTAGGCATACATAAAAACGTACAAAAACGTATTAGTACTGAAAATAATTGGAACACATAAGACATAGCAAAATATATTCATGTGAATTACCCTGTAATTCACACAACCATTGGCTGAATTTCTGGATTTTCATCTTCAACCCAGTTATGGCACTTGCCTCATATTTGAGAGACACAGGCCACTTTCTATCAAGGTTGCAAAAACAACAGCTCACTCCAGATTTCATTTTAGCAATCATAGTTGTCATTTTATTGTACAAGAGCATTCCAAATAAAGATGGGATAATGACGGTTAGACATTTCCTCACTTGAAACTCCCAACAGTCCCAATAGAATTACCGTATATGCCAACGTATAAGGCGACTGGGCGTATAAGACGACCCCCTAATTTTCCAGTTAAAACATAGGTTTTGGGCTATACTTGCCGTATAAGACAACACCATTTAAAAACATCAGATTTGATTTAAATAATTTTAATTAAAATGGTTATGACTTAGTTACCGGTACTTAAAATCAGTCAAAATCCTCATCATGTTCATCATCTGACATCATAAGTTCATCAATGACATCTTGTGATACATTTGTAAGACAGTCATCGTATGGACTTTCAGCTTGAAACTTGCTTCATATTTCCTTCTTCTTGCTGGTGGAGCCATGATGGGGTCTTGTCTAGCAGTCGTTTTGTTTACACTCACTAATCTGTCAGCCCGCTGGATGTGCGGTAATACAATATGTATGGTAGCTTTGATTACATACCGTGATGACCCAATCACTCTGCCAATCCGAGCAGGCTTTGTATTCATTAATATATTAATGAATACAAAGCCTGCTCGGATTGGCAGAGTCAGTGGTTGTAACATCATCAGCTCACCTCTCTGACTCAGTCAATCCAAGCAGGCTTTGTATTCATTAATAGAATACATCGCTCGCCATGATTGGCTCAGCGCGGTATACTGTATGTAGCCGAAGCTACATACAGTATTACTGCACATCCAACAGGCTGACAGATTAGGGATGTTCAGCTTGGCCCAAACAAACTATGGAAAGTAGTCCTAAACCTGGAGTTCTCTTAAGGTTCACATTTTATACTCCGTGTATAAGACGACCCCCCCCCCAGATTTTTGGGGGACTTTTTAAGGTTAAAAAGTCGTCTTATACACCTTCATATACGGTAGTCCTACAGGTACTTAAACTTTAACTTGTTTGCTAAATTATTCATGGGATTGCTTGAAGAGGAATTGATCTGCTCATCTAATAGGTACTGGGACCATATCCAAGCATGGCTCCAGTATATAGATGACATTTTTTTATTCTGCTTATAATTTTATCAACAAAAAGTACAGAAAAGTATCAGCATAGGTCCATCAATGGTGCATACATCTACATTTAGTGCAAGTCAGGGCAGGAGTAAGCCAAAAAATGTGTTTAGTGAAATCCTGAGTTAAAGCAGAACTTAACTGTATCTGAGAACCACAAACCGAAAACAAAATTTAATTCATTTTTAATATTGAAAGCAAACTCACGCATCCATCCATGTTTCCATGCTTTATTTGAGAAATCACTTAAAAAAAAAACCCTAGCATTTCTAGCCATGGCCATTTTGAGTAAGAGCGTGATCAATGAAGCATTTACTTTCTGGAATCCATCTGCTCTTAGCTCAAGTTTGCAGGCAGGAGAGTGTGCTTAGATGATAAAACACCACTTTTGTTCTCCAGATGAAAGAATAAAAGTGCAAATGAAGACTGCTGGTATGTATGACATCATTTTGGCCTAGGCCAGAAACCAAGAAGCAACTGAAGACATGTAAACAAAAAAAAAGTTTAAAACAAGTGAATATAATATACCTTCCAATCTTTTTACTAATGCTAGCAGCATAAGGATTAAAAATACAGTGGATCCTTGGATTACGAGCATAATCCGTTCTAGGAGAATGCTTGTAATCCAAAGCACTCGCATATCAAAGCAAGTTTCCCAACAGAAGTCAATGGAAACGAAAATAATTGGTTCCGCATTGACTTCAATGGCATGCAATACCGCATGTGGCCAGAGGTGGGGGCGCCGAAGAGCCTCGCAAATGCTCAGGGACAGCTCGGCCGACCTCAGAAACCCTTGGAAAGGCTCGGAAACACCCGGGAACAGAGTATTTCCGAGTGATTCTGAGTATTTCCGAATGGGGTACTGCACACCCCATTAGCTTGAATTCTGCTAGTTTTGCGAGACAACACTCGCAAACCGAGTCAGAATAAAAAAAAAAAAAGTTGCTCGTCTTTCAAAATGCTCATTAACCGCGTTACTTGTAAACCAAGGTTCAACTGTGAATGCTTATTGAGAGAGATCCTCCTTAATGCAAGGACAAACCTACATGTGAGTGATGATCCACCATTGGAGCAAGAAGAACTTACTGAGTGTAGAGAGAACTGGTACCTGATAAAAAAAAAAAATCTAGGGTGGAACCCTAGGGATTCAAAAAACTCTGGTTGAGAATGACTTCTCTAAACCCTCTGATAGGAACACTGTTCTTCATTTTTCCATTGCACATCCCAGGTCCGGTTTGTTTGCATCTCAAGAATTTATATTAACCCCATCAGGGCCACCATCAGGAATTTTGGGGCCCCTTACATAGCTTCAGGCATGGGCCCCCTGGAGCAGAGAACCGGGGGGGGTGCTGCCGCTGCAAATTGAGAAGCGGGGGGTGCCACGAATTGAGAAGCAGGGGGGTGCTGCCGCCGCGAATTGTTGAGGTCAGGGGGTTGCTATCCGGGCCCTTGGGGACCTCTGGGCCCCTTACAAAAAATAAAAATAAATAAAAAATAATTAAAAAAAAGGAATAAAATAAAAAAAAACATTTTTTTTCTTTTTTTTCTTTTTATAAAAAAATAAAAAAAGGGGGGTTGCCCTCCGGGCCCCTTACTAAAAAAAAGGGGGGGGTTGCCACCCGGGCCCCTGGGGACCTCCGGGCCCCTTACAGGTGTACTGCCTGTACCCCCCTGATGCCCCTGATGGCGGCCCTGAACCCCATAGATAGGACAGTACAGACTGAATCAATGAAAAATAGAGTACGTTCTTCAGTGCGGTTATCCACCATTGATTCTAAAAAAGGCATTATCACCGGCCCTTTAAAAGGATTGACATTCCTGTACAAAGCATTCAACACAACACCTGGGTTCCTTTTGTTCAAACACACATTTTTGTGTCTGAATGCATCAAAAAGATAACCAGACATGAATATATCATGGCAGGCAAAGGGGAACTATGTACAGAAATAAAGAAACCTCCTTTACAAACTTACAGGAGATGTACAATTTTTTTCTCATCCTCACGCAGGACACAGATGATCAGTTCAATTGCAATATTTTTTGCATATCTATTGAAATTGGTATAACATTTGGTATAACCCCAGGAATGTTTAAATATTGATTTCAGAAGCTTAAGAGCAAGATTATTATTATTACTATTATTATACACGATTTATATAGCGCCAACAGTTTATGCAGCGCTATTTGCAAGGCTCTTTGGCTTCACTGTCTGCAGAAACCGAGCCTGTGGCTGTACATATTGCTGAAAAACAAAATCAAATCCACAAATTACATGGGACGATCATTGATCATATTTCCACATCTAACTGTGGCAGTGACAGGGATAGAATACTGGTAAAGAGAAAATCCTTTTGGATACTCAATCTGCATACGTTGAAGCCTGGGGTCCAAACATAAATCTGTTTTTAGCATGCTTATCACCAGTAGACTAATTGAATGTTTTATCATACATTATTTTTTGTGGGTTTTTTTTTTACATTATGGGGTTGATTTACTAAAATTGGAGAGTACAAAATCTTGTGAAGCTCTGCTTTAAGTTTTTTTTGTCAAGGCTTAATTGAGCAAGCTGACGTTAGAAGCTGATTGGCTGGCATGCACGGTGGCACCAAGTTTTGCACTCCCTCTATAAATATCTTTTTATTATTTTTTGTTTATGATTTTTTTGTTAGCTTTTTTTTGTGACTTCATGTACATTTTTTATTTGTTTGGTGTTACTTTCATGTGTTCTTAGTATTTTTTTAACGGTTCTAGTTTGTTGTTGCCCTGTAATTATTGCCCATGTTTCTTCAGATTATGTGCATTGGTAGTCTCTTATGACATTGTTTTCACATGCAGCACAGTCATTTTGGACAGCTGATGGTCCTTCTGTTACCTGGTGATGGTTTTATTCTTCCGTTGGATGGTCAGGAGAGGACATGGCATTGATGCATATGCAGCAAGCCACTTCTAGTTGGGCTGGATGCACTTCAGTTTGGCAGGCACTCATGTTGGATTCCAGCTGGTGGCGTGCACTCTGCTCTGCACCCTGACACATAGGCTTTTTCTTTATATCCTATATTGCACTGGCATGTTTACTTTTTAAGCTGACAGATACATTGGGCAAAATTATTGGGAGTGGTCCCCTCTGGATCTCATTGGATGGCAATTGGACACAATTGTAAGGGGCCCAGAGGTCCCCAGGGCCCCCGGATGGCAACATTCTCAATTCGTGGCACCCCCCGCTTCTCAATTTGCAGCGGCAGCACCCCCCCCCCCCGGTTCTCCTCTGCTCCAGGGGGCCCATGCCTGAAGCTGTGTAAGGGGGTAAGGGGCCCCAAAATTCCTGATGGCGGCCCTGATTGGACACATGGGGGTTGATTTGCTAAAGCCAGTGCAAAATCTGGTGCAGCTGTGCATGGTAGCCAATCAGCTTCTAACTTCAGTTTGTTCAATTAAGCTTTGACAAAAAATCCTGGAAGCTGATTGGTTTCTATGCAGAACTGCACCAACTTTTGCACTCTCCAGATTTAGTAAATCAACCCCATAGTGTCATACCCAATGTCACCTGCTAACAGGACTTTCATAGCAGAATCACCAGGTATTATTTGTATCACAATTTCACATTTAAAAGTATTGAAATATATCAATAAAATAATAAAATACATACACTATATTGTTAAAAGTATTGGGCAGTCTCCGCTTTAATTCATCCCAAAGGTGTTCTATTGGGTTAAGGTCAGGGCTCTGTGCAGGCCAGTCAAGTTCCTCCACCCCAAACTCGCTCATCCATGTCTTTATAGACCTTGCTTTGTGTTCTGGTGCGCAGTCATGTTGGAACAGGAAGGGGACATCTCCAAACTGTTCCCACAAAGTTGGGAGCATGAAATTGTCCAAAATGTCTTGGTATTCTGACGCCCTAAGACAGGGGTGTCAAACTCTGTTTCATCATGGGCCGCATCAGCATTATGATTACCCTCAAAAGGGCCGGTTGTATCTGTAAGATTAGATGACCAGCGCATCCCCTCCCCTTTACATTAGATGTCAAGAGCCACCCCACCATCAGAAGTTGAGTCCCCCACTCTCCCCTACATCACAGTGCACCCCCCTTTCCTTATGCTGCTGCTGGGAAGAAGCTGGATGCATTGCTTGAAAGCAGAAAGTAAGGGTCTGGAGTAGGAACGGAGGAGGGCTGGAGCTCTTCTGCAGCTGCAGGAGAGGTGTGAGGGCCACATGAATTGGCCTGGAGGGCCGGATTCGGCCCGCGGCCCTTGTGTTTGACACCTATGCCCTAAGAGTTCCCTTCACTGGAACTAAGGGGCCAAGCCCAATCCCTGAAAAACACCCCCACACCATAATCCCCCCTCCACCAAATGATTTGGACCAGTGCGCAAAGCAAGGTCCATTGCAATTTCATGCTCCCAACATCGTGGGAACAGTTTGGGGATGGCCCCTTCCTGTTCCAACATGACTGCACACGAGTGCGCAAAACAAGGCCCATAAAGACATGGATAAGTGAGTTTGGGGTAGAGGAACTTGACTGGCCTGCACAGAGTCCAGACCTTAACCCAACAGAACATCTTTGGGATGAATAAGAGTGGAGACTGCGAGCCAGGCCTTCTTGTCCAACATCAGTGCCTGACCTCACAAATATGCTTCTGGAAGAATGGTCAAACATTCCCATAGATACACTCCTAAACCTTGTGGACTTCCTTCCCAGAAGAGTTGAAGCTGTTATAGCTGCAGAGGGTGGGCCAACTCAATATTGAGCCCTACAGACTAAGACTGGGATGCCATTTAAGTTCATGTGTGTGTATATAGGCAGGGGTCCCAATACTTTTGGAAATATAGTGTAACGTTAACCTGTTCCTTACCGAGCCATTGTAAAATGATGTCGGCAGGAACCTTCCATTTCTCCGGGTGGACGTCATATGACGTCCTGGGCTTCCTGGCCGCCGGCGGCGCACGCCTGCCGCATCGCTCGGGACCCAGTGCGCGTGCCCGGCGGCCACGATGTCCACCGGGCACCCGCGATTGCCCGTTTTCACAGCAGGACCGTGGATCTGTGTGTGTAAACACACAGATGCAGGTCCTGTCAGAGGAGAGGAGACAGATGTGTGTTCCCAGTACAGAGGAACACACATCGGTCTCCTCCCCTTGTGAGTCCCCTCCCCCTACAGTTAGAATCACTCCCTAGGGAACATATTTAACCCCTTGATCGCCCCCTAGTGTTAACCCCTTCCCTGCCAGTCACATTTACACAGTAAGCAGTGCAGTTTTATAGCACTAATCGCTGTATAAATGTGAATGGTCCCAAAAACGTGTCAAAAGTGTCCGATATGTCCGTCGCAATGTAACGGTCACAATAAAAATCGCAGATCGCCGCAATTACTAGTAAAAAAATAAAAATGCCATAAATTTATCCCCTATTTTGTAGACGCTATAACTTTTGCGCAAACCAATCAATATACGCTTATTGCGATTTTTTTTTTTTACCAAAAATATGTAGAAGAATACGTATCAGCCTAACGTAAGGAAAACATTTTTTTTTTTTTTAATTGTGATATTTAATAAATCAAAAAGTAAAAAATAGTGTGTTTTTTTCAAAATTGTCGCTCTTCATTTGTTTATAGCGCAAAAAATAAAAAACCGCAGAGGTGATCAAATACCACCAAAATAAAGCTCTATTTGTGGGGGGAAAAAACATAAAGATTTCATTTGGGTACAGTGTTGCATGACCGCACAATTGTCATTCAAATCGTGACAGCGCTGAAAACTAAAAATTGGTCTGGGCAGGAAGGGGGTGAAAATGCACTTTATGGAAGTGGTTAAACAACAACAGTGCCAGATCTTAGTACCACGTCAGTTTGGTGCAAAGCTCCCACTGACAGAGTAACTACTGTACTGGGATCCTCGGAATGGAAATGTCACAGTTCTAAACTGCCCCGACAGCACCGTGACTCTGGAGCTAGAGGGATCCTGCTCTTTGCTAAAAGGTACAAACGTTGTCAGTAAAGGTGTATGGTGTCTAGTGATGAGCCGAACACCCCCGGGTTCGGATCGCACCAGAACCCGCGAACGGACCGAAAGTTCGCACGAACTTTAGAACTCTATTAAATACAATGGATGCGAACGTTCGAAATCTAAAGTGCTAATTATAACGACTATTATGCATGTTATTGTCCTAAAAAGGGTTTGGGAACCCGGCTTCTGCACCAGGGGACATGTATCAATCCAAAAAAAAGTTTTAAAAACGGCCGTTTCTCGGGAGCAGTCATTTTAATGATGCATAAAGTGAAAAAAAAAAGTCAAATATTCCTTTAAATATCGTACCTGGGGGGTGTCTAAAGTATGCCTGTGAAGTGCCACGTGTTTCCCGTGTTTAGAACTGTCCCTGCACAAAATTACATTTCTAAAGGAAAAAAAGCCATTTAAAACTGCTTGCGGCTTTAATGTAATGTCTGGTCCCGGTAATATGGATGAAAATCTTTAAGAAAAATGGCATAGCTACCCCATCACCTCCCCCCCCACCCCAGCCCATTACCCCCCTTTGGGTCTTGTATGGATATTAAGGGGAACCCCGCACACAAAATAAAAAAGGCCCTTTATACTCTGAACAGCCGTATACAGGCAGTGCATACAAGACAGGGACTGTAGGTTTGTTCTTATGTAGAATCTGTTTGTAATTTTGAACAGGTACATTGTTTAAGTGTAGCTCCAGCCAAAAAATCTATTTTTAAGCTTTTTGGAAAACATAGGGAAGGGTTATCACCCCTGTAACATTTGTTTTGCTGTATGTGCAGTGTGCACCTGTTCAGAACAGTTCACCTCACTTTCCGTCCTAATGACAAATGTTTTTTGAAAATTTGGGGTTTTTATTGAAACAAGAATTGGTGATAAAGCATCAGTGGAGAGGAGACACTTTTTTTCCCATATTAACTCCTAAAGGAGAGAATTTGCCTTCCTAGGGGTAGATTTCCTCTCACTTCCTGTTGTATCCTTCCGTTTGCAAGGAGGAGTCGTTTGTAAGTTGGATGTTTGAAAGTAGGGGCCTGCCGTATATACTCAGCTGAAATTTGCCCCTTACATGTTGGTGTTGCCACAACACTGTGAGCCCTCACAGTTACTCTTGGTGGGCGCATGAATGGGCCCTGCTGTGAATTATTAGATCAAGAATTGTAATTGCATGCCCCTGTTGAACAGGGGCTGAAAAATTGGGACTTTGGTGGTGGTGGTGGTGGTGGTGGTGGTGTTGACACAACACTGTAAGGCCTCACAGTTACTCTTGGTGGGCACAGGAATGGGCCCTGCTGTGAATTATTAGATCAAGAATTGTAATTACATGCCCCTGTTGAACAGGGGCTGAAAAATTGGGCCTTTGGTGGTGGTGGTGGTGGTGTTGACACAACACTGTAAGGCCTCACAGTTACTCTTGGTGGGCGCAGGAATGGGCCCTGCTGTGAATTATTCGATCAAGAATTGTAATTACATGCCCCTGTTAAACAGGGGCAGAAAAATTGGGCCTTAGGCACTGGTGCCACAACACTGCAACCCCTCACAGATACTGTACTTGGAGCACAGCAATGAGCCCTGTTGCAAAGTATTGCATCAAAAATTGTAATTACACGCCCCTGTTAAACAGAGGCTGAAAAATTGGGCCTTAGCCACTGGTGCTGGTGCCACGACACTGCAACCTCTCCCAGATACTCTAGTTGGAGTGCAGGAATGAGCCCTGCTGCAAAGCATTGCATAAAAAATTGTAATAACACGCCCCTGTTAAACAGGGGCTGAAAAATTGGGCCTTAGCCACTGGTGCTGGTGCCACGACACTGCAACCTCTCCCAGATACTCTAGTTGGAGTGCAGGAATGAGCACTGCTGCAAAGCATTGCATAAAAAATTGTAATAACACGCCCCTGTTAAACAGGGGCTGAAAAATTGGGCCTTAGCCACTGGTGCTAGTGCCACAACACTGCAACCTCTCCCAGATACTCTAGTTGGAGTGCAGGAATGAGCCATGCTGCAAAGCATTGCATAAAAAATTGTAATTACATGCCCCTGTTAAACAGGGGCTGAAAAATTGGGCCTTAGCCACTGGTGGCGGCACCCAGAAACAAAAATGTTCTTCCAAGCTATCATCATCAATCGGATCATTGAGGAGGAGGAGGATAGTCAGTCAACATAACAGGACAGTCTCTCAGCATCAGCATCAGTCTTGAAGGGATGTGACATTTGAAAATAAATTAGTCTGTTATATCAGCTTCAGGTGTTTGGTAGCTGGTGGTGATCCAAGACTGGTTCATCTTTATGAAGGTCAGTCGAGTCGGTGGAGAGGCACACCCTGTGATCCGTGACAAATCCTCCAGCAGCACTGAATGTGCGTTCTGAAAGAACGCTGGATGCAGGACAGGCCAGTAGCTCAATTGCATACTGTGCAAGCTCTGGCCAATGATCCATCCTCAAGACCCAGTAAGCCAGAGGATTTTCGGTGGGGAAGGTGTCCAAGTCTGACCTTGCCCCTAGGTATTCCTGCACCATGTATATCAGACGCTGGCGATGGTTGCTGGAACCGATCATACCTTGGGGCTGCGAACTAAAGAATTGTCTGAACGCATCGGTCAGACGGCCACCTTCCCCACGCTCCTTCTTTGACTGACCGAAGCCTCAGCAACTCATTGTCCAGGACCAGGAGTTTGTAACCTCCCAGTCTCTGGGAACGCGTTGCACAGACCTTTCTGCAAGGCCTCCCGGAGTTGTCTCATCCTCTGCTCCCTCTGCGACGGTAAGATAAGGTCCGCAACCTTACCCTTGTACCGTGGATCAAGGAGAGTGGCCAGCTAGTAATGGTCCCTCTCCTTGATCCGAAGAATACGAGGATCCTTCCGCAGACTTTGCAGGATCAGGGAGGCCATGCAGCGTAGGTTAGCTGAGGCATTCGGTCCGGAGTCCTCTGGGTCACTAAGGACGACATGATCCGCAGCCACCTCCTCCCAGCCACGTACAAGTCCACTGGTTTCTTGGGACTGTAAATCATCCCTAAAAGACTGCTGCTGATGATGCTGAGTGCCAGGCTCCACCTCCATGCTGACACAATCCTCCTCCTCCTCCTCCTCCTCCTCCTCCTCCTCCCCCTCTTCTTCCTGTGCGATGGGTGGGACAGAAGGAACACTGTCTGGGTAAAGGGGGCCTTGAGAGGCAAGGAAGTCCTCCTCTTCCTGCCTCTGTTCTGCCTCAAGTGCCCTGTCCATTATTCCTTGCAGCGTATGTTCCAACAGGTGGACAAGAGGTACAGTGTCACTGATGCATGCACTGTCACTGCTCACCATCCTCGTGGCCTCCTCAAATGGTGCCAGGACAGTGCATGCATCCCTGATCATGCCCCACTGGCGTGGTGAAAAAAAAACGAGCTCCCCTGACCCTGTCCTGGTGCCGTAGTCGCACAGGTACTCATTGATGGCCCTCTGCTGCGTGTGCAGCCGCTGCAGCATGGCCAACGTTGAGTTCCACCTGGTGGGCATGTCACATATAAGGCGGTTCTTGGGCAGGTTCAACTCCTTTTGCAGCTCAGCCAGGCGAGCACTGGCATTATAAGATCTACAGAAATGCACACAGACTTTCCTGGCCTTCCTCAGGACATCCTGTAAGCCCGGGTACCTGCCCAAGAACCGCTGCACCACCAGGTTAAGGACGTGAGCCACACAGGGCACATAGGTCATGTCAGGAAAGGTTCCATCCGCTGGTGGCATTTATTATTTATCTTGCAGTACTGTGGTCCACCAGCAGGTGTCTCCTGGCAGTTTGTAACTGTCAGGAGAATCTTTCCCTGCTGGTGTTGTATTATCTTTTGGACTCAGTACTGGTTTCCACCAGCGGATGGATCCTGGCAGTGTGGAGCAGACTGCCCTCCCTCCGATCAGGTGTGACCTGAAGCTAATCAGGCATTCCTATAAATACCCGGCAGGTGTATACACACACTGCCCTGGTATCGTCCTCGTGCCCTGACCTGTAGCCTGTCTGCTTGAACCATGTATCCTGATCCCTGAACCTGTTGTGTCCGTCCTAATCCCTGATCCCTGCTCTGCAGCCTGGTTGCCCCCTGCTTGATCCTGTCTCCCTGTCCTGATCCATCCTTACCCCATCTGCTGATCCCCCTGTGTATGACCTCGGCCTGGCCCTGTTTATGATTCTGGTTTCACCATTACTTGTACATATTTGTCTGTTACTGTTATTAATTGTGGGTTCTGTTTGTTATTGGTTGTTGTGCACTGTGTGGTATTGGAGGTGGTTATATATATATATATTATTTCACTTATCTTTAATAAATCTTTATATTTCACTTATACGTGTTTGGTGTTCCTCTGTTGCTAGCTGCACAGTTCTGGTCACACTTGGTACGTGACAGTATACCAGGGCCATTAATGATCAGAAGTAGCTGCACAGAGGACCCATTTTGGTTCTGTTACTCTGCTAAAATGAACTCTGATATGATTCCTTATTATACTCTGCTGGCGTCAGAGAGTGGTGAATATCTCCGTCAGACACTGAAAGAGTGGACCAGTGATCAGCTGCTAGAGATTATTCGTTTAGCTCACTCCTGGGTTGATCAGGGCTGTATGATGTTTGGGGATGTTCAACCTTTAATTAAAATCTGCACAGAGCTGGCTTTGCCTTGTATCCCAGAGGGCCATGATGATTTTTCTCCCCCCTTTAATGTTAATCAGGTCGTATCTTTGGTTTGGCTTCTGGAGGATGACTCCCCATACTTTTTTGAACATTACACAGCTTGTTCCCAACAGAAAATAATAGAGTGTGTTGATTGTGTACAATCCCTTGTCAGACAGGCAGGATGTAAACTGCAGTTTGTGCAGCCACTACTCTCAGCATGGTCTGATATTTTGCAATCGGCCCCAGCCAGCCCACAAAAAAACATCTCTGCTGCCAGACACCTGCCTGCCCAAGAGTCTATTTCTCCATCACCCATGGCAACCCCAGTAGCAGTTCAGTACACACTACTTCCCACCAGGTATCAATATCCAGTCTCTGCTCCCTGCGCCTATCCTGCATTCAACCCACCTGCCTCTTCTCAGCTGCCTGCAAGCCCACAAGAACCTCCTCCAGCCACTGTCCCCGTATCCCTGCCATATTTTTCCATTTGCTCGATTCCATCTTTTCCATATACTCCCCCCGTTATGTGCAAACCTGCAGTGACCAAATCTAAAAAGAAGCGGAAGTATTTCCCTACCCACACAATCCAACCAGTAATCCCACCTTCCTCCACACCCACCAACCTGCTCCAGCCTGTAGTTCCAGAACCAGCCTTCGAGCCAGCTTCCCAGCCTGCAGTTCCAGAGCCAGCCTTCCAGCTTGCAGTTCCAGAACCAGCCTTCCAGCTTGCAGTTCCAGAACCAGCCTTCCAGCTTGCAGTTCCAGAACCAGCCTTCGAGCCAGCTTCCCAGCCTGCAGTTCCAGAGCCAGCCTTCCAGCTTGCAGTTCCAGAGCCAGCCTTCCAGCTTGCAGTTCCAGAACCAGCCTTCCAGCTTGCAGTTCCAGAACCAGCCTTCCAGCTTGCAGTTCCAGAACCAGCCTTCCTGCTTGCAGTTCCAGAACCAGCCTTCCTGCTTGCAGTTCCAGAACCAGCCTTCCTGCTTGCAGTTCCAGAGCCAGCCTTCTAGCCTGCGGTCCTTGAGCCAGCCTTCCAGCCTGCGGTCCTTGAGCCAGCCTGCGGTCCTTGAGCCAGCCTTCCAGCCTGCGGTCCTTGAGCCAGCCTTCCAGCCTGCGGTCCTTGAGCCAGCCTTCCAGCCTGCGGTTTTCGAGCCAGCCTTCCAGCCTGCGGTTTTCGAGCCAGCCTTCCAGCCTGCGGTTTTCGAGCCAGCCTTCCAGCCTGCGGTTTTCGAGCCAGCCTTCCAGCCTGCTGTTTTTGAGCCAGCCTTCCAGCCTGCGGTTCTCGAGCTAGCCTGCCAGCCTGAAGACCCTGTACCAGCCTGCCAGCCTGAAGACCCTGTACCAGCCTGCCAGCCTGAAGACCCTGTGCCAGCCTGAAGACCCTGTGCCAGCCTGAAGACCCTGTACCAGCCTGCCAGCCTGAAGACCCTGTGCCAGCCTGCCAACATGGAGTTCCCGTGCCAGCCTTCCAAACTGAAGCCCTGATGACAGTGTCCCAGTCGGAAGATCCGGTGCCCGTTTCCCGGCCTGTGGTTGTGGTGCCCGTTTCCCGGCCTGTGGTTGTGGTGCCCGTTTCCCGGCCTGTGGTTGTGGTGCCCGTTTCCCGGCCTGTGGTTGTGGTGCCCGTTTCCCGGCCTGTGGTGCCCGTTTCCTGGCCTGTGGTTGTGGTGCCCGCTGCGGTGCCCATTCCCTGGCTTGAGGTTGTGGTGCCCGTTTCCAGGCTTAAGGTTGTGGTGCCTGTTTCCTGGCTTAAGGTTGTGGTGCCCGTTTCCCGGCTTGAGGTTGTGGTGCCCGTTTCCCGGCTTGAGGTTGTGGTGCCCGTTTCCCGGCTTGAGGTTGTGGTGCCCGTTTCCCGGCCTGAGGTTGTGGAGCCCTTTTCCCGGCTCGAGGGTATGTCGTCTGCTGCCCAGCCCGAGATGATCCCGTCTGCTGCCCAGCCTGAGATGATCCCGTCTGCTGCCCAGCCTGAGATGATCCCGTCTGCTGCCCAGCCTGAGATGATCCCGTCTGCTGCCCAGCCTGAGATGATCCCGTCTGCTGCCCAGCCTGAGATGATCCCGTCTGCTGCCCAGCCTGAGATGATCCCGTCTGCTGCCCAGCCTGAGATGATCCCGTCCGCTGCCCAGCCTGAGATGATCCCGTCCGCTGCCCAGCCTGAGATGATCCCGTCCGCTGCCCAGCCTGAGATGATCCCGTCCGCTGCCCAGCCTGAGATGATCCCGTCCGCTGCCCAGCCTGAGATGATCCCGTCCGCTGCCCAGCCTGAGATGATCCCGTCTGCTGCCCAGCTCTATGACCCGGAGCTTGCTGCCCAGCCCGAAGTGTTCCTGTCTGCCGCCCAGCTTGATGATCTGGAGCCTGCTGCCCAGCCCGAGGTGTTCCTGTCTGCTGCCCAGCTCGATGACCCGGAGCCTGCTGCCCAGCCCGAGGTGTTCCTGCCTGCTGCCCAGCTTGATGTGATTGTCTGCCCGGATGTGACTTTGCCTACTACCCAGCTGATTGCTATGAACTTTCTCCGGCAACAGCTAGTTGGAGCGTCCGGAGGCCGCTCCTTTGAGGGGGGGTACTGTCAGGAAAGGTTCCATCCGCTGGTGGCATTTATTATTTATCTTGCAGTACTGTGGTCCACCAGCAGGTGTCTCCTGGCAGTTTGTAACTGTCAGGAGAATCTTTCCCTGCTGGTGTTGTATTATCTTTTGGACGCAGTACTGGTTTCCACCAGCGGATGGAACCTGGCAGTGTGGAGCAGACTGCCCTCCCTCCGATCAGGTGTGACCTGAAGCTAATCAGGCATTCCTATAAATACCCGGCAGGTGTATACACACACTGCCCTGGTATCGTCCTCGTGCCCTGACCTGTAGCCTGTCTGCTTGAACCTTGATCCATGTATCCTGATCCCTGTAACCTGATCCTGAACCTGTTGTGTCCGTCCTGATCCCTGCTCTGCAGCCTGGTTGCCCCCTGCTTGATCCTGTCTCCCTGTCCTGATCCATCCTTACCCCATCTGCTGATCCCCCTGTGTATGACCCCGGCCTGGCCCTGTTTATGATTCTGGTTTCACCATTACTTGTACATATTTGTCTGTTACTGTTATTAATTGTGGGTTCTGTTTGTTATTGGTTGTTGTGCACTGTGTGGTATTGGAGGTGGTTATATATATATTATTTCACTTATCTTTAATAAATCTTTATATTTCACTTATACGTGTTTGGTGTTCCTCTGTTGCTAGCTGCACAGTTCTGGTCACACTTGGTACATGACAGGTCAGTTGTCCCTGTCGGAGAGCAGAGAGGAAGTTGGTGCCATTGTCGCAAACTACCATTCCTGGCTTAAGCTGGCGTGGCGTCAACCACCTCTCGGCCTGCCCCTGCAGAGCAGACAGAACCTCTGCCCCAGTGTGGCTCCTGTCCCCCAAACACACCAGCGCAAGCACGGCATGGCATCTTTTTGCCTGCGTACTTGCGTAGCCCCTTGAACGCCTACGGAGCACCGCTGGTTCCGAGGACAAAGCACAGGAAGAGGCCATGGAGGAAGAAGAAGAGGAGGGGGTGGAGGAGAGAGGTGTGTCACAACCAGTAGTAGCATTTTGGAGGCGTGGCGGTGGAACAACCTCCAACACTACTGCACCTTGTCCTGCATCCTTCCCAGCTGCCAAAAGAGTGACCCAATGGGCCGTGAAAGAAAGGTAACGTCCCTGTCCATGCCTGCTTGACCATGAGTCAGCGGTAATATGCACCTGACCGCCCTGTCAAGCGAGGCCAAGACATTGCCTTCCACATGCCGGTAGAGAGCCGGAATCGCCTTCCGTGAGAAAAAGTGGCGTTTGGGAACCTGCCACTGAGGAACCGCACATTGCACAAACTCACGGAAGGGGGCCGAGTCTACCAACTGAAAAGGCAGCAGTTGAAGCGCTAGCAATTTAGCCAAGCTAGCATTCAACCGCTGGGCATGTGGATGGCTGGGAGTGAACTTCTTTCGATGGTCCAGCAGCTGGGGCAGGGAAATTTGCCTGCTAGAATCGGACGTCGGTGTACTGCTAGCAGAGTGCCCGCAAGTACTTGGCTGTGACACACCTAATTCTACACCTTCATTCCTCTCAGTGCAGGTTTCAGAGAGGAGTGAAGGTATAGTGGGGTTGGAGATCCCAGCTGATGCGGTGCAAGGAGAGGTCCGCTTTGTTCTTTGGTGTGGGTCTTTAAGGTAGGCTTGCCAACGAGCTGCATGGCAGGTCAACATATGTCTGGTCAAGCATGTGGTGCCCAAGCGGGTGATGTTTTGGCCACGCGATATACGCTTGAGACATATGATGCACTCGACTCAAAAAAGGCCCACAAAAAAAGAACTTTTTGAATAACGGAGCTCTGCGGTGTGATTCCGTCGGTGTGCTGCCCTTACGCTGGCCCCCCGAGGGCATCCTGCCTCGTTGGAGATGTGCCTCCTCCTCATCCTCCTCCTCCTCTCTCCTATTAGGCACCCACGTGGAGTCAGTGACCTCATCATCCCCTCCCTCCTCATCACTGGAGCCAATCTGGCAGTATGCTGCAGCTGCTGGAACATGACTGCCAGATTGGTGTCCTTCTTGATCATCCCCTCTCTCTGCTCTCACGCTACTGCCTTCCTCTAGCTGGGTATCATCATTAGACCCTTCGAAACGCTGGGCATCCTCCTGGAGCATGTACCCAACACTGTGCTCAAACAGTTCGGGGGACTCCTCAGGAGGACATGGTTGGTCTAGGGAAGGACAGACTGATGATGACATTGATACCAGGGAAGAGGACGCTTTGGCAGCTGCTTTGCCAGTACCCTGAGCCTGGGTGAGAGAGGATGAGGAGGATGAGGAGGGCTTGGTCATCCACTCTACCAAGTCTTCGGCATGATGCGGCTCAACACGTCCAGCTGCCGAAAAGAAGGACAAGCGTGTCCCATGGCCACGTGCTGATGGCGATGCACCGCGTCCACGACCAGCACTGTTGTCTCTAGACACAGAGCCTGCTTGCCCTCCTTTATTGGCTCCTGACTGTCTGTCTCTCCTTGTTTGCCTTCCAGACATTCTAATGGCCTTGCAGGGAAATGGGAAAACCAGCAATAATGCCTAGCTTCAGGAGTATATTATGCAGGAATCACACTACGCCTGCTGTAGGTGCTGCAAATGCCTGTTGGTGTAACACACCAGGAAAAAGCAGCAATACAGGCTAACTTCAGGTGTAATATGATCAGGAGGCACACTCCACACTCCGCCCGCTGTAAGTGCTGCAAATGCCTGTTGGTGTAACACACCAGGAAAAAGCAGCAATACAGGCTAACTTCAGGTGTAATATGATCAGGAGGCACACTCGGCCCGCTGTAAGTGCCGCAAATGCCTGTTGGTGTAACACACCAGGAAAAAGCAGCAATACAGGCTAACTTCAGGTGTAATATGATCAGGAGGCACACTCGGCCCGCTGTAAGTGCCGCAAATGCCTGTTGGTGTAACACACCAGGAAAAAGCAGCAATACAGGCTAACTTCAGGTGTAATATGATCAGGAGGCACACTCCGCCCGCTGTAAGTGCTGCAAATGCCTGTTGGTGTAACACACCAGGAAAAAGCAGCAATACGGGCTAACTTCAGGTGTATAATGTGCAGGAGGCTTAGCAACAATGACACTGACACTGTCCCCTGCCTATCCTTCTCTCTCCCTGCACACAAGGTTTATCAAAGTATATGACACTGACACTCTCCCTGTCTATCCTTCTCTCTCCCTGCACACAAGGTTTAGCAAAGAATATGACACTGACACTGTCCCCTGCCTATCCTTCTCTCTCCCTGCACACAAGGTTTATCAATGTATATGACACTGACACTCTCCCTGCCTATCCTTCTCTCTCCCTGCACACAAAGTTTAGCAAAGAATATGACACTGACACTGTCCCCTGCCTATCCTTCTCTCTCCCTGCACCCAAGGTTTATAAAAGAATATGACACTGACACTCTCCCTGCCTATCCTTCTCTCTCCCTGCACACAAGGTTTAGCAAAGAATATGACACTGACACTGTCCCCTGCCTATCCTTCTCTCTCCCTGCACACAAGGTTTAGCAAAGAATATGACACTGACACTCTCCCTGCCTATCCTTCTCTCTCCCTACACACAAGTTTGAGGTACAAATAGCACTGACACTGTCCCTGCCTATGTAACTCTTTCCCTGCGCCGGAACACACTACACAAGGCCGCCGCGTCAGTGATGGAGGCAAGAGACATGCATGTTGTCCACTAAACAGTAGGGATGAGCTCGGTGTTCGAGTCGAACATAGGTTCGACTCGAACATCGGCTGTTCGCGCGTTCGGCGAACAACGAACGATTTGGGCCGTTCGCGCCAAATTCGAGTGACGCGAACGCCCCACAATACACTGCGCCATCGCAGTGTAATCCCGGCGCTGTGATTGGCCAAGCATGCACTGTGACCCTGCATGCTTGGCCAATCACAGCGCCGGCAGCGAGGAGAGCAATGATTGGCCACAGGCAGGATGCCTGTGGCCAATTATTGCTGAGGGTGTTTAGTACACGCCCCACACTATAAAAGGCCGCCAGCACGGCGGCCTAGTGTAGTGTGTTCCGGAGCAGGGAAAGAGAAGCATAGGCAGGGACAGTGACATTTTTTTTTCTTGCTTAACCTGGATTCCTTTAGTTTAGGGAAAGGGAAGGATGGGTAGGGAGAGTGTCAGTGTGTTTTACTGTGCGAATCCTTGTTTCTAGGGACAGGGAAGGACAGTGAGGGAAATTCTCCTTGTGCTATAGTGTGCTAAAGCATTGATCATCAACCATCTTTAAAAAATCATTTTTTCTAGGGACAGAAAACTATAGGTTGGGAGAGTGTCAGTGTGTTTTACTGTGATAATCCTTGTTTCTAGGGACAGGGAAGGACAGTGAGGGAAATTCTCCTTGTGCTATAGTGTGCTAAAGCATTGATCATCAACCATCTTTAAAAAAACATTTTTTCTAGGGACAGAAAACTATAGGTAGGAAGAGTGTCAGTTTCTTTCACTGTGATAATCCTTGTTTCTAGGGACAGGGAAGGACAGTGAGGGAAATTCTCCTTGTGCTATAGTGTGCTAAAGCATTGATCATCAACCGTCTTTAAAAAAACATTTTTTCTAGGGACAGAAAACTATAGGTAGGAAGAGTGTCAGTTTCTTTCACTGTGATAATCCTTGTTTTTAGGGACAGGGAAGGACAGTGAGGGAAATTCTACTTGTGCTATAGTGTGCTAAAGCATTGATCATCAATCAGCTTTAAAAAAACATTTTTTCTAGGGACAGAAAACTATAGGTAGGAAGAGTGTCAGTTTCTTTCACTGTGATAATCCTTGTTTCTAGGGACAGGGAAGGACAGTGAGGGAAATTCTACTTGTGCTATAGTGTGCTAAAGCATTGATCATCAATCAGCTTTAAAAAAACATTTTTTCTAGGGACAGAAAACTATAGGTAGGAAGAGTGTCAGTTTCTTTCACTGTGATAATCCTTGTTTCTAGGGACAGGGAAGGACAGTGAGGGAAATTCTCCTTGTGCTATAGTGTGCTAAAGCATTGATCATCAACCGTCTTTAAAAAAACATTTTTTCTAGGGACAGAAAACTATAGGTAGGAAGAGTGTCAGTTTCTTTCACTGTGATAATCCTTGTTTCTAGGGACAGGGAAGGACAGTGAGGGAAATTCTACTTGTGCTATAGTGTGCTAAAGCATTGATCATCAATCAGCTTTAAAAAAACATTTTTTCTAGGGACAGAAAACTATAGGTAGGAAGAGTGTCAGTTTCTTTCACTGTGATAATCCTTGTTTCTAGGGACAGGGAAGGACAGTGAGGGAAATTCTCCTTGTGCTATACTGTGCTAAAGCATTGATCATCAATCAGCTTTAAAAAAACATTTTTTCTAGGGACAGAAAACTATAGGTAGGAAGAGTGTCAGTTTCTTTCACTGTGATAATCCTTGTTTCTAGGGACAGGGAAGGACAGTGAGGGAAATTCTACTTGTGCTATAGTGTGCTAAAGCATTGATCATCAATCAGCTTTAAAAAAACATTTTTTCTAGGGACAGAAAACTATAGGTAGGAAGAGTGTCAGTTTCTTTCACTGTGATAATCCTTGTTTCTAGGGACAGGGAAGGACAGTGAGGGAAATTCTACTTGTGCTATAGTGTGCTAAAGCATTGATCATCAATCAGCTTTAAAAAAACATTTTTTCTAGGGACAGAAAACTATAGGTAGGAAGAGTGTCAGTTTCTTTCACTGTGATAATCCTTGTTTCTAGGGACAGGGAAGGACAGTGAGGGAAATTCTCCTTGTGCTATACTGTGCTAAAGCATTCCTCATCAACCATCTTTGAAATCCTTGTTTTTTGGACAGTCAGGGAAGTTGTCGTTGTGCTATTCTGTGCGAAAGCAATCATCCTCAACCATATTTAGAAATCCTTAAGTAAAGGGACAGAGAAGGACACCTGAAGGTAGCCCTTATTGCTTTTTTCCCATCTCCCTGCAGGCCATCTATTAGAATGTCTGGAAGGCAAACAAGGAGAGGCAGACAGTCAGGAGGCAATAAAGGAGGGCAAGCAGGCTCTGTGTCTGGGGGCAACAGTGCTGGTCGTGGACGCGGTGCATTGTCATCAGCACATGGCCATGGGACACGCTTGTCCTTCTTTTCGGCAGCTGGACATGTTGAGCCACATCATGCCGAAGACTTGGTAGAGTGGATGACCAAGCCCTCCTCCTCCTCCTCATCCTCTCTCACCCAGGCTCAGGGTACTGGCAAAGCAGCTGCCAAAGCGTCCTCTTCTCTGGTATCAATGTCAGACTCATCATCAGTCACTCCTTCCCTAGACCCACCATGTCCTCCTCCTGAGGAGTCCCCCGAACTGTTTGAGCACAGTGTTGGGTACATGCTCCAGGAGGATGCCCAGCGTTTCGAAGGGTCTGATGATGAAACCCAGCTACAGGAAGGCAGTAGCGTGAGAGCAGACAGAGGGGATGCTCAAGAAGGACACCAATCTGGCAGTCATGTTCCAGCAGCTGCAGCATACTGCCAGATTGGCTCCAGTGATGAGGAGGGAGGGGATGATGAGGTCACTGACTCCATGTGGGTGCCTAATAGGAGAGAGGAGGAGGAGGAGGATGAGGAGGAGGCACATCTCCAACGAGGCAGGATGCCCTTTGGTGGCCAGCGTAAGGGCAGTACACCGACGGAATCACACCGCAGATCTCCGCCTGTGCAGGGCGCTGCCTCTGCCCGTCATTCAAAAAGTTCTTTGGTGTGGGCCTTTTTTGAGGCTAGTGCATCAGATCGCACAGCTGCTGTTTGCAACATATGTCTCAAGCGTATATCGCGTGGCCAAAACATCAGCCGCTTGGGTACCACATGCCTGACCAGACATATGTTGACCTGCCATGCAGCTCGTTGGCAAGCCTACCTCAAAGACCCACACCAAAGAACAAAGCGGACCTCTCCTTGCACCGCATCAGCTGGGATCTCCAACCCCACTATAACTTCAGTCCTGTCTGAAACATGCACTGAGAGGAATGAAGGTGTAGAATTAGGTGTGTCACAGCCAAGTAGTTGCGGCCACTCTGCTAGCAGTACACCGACGTCCGATTCTAGCAGGCAAATTTCCCTGCCCCAGCTGCTGGACCGTCGAAAGAAGTTCACTCCCAGCCATCCACATGCCCAGCGGTTGAATGCTAGCTTGGCTAAATTGCTAGCGCTTCAACTGCTGCCTTTTCAGTTGGTAGACTCGGCCCCCTTCCGTGAGTTTGTGCAATGTGCGGTTCCTCAGTGGCAGGTTCCCAAACGCCACTTTTTCTCACGGAAGGCTATTCCGGCTCTCTACCGGCATGTGGAAGGCAATGTCTTGGCCTCGCTGGACAGGGCGGTCAGCGGTAAGGTGCATATTACCGCTGACTCATGGTCCAGCAGGCATGGACAGGGACGTTACCTTTCTTTCACGGCCCATTGGGTCACTCTTTTGGCAGCTGGGAAGGATGCAGGACAAGGTGCAGTAGTGTTGGAGGTTGTTCCACCGCCACGCCTCCAAAATGCTACTACTGGTTGTGACACACCTCTCTCCTCCACCCCCTCCTCTTCTTCTTCCTCCATGGCCTCTTCCTGTGGTTTGTCCTCTGAACCAGCGGTGCTCCGTAGCCGTTCAAGGGGCTACGCAAGTACACAGGCAAAAAGATGCCATGCCATGCTTGCGCTGGTGTGTTTGGGGGACAGAAGCCACACTGGGGCAGAGGTCCTGTCTGCTCTGCAGGGCCAGGCCGAGAGGTGGTTGACGCCACGCCAGCTTAAGCCAGGAATGGTGGTTTGCGACAATGGCACCAACCTCCTCTCCGCCCTCCGACAGGGACAACTGACCCATGTGCCCTGTGTGGCTCACGTCCTTAACCTGGTGGTGCAGCGGTTCTTGGGCAGGTACCCGGGCTTACAGGATGTCCTGAGGCAGGCCAGGAAAGTCTGTGTGCATTTCCGCAGATCTTATAATGCCAGTGCTCGCCTGGCTGAGCTGCAAAAGGAGTTGAACCTGCCCAAGAACCGCCTTATATGTGACATGCCCACCAGGTGGAACTCAACGTTGGCCATGCTGCAGCGGCTGCACACGCAGCAGAGGGCCATCAATGAGTACCTGTGCGACTACGGCACCAGGACAGGGTCAGGGGAGCTTGGTTTTTTTTCTCCACGCCAGTGGGGCATGATCAGGGATGCATGCACTGTCCTGGCACCATTTGAGGAGGCCACGAGGATGGTGAGCAGTGACAGTGCATGCATCAGTGACACTGTACCTCTTGTCCACCTGTTGGAGCACACGCTGCGTGGAATAATGGACAGGGCACTTGAGGCAGAACAGAGGCAGGAAGAGGAGGACTTCCTTGCCTCTCAAGGCCCCCTTTACCCAGACAGTGTTCCTTCTGTCCCACCCATCGCACAGGAAGAGGAGGAGGAGGAGGAGGATTGTGTCAGCATGGAGGTGGAGGCTGGCACTCAGCATCATCAGCAGCAGTCTTTTAGGGATGATTTACAGTCCCAAGAAACCAGTGGACTTGTACGTGGCTGGGAGGAGGTGGCTGCGGATCATGTCGTCCTTAGTGACCCAGAGGACTCCGGACCGAATGCCTCAGCAAACCTACGCTGCATGGCCTCCCTGATCCTGCAAAGTCTGCGGAAGGATCCTCGTATTCTTCGGATCAAGGAGAGGGACCATTACTGGCTGGCCACTCTCCTTGATCCACGGTACAAGGGTAAGGTTGCGGACCTTATGTTACCTTCGCAGAGGGAGCAGAGGATGAGACAACTCCGGGAGGCCTTGCGGAAAGGTCTGTGCAACGCGTTCCCAGAGACTGGGAGGTTACAAACTCCTGGTCCTGGACAACGAGTTGCTGAGGCTTCGGCCAGTCAAAGAAGGAGCGGTGGGGAAGGTGGCCATCTGACCGATGCGTTCAGACAATTCTTTAGTCCGCAGCCCCAAAGTATGATCGGTTCCAGCAACCATCGCCAGCGTCTGATAAACATGGTGCAGGAATATCTAGGGGCAAGGTCAGACTTGGACACCTTCCCCACCGAAAATCCTCTGGCTTACTGGGTCTTGAGGATGGATCACTGGCCAGAGCTTGCACAGTATGCAATTGAGCTACTGGCCTGTCCTGCATCCAGCGTTCTTTCGGAACGCACATTCAGTGCTGCTGGAGGATTTGTCACGGATCACAGGGTGCGCCTGTCCACCGACTCGGTTGATCGACTGACTTTCATCAAGATGAACCAGTCTTGGATCACCACCAGCTACCACACACCTGATGCTGATATAACAGACTAATTGATTTTAACATGTCACATCCCTTCAAGACTGATGCTGATGCTGAGTGCCTGTGCTGTTATGTTGACTGGCTATCCTCCTCCTCTGAGTCCTCAATGATACGATTGATGATGATAGCTTGGAAGATCATTTTTGTTTATTGGTGCCGCCACCAGTGGCTAAGGCCCAATTTTTCAGCCCCTGTTTTACAGGGGCGTGTAATTACAATTTTTTTAGCAATAATTTGCCATAGGGCTCATTGCTGTGCTCCAAGTACAGTATCTGTGAGGGGTTGGAGTGTTGTGCCACCAGTGCCTAAGGCCCAATTTTTCAGCCCCTGTTTAACAGGGGCGTGTCATTACAATTTTTGAAGCAATACTTTGCAACAGGGCTCATTGCTGTGCTCCAAGTACAGTATCTGTGAGGGGTTGTAGTGTTGTGCCACCAGTGCCTAAGGCCCAATTTTTCAGCCCCTGTTCAACAGGGGCATGTAATTACAATTCTTGATCTAATAATTCACAGCAGGGCCCATTGCTGCACCCACCAAGAGTAACTCTGAGGGCTTACAGTGTTGTGGCAATGCCACCACCACCACCACCACGAAAGGCCCAATTTTTCAGCCCCTGTTCAAAAGGGGCATGTAATTACAATTCTTGATCTAATAATTCACAGCAGGGCCCATTCCTGCACCCACCAAGAGTAACTCTGAGGGCTTACAGTGTTGTGGCAACACCACCACCACGAAAGGCCCAATTTTTCAGCCCCTGTTCAACAGGGGCATGCAATTACAATTCTTGATCTAATAATTCACAGCAGGGCCCATTGCTGCACCCACCAAGAGTAACTGTCAGGGCTTACAGTGTTGTGGCACCAGCACCACCATCAAAGGCCCAATTTTTACTACCACTGTTCAACAATTATATGTAATTAAAATTCCTGATATAATAGTTGACAGCAGGGCGTTCCAGCACCAACCAAGAGTAACTGTGAGTGCTTACAGTGTTGTGCCAACACCAACAACTAAGGGGCCTATTTCTGCAGAGTATATACGGCAGGTCCCTACTTTCAAACATCCAACTTACAAACGACTCCTACTTGCAAACGAAAGAAGACAACAGGAAGTGAGAGGAAATCTACCCCTAGGAAGGAAAATTCTCTCCTGTAAGAATAAATATGGGAGAAAGGTGTCTCCTCTGTACTGATGCTTTATCAGCAATCCTTGTTTCAAGAAAAACACCACATTTCAAAAACAGTTGTCATTAGGACGGAAAGTGAGGTGAAATGTTCTGAACAGGGGCACAGACAGCAAAACAAATGTTACAGGGGTGATAACCCTTACCTATGTTTTCCAAAAAGTTTAAAAATAGATTTTTGGGCTGGAGCTACACTTAAACAATGTACCTGTTCAAAATTACAAACAGATTCTACATAAGAACAAACCTACAGTCCCTGTCTTGTATGCACCGCCTGTATACGGCTGTTCAGAGTATATAGGGCCTTTTTTATTTTATGTGCGGGGTTCCCCTTAATATCCATACAAGACCCAAAGGGGCTGGTAATGGGCTGGGGTAGGGGGGGGGGGGGGGGGTCATGGGGTAGCTATGCCATTTTTCTTAAAGATTTTCATCCATATTACCGGGACCAGACATTACATTAAAGCCGCAAGCAGTTTTAAATGGCTTTTTTTTCCTTTAGAAGTGTCATTTTGTGCAGGGACAGTTCTAAACACGGGAAACACGTGGCACTTCACAGGCATACTTTAGACACCCCCCAGGTACGATATTTAAAGGAATATTTGACTTTTTTTTTTTCACTTTATGCATCATTAAAATGACTGCTCCCGAAAAACGGCCGTTTTTAAAACTTCTTTTTGCATTGATACATGTCCCCTGGTGCAGAACCCGGGTTCCCAAACCCTTTTTAGGACAATAACATGCATAATAGTCGTTATAATTAGCACTTTAGAATTCGAACGTTCGCATCCATTGTATTTAATAGGGTTCTAATGTTCGTACGAACTTTCAGTCCGTTCGCGGGTTCTGGTGCGAACCGAACCCGGGGGTGTTCGGCTCATCACTACTAAACAGCAAGCGTGTCACTTAAATGTGACAGCATGTGCTATCACTGCACTGGTCTTGTTCCTTTTCATTATTCCTCCTCCGTTCAACAGGTTTGCTTTATAAAAATGTATCCAAAGAAAAAAAAAAAACAGACAGAAGTAAATATCTATTCAAATTGCTTTTTTTTTTTTTTTTTTATTGTTATTCATTGGCTGCAATTTTCTCTTAGATGTATTTTTTCTCTTAGATGAACACTCCAGTCAAACGTAAAAATTTGGCATTTAAATTGTCTCCGGGAACACAGCATGCCTGCTGAGTGCCTGAAGTTTTTATCCCGGCATTTATTTTGCACAATTAGCTGGCCCTCTGGCTAAATTCCTAGGGTTGCCAGTATCCTCTGGTTCTTAAGATCAACCTGCAAAAATGCCAGACAGTGATTCCCTGGCATAGACCAGACCTTTCTGTAACCCACTGCAAGCAAGGAGACACACAGCAGAGGGTGAGAGTGGGCAGCAAGGTAAAAAAAAAAAAATGACAGGGCACTGCAGTCTGAATAGGAAAAAGTCTTATGAATCTGGTCCTATGGGATTATAAATCTAGCAAAAGTGTAGCTGTCTGGTGTATGCAGGGCTTTTTTTCAGCTGGAACTTGGTGGAACTCAGTTCCACCACCTCTGGCTCAGGCCTTCTGCTCCCTTCTTACCGCCATCGCTTGTAAACACAGAAGTCCGGCTTCTGTGTTTATCAGTGACAGCTTGTCTCCCAACAGCTCCCACAGATCTGATCTGCTGAGCAGCTCCCACAGAATGCAGGATGGGGACAAGGGATATGAAGGTGCCCAGGGTCCAGTGCAGCTTCCAAAACCCCTACTGGATGATCTCCCTGCAAGTGATAGAGGCAGAGCCACCTATAGTGTGTGGGGAGGTACTAGAGCTGTCTGGGTGCTTCAGCTTAATACAGCAACACTAGGATGACCACATTTCCAAACTACCATTCAGGGACACCCTCCCTTCCCAAAAATCAGCTTGTGCTGTACCGAATCACAGCACAGTGGTTAGACACAGGAGGCGGGATTTATGATTTCTCCAATCACAAGCAGGGGGCGGGGATTGTGCTCCTCCAGGCATTCCTGGCCAGGACAAGTACTGTCAGTGAGTAAAGCAGTGATGTGGCAGCCTTTTTAGGGGGCATCAGATTGGCCCGGGGGGTGGCTGTGTCAGTTTCATTCCAGGACACTGTACTGTCCTGGAATGAAGGTGCCCGGGACAGACCTGCAAAATGCGGGACTGTCCAATCCGGGACACTTGGTCACCCTAAGCAACACAAGTAAGACAAGTGAAAGATGGTGGAGTTTCTAATGAGGGAGCGAGAAGATGGAGCAGTAGAAGGGGGATTGCATGCAGAGGCCAGCGCTGAAGAGGGGTGAAAGTGAGATGTAGATTGGGGATGCAGAGGTAAGCAGCTGTGGAAGAAGACAAAGTGCACCCCTGAACTCTGCACTCTGTATGCAGAGCATCCCCTAACTCTGCACAATGTATGTAGAATGCCCCCGAACTCTGGACGTAGCACATCACTGAACTCTGCGCTCAGTGTGTAACACCCCCATAACTAAGCACTCTGTACATAATGCACTTCTGCTATTTAATGGACCTTTAAGACCCTTCCACTGAAAGTGAAATTTGACCACACCATTTGATGCGGTTGTGTGTGTGTTTGTGTGGGGGGGAAGGGGGTTTTGGAGGGTCATGGTTGAGTTCCTGCACCTATTTTCTGAGAAAAAAAGCCCTGGGCGTATGGCAGAATTATACCGCAGAGAAATACGGCAGTGCTATAGCGAATCTTTCTATCCAAAGGTAAATTGTTCCTGCATTATTTTATGATGCCAACAACTAATGAAATAGTTAGAGAAGACAACAACCCCTCATTCTATTCCTCAGTCTACATTTCCAGTGTTGAACGAACACGAAAAAATTGTTTTTGATTAAAAAAAAAAATGCTAAGAAAAACATGAATGGCCAAAGTGACAATGCTCCTTTGAAATATTCAAAAAGAATGGACCTCAGTCCATTATGGTTTTCCTTTAGTCAGTTAAGTGTTGAAAAGCAAGCATGTACAAATGGGAAATCCATTTTAAAAATGACTGATGAACTTTGGGCATGCTACGTACATCCAAAAAAACACAACCTCCCTCTTCATTTTTCCCTGCTGCCCCACCACTGTTACTGGTAATTTCTAGCTGAGCAGAACGGGTGGATAATGCGTCTCTAAACTGTGTAATAAACAAGGCCCAGAAGTGTAATTCAAAAATACAATGTAATAATATAGTTACTTTCAGTGGCAGCCCCCTAATCCATGCGCCCGGCCCTTAATCTACATGCAGGGCGCCGGACGCATGGATTTCAATTATTTTTTTTAAGCACACAATTAGAGTCTGAGGCTCTAATTGGCTTCAAAAAGGGTGGGCTCGGGGTGCAGAGCACTGTGCTCCGAGCCCATGCACCCAGTTGTGTGACAATAGCGAAATAATATTCGCTATTGTCTTCCTGCTTTTCCTCCCAGGCCAATCAGGAAGCGGGTCCTAAAACCCGATTGGCTGAGAGGAGAAGCATCCGCATTGGCCCGGGAGCAGAAGCAGGGGGGAAGCTGCTGAGGAGGAGACACAGAGGAAAGCCACCAAAGCTTGCTGTGACCTGGATAGGGTAATCCTTGGGCTGGTGGGCGGACGGGTGAGTGTTCGATCGTCGATCGACTGAGCGATGGGGGGTGGCAGGTATGATTGATTGATCGACCGACCGAGCCGGGAGGGCGGGTGGTTTGTTTGCCGACATTTCCAAAAAATGAAGCACCGGCCGCCAATAGTTACTATTTTGTGGTTCTTCAGTCCCCTCACAAGCTGCTGACTCTTAATGAAAGGACACTTACCTGTCCAGGGATCCAGCTGTGTCCTCACATAGGCCGGTTCTTTGCCGGTTTTCGGGTCCCCGGAGCCGCCATACTAACTGTTGTAATCTGGCTGTGAAGCTGCAAGGCCGCACTGGGCTCTGTGAATGGTCCCACTGCCTTCTGGGACCCGTGGGGTGTTCCAAGAAGCTGCAGGCAGGGGGAAAGGAGGGGGAGGGCTAAACTTATGCTCGTATCGCCTAGGCAATATGGGCAGAAGTGGGTACCTGTCAAAACCAGGTACCCGCTCCCCACAAAAAATATATCCAAAAGTTGAAGAGTGGGAGGGGAGGGGGAAGGAAGCAGAATAGTGGAACGTCCCCTTTTGGGTTAAATTCTGCTTTAATATGGAGATCAAAGGGATGACCTTTGATCTGCATATGATGTCAGCTGAATCAGAGTTACAAGTAATATAATTTTTTTTTTTAACTTCTTATTTAACCCCTTGTTAACCCTTTATAGCCCTATTTAACTCCTTCACCCCCTTCTCCTCTTAGCTATTTTTTGCTATTTTTTTTTTTTTAATCATTAATATTTCTTGATTTTTTGGTTGTTTTTTTTTTAATAGCATTGCATTATAATAACATGCAAAACTGGAAAAATGGGCCTTTCTTTCATTTGTAGTTAATTTTGCAATGCTTTGTACCAAAAACATAATTGTAGTGCCATTATAAATGGGACACATTCTAAAATGCATGCTTTTTTTATCTACCGCAACTCTTTTTTTTAAACTAACACTGATCAAAGTTAATAAAAAGTGCATTTTTACATCAAAACAATATTACCAAAGGAAAGCTTTGTTTATCTTGAAAAGAAACGATATATGTATTACTGTGTTATCTTAAGTAATGACAGTTATCACAGAGAAACAGGCCCATAGCAGAAATGTAAAAAAAAAAAAAAAAGAAATTGCTGTGATTTATAAAGGTTATATGGGTGCAGAAGATAAACGGTTAAGGAAAAGAAAAAAAAAAATTGAACATACGTTATCCTCCTCTTTAAAGGTAACATGTACCCACTCTGCAATGCAGGGGATAAAACTAAGCTCTGGCAAAATGTAAAGTGATTGTAAACAATCACCTTGTAAAATAACCCATTCAGTGTAAAATATAAATGAAAGGCAAAAGATTTGTATATAGATACTGTATAAAAAAGAATAATATTATAAATACCCCCCCCCCCCCTTTTTTATAAGTGATCACATTGCCTCTGTTCTCAGCTGAATAAGAGCTGGGGAGGAGAAGCAGTAGCACACACTGAGCTTCCCAGTGAATGGCTGTGTGTGGGGGGAGGCGGGGGCCTGTAAGGACAAGTCTGACCATTGGAGGAAAGCAGGCTCAGTTCCCAGCACAGCTAGAGAACTGATCACAGCGTGTTCTCCTGCTAAAGCATTGTACACACGGCCGGTTTTCTCGTCAAGAAACGACAAGAAAACTGCTGGTAGAGCTTTCTTGCCGAGAAAACCGGCCGTGTGTACGAGGCTTTCAGGTTTCTCGTCAAGAAAACTGGCCAGAATCTCGACGAGAAAAATAGAGAACCTGTTCTCTATTTTCTCGTCGGGATTCTCGTCGGCCTGTTTCCCGACGAGAAACCCAAGAGTGTGTACACTTACCTGTCGCCGTGGAAACCCAACCCGCGCATGCTCGAAATGACTTTAAAGCATGCGCGGTAGCTTCCTAGGCATAAGTAGGGTGTAGCAAGATGACGGCGACGGCATCGAATGTGACGAGCGCACGCTCGTCGTAGTCGATGACGTCACCGCGTTCGTGCCATTCAAAAGAATGGCAGTTCCTTTGAATCGTACGTGTACACTCGGCCGGGACAAGTTTCTTGTTCAAGAATCTCGTCAGGAAAAACAACGGGTTTTTTCCTGACGAGATTCTCGGCCGTGTGTACGAGGCCATAGTGAGGTCAGTTTTTAATAGGAATGCAGAAGGACTGTCAGGAACTCCAGGGATTTCACACAAAGGAAGCAACACAAAGAGTACATGGTACCGCAAGCAGGAAAATTAAATGTTGGGTTTACATATTCTTTAACATCTACTCTTGCAAGGGTTAAAGTAGAACTTCAGGATTACTTTCATCTTAAATAGTTTGCTTGGGTCAGACTGGCCCAAAAACCTTTCCTTTACTAATAGATGCACCTGCTGTCAGTGCTGTATAAACTGTATGTAGCATCAGCTACATACGGTATACAGCGCTGTATTATGGCAGTCAGTAGTACAGGGACTTTTCATCTGCTGCAAGCAAAATCAATCAGCTGAAGCCTTGTATTTTAGCAATAAATACAAGGCGTCTGCTGATTGGCTGAGTTAAATATTATGATGTCATCCACCTGCCTCTCCACCTCGGTCATTCAGGGAAAGCCTTGTATTCATTGATAAAAAATACAAGGCTACCTGTGAATGGCTGAGAACTCATTTCCTTCTGACAACAGATGGGAAGTCTCCAGATAACTGCCAAAATCATGTTGGGCTAAATGCTTCTCAGCCATCCACAGGAAGCATTGTATTTTTATCAATTAATACAAAGAAGGCTTTCTCTGATTGGCTGAGGTGGAGAGGCAGGCATATGACATCACAATCTCCACCTCAGCCAATCAGCAGAAACCTTGTGTTTATTGATTAAATACAAGACTTCCGCTGCAATTTCGCTTTTGCAACAGATGTGGAAGTCCCGCACCACTGTGATAACACAGTGCTGTATACTGTATGTAGCTGATGCTATATACAGTTTATACAGAGATGACAGGGGGCACATCTGTTAATAAAGGAAATAGTTTGTGAACTGGTAATGGAAAATGTGTGTCGCTCAGGCTACAAGGGAAAGCAATCCTGTATCCACCACTGTAAGTACAGGCCAGGGAAGGAGCTCATTTCAGCTCCAAACAACTGTTGGGCAAAGGATGGATCCCATGAAGCCATACATCAATGCAGACCCAATGGTATTGGAATGAATGGCAGTCTCAGCCTGGACTTCAGGCCATGCCCCCAACGTGGTTCACTCCGCCCCTATGAGTTTAATCATGGGGCTGCAGCTTGGCCAGCTTGGCCCGTATGAAATATTTAAAGTGAAAGAATACCTGGTGTTTGATTCTACATGCTTTTTTTTGCCTAAAGTACTAATAAAAAGTATTTCTACTTCTACTTACCTTACCTCTCACTTCTCCGGCAACTAGCACTCTTCCATTCAACACTCCAGTTTGTGGGCAAGTACTCATCATTTTCACTTACAATGCAAGTTACATATTTACATCAGAGTTAGTCAGGTCCATCTAATTCAACCTATAAAAGGGAAAAAAAAAACATACAATCCCCACAGTTAATCCAGAGGAAGGCAAAAAAAAACAGCAGAGCATGATCCACCTTGCTCCAGCAGGGGAAGAAAATTCCCCCGAGAGGCAATCGGATATTCCCTGGATCAACTTTACCTATAAATGTTAGTACCCAGTTATATTATGTACATTTAGGAAAGAATCCACTCTTTTTTTAAAGCAATCTACTGAAGTATGCTGGTCCAGCATTATACACGATGACGTCAGAACTGAACCTGTTGGATGGAGCACTGAAGAGAAGCAGCTTGAGGGGACTAGTTGCATTGGGAAGAGCAGGCTTGCTCGAGTGACGGATAAGATAAGTGAAAGTAATTTTTTACTGGTACCCAAGGCAAAAACAAGCATTGAACTCTTGCAATGCTGGGGAAGCCCCACTGCAAAGTTTTTGTAATTTCTCCAGAGTTCAGCTTTAGAGTAGGGGATGATGAATACCCTATTCCTTGCACTCTAATGCCCCCAGGTAATGGGTAGATCCTTGGTGTCCTCACTGGGGCCATTGATAAGGCAGTGCAACTGGTCCTGAACTCATCACCTAAACAGGGGGGCCCAGGGCAACTTTTTTGTTCATTTCTTCTAAATGAAGAAATGGATTTTACTAGATCACACCCCCGCTCCTACCAGGGCTTAAATTACAATTTCCTGGGCACCATCAGTTCAACAGAGGGGCCCATGAAGTTGGTCTTTTTTTTTTCATTTTTGGGGCGTAGGGGGTAAAGTCAATGTCGCTGTTTCGCTGCACCCCGAGGGGGCTGGGTGGGGTTTAGGTGGGTTTGGGGGGCCCAGTCAGGAAGGCTGTACAGGGTCCGATGATTTCTAACAGCGGCCCTGGTCCTCACATACAATGCAGGGCCACTGGTCCTTCATTGTACGTGATGATATTGCTGAGCTGCAGGTGGTTGGGCAGCGACGACAAGTAGCTTCACGGCACAGGTTTTGTGAAGAGTAGGGAGCCTGCAGGAGAAAGGAATATGGTAAATATTTGACCCTATTCCTACCCTAATAGGTAGAATGAGCTTTTAACCCTTGCAGCGTGGAGAGGGGCCCACCACAAAAGCAACTTTTTCTGCAGATCAGAGCTTAGCATTAAAGTTTAAAAAATGTTTTATTTTATTTTATTAAAGTTTTTATTGTTTTCTGTGTGCCCATTGGGGAAATTCACCCTCTATATTTGCCCTGTTTCTCAATTTGTCCTGTTTACATTTATCACTAAAAAGAAAATTCCAAACTTTGGGTTGTTCCCTGTGACACGGGTCACTTGGGGCACAGGGGGAATAAGAACCCCACCATGATTTGGGATAGTCATATTCAAGGCTGTATATACATGGTATATATTGGGTGTATATTGTGTGTGGGCTGTTGTGTAATATTTGCTGTGATGGGGTGTGATTGCATTCTATTGGCTATTGTGGCTTGTGGTAATTAAGTCTGCTATTGTGGTGATGTGGATTGGAGCCTGGTAGACCGTCTGGCTGCCTATTATGGGATGTTTAAGTGTCTTCCTGTGAGGAGGGGGGGAGGAATCACCCCTCCTGCTAAGACTGTTTACTGAAAGAGAAGTTTGAACACACCTGACCTGTATGACCATTGTCATTGGACAGTTTAACCCGCCCTGTTCTCCAAGGATGGGAGGGAAGGGTTTTTGAAGAGAAATGTGTTACCATGTGCTTGTAATAAAGTAATTCCCTGTTTTTGGAACTTCAACACAGAGTGTTAGTCTCGTATGTTTGGAAGGATTAATCCTATGGGAAACGGTCGCCTGACTGTGGAGGATCGGCAGTGGATGTGTGTCCAGAGAGGGAATATCTTAAACGGCGTTAACCCCTTTCATACTTGGGCAGCCGTTACATTGGTTGGCAGCGGTGGGATTTTCCCTCCAGTTACTGGGACACTCCAAACCACCACAGTGAATGACCAGCTATGCAGCCTGCAGGAAAGCCATGCTGAAAGACTTACTTGAGAGCCGTGGAGGGACCAGTGGGACAAAGAACAAGGCCACCTTGATCAGGGAGCTAGCCGAGATGGATCAGAGGGATGGTAATGCAGGACCCTGGTCAGTTAAAGACTTGTTTGAGCAACGAGTTCGACAGCGGTTGGCATTATATGGTGCTAAGCCATCAGAGGAAGCCATACAGGAAGCCATTAAAGACATCCAGCTGCAGGATGAGCGACAAGAGAAAGAACTAGAGCGTCAAGAGAAAGAACTAGAGCGACAAGAGAGAGAACGAGAGTGGCAAGAGAGAGAACTAGAGCGGCAACATGAGCGGAGAATGGCGGAAATACGGCAATCGGAGACAACGCCTAAAGATGCAGCGCCTGTCCGTAAGTTGCCTTTTCGGGCGTTCAAACTATTTAGGGAAGGAGAGGAGGAAATTGAAGCGTTCCTGCAGGACTTTGAGAGACTATGCCAGATACATGAAGTACTGCCCCAAGATTGGGTCGCCTTACTGACAAGTAATTTAACAGGCAGAGCGGCGGATGCGTATCGGGCCCTGGAGGATGAGGACGCTAAAGACTATGACCGGGTAAAAGAAGCTCTGCTAGCCCGATTTTCCATTACACCCGAAGCCAGCCGGATTAAGTTTCGAGAATCCCGGAAACAAACCCACATAACATACGTGGAGTGGGCACATCATCTGCAGCGAAACCTTAAGGGCTGGTTCCAAGGAAGCCACGCTCATACCATAGAGGACATCACCCAGCTAGTACTCTTAGAACAGTTCTTTAACCACACCCCTCCGGTACTACGGGATTGGGTGCGAGATAAGCGACCACGGACTGTACAGCAAGCGGCTACTTTGGCCGATGAATATCTGGACTCTCGAAGGTCAGGCGGAAGCGAGCGCTATCCACTATCTCGGCCCAGTTTATCAGCCTCTAACCCAACTTCAGCACCAACCCCAGCGGCCACTTATCCTCAGCAGCCCAGGTTCAACTCCCAGGACTACGCACAACTCATCAGGTGTTTCGGATGTAAACAGCTAGGGCACAAAAAGCCAGACTGTCCATTGAATTCAGCCAGGCAGTCCCAGTCGTGGAGACACCCAGCAGGGGGGAACCCACGCACATCCATGCCTGCGGCCCACTGCATTGAGGAGGAAGAACATTGGGGCGTCTTGCACGAGGCTGATCCCATACAAGCAGCTAACCAGGACAACCGGCAGCAACACAGGCAGACTGTCTGGGTCAATGGAAAGGTAGCCAATGGCCTACGTGATTCTGGTGCCACCATGACCCTACTACAGAAGAACCTCATCCCAGAGAGCCAACATACCGGAGACACTGTAGCCGTAAGAGTAGCGGGAGGTACCATCTTCCGGTTACTCGTTGCCCAGGTTCACCTGGATTGGGGGGTTGGTTCGGGACACGTGAACGTGGGGGTGATGAAGGACTTGCCCGCGGATGTACTACTGGGGAATGATTTGGCCCACTCGTTTCTGCTTACGCCCCGATGGGGCCCGCTGAAGCCAACCCAGTGACTACCTGTGCCCAGACCCATGCTGCTGGAACCGGCCTGATTGCGGCTGAGAACGGGGTAAGATTTTCTTCCCCGACATGTACCTTAGATCAGGCACAATATCACAGTCTAAAATTGGAATGTGACAAGTTGGCCAGTGAGAAATCAGAGATGCAACGACACTACGTCATGTATTATGAGATGTCCCATGGCTTGAACATTGAAATGCACAAACAGGCTGAAATTGTCAAAAGGTTAAATGGGATTTGCGCCCAGGTTTTGCCTTACCTTTCCCAAGAGCACCAGCAACAAGTTTTGGGAGCCATTGAGAGAGCAAAGCAAGTGACTGTTCCAGAACTGAATTCCATTATTCGTCCCGGCCTCCTAGTGCAATGTTGATGGGTTGTCCAGGCATTAGACGAATGGAAATATGGACTAACTTCGGAGTCAACCCGTCTGGGGTCTCCTCCTGTGACTGTTTACTGAAAGAGAAGTTTGAACACACCTGACCTGTATGACCATTGTCATTGGACAGTTTAACCCCCCCCCCCCCCCTTGTTCCCCAAGGATGGGAGGGAAGGGTTTTTGAAGAGAAATGTGTTACCATGTGCTTGTAATAAAGTCATTCCCTGTTTTTGGAACTTCAACACAGAGTGTTAGTCTCGTATGTTTGGAAGGATTAATCCTATGGGAATCGGTCGCCTGACTGTGAAGGATCGGCAGTGGATGTGTGTCCAGAGAGGGAATATCTTAAACGGCGTTAACCTCTTTCATACTTGGGCAGCCGTTACATTCCCAAAAAAGTAATAGAGGGGAAATCTTCCAATGGGGATCCTAGTGCTGTTGACCCTTGGGGACAACCAGGAATTCCCTCACTTTGGTGGGATTCTTTCTCGCATCCTGTTTTGGCAGGGGGACAAGAAGAAAAGGAAAATATACCCAATGGGACATTGATGGCAAATTAAAAAATAAATAAACTTGTCAGATACTATAATCCTTCCTAATGCCGCATACACACAATCGGAAATTCCGACAAGAAAACCGTGGATTTTTTTCCGACGGAATTTTGGCTCAAACTTGAGTTGCATACACACGGTCACACAAAATTCCGACCGTCAAGAACGCGGTGACGTACAACACTATGACGAGCCGAGAAAAATGATGTTCAATGATTCTGAGCATGCGTCAAATTGATTTAGAGCATGCATAGGATTTTTGAGCTTCGGAATTGCATACAGACGATCGGAATTTCCGACAAGAACTTTTTCTGTCGGAAAATTGGAGAACCAGCTCTCAAATTTTTGCTGTCGGAAATTCTGACAGAAAAAGTCACATGGGGCCTACACACGGTCGGAATTTCCGAACAAAAGCTCACATCAAACTTTTCTTGTTGGAATTTCCGATCGTGTGTACGCGTCATTACTCTAGCCAAAATGAAAAAAAAAAGATTTTACCTTTAGTTCTACTTGAAGACTCAAGTCAAACCGCTAATACAAGGGACCCGATAATGGAAGTCATTTCAGCCTTTATATTATTGATCCAGTGCGTACTGCATGACACTCTTATGAAGCTCACTTTATAGAAGGGACAGAACTTCCTGTATAAGAAATAAAGAGAGAGGGCCAGCGAGCACTACACAGCTCTTAGCATTGATTGCTGTTGCAGCACTGCCTTCATTAATCTTTTCAGAATTATAAAGTTTGTTAATTACCCTTGATTAATTAGGGTTCTCGCTGTAATTGTGTCCCCAAGCTAAGTGTCGCTGCTGATAATTAGCGACCCAGAAAGCTGTTTTCAGCCAATTAGCGTAGTGCAAGGAATAGGACAAACCCGGACTTCCTTCGTCACAAGCCTTGCAATTGTTCGATCTATAGGGACTGAAAACCTAGAGCTAATTACTGTGAAATGAATATCTCACTGCTGCTGAACCCTTTCTCTGCCAGCCGGGACACGGCATTGTAGATCATAGTCAAGATGGCAGTGAAGAGCCAGTAAGGACTACCAAGAAATCAAAGGTCAATCCACTCAAAACAAATGATATCCTCTTACTTAATGGTGTTATAAGATGCTAGAACACCTTGAAACACACAGGATTAGACTGAGGTTTGGCTAACGCTTTGTTATTTTGCTATGACACGTGAAGAATAGCAGTTCTTACATTTGTGATATGTGGCAAGGTTATGGCATGGTATTGTAATGTTCTGATAAATGGGGTGTCATTATGGCAATTACTCCAGACTCATTAAGAGGCCACTGATGCATTCTCCAAAGCTAGAAGGCATGTCTGGAGACCACTGGGTAGTTGCTGTTGGCTCATGTTTCCTGTCGAATGATGGCTGGCACACATTGCAAAGCCCAATCACCTGTAACAGGAAGTTTGGGGCCTTGAGAGGGAGGTATGGGGGGTGGGAGGGTTCAAGCAGTGAACTTGGCAGCCTTTGGAAGCAACATGCAAATCAGCTAAAATTCCCAAATCTGTTGAATTTATAAAAAAAACAAACAAGTAAAAACTCAAAGTGCATTGAGGTCTTAAGGAGACCATTTATTATGTTTACTTTTTGCCCTTTGGAGGGCTGCTAGGCAAGCTATTGTCACCTAAATGGCACTGAAAGCCCTACATCCCCCCTACTGTGTGTTTTTAGTGTAGCGACCTCACCCCTCTCTCCCCTTCTTATTCACGGCTTGTCTGTCTCGTCTAGGGGTTAACACTGGGGGAAGGGATGAGATACACCACGGCCTATGTCATCTACTGTGTAGAGGTGAAAGCCAGAAAGATTGGGCTTTGTGTAGGTGTCCCAAAGTCAAATCCTCCCCTTGGATTGACCCCCCTTTGCTCCTAGTAACCAGAGTTTCACACACTGAATAGGTCCAACTCGTATTTATTCTTCTCAATAAACAGTCATACAGCACAGACAGGTTGAGACCCATATAACACTTCAGTATTTGTGGGGAGCAGGCCAAGGCACAATTCTTCTAGATAGAGCTAACCACTGTAGTATCACCAGTGGCGAATAGTCACTGCCACTGACTATATTGAACAGAACATGAATTACCTTCGCTAGCACAGCCCCTGTCAGGGGAAGGTAATCCGTCCAAGGGAGTCACCGGAGGCCTCTCTGTCACCAGCAATGCTGCGCCAGACTCTTCAGAGAAGTTCCGCTCACCAGTCTTCTCGGCCTCAGACACGGGCACCCAAGGTACGATGGCACCCCCGCCATAGTACCTCACCCTAGGCTAAAGGTGCCTGAGATGGACTCCATCTCTCGCTCCGGCCAGGTCAAGGGCACCTGGGCCCGTAACTCTGGAACGCCAGCACCCAAGCTGAAGGTGCCTGGGTGCGACTGCGTCCTCCGACTCTGAACCCCAAGGTCAGGGCGTCCGCCCCTTTTATCCCCTCGCCCTTTGCGTCACA
This sequence comes from Rana muscosa, assembly GCA_029206835.1. NCBI lineage: Eukaryota > Metazoa > Chordata > Amphibia > Anura > Ranidae > Rana > Rana muscosa. The sequence goes on from CM055127.1 coordinate 114,491,681, forward strand.
GCAGGTTCCCCGCCCTGCTGTACCAGTGCCAGGAAAGGACAAAAAGGAAGCAGTCTTGCGGTGAGTGTTCAACTCCAGCCCACGGCGACACCACCACCTACAGGCCGCAGGGAACCCCACACCACCAGAGTCCTCCAAGAACCACAAAAGGGTCTCAGATTCCCTGACAATCAATGCATCTGGGTTACACTACTACCCAGATGCCTTCCCTAAAATCAAACACACGCTACATTAGTTTATGCTGTTAACAAAATAAATTCACATTGAAGTAGGCAAAACTTTTTTTTAATTTTGTCTACGGTAAGGGAGGTTTATAATCCCTTTCAGGTTTTTTGCAATCTGTGTCCTATTGGGGAGATTTACTTTCACTTCCTGTCTCATAGCCAAACAGGAAGTGAAAGGAAATCCCTGCAAATTAAGGGAACCCCTTGGGCGCCCCCCCGGGTCATCTGAACTAGTGTCCCTATTGGAGGATTTCCCCTCTATTACTTTTTTGGGGACAACACAAAGATTTTTGCATTAAGAAAAATATGTGGTCGATGCATAGAGCTCTTTCAATTAAAAATCCCTTTGTCATTGTGTTTAGGCACCATAACTCACAAAATGTTATATTTATGTAGCACTACCCCCGTAGGAGCTGCTGGTTTTGTTTTGGGTCTACGTTCCACCTATCCACCCCTTGGAATTGGCTTGAACCCTCCCTTGGCACAACTGGTATATACAGATATTGTGGAACCCACTGGTTGATGGGGAACACAATAAAACCACACCACAGTAAAATTGCAATATAAATTGTTACCTTGAAATGGCCACTTGTCCCATAGGGTAACAGAGAAACTGCACACAGGTTTGCACTTAACCAAGGGTGGACTTTACTTGGTAAGATATAAAGGGAAAACAAGGTTATACATACAGTTGACTCTGCAGGGCCCTGCGAGAGTCAATAATAAAAGAAATACCGTATTTATCGGCATATAACACGCACCCTAACTTTAAGAGGGAAGTTTCAGGAAAAAAACTTTCCACAGCCCCCTGCGTATAACACGCAGGCACAGTTTACCCTCTATTTTCAGGGTAAAAAAGTGAGTGTTATACGCCAATAAATACAGTAGTTACTATTATAGACAATATATCTTAACTTGCAATATTAATGTCTAATTACCGTATATACTCGAGTATAAGCCGACCCGAGTATAAGCCGAGGTACCTACTTTTACCACAAAAAACTGGGAAAACTTATTGACTCGAGAATAAGCCGAGGGGAGGAAATGTGCCCATTGCCCAACCTTACTGTGCCCATTGCCATCTCACTCTGCCACCTCACTGCCCATTGTCACCTCACTGTGCCCATTGTCGCCTCACTGTGCCCCCTTACTGTGCCCATTGCCATCTCACTGCCCATTGTCACCTCACTGTGCCCCCTTACTGTGTCCATTGCAGCCTCCCTGTGCCCGAGTCAGTGTACATCAAAATCTTGTAATTCCCCGGCCGGCGTCCATTGTTCAAATCTCGCGCCGTTCTCCCTGTCCCTTCCGTGATAGGCGTTTCCAGCAAACACCTTGTTGAGTGTTTGCGCCTATCAGGGAGGTCCTCTCATTCTCCGACTCCGTTTCCCAGCAGGCACTGTGTTCAGTGCTCCGCCAATCACGGACGTCGGACAAGAGGACCTCCATGTTAGGCGCAAACACTCAACACAGTGTTTGCTGGAAACGCCTATCGCGGAAGGGACAGGGAGAACGGCGCGAGATTTGAACAATGGACGCCGGCCGCGGAATTTCGCGATTTTCAGGTACTGACTCGAGTATAAGCCGAGGGGTATACTTTCAGCGCTAAAAAAAGGGCTGAAAAACTCGGCTTATACTCGAGTATATACGGTATGTGGCTGAACTATATGCTTGCGAGCTCCCCCTAGTGGGCAATACCACCCTGTGTCCCGTCACTGTCAGTTCTAGTCAGGCCTGACTAAATTTAAGGTACAAGTTCCTCAGTGGTAGGAGTCTTCGCTAGCAAAACGTTGGTGCACATACAAATTGTAATCCAAAGGGTATTGAAGGGAAAACTGGACTCCCGCAATGCTTTTGGGAGTGTGTAACTCTTAGGCAGTGCAAACGCCAACTTTAAACTGCGCACTATCACACGATGCACTAAGTTCTGGTGCATAGCGCACTATTCTAGTGATGGTGCGCCTTAACAGTCACAGGCAAGTAGTTAATGATATCCTGGGCAGGTGCCCGCTCACCCGAAAAGGGCTTAGCCCACCTGGCAGGTTCTGTTGCTGATGCTCCGGTACATGATCTCTCCGCTGTCCCGGTCTTCCGTCCCTCACTCTGCCACACGAGACGTCGGTAGGTGGAGATATCTGGACACCTTGGAATGTCAGCTGGGCTTCCCAAAGGAGAATTCTTCTCTTTTTAACAGGCAGGCCTCTCTGAAGACAGTAGGCCCAGGTTACGCAGCCTACACACACACAGCAGGCCTCTCAGACGCTCCACTTGCTAGCAGGCCGATGTCCAGAGAGACCTTCCGTAGCTCCTCCCCTCCTTTAAGTAAGCAGTCCCAGAAGGCCAAGCGACGAGGCAATGCACGTTGGGAGTACAGTTGCACTGTGGGTACTATAGTCTATTTACTATCCATGGCAAATGGAGTCTCTTTCTCCCTGTACTACGAGTTCCAGCATGACTTGCTTTGATATTATTGAAAATAATAAGTAGATGCAATATAAAGATTGAACACCGGAGGGAGCTAAGTTCCTTCTAGATTGTCAACTGTAGTCTGTATCTATATAGGAAAAACAGGAACCTTGCTACATTTACTTTTGTGGGATTGAGGGAGACATTCTGCAGGAACTTGACCTCCCCTCTTACCTTTTTAACTCAATAAGTGAGATTATGATCAGCCCTAATGATCATGCATCATGTGTTAGGAATAAATATCAATGCAATAAATTCCCCAAAAATTTGAAAATACATTTTTTGTTGTGTTTTCTTTTATAGAGGTTTTGCTATGCTTATTTGAGTCTCCTTTTAAACAACTGGAAAACTGTACTGGGTGCATGTCTGTGTTAGTGCTCATTCACACCATGGGCAGCAGTGACCTGTATTTTTTTTTTTTTGCATCAATTAATGCAGGTCAGTGTAAGGGCACATAGAAAACATTTGTGTGCCCCATTCACACCACGACGCTGACACACACAACCTTTAAGTGGGTTGTGGAGAAATGCAAACACGCTGCATTTTTTTCCACAATGCACTGGAGTTTACCTTAACACACCCTCAGTCACAACAGCTCTCGGGTGCATAGAAATTAATTGATTTGGTTTTTGACATTTCATAGTAAAAAAAAAAAAAAAAAGGAAAATTGTGTCCCCCATGGCCGAATGCAGAGAACACACCAGCAAACAGCTGTCCCGCATTTTTTAGGGTTTCTATTTGGACTGCATTTTTTTCTCTTTTTTAACCACTTCAATACCATGCACTTATACAGCTTCCTGCCCAAGCCAATTTTGAGCTTTCAGCACTGTCGCAATTTGAATGACAATTGCGCGGTCATGCTACACTGTACCCAAACAAATTTTTTATCATTTTGTTCCCACAAATAGAGCTTTCTTTCGGTGGTATTTGATTGCCTCTGCGATTTTTATTTTTTGCACAACAAATAAAAAAAGAGCGAAAATTTAAAAAAAAAAAAAATAGTTTTTCTTTGTTTCTGTTAATTTTTTTTGTAAATAAGTACCTTTTCTACTTCAATGACGGGCACTGATAAGGCGGCACTGAAGGGCACTGATAAGGCGACACTGATGGGCACCGATGAGGTGGCACTGATGGGCACTGATAGGCGGCACTGATGGGCACTGATATGTGGCACTGGTATGCGGCACTGATGGGCACTCATAGGTGGCACTGATTGGCACTCATAGGCGGCACTGATTGGCACTCATAGGCGGCACTGATTGGCACTCATAGGAGGCACTGATGGGCACTTATGGGTGGCACTGATAGGTGGCATGGACGGGCACTGATAGGTGGGCACAGATTGGCACGGATGGGCACTGATAGGTGGCACTGATGGACACTAGTAGGTGGCATTGGTGGCACTGGTGCCCAGCAATGCCAGCCACCACACATTGTGAAAGTGCCAGTCAGTGCCCATTTGTGGGCACTGATTGGCATATTTTTTTTTATGTTTTTTTTTTTTTTACTACATGTGGAAGCCATCCACATGATTGGGGCTTCCCTGGTGGTCCTGGGGGGCTTCCCTGGTGGTCTAGTGTGGGTATCCGAGGGGGGGCTACGCTGATAAACAATCAGCGTGAACCCCCCCTGTCAGGAGAGCCGCCGATCGGCTCTCCTCTACTCGCGTCTGTCAGACGCGAGTGAGGAAGAGCCGATCAACGGCTCTTCCTGTTTACATTGTGATCAGCCGTGATTCGACACGGCTGATCACGTGGTAAAAAGCCTCCGACGGAGGCTTTTTACCGAGATCAGTGTAGCGGTGGGTCAGACTGACCCACCGCTCCACCGATCGCAGCGATGCGCGCCCCCCCGGGCGCGCGGCGGCTGTTATCCCGCAGGACGTCATATGACATCCAGTGTGGATAACTGAACCACTTCCCGGACGTCAATCTGCTATTGACGGGGCGGGAAGTGGTTAATCATTGCATAAAGTACACCAAAAATATGCAAAAAAAAAAACGATAGGAAAGGGAAAAGGACAGCTTTATATATATATATACACAGTGGTTATGTAAAGTATTCAGACCCCTTTACATTTTTCATTCTTTGTTATATTGCAGCCATTTGCTAAAATCTTTTAAGTTCATTTTTTTCCTCATCAATGTACACACAGCACCCCATATTGACAGAAAAACACAGAATTTTTTTAATTTTTTCAGATTTATTAAAGAAGAAAAACTGAAATATCACATGGTCCTAAGTATTCAGACCCTTTGCTCAGTATTTAGTATTTGCACCCTTTTGATCTAATACAGCCATGAGTCTTTTTGGGAAAGATGCAACAAGTTTTTCACACCTGGATTTGGGGATCCTCTGCCATTCCTCCTTGCAGATCCTCTCCAGTTCTGTCAGGTTGGATGGTAAATGTTGGTGGACAGCCATTTTTAGGTCTCTCCAGAGATGCTCAATTGGGTTTAAGTCAGGGCTCTGTCTGGGCCATTCAAGAACAGTCACAGAGTTGTTGTGAAGCCACTCCTTCGTTATTTTAGCTGTGTGCTTAGGGTCATTGTCTTGTTGGAAGGTAAACCTTCGGCCCAGTCTGAGGTCCTGAGCACTCTGGAGAAGGTTTTCGTCCAGGATATCCCTGTACTTGGCCGCATTCATCTTTCCCTCGATTGCAACCAGTCGTCCTGTCCCTGCAGCTGAAAAACACCCCCAAAGCACGATGCTGCCACCACCATGCTTCACTGTTGGGACTGTATTGGACAGGTGATGAGCAGTGCCTGGTTTTCTTCACACATACCACTTAGAATTAAGGCCAAGAAGTTCTATCTTGGTCTCATCAGACCAGAGAATCTTATTTCTCACCATCTTGGAGTCCTTTAGGTATTTTTTAGCAAACTCCATGTGGGCTTTCCTGTGTCTTGCACTGAGGAGAGGCTTCCGTCGGGCCACTCTGCCATAAAGCCCCGACTGGTGGAGGGCTGCAGTGATGGTTGACTTTTTACAACTTTCTCCCATCTCCCGACTCCATCTCTGGTCTGGAGCTCAGGCACAGTGATTTTTGGGTTCTTCTTTACCTCTCTCACCAAGGCTCTTCTCCCCCAATAGCTCAGTTTGGTCGGACGGCCATCTCTAGGAAGGGTTCTGGTCGTCCCAAACATCTTCCATTTAAGGATTATGGAGGCCACTGTGCTCTTAGGAACCTTAAGTGCAGCAGAATTTTTTTGTAACCTTGGCCAGATATGTGCCTTGCCACAATTCTGTCTCTGAGCTCTTCAGGCAGTTCCTTTGACCTCATGATTCTCATTTGCTCCGACATGCACTGTGAGCTGTAAGGTCTTATATAGACAGGTGTGTGGCTAATCAAGTCCAATCAGTATAATCAAACACAGCTGGACTCAAATGAAGGTGTAGAACCATCTCAAGGACGATCAGAAAAAATGGACAGCACCTGTACATTAATGAGGAAAAAAATGAACTTAAATGATTTTAGCAAATGGCTGCAATATAACAAAGAGTGAAAAATTTAAGGGGGTCTGAATGCTTTCCGTACTCACTGTGTATATATATATATATATATATATATATATATTTTTTTTTTTCTTTTGTGACCTTTTTTAAACTTTTACATCCATTTATGGTAAAATAAATTCCTCAAGGAAAGAAATCCAAACCCTGTGATAAAGCAGGTAAAGTGCAGTAACAAGTGATGGTTTTATTCGTGCTCCACCATCAATCGTGTGTAAAAAATACAAACTCAACAGATATCTATATTTAATAAGCCTTATAATAGTTTGATTCCTTGGGTATCCGTGTATGTCTAAAGAGTATAATTTTCAGCTTGGGAACAGTCTTTTTACATTAATAGACCAATGAAGCTCAGGAGAAGAAAAGTATATATCATAGTGCAACAATTTTATTGTAACAGGTATCCCAACATATAAGTAGCGAATGTGCACTTACATTTTAAGCTGCTTCTCCAAGGTGTGGCGTGCTTTCTAGAACACAAACCGGTCTGTGAAAACCGGAAGTGACATTGATGCGGGCGAGCGCGCAGCCTCAATGCATTTCGTGATCAACACATCATCAGGAAGCTTCCTTGAATCTGGGTCAGGGATGAGTGAGTCAGGGAAGTTGGATGACTCATCAAGCAGCACTTTTGGTAACTCCCCCTGCTTTCTGGAACCTTGGAGAAGCTTCCAGAAGTAGAGGGTTGAGTCTAGGAGGAGCTGCTTTGAGTATTGAGGAGGGCCCCTGCCAATCCCCAGCAGGTGGGCTGGCAGGGGCGGGCACCTCTTAAATACTTTTGAGTCATGCCAGCAAGGGGAGTCGGGTGGAAGATGGAGAAAGAGTTCTCAGGAGGCTGTCGGTGGCCCTTGAGGGTGCCCCTAGGGGGTGACCTCAGGCCTGGGGCTTAGGTGTTGGAGGGACCCTCTACAACACACAGAGGATATCCTTCCCGGATAGATGGGAGCAAATGTGAGGACAGCAGGAGAGAGTCTGCACGTCCAGGAGTTCTCCAGGAAAAGTCAGCTGGGTGGGCTGGTGAGTGTGCAGTCTGGGAGGATTGTGGTGTCAGTCTTGGAGAACTGAGGAGGAGTAGCCAGGAGGGCTAGTGAAAGGGGAAGCTGCAACCAGGTGGGCTGGCAGTGCCTGAAGAGGTGGCGCTGGGAACAGTAGCCACAGGGATGTAAGCTGAACACTGGACTTTGTTACACAACTAAAGGGTCCCTGCCTGTAAAGGGCTTTTACTTGATCTGGCTGAGTGCTTTGCCAGATTCACTAAAATGTCCCAGCTGAGTCTGTTTCCTTTACAAGCAAGTGAGTGCTGGAAGCAGAAGATGAGTGTACAGAGAGACTGTGTATAGCTGTATATAGGAAAAGTTGTCCCTGAAGAGTTTTTCTGAAGTCACTTGGGCTTCCCATAATACCCCTAACCCCATCCAAGCTCAAATCCCTCAATAAAATACTAAAAACAAAGTACTGGACTGTTCACTGACTCAAGTGTGCCTGTTTATAAATCCCTGACAGGTGACAACTCTAGAGGTGTGGCTAGGATTGTCAAGCTATACAAGCAATGCTGATAGCCAATAAACAAAAACTAGTGTAGCGCAACCAATATAAGCAATAAAGCAATTTTATTTGAAGTCCAAATAATGTGAAAATCCCACCGTTGTGCAACTCTAGGTGACAGTTTATAGAATTGTTAATTATTATTATCCAGTGACTTCAGTGACCACCACCTCTAGCTGGAATGCATACTCACCTCCAGATAATGACCCCACTACAGAGTCACACACGCCTGATATTATGTCTCTCAAAATGCCACGGGAAAAATGAATCCTCCTCCTGGTGTCCCTGGACAACGTTGATCTCCTCCTGGGATCTTAATCAATTGTGTGTGGCCATAAAATGACAAAGACAAACCATAATGCTTTCTGCTACAAATATTTATTAAAACTATAAACAGGGATCAAAATACTCGCATAGGTATGTGAAAAACATGCATATCATCAACTCCCCACATTGATATAAAAACTGAAAAAACTTCCTGAATGGTGGCACCTCGCACCTGTACGCGTTATGCTTTCTGATGAGCTTCATCAGCAGGTGGGGAGCCGTCAGTAATCAGAGGGTTATATAGGCATCTACCTTATCAACAATCTTTCTACAAGTGTGAACACCTCTACACTAAGCTGAGGGCATTTACCATAGGTGACTCTGAAATCTGTGTCATCATACACCAAAATAGACGTATCACTGGAGACTAGGGAGGAACTGGAAGTGACGAAACCGGAAAATACGTCACTTCCGGTCTATGAGCAGGGCGCAAGTGCCCACATCTTAGACACAGAGCAGGGAGAAAGAGGAAATGGCACAGATTTCAGAGTCACCAACGGAAAATCTCCTCAGCTGAGTGTACAGGTGTTCACACTTGTAGGATGAGTGTTGATAAGGTAGATGCCTATATAACCTTCTAATTACTGACGGCTCCCCACCTGCTGAAGAAGCTCATCAGAGAGTGTAACACGTCGTACAGGTGTGAGGAGCTGCCAGGAAGTTTTTTCCATTTTTTATATCAAGGTATAGGGTTGATAATATGCATGTTTTTTACATACCTATGTGAGTATTTTAATCCCTGTGTATAGTTTTAATGAATATTTGTAGCAGAAAGCACTATGGTTTGCCTTTGTCATTTTATGGCCACACACGATTGATTGAGATCCCAGGAGGAGGTCAATGTTGTCCAGGGAGGAGGATTCATTTTTCCCGTGGCATTCTAAGAGACATAATACCTTGCGTGTGTGACTCTGTAGTGGGGTCATTATCTGGAGGTGAGCAGGCATTCCAGCTAGAGGTGGTCTGGAAGTCACTGGATAATATGAAATAACAATTCTATGAACTGTCACCTAGAGTTGCACAACAGTGGAATTTTCACATTATTTAGACTTTAATTATTGCTTTATTGCTTATATTAGTTGCGCTACACTAGTCTTTGTTTATAAGTATTGAATAAAGAGTCACATGTGAATACACTCTGAGGGGTGTTGGCAGCAATCAAGATTAGCCCAGTGGTAGGTTATTGACATTTGATTTTTTTTTTTATATTGTGTTGCACAAATATATTTTTTATATTGTGTTGCACAAATATATTTTTTATATTGTGTTGCACAGAATATTTTATTTGCATATAGTTTGAATATTGAGCTGATTATATTTTGTTTCACAATGCTGATAGCCACACTCCCTGCAACATCTTCTTATCCCACTGTAGTGCAAGCAGGCGCAGCCTATACGACAGTGGCCGTGAATTCATTGTTACCACCACATCATCACAGAAAACTGAATTAGGTGAAATTTTACTGGTACCGTATTTATCGGTGTATAACACACACTTTTTTCCCCTTAAAATCAGGGGAAAATCGTGGGTGCGTGTTATACGCCGATCCCCACCGATCCCCGTCGTCTCCGCTGATTGTGAGTGGAGCGGAGCGATCGCCGCCGAGATACACATAGCCGAGTGTACTCGGCTATTCTCGGCTTCGCTCACAGTCACACCCAGTCCCGCCATTGGACCTGTGTTATGTCCATCATAGGGCGTGACTGTGAGCGGAGCCGAGAAGAGCCGAGTACACTCGGCTATGTGTATCTCGGCTCCGCCCAGTCCCTGCGATCTCGGCTGAGTTTGCTCCGCTCCACCCAGTCTCGGCGGCGATCTCGGCAGCGCCAATTTTAAATTCATCCAAGGCTGCAATGGACACTGGGGGCAAGGCTGCACTGGGGCAAGGCTGCAATGGACACTGGGGGCAAGGCTGCACTGGAGCAAGGCTGCACTGACAAGGCTGCAATGGACACTGGGGCAAGGCTGCAATGGACACTGGGGCAAGGCTGCACTGACAAGGCTGCAATGGACACTGATAAGGCTGCATTGATGGGCATTTAAATGTAAGGTTTTTTTTCCTTAAACTTCCCTCCTAAAAGTTTTTTTCCTTAAAATTCCATCCTAAACTTGGGGTGCGTGTTATACGCCGGTGCATTTTATACGCCGATAAATGCAGTATTTATGGGGCTTTGCAGTCGGACTAAGGGAAAACTGTAAGTACAGATGCACTTATATTTAAGTGCTGCAGCACTCATTTAATTTTTTTTTTTTTTTAAAGAGAGACCATAGTTCTAATTTGAGTCTGATCTTGGCTCTTTTGTCTCACCTTTTTTCCTGTGCACCTGTTTTGTATTTACATAAAAAATTAGCGTAGCGCTACTCCCGTAAGTGCCGCTGATTTCTTTTGTTGTTTTTCTTTTTGTATAACTGGAATAGGGTTGAGGGAATTGAGTGGGATACTCAAAAAAATGAGAACTATGTACAGGTTGAGGACAGTAAACTAATTTCTGAAAAGCTGAAGCAGAAGTCCTTGCAATAGCAAACTGTGGACTTGGCTTCTAGTAAAAGTGAAAAAAAAAAATTCTTTATAGCACCAAGAGTAGAGTCCCTTCACAAAGAACTGGATAGACAAAGCTCTTCAGAACACCAGTCGATGTCCACTTTGGTCAAACACACACAGCTGACTCTCCAATGCCTCGTACACACGACCGGTTTTCCCGGCAGGAAAAAAAACGACGCTTTTCCCGACGGGATTCCTCTCAAGCCTGCCTTGCATACACACTGTCACACAAAAGACCGCTGAACTTTTGAATGCCAAGAACGCAGTGACGTCAAAGACTACGACGAGCCGACAAAATTACGTTCTATGCTTCCGCGCATGCGTCTAATTGTTTACGAGCATGCGCGGTTCTTTTTCCCTCGGGAAAGCATACTGTCGGGAAAACTGCGATGGAGCATACACACGGCCGGTTTTCCCGGCCAAAATCTGTCATGGCAGTTTTCCCGACGGGAAAACCAGTCGTGTGTACGAGGCATTAGACAAGAAGGGTGGCAGCAGCCCAAACGTCTCTAAGATCGCTCACAGCAGTCTGTTCTCACAAAGGGACAGTTGGTTGCTTTCTTCCAACTTCCAAGTGACACCTTTCTCCTGTGATACCATACTAGATCTTCAGCAGACAGCCCCTCAGTCAGTTATCTGTAGCTTCAGCATCCAGGCCCTCCAGGCTGGACCTTCCCTGTGCAGGCAAAGATCCAGCAACTCTGTGTCTCAGTGTATTCATACAGGCTCCCAGAAGCTACAGGGTCATCCTCCCTGGGATTGGCCAGGGCTGTATAAATATTCATGCTGCTGTTTGCATTGCTCCAGACCCACTATATTACCAAAAGTATTTATTCTCTCTGGAGAAGAGAGGCTTGAGAGGAGATATGATTTCAATTTACAAATACCGTACTGGTGACCCCACAATAGGGATAAAACTTTTTTCGCGAAAGGGAGTATAACCACTTGCTTACTGGGCACATATATTCCCTTCCTGCCCAGGCGAAATTTCACCTTTCAGCACTGTCACGTTTTGAATTACAATTGCGCGGTCGTGCGACAAACAAAATTGACGTCCTTTTTTTTCCACAAATAGAGCTTTGTTTTGGTGGTGTTTGATCACCTCTGCGGTTTTTATTTTTAGCGCTTTAAAGTGGTTGTAAACCCACTTTATAAACAAACACCTACAGGTAAGCCTAGATTAAGGCTTACCTGTAGGTGCATGAAATATCTCCTTAACCTACACGATTAAGGAGATATTTGCATTTAAATGCGGCGACGCTGACGTCACGCGCATGCGCATGGGGTTAACCCCATTCACAAATTCGGCTAGGTCGCAACATTCGACGACGTAGCCGAATTCGACGGCTCACGCGCGCATACGCAGAGTGACGACTTCGCCGCTCCGGCCAATCACAGCGCCGGAGCGGCGCTGTGATTGGCTGCAGCGGCGATACCCGGAAGTAACATTACGGCTATCGCCGCAGCGATGGATGCGGCTAGAGGAGGGACACGGACGACTTCGGGGGCCCCGATCGAAGGTAAGTGGTACATAATGAGCTAGTATGCTAGTCATACTAGCTCATTATAGCTTTGTCTTGCAGGTTAGTAAAAAAAAATAATTTCGAAACACAGGTTTTACAACCACTTTAAACAAAAAAAGACTGACAATTTTGAAAAAAACACAATAATTTTTGCTATAATAAATATCCCAATTTAAAAAAAAAAAAATATTTTTTTTTCTGAGTTTAGGCCGATACGTATTCTTCTACATATTTTTGGTAAAAAAAAAATCGCAAAAAGGGTATACTGAATGGTTTGCGCAAAAGTTATAGCTTCTACAAAATAGGGGATACAATTATGACATTTTTTTCTATATTTTTTTATTTTTATTACTAGTAATAGCGGTTATCTGCGATTTTTGTCAGGACTACGATATTACGGCGGACACATCGGACACTTTTGACACATTTTTGGGACCATTCACATTTATACAGCGATTAGTGCTATAAATATGCACTGATTACTGTATAAATGTGACTGGCAGGGAAGGGGTTAACACTAGGCGGCGATCAAGGGGTTAAATGTGTGCCCTGCTAGGTGAATCTTACTGTGGGCGGAGGGGACTGACTGGGGGAGGTGACCGATGGTTGTCCCTATGTACAAGGGACACACCATCCGTCCCCTTTCCCTGACAGGACGCGGATCTGTGTGTTTACATACACAGATCCACGGTCCTGGCTCTGTAACTGACAATCGTGGGTGCCTGGCGGACATCGCGGCCACCAGGCACGCGCATCGGCACCTGAGTGACTTGTGTTACTTCCGGGTATCGCCGCTGCAGCCAATCACAGCGCCGCTCCGGCGAAGACGTGACTCCGCGCATGCGCGCGTGATCCGTCGAATTCGGCTACGTCGTCGAATGTTGCGACCTAGCCGAATTTGTGAATGGGGTTAACCCCATGCGCATGCGCGTGACGTCAGCGCCGCCGCATTTAAATGCAAATATCTCCTTAACCGTGTAGGTTAAGGAGATATTTCATGCACCTACAGGTAAGCCTTAATCTAGGCTTACCTGTAGGTGTTTGTTTATAAAGTGGGTTTACAACCACTTTAAAGCGAAGTTTCTGCGAAAAAATTTTTTTCTAAAAAGCCAGCAGCTACAAAGAGTGTAGACACTCACCTGTCCCACGGTCCAGCGATGCGGACGTACAAAGCCCCGATCCTCTCCACAGCGCCGACATTCTCATGCCTCGTACACACGAACGAGTTTCTCGGCAAGAAGCGACAAGAAAATTGCCAAGAGAGCTTTCTTGCCGAGAAATTTGTTCGTGTGTATGGTTTCTCGTCGAGAAAACCGACAAGAATCTCAACGAGAAATATAGAGAACCTGTTCTCTATTTTCTCGTCGAGATTCTCGTCAGCCTGTTTCTCGACGAGAAAATTGTGTGTGTGTACACTTACCTGTCCGCCGGGAAGCCTGCGCATGTTCGAAATGACTTTGACGCATGCGCGGTAGCTTTCTAGGCATAGATAGGGTGTAGCAAGATGGCGGCGACGGCATCAAATGTGTCGATGACGTCACTGCGTTCGCTCCATTCAAAGAACCGCGGGTTCTTTGAATCGAGTGTGTGTACACTCGGCCAGGACAAGTTTCTTGTCCAAGAATCTCGTCAAGAAAAACGACGTGTTTTTTCTTGACGAGATTTTTGGCCGTGTGTACGAGGCTTGACTGTGGGCGCCCGGCTGTGGCTTCACAGCCGGGTGTGCACTGCGAATGCGCGAGCCGAGCTGCGCGCTGTGAATAACCGGGCAATCTTCTGAGATGTGTCCCAGAAGATTACAGGGAGGGAGGGGGAGAGATGGACTACCTTCTGGCGCGGCAGACCCCCCGGAAGAAGTGGGTATCCGCCCCTCCCCCCAAAAAAATGAGATGCCAAATGTGGCATGTCAGGGGGTCACCATCACTTAAAGCAGAAGTTCCATTTTTAGGTGGAACTCCGCTTTAAGAATATGTTAATGTTTGAACGTCCAAAGTTTTACTTGAAATAAGTTAGGTGGGGTATAAGAATAGGAGTTTTCTTGTTTTGCCATAAGTTCACTTTCCTCAGTAATTCCATTGTACTATTTGCAGAAATTTATGAAATGCCACTACATGGGGATCTATAAACAGCAGGAATTTGGGGTTATAAATGTTCCTATCTAAATACTTTATAGAACGGCATGCATTGCAGAGAATATTTGGAAAGTGGAAGCCATTTCTCAGCATTATATGGCCTCCCTGTGCTGCTTGGATTCTGTGATTGATTGTAGACAGCACAGAGGTGAGACGGGGAAGAATAACAGGGAAGGCAGCTTTCACTACCAAACCGATACGATCCCTTGGGTGTTCCACGCTCCGTTGAAAAAAAAAAAAAAAAGAAGCGGCGGCTGTACGTGCACTTGGAATAAAAGAGAAATCTGCCTTATTTTCAGCTGTTTTCATCTTGTCTTTTCTGTGGCAGCCCCGCTGGAAGGAGAAGATGAAAAACACCTCTGATGATAGTCGGAACATCTTCAGCTGCACCTCCTAGGACAAATAAAAAAGCTTTTATTCAATAGTCTGCATATCTTCCATCTGTTAATTCTTTGCTGCGTGAGCAGCTGCCTGATCCAGCAGGCCAATGTCAGCCCTTCCCAGGAATTGTCCAGAGTATGTCAGTACATCGGAATAGCATTTCACACCACTATGGTAAGCAATGTTCACGCTTTTACTACGCAGGTCGTTCGGATGAAATGTACCAGAGAAAAGATTTCATGGCTGAGCCGCGTACTTGTGCGTGGAAAACAACTGAATTTTTATTGTGTTGAAAGACAAAAAAAGTCCCAACAATGAATCTCCTAAAGTGTTACAACGCCTTGCTTTATATTTTTGATAAACGTGATAACATAAGGCCTGTAAAGGGGTAGTAGTAGGTAATTAAATGTAACAGAGAAAATGAAAAATGCACAGCAAATATGAAGACAGCAGGTGGAAACACTGCACACCGGAACCCAACCACTATACAGTAGGGTGACCAGACATCCCCGGTTTCAGGGGACAGTCCCCGGATTGAGGACACTGTCCCCGGACCAAGTCTGTCCCCGGTTTTGTCACCGGATTGGATTTGAACAGGGGCTGGGGCAATTTCAAAGACAGTCAGTGCAGAATTAAAAAAAAAAAATCTGACTTACACCCCCCCGCTCCACCGCACCTACTAGCTTAGGGGGGTGTATTTTTTCCATTATCTGTGCCCCTTTCTGATGATCATGTGCTGGTCGGAGCGGAGGGAATATTTCTTCAGTTTCGGGTGCATGCGTATTCAGCTCCGCTCGCATGTTCTTATTCCTTGGCTCAAATCCCAGCCAGCCGCCTGCCTGCCTATCTCCTTGCCCTCCCTGGTGGAGTGATCTTCCTCCGCTTCCCACCAAGTAGTAGCCGGGGCCCAGAGAGTAAGACTTGACAGGCTGTGAGGCGGGCGGCGGCGATGGGCAGAGAGTCGCTGATTGGCACCATTACAAGTAAAAAAAAAATATGTCCCCGGATTTTTTAAAATCTGGTCACCTTACTATACAGAAAGGTGAGAATATGGCTTCAGCCTAAGCTCCTCCTGACTACTCTCCTCTATAAAGCAAATGTTACTGGCAGGAAATGTAAAAAAAAAAAAAAAAAAGGACACTGGCCAACCACTTGCCGACCACCTAACTGGGAATTGACGTCATTACTTTGACGTTATATACTTGGGTTATGGCTGCAGCTAGATGCCATAAGTCCGGTATTTCCCTCTCCCTTAGGAAATAGGATTTCCCTGCAGCGGATTCGGTGAGCCTGGGAACCATCTGGTGTTGGCAGTGTCTTCACATAGAGATAAGCTATGGCAAGATGGCCACTGCTCATCCCTATGCCCTTGGAGGACTGGAGTGACGTCATGATGTCACTTCTGGTTCTCGGGCCATGTAAACATGTTTTTTTTTCTTAAAGCAAAAGATACATATTTATTTTTTATCTTTTGCTTTTAACCTCCCTGGCGGTAATCCCGAGTCGGGCTCGGGGTGAGTTTTTCATGCTAAGAGCGGTAACCCCGAGCCAGACTCGGGATTGCATTGCAGGATACAGGGAAGTTACTTACCTTGTTCCCTGGATCCTGCGATGTGTCCCCGCAGTGTGTGTGAGCCGTCTCCTCACTCGATTCACACTGCCGAGTGCCAAGCTCCGTTCCCTGCGACGTTGCGGCGCACGGGGGTGGAGTTCGGCGCCAAATTCAAAAAGTAAAAAACACAGTATAGATACAGTATACTGTAATCTTACAGATTACTGTACTGTATCTAATAATAACATACCCCCTTAGTCCCTAGTGGTCTGTCCAGTGTCCTGCATGCACTTTTATATAATAAAAACTGTTCTTTCTGCCTGGAAACTGGAGATTGTCCATAGCAACCAAAAAGTGTCCCTTTATGTCAAAAGTGGTTTTAGACCGGCTAGAAATCAGCGATAATAAATTACAATCACTTGCAGAATTGAGCGATAGCGATTTGTGGGGAAATTCGTCATCAAACACTAAATCTAATGACAGCGACAATTCTGCAACTGAGCAAATTTCAGTGTTTTTGATTTGATTACATTATTGAATAATTTTTATTATAATTACATTACTATTTGTTATAATTATTTATAGTTATTTATTATATTATAATTTATGATTTCGTGTTTCAAACTTTATCATACCCGGGATGTCTACTAGACTCTTGTTTGGTCAGGTTTAAGTAAGTAATTAAGAATTGCAGGCCTACAATACATAACACCAAATTTCCATGCAAAATAATTGTACCGCTTTTGGTACAAAATTCCAGACAGAATCATACCGACAGGGAGGTTAAGGGTAAAAGAGAGATTTGGGGACTTTTGGACCCCAGATTTCTCCATAAAGAGAAATGCTGTATTGTTATCGCAAGGGATGTTTACATTCCTTGCGATAGAAATAAAAGTGATCAAAATATTTTTTTTATAGGGACAGTGTAAACATTTAAAATGGTAATAATGTGAATAGAAAAAAAAACATTTTTAATAGTGAGAGCAATAATTTTAGCACTAGACTTCCTCTGTAACTCTAAACTGGTAACCTGTAGAAATTTCTAAAGCATTGCCTATGGACATTTTTAAGTACCGTAGTTTGGCGTCATTCCATGACCGTGCACAATTTTAACCACTTCTCTACTGTGCACGAAAACCCCCTTCCTGCCCAAGCCATTTTTCAGCTTTCAGCGCTGTCACACTTTGAATGACAATTGCGCGGTCGTGCGACGTGGCTCCCAAACGAAATTTGTGTCCTTTTTTTCCCACAAATAGAGCTTTCTTTTGGTGGTATTTGATCACCTCTGCGGTTTTTATTTTTTGCGCTATAAACAAAAGAAGAGCGTCCAGTTTGGAAAAAAAGCACTATTTTTTACTTTTTGCTATAATAAATACCCATTTTTTTTTTCTAAATAAAATTTTCCTCAGTTTAGGCCGATACGTATTCTTCTACGTATTTTTGGTAAAAAAAAAAAATCGCAATAAGCGCGTATTGATTGGTTTGCGCAAAAGTTATAGCGTGTACAAAATAGGGGATAGATTTATAGCATTTTTATTTTTTTATTTTTTTATTAGTAATGGCGGCGATCTGCGATTTTTTATTGTGACTGCGATATTGCGGCGGACACATCGGACACTTTTGACACATTTTTGGGACCATTCACGTTTATACAGCGATCCCTGCTATAAAAATGCATTGATTACTGTATAAATGTGATTGGCAGGGAAGGGGTTAACCACTAGGGGGCGGGAAGGGGTTAAATATGTTCCCTCAATGTGTTCTTACTGTGGGGGGAGGTGACTGACTGGGGGAGGTGACCGATGGTTGTCCCTATGTACAAGGGACACACCATCGGTCTCCTCTCCCTGACAGGTCGTGGATCTGTGTGTTTACACACACAGAGATCCACTTTCCTGCTCGTTTCCCGGGCAATCGCGGGTGCCCAGCGGCAATCGCGGCCGCCGGGCACGCGCACCGGGGCCTTGTGAACGCGGCGGGCGCGCGCCGCTGGCGGCGAGTGCGCGCCTCCTAGCTTGTTGTAAAGGGAGGACGTCATATGACGTCCTCCCAAAACGAGAGTATCCTCCGCCCGCCGTCAATTGACAGTGGGCGGGGGACAAGTGGTTAAAGCTTGACATGTGGGTACAGTGGAACCTTGGATTATGAGCATAATCCGTTCCAGGAGAATGCTTGTAATCCAAAGCACTCACATATCAAAGCAAGTTTCCCCAAAGAAGTCAATGGAAATTAAGATAATTCGTTCCACATTGACTTTTATGGCATGCAATACCACATGTGGCCAGAGGTGGGGGAGGGCGCTGGAGAGACTCGGAAATACTCAGAGACCGTTTGGCTGCACTCAGAAACCCTCGGAAAGGCTCGGAAACACTTGGGAACGGAGTATTTCCGAGTGTATCCGAGTATTTCCGAACGGCTCAGAGTGTCGCCGGCGCCCCCTCACCTCTGGCGAAATGCGGTACTGCACACCGCAGATGCTTGAATCCTGCTCGCTTTTCAAAACAACACTCGCAAACCGAGTCAGGATTTAAAAAAAATAATTGCTAGTATTGCGAAACGCTCGTTAACCGCGTTACTCGCAATCCGATGTTCCACATGTGTTGTTTTTTTTTTAATTCATCAAAGTGTATTTTTTCACAAAAAAATTGCGTTTGAAAAACTGCTGCGCAAAAACCGTGTAACATAAAAGATTGCAAAGACCGCTATGGGCTCTGATATATATATATATATATATATATATATATATATATATATATATATATATATTTATATTATGTTTGGGGGTTCTAAAAGTAATTTCTAGCAAAAAATACTGATTTTAACTTGTAAACAACAAATGTCAGAAAAAAGCTTGGTCCTTAAGTGGTTAAGGGAAATCCGTTCCCGAGAAGTGAACACATCAACATGAAGAAGTTTAGAGATATTTCCATTTTTGGTAGACGCTTGAGAGTTTAAGACAGGGCTTGACAAATTTGCTTGGAATCTAGGAGCCAGCTAAAAAAGTTAGGAACCAGGAACGCGCCCTGTCCCGCCGAGCTCGCGCGCAGAAGCGAACGCATACGTGAGTAGCGCCCGCATATGAAAGCAGTGTTCAAACCACACGTGAGGTATCGCCGCAATCAGTAGAGCGAGAGCAATAATTCTAGCCCTAGACCTCCTCTGTAACTCAAAACATGCAACCTGTAGAATTTTTTAAACGTCGCCTATGGAGATTTTAAAGGGTAAAAGTTTGTCTCCATTCCACGAGCGGACGCAATTTTGAAGCGTGACACGTTGGGTATCAATTTACTCAGCGTAACATTATCTTTCACAATATAAAAAAAAATTGGGCTAACTTTACTGTTGTCTTATTTTTTTATTTAAAAAAAAAGTGTGTTTTTTCCCAAAAAAGTGCGCTTGTAAGACCGCTGCGCAAATACGGTGTGACAGAAAGTATTGCAACGACCGCCATTTTATTCTCTAGGGTGTTAGAATAAAATATATATATAATGTCTGGGGGTTCTAATTAGAGGGAAGGAGATGGCAGGGAAAACAGACAGGGAAATTAGCATTGCTGGTTGTCATACCAACTAGTTCACAGAAGGAAGCATAGGCCTGCAGAAGGCCGCAAAGCCGCGGCCTCAATTACCGGCCGGCGCGGCCCGACGCGATCCCGCGGCGTGGAGGAGGGGGGGCACGGAGACACAGGATACCCCAGCTGTGCTGCCCCAGGCGCCAGGTCGCTAATTCTAGTCGCAATGGCGACCTGGCGCCCGGGGTTTGTCGAGCCCTGGTTTAAGATTTATTCCAGGTATGGATGTTTTTATATACCGTAGTTACATTGGTCCAGCTTGGACCAATGTGTCTATGCATACTCCATGCCTGGCCCATCCCCCTGGAAGCTGAAAATCACTGTAGTAGGCACTGCTACTCCAATGATCTCTAGATTCCGTGACCCGTTCTGAATGGCTGCCTTGCTGCATTGTGAACACAGGAGGTCCCCCACTTGGCATGGGCACCATTTAGAAAACCCTTTGCATTTTTGCATGAATGCAAAGGGGTTGATTTACTAAAACTGTAGAGTGAAAAAATCTGGTGCTGCTGTGTATGGTAGCCAATCAGCTTCTAACTTCAGCGTGTTCAATTAAGCTTTGAAAAAAAATCTGGAAATGGATTGGTTTCTATGCAGAGCTGCACCAGATTTTACACTCTCCAGTTTTAGTAAATCGATTTCAAAGTGTTTTCTGATTGAATGAGGTGGAGTTTGTGATGTCACTTCCCCATCTCATCCAATCAAAGAACGCACTGCTGAAGATATACTAAAACAGGTGCACACAGAATCTGGTGCAGCTGTGCATAGTAACCAATCCGTTTCCAGGTTTTATTGTCAAAGCTTAAAGTGGATGTAACCCACTCTCATCCTTTCTAAACTACTGCCATAGTGCTGATCTATAAGGATATTGATGCCTCCTGCATGTATCCTTATCTGTCAAATGTCTCCCCTCTGTCTGTTATGAGACCTGAAAAACTGCAGATTCTCTGGGTCGGTCTGTTGGCCGGAGCTTGGTGGGTGGAGTCATGATGTCAGTAGACTCCCCGCCCACCTCTATGCTCCCCTTGTCAACATGCGTTTTCTCCTGTGTATTTTCTTACACTGAATTCTGCTATGATCACTAACATCCAGTCAAAACCCAAAAAAGTCACCACATGACTTCAGCATGCCCAATCATGCTGAGGTGAGAAACAGCCAATCCTGGGAGAGCTGGAGAAGAAAGGAGGAGGGGATCTGAAGTACACAGAATGCCTCTCTCAGGCTCATGCATGAGATATGTAAATCACCTGTCACTCATAGCAAGGGGGAGAAATGGACTCCTTTTTCTCTGTCTGTTTTAATCTCACCGAAAAAAGATAAGAGGATTGCTCAGAGCTGGATTAACTCTTTGTGGCAAGACTGGGCACAGATGACATGAACTCCTATACTGTACAAGATGCAAGCCTTAATTAAAAAAAAAAAAAAAAAAAAAATCTGGTTTACATCCACTTTAATTAAACAAGCTGAAATTAGAAGCTGATTGGTTACTATACACAGCTGCACCAAAGTCTGTGTGCTCCAGTTTTAGTAAATCTCCCCTTTGTATTCATTCAGAAAATGCAAAGCATTCCCTGTGTTCACAATGTAGCAGGGCAGCCACTCAGCACAGGACCTGGAAGGTAGTGGAGATCACTGTAGTAGCAGTGTCTACGTCAGTGATTTCCAGCTTCCACGTGGGATTGGCCAAGCTGGACAAATGTAACTATGTATATAATATCCATATCAGGAATTCATCTTTAACCACTTGATCTCCGGAAGATTTACCCCCCTTCATCACCAGGCCAATTTTTTTGATAAGGCACTTTAACTGACAATTGCACGGTCATGCAACACTGTACACAAATAAAATTGATGTCATTTTTTTCCCACAAATAGAGCTTTCTTTTGGTGGTATTTGATCACCACTGAGTTTTTTGTTTTGTGCGCTATAAACAAAAATATACCAACAATTTTGAAAAAAATATAAAAATTGGGGTTGATTTGCTAAAGGCAAATCCACTTTGCAATACAAGAGCAAAGCGGATTTTCCTTTAGTAAATAAATCCCAATATTTTTTACTTTCTGCTATAAAACATATCCAATAAAAAAATTTAAAAAAAATGGAATTTCTCTTAAATTTAGGCCAATGTGTATTCTGCTACATACAGTATCTTTGGTAAAAAAATTCCAATAAGCGCATATTGATTGGTTTACGCGAACGTTATAGCGTCTACAAACTATTGTGTGTGTATATATATATATATATATATATAGGCGGTCCCCGGGTTACACACATCCGACTTACAAACTGGAATTTGTATTTATTTGTTTATACTAATAACAGTGGCGATCAGCAAATTATAGCAGGACTTCGATATTGCAGCGGACAATCGGACACTAACTGCCACTTTGCAGGAACCAGTGACACTAATACAGTGATCAGTGCTAAAAATAAAAAAAATGCAGTCACTGTACAAGTAACACTAGCTGGGAAGGGATTAAACATGTAGGGCGATCAAAGGGTTTACTGTGTGCCTAGCCAGTGTTTGTGTTTACTATGTCAGCTGCTTTTACTAAAGGGAAGTGATGGATTTTATTTCCTGCTTTGCTGGAACACAGAATCCATCCCTTCCCCCCTGTCAAAATGGAACTCTGCCTTGTTTACATATGCAGAGCTCCTTTCTGAGTTCTGCCCAATGATCAGTGGGTGCCGGCGGACATCAAGTGCCCAGCACACGCAGTTCAGCTTCTAATATTCACAGCAGAATTGGCACACCCCCTGCAGGCGGAAGTGTGGGATCACATATATATACGTGATCCGGCGTACAGCTGCCGCCCTGTAGCAGTAAAACTGCTATAGGCGGTCAACAAGTGGTTTAGGCCCAATTACCTCTGCAATTTGACCCTGCAAATAAACAGGCCAAGTGTCATGCACAGCCTTCAGTAGTTCTTCGCAGAGAGAGATGTGGTCCTGCACAGAATTATGTGACAAGACAAAGGAGTTGATTTACTAAAGACAAATAGACTGTGCACTTTTCAAAGTGTAGTTAGTTGCCTTCTGCAAGTGCAGTTGCTCCAGACCTTAGTAAATGAGGCAAAGCTTTACTTTGCAAAGAAAACCCAATCAGGTGCAAGGAAAATGGAAAAAAAAACATCATTTTTGCTTGCACATGATTGGACGATGGAAGTCAGCAGAGCTTCTGCTCATTTACTAAGCTCTGGAGCAAATGCACTTGCAGAGTGAAACTGCACTTTGCAAAGTGCACAGTCTATTTGCCTTTAGTAAATCAACCCTAAAGTATCACGAACTCCACTGTTCAACTCATATCAGGGTGTACCAACATCCTGAAAACATATTGAAGAAGAACCCCAAAGAAAACCTGGACTTTTAAGGTAAACATACATTGAAAATATTGTACGTGGTGAAAAATCGATTTTTTTTATTTGGAAATAAATATTACCAAAGTATAAAATAAGGGTGATTTTATTGTCGCTGTTGTAGGCGGGGGGACCATGTGCTTTCCTCCCATGATACAGTGGTCAGGCCCGAGCAACCAGTTGCCAAGCCTGGACAGTTTCACCTATGGGAGGGGATGAACAGAGAGATAGGGGAGGGAGGGCAGGAGGTAAGGTAAGTCTAAAGGGGTCAGGGGGTGACCCTGAGTGTGCACAATGACAGAGTCTCTTTAAAGGTTGGCTAGAAAAAAAAGCCACCAGTACAGGATTCATATCTGAGAATCATGTAGAAAAGCACAGGGGCCCATATCTTTGCTATTTTCAGTCAAGCGTTGACTTTCCAGCACGCTGCAAACATAATGAAATAGAAATGTGGACAAAATAATCAATTGGATCCAATCTCTTTCATGTACGTTAAAAGGCAACAGACAAAACCATTTGTCAACAGGAGGAGCCTTGTGGAATAGCAATATGTACAAGGAACATTCAAGGAGCGCATTGACAATGTTCTTGCCAAGACCCCAACATTTAATGGCTTTGAAGGTCAACATGGCATCTTTCTCCAAGTTACAGTATACAAATCAGCTGCAGTTAATCTTGTTTAGACAAATTTTACATTTCTCATCTGTGCTACTGTGCGGTGGTCTAGAGTAAGTGTAGAGTTAAAATCAGTGCAGTCCACATTTATATAAACCTGTAAGTAAAAGTCATAAGGGTGGCATGGGGCTGACCTGGTTCTGAAAATGCTAGTTTCCACATTTTTTCATGTGCCTTACTGCTTGTATCCCTTGCATTGGAATTCCTTTGTTGTGTTATTCTTTCTGATTTTTACCAATAGAAATGATTGTACCAGAAATTGCTAGTTTCCTGGCAGTTATCCTGACCGTCAAGCTTTAGATCTCATGCACACGGGGCTGTTCTGAACGACTTTATACCTGGAGAAAATTGACCTCAAAAACGTGCCTAAAGCCTCGATTTTGCAAACGCATTTAGGCGTATCAAGCACTTGGGTGTTCATGCATTTCATTAGCCAGAATACTTGGGGGATTATTTGGAAAATGGCCATTAAAGGTGAACTTAGGCTGACCATGGGTGGGTAAATTTTTTTTTTTTTCAATCAGCCTATGGACTGATCTAAATAATTACAAAAGACTCATGCACTGCTATGAAGTGAAATAAAAAGATAGTGTGGAACATCTGCAACCACCCAGTATAGTGTACGCAATAACTAGAAAATAAACATAAAAAATGTGTAATAGTGGTGTGCTGCTCATTTTAATGTGTATACTAGAAAACAAACTTTCTGAAAATTAATACATCAAAATCCACAATTAGATGAATAGTGACTCACTGTGTATTTTGTACGGTATATTAATGGTCTGGTTCAGGCTCCTCACCACAACTTCTGGTTTGCCGTGTTAAGTGGATATGACGTCACCAGCTCTGCCAAATGCGTTGCGTCACTGGTCACGTGACTTCCTCAGGGTGGGGTGGATGGAGGAATCCTCCCCACTCTGTTATTGTATTCTGACAGTGGGGACTCCTCCGCTGACAGTATACTCTGATCAACGCTGCAGCCGATTGGATGCAAGCTGCAAGCTGCTGATCAAGAAATATATTTCTACCTGTTGAACCGGCTGAATTTCGATCTGTCTATGGCTAGCTTAACTCTTTAAAAGATCATTCTTTTTTAATCATACTTACCTAGGTGGATAAAGCATCGGTCCAATGCTGCATCTATCCCCGCTGGGTCTAACACTGGGAACCGAGGGATCAAACACCGCCGATCGCTCAGTTCTCAAAGCTCCCCGAGCAGAGAGTTGGTGACTGTCAGTGACAGCTCTCTGCTCTGCCCCCCCCCCCCATGCTCACTGGAGTGTTAGGCTGTGGAGGGGGCAGGAACATCTGGCTCAGACTCTCAGCGGTTTGCTGAGAGGCTCAGCTGGGTGCTGGTCCAGGCATGTGGGAGGATCCCAACCATATGGTCACAGTCTTGCCCGCGCCTGGACCGGCCCTGTGATACACAGAAGTACAGCCAAACAAGCTTTGACTCAACTTTTCCGTTAAGGGCTAATGCACAATTGAGCTAAAAAATGCTGCTTTTACAGACGTTTGAGCTTTTTTCTTTACCTCTAAACACCTCACTATGTTAGCCTATGTGCCCATTTTTATCTCAAAAAATAAAAACCCAGTGGTGAGCAAATACCACCAAAAGAAATCTCTATTTGTGTGAAAAGAAATGACATACATTTCATTTGGGTAAAGTATTGCATGACCGCGCAATTGCCAGTTAAAGTAGTGCAGTGCTGAATAGCAAAAAATACCCTGGTCATGAAGGGGGTAAAGTCTGGTGCTTTTTTAGTTCATAGACTTTAATACCACAGTATTGCCTGCATGCATGTGCTCCTCTAACCTCACAAGGTCCAGGTTCATGGCTTTCATAAAACTGTCTATTCCTCTTAAGGCCCGTACACACGAGCGGACTTTTTGACAACAAACCTCCGACGGACCTGTTTTTGCAAACAATCCGACCGTGTGTACGCTCCATCAGACAAACCTTTTCGCTTTTTCATCGGACAAATGTTCGCTGTGAGAACAGACCAACTTTCCGGCAACAAATGTCCTATGGAGCAAATCTGATCGTGTGTACACAAGTCCATCGGACTAAACTCCAAAGTACAAACACGCTTGCTCAGAACCAATGCTAAAGATCAGTCAACAATAGCAGAAGTTGCCTAAAGGGTGGCAGTAAAGAGCAGAAAAACCACGTGATTTGGTGAAAGTTGGCTGAAAAAGTCCTGCCGTGTGCATGCATACCAAGTTCACAGACAACGCCCTTCGGAGCAGAATCCACGGAAAAGTCTTATGGAAGTCCGATCGTGTGTATGAGGCTTTAGCCTCCATTGGAATTTTCCAGCCTCAGTCCTCTACATTTACTGGTGTTCTCCATTATGTGGCCAAAATATTTGAACCCGTCTATTCCAAGATGTCCCTCTTATGCCCTGTACACACGATCGGATTTCCGATGGCATAAAATCTGATGGAATTTTCCATCGGAATTCCGATGAAGCTGACTTTCATCAGTCTTGCCTACACACCATCAGACAAAATTCCGACCGTCCAAAATGCGGTGACGTAAAACACTCAGACGAGCCGAGAAAAATGAAGTTCAATGCTTCTGAGCATGCGTCGACTTGATTCTGAGCATGCGTGGGTTTTTTCTCCGATGGAGTTTCACACAGACGATCGGAATTTCCTATTGGGTTTTTTTCCATTGGAAAAATTTAAAACATGTTCTATTTTTTGACACTGATGGAAAAAAGTCCGATGGGGCCCACACACGATAGTTTTTTCCGATGAAAAAAGTCCATCAGACTTTTTTCATCGGAAAAAACGATCGTGTGTACAGGGCATAACTGTCCAAAGAGAGCTCCGCAAATTCCTCCAACCCAACAGATCAAAAGATTATTACTTCAAGTTCAGTTCTTGTTGTCCTGTTACTATACAGAACTACATATTTAAATGACATTTGGTGTATTCAGGTAGATGGTGAAATTGTATAGGGTTGAATTGTATTTCTTTGTAAATGTTGTTTAGAGGTTAAATTACTGTTTGCATTAGAGCCTTGATGAAAGTGTCAGAAATTCACACCTTTGGAATGCATGTCACCATGCAAGTGTACCGAATAGTAGAACTTTCCAAATAGAGCCGTCTTCACACAGTGCCAACCCTTCTGAAAGAAGTCTCAATCTGTAGATGCCAATGTGTTCCTTTTTCTGTAGCACAGGTGGGCAAATGGAAAATTACTTGTGCATGAAAGTAGATATGGAAACATGTCTAGTCTAGTGGTTCCCAATCCATTTCTTGTCACAGTCCACTTCATAACCATGTTTCAATCTTTTTTTAGGATGCTCCTGACAACACAAAAAATTGAATATATGGACTCCTGGCAAATATAAAAACTTAAAGTGGTTCTAAAGTCTAAACATTTTTTACCTTAACGCATTTCTTGTATTAACCACTTCCCGCCCAGCCGATAGTCAATTGAAGACTGAGCGGGCCTCTCGTTGATCCGGGTGGATGTCATATGACGTCCTCTCGGATCACGCCACGTGCGCACACATGGGGCTGCTCTGCAGCGCGATCTGTCACCGGCTGCGTCCACCGGACACAGCCGATAACTGATCACTGTATCGGCCCACTGCTGGTACCATGTGACCATTGTAATCAATCACAGCAGGTCACATGACAGTTGTAAGCAATGGATGGCTTCCTTTCAAGCCATCCATTGTGTACAATTGTGTTGCTAGCTGTGATTGGTCACAGTGATCACATGGTACAGACTAGGTCCATCGCAGCCCATCTGTGCCATGTAATCAGCTGTGACCAATCACAGCTAATCACAACAAAACAAACTGAATGAATCAATTTCATTCAGTAAAATGCTTGCTTATAGGAACAAAGTTAATTTCTGTATGCAAACATAATCTGTAAAAAAATAATAATAATCCTGATCACTTCCCCAGAGTAGTACAATGTTACTATGGTAAAAATTAATTAATATATATATAATAAAAAAAATAAGAAAAAATTTAACAAATATTTTTTTTAGTTTTCATACTGTCACCAGTCAGTGTCCCTGATTATCACCGCACCAGTTATCTGATGATGCTGTACTGCACTGGTTTATCTTTAATTTCTTCCTTTCCACAAAATTATGACAACAAATTACAACTTAAAAAACCTTGCCATGCCCCTTACTAAATACAATGGACTGTCTACATTTAAAAAGTAATTTGGAGGATATTTGTACTGTCCTGACTTTTTGGGCTTCAAGAAAAAAGATAGGCCACTGGTACATCAGGATTGATCAATTTTCAGATATACAGTGCTGTGAAAAAGTATTTGCCCCCTTCCTGATTTTTTATTTTTTTTGCATATTTCTCACACTTAAATGATTCAGATCATCAAACAAATTTTAATATTACACAAAGATAACCCGAGTAAACCCAAGATGTCGTTTTTTAATTATTACTTCATTTATTAAGGGAAAAAAGCTGTTGAAACCTGCCCCCTCCCATGCTGAATCATGAATGAACTGTGATTAACCACAATTTTTTGGAAAGCTGAGTTAAATTTCACTTGCCACACCCAGGCCTGATTACTGCCAGACCTGTTGAATCAAGAAATCACAGAAATAGAAACTGTCTGACAAAGTGAAGCAGGCTAACAATTCACAAAAAGCCACACATCATGCCACAATCTAAAAAAAATCAAGAACAGATTAGAAACAAAGCAATGTACATTTATCGGTCTAGGAAGGATTTCAAAGCCATTTCTAAGGCTTTGGAACTCCAGTGAACCCCGGGGAGAGCCATTATCCACAAATGGAGATAACTTGGAACAGTGGTGAACCTTCCCAGGAATGGCCGGCCTACAAAAATGACTCCGAGAGCATGACGACGACTCATCCAGGAGGTCATAAAAGAACCCAGAACAACATCTAAAGAACTGCAGGCCTCACTTAAGATCATTGTTCATGATTCAACAATAAGAAAGAGACTGGGCAAAAATTGCATCCATGGGAGAGTTCCAAGGCCAAAGCCACTGCTGACTAAAAAGAACACAAAGGCTCATCTCACATTTACCAAAAAAAAATCTTGATTGTCCCCAAGACTTTTAGGCAAATATTCTGTGGACTGATGAGACAAAAATGTTACTTTTTGGAAGGTGTGCGTCCCGTTACATCTGGCATAAAACTAATAAAGCATTTCATAACAAGAACATCAACAGTCAGACATGGTGGTGGAAGCGTAATGGTCTGGGGCTGCTTTGCAGCTTCAGGTCCTGGACGACTTACCATAATTGATGGAACCATGAATTCTGAGATCTACCAGAAAATCCTAAAGGAGAATGTGCACCTGGGTTATGCAGCAGGACAATGATCCGAAACACAACAGCAAGTCCCCTTCAAATGGTTCAAACAAAGCAAAATTTAGGTTTTGGAGTGGCCTAGTCAAAGCCCAGACTTAATTCCAATTGAAATGCTGTATCATGACCTTACACAGGCCTTTCATGCTAGAAAACCCTCCAATGTGACAGAATTAAAACAATTCTGCAGAGAAGAGTGGGCCACAATTCTTCCACAGCAATGTGAAAGACTCATTGCCAGTTATCGCAAATGCTTGATTGCAGTTGTTGCCACCAAGGGTGGCACAACCAGTTATTAGGTTTAGGGGGCAATTACTTTTCCACATAAAGCCAGGCAGGTTTGGACATATTTTTGGCCTTAATAAATGAAACCATCATTTAAAAACGGCATTTTGTATTTACTCGGGTTATCTTTGTGTGATAATAAAATTAGTTTGATGATCTGAGTCATTTACCGTATTTTTCGGCGTATAACACGCACCGGCGTATAACACGCACCCCAACTTTAAGAGGAAAGTTTTGGGGAAAAAAACTTTACACAGGCCCCTGGCATAATACACAATATACGGACCCCCTGCACAATACACGGACCCTCTGCACAGTACACGGACCCTCTGCACAGTACACGGACCCCCTGCACAGTACACGGACCCCCTGAACAGTACACGGACCCCCGGACCCCCTGAACAATACACGGACCCCCTGTACAATACACGGACCCCCTGTACAATACACGGACCCCCTGCACAATACATGGACCCCCTGCACAATACACGGACCACCTGCACAATACACGGACCACCTGCACAATACACGGACCACCTGCACAGTACACGGACCCCCTGCACAATACACGGACCCCTGAACAACACACAGACCCCCTGCACAACCCACAGCCCTCTTTCATTATAAAGACGTGAGGGGTGTACTGTACTGAAACTGTAAACTAAAAAAACAATTAAATAAAACTGACATAAAACCATTTTCAGTTTTTCTTTAAAACAAAAGGAGCAATATGACCAACTTCTGTCCTTTGATACCATGCAACATAATTACCAGCTGTCTTTTTTGTCACCTATATGGCAGAACAATACTCTTCATGGCACAGTAACATAAAGGGATGCAAGCAAAGCCCTGCACTCCCAGCGCTGGGACAGGGACAGCGCTGCCAGCATACTCTAAAGTTGAGACAACTTCACACTGTCAGCCTATCAGCCCCTTATTATAATCTCAATGTGGATCAGAGCTTCTGCATACCTCCATTAACGCCGCTCTCTCTCGTGGACCCGGTCATGTGACTGCTCTCCTCTCTTTCATTGACGGTCACGTGACCGCTCTCCTCCTCCAATCAAAAGCTACACACGAGGAGGAGGCGGAGCGGGAGGAGGAGAGCAGCCACAACGAGCGGCGTTGGTTGAGGGATTTGGGGGCTTGCATTTACATTGGGAGTGACACAGGAGGAGAGGTAATGTTTTCTGGACTTTGGGGTTTACTGCCAGCACTGTCCCACGGCCAGGAGAGGCGGGGCGGCCGGTCTGACACCCTCCCAATGGGTGGCACCGGGGGCCGACCACCCGATCCCCGCCCCCTGTTGGTAAAAAAACAGATATCGGCGTATAACACGCAGGCATGGTTTACCCTCTATTTTCAGGGTAAAAAAGTGCGTGTTATACGCCGATAAATACGGTAAGTGTGACAAATGTGCAAAAAAATAAGGAAGGGGGCAAATACTTTTTCACAGCACTGTATACCATAGTTTGTGGACACTAACTTTCCTACAGACTAAATAATATACACTGATTTGGGTTATTTTCACCAAAGAAATGTAAAAATAAATTTTGGCCTAAATTTATGAAGAACATTTTTTTATTTGCAAAAGTGTGATGTCATCCAGTGACCCCGCCCACTTATGACGTCCCAGTCCCAGCATTCCCCGGGTGGTGATGTCATAAGGGGCGGGATAACCGGGTGACATCACCCGGTGACCACGCCCCATGTCAATATAAGTTGTTGTGCACCGCGCACACGGCATTACAGCGGGAGAGAGCGTTGTGTCAACATCGGAAGAAGAGCGGAGGGAAGAAGACGACGGAGAAGACCGGGAAACCGCTAGCAAAAGAGCAGAAGATAGCGAAGGAGCCCGGCAGAAGACACTGGACAGTGGGAGAAGAACGGGAGAGCGCGGAGAAGAGGCCGGAGAGAGTGGAGAAGTCGGAAGAGACCCCTGGAACTGCCTAATAAATTACTTTAAAAACCTTTGTAGTGTGTTTTTTTTATTGACACTTTTTTTCCCCAGGTGAATGGGTAGGGGTACCCCAGTTAAAAGAGCAGAAGATAGCGGAGGAGCCCGGCAAAAGACACCGGACAATGGGAGAAGAACCAGGAGAGCGTGGAAAAGAGGCTGGAGAGAGCGGAGGAGTCGGAAGAGACCCCCAAAGTCGGAAGAGACCCCCGGAGCTGCCTAATAAATTACTTTAAAAACCTTTGTAGTGTGTTTTTTTATTGACACTTTTTTCCCAGGTGAATGGGTAGGGGTACAATGTACCCCATACTCATTCACATAGGGTGGGAGGCCGGGATCTGGGGGCCCCCTTATTAAAGGGGTCTCCCGGATTCCGATAAGCCGCCCGCAGATCCCGACAACCAATGGCCAGGGTTGTCGGGAAGAGGCCCTTGTCCTCATCAACATGGGGTCAAGGTGCTTTGGGGTGGGGGGGCGCAGGGCCCCCCCTGCCCCAAAGCACCCACCCCCCATGTTGAGGGTATGCGGCCTGGTACGGTTCAGGAGAGGGGCGCTCGCTCATCCCCACCCTCTTTCCTGACTGGCCAGGCTGCGTGCCCAGATAAGGGTTTGGTATGGATTTTGGGGGGACCCCACGCCGTTTTTTCAGCGTAGGGGGTTCCCCTTAAAATCCATACCAGACCGAAGGGCCTGGTATGCTCTTTGACGGGGAACTCATTCCGGTTTTTTATTTAAAATTTGGCGAGGATTTCCCCCTCAAGATTATCAGAGCACAAGTCACATGCCAAAGTCAGATCATGCAAGATGGCGATCTGACTTTGATCCGACTTCAGTCATATTCAATGGGCTGAAGTAGGATCAAAGTTGGACCAAAGTAGTGCAGGGAGCATTTTCAAAGTCGGACCGACATGTGTCAGACCAGTTAAGACGACTCCCATAGGGAAACATTGATTTTCACACGTCATGCGACATGAGCTCCCAATGTCGGAGCGTTTGTCGCACCAGTGTGAATTTGGCCTAATTGAACAAACTGAAGTTAGAAGCTGATTGGCTACCAAGAACAGCTGCACCATATTTTAGACTCTCCGGCTTGCTGAGACGCTGAGCTGGGTGCCGGTCCAGGCATGTGGGCAGATCCCAACTTCATTGTCATGGTCTTGCCCGAGCCTAGACCAGCTCAGACGTCAGCCGACAGCGGGCTTCAGCCTGTTGTCTGCTGAAAATGGGTCACAGGAGTGCAGAATGAAGTGCACTCCTCTGCGGCCGCGATGTCCGCCGGCCACCCGCGTCAACTCCACAGAGAGGAAGAACGAGGATCTGCCAGCTTAAACAAAGCAGATCCCCGTTCTGTCAGGGGAGTACAGTGTGATCGTCTGTTCCTAGTGATTAGGAACAGCGATCTACTCCCAGTCAGTCCCCTCCCCCACCAGTTAGAAACACCTCCCAGGGAACACATTTAACCCTTGATCGCCCCCTAGTGTTAACCCCTTCCTTGCCAGTGTCATTTATACAGTAATCCGTGGCTATTTATAGCACTGATCGCTGTATGAATGTCACTGGTCCCAATAAAGTGTCTGATCTGTTCGCGGCAATGTCGCAGTCCCGCTAAAAATCGCTAATCACCGCCATTACAAGTAAAAAAATAATAATAATACAATTGCCATAAATCTATCCCCTATTTTATAGACGCTATAACTTTTGCGCAAAAGGAATCAATATACGCTTATTGAGATTTTTTTAATTAAAAATATGTAGCAGAATACATGTTGGTCTAAACTGATGAAGAAATTCATTTTTTTTTTTTAGGATATTTATTATAGCAAAAAAAAATATATAGTTTTTTTTTTTTAAATTGTTGGTCTTTTATTGTTTATAGCGCAAATAATGAAAACTGCAAAGGTGATCAAATAACACCAATTTTGTTTGGGCACAATGTCGCATGACCGCGCAATTGTCAGTTAAAGCGACGCAATGCTGTATCGCAAAAAATGGCCTGGTCATTAAGGGGGTAAATCCTTCCGGGGCTGAAGTGGTTAAGCTTTGGGCATAGCTACAGTGTTTGTTTGGCAGCACCGGCGGCCCGTCCATTAGGGGTACCCGAGCGCCACCCCCTCTATCCACGGCTGCCATCCCCTCCACCTTCTAGCGATCCAGCAAAGCGATGCTCTATCCATCCCGGGCACCTTAATTACAGTGGCGGGGGTGTTTTTTTGAAGCACCTGATTAGAGCCAGAGGCAGAGCATTGCGCTACAAGCCCACCCAGGTGTTACAACAGTGAATGAGAATTCACTGTTGCAACACTGATCCTCCTCCCAGCCAATCGGGTCTGATACCCGTCACCCAATTGGCTCAAAGGACAGGCGATCCTATTGGATGCCTAGGATGAGGGGAGCAGACGCACGGCAGAAGCGAGGAGGAGGTAGAAGACACAGGAGCCGCTACCCGATGCCCGCCGATGCCCCGTTCCCTGCTGCTCCTTGATGTCTACCGCTGCCCGATGACTGCCGCCTAGATGGGGTAAGTGGACCGACCGGCAGACAGCGAGCAGAAGGGGGGTGGTTGTTTGCTGCCCACCCCAAACAAAAACCATGAGCCGCCATTGCTTGGAAGCATTTCATGATTGCTTTTGTAGCGCCCTCCCCAAAAGGTTGGGATGCTATTTAAAATATAGAGGGATGTCTGAGCCAGTAGGGGCTCAGACAGTTGAATTACATTGAAATTTACCTCTGTTCCAGCTGTGGTTTGCCCGATAGCATTTTCCCTTATTGCCTGTAGGTGGCGTTACCACCTCAGGCACCTGTTGGAACACGGGCAAACCACGGTGCATTGAGTGACCCTTCTTGGCAGCGGTGCAGTGGGAGTGGTCGACTCGCTGTGCCTGCTGGGAGGGGATACTTAACGGGCAGACGCCATTGATTGGGGTTCGTCTTCGCCTCGCTGCCCTCCGGGCATGAGGTATGTGTGTGTGGTTCTAGTCTCGGGGCCACGTTGGCCCGAGGCTGCATCGCTATCTAGTAGGCCCAGCTAACCTGGCTGGGGCCTGCATACCGAGAAGGGATCCCAAGCTGTCCATCCAAATGGGGAGGAAGCTGTCTTAATGAAGGAGACCGGGGGAGGACCTGCCCTGGAGGAGACCAGCAAAGTGCTGACGTATTGGGTGAGGCCCGGTAACTTTATTAAGGAGGAATCCACTACACTACAAGCCCTGCAGTTCGCTGGATTGGCTTAAAGGCTCTTTAACTGTACGGCTGGAAGTTTGGGACATTGAAATCCTGTGGCAGAGGATTCCTGGACATTTTCTCAACTTAAAAAGGTCGGTGGCAGAGACTTTATTCATTTAAAAAGGTCTGTGGCAGAGACCCACTTCATCTTGGGCAGTCTGTGGCAGAGACTGCCCCGTTGCTGATTCGTGTGTCATCCGGCTGCTAGGCCATGTGAGAGGGGACTATCCGGGTGACCAATACCCGCTCTAACATTGAGGCCTCGTACACACGACCGAGTTTCTCGTCGTAAAAAACACGTCGTTTTTTTCGATGAGATTCTTGTTAAGCTTGTCGATTTTCTCGTCAAGCTTTCTATGCGTACACACTGACATTTCCCAATTTCCTCGTTGTTCTCCGTGGTCACGTCCATCACGTACGACGGCACTATAAAGGGGAAGATCTTTTTTCTTGGCGCCACCCCTTGGGCTGCTTTTGCTGATCTCGTGTTACCGCGTGTGAAGTAAAAGTTTGGGAAGAGACGATTCGCGCTTTTCAGTCTTCGTACTTTTCAGATCGTTTTCTGCGGTTCAGTTTCTGCTTGTGGGTTCGTATCTTGACTTTCAGGGCGTCTAGGCAGGTCGTATCTGTTTTACAGTGCGTTCTTGCCTGTTCGTTTCTGATTTTCAGTTCGTTATTCATAGGCCTTGCTGTTCTAAAGTGCGTTCTGTTCTGTACGTTCTGATTAGACGACCGTTTCCTAGCCATGTCGCCTGGACGTTCTCGTCGTCGAGTTCGTGCTGTGCGTGCGCTTGGTGTTGGTCTGCTTGTTTTGGACCAAGACCAGTCCATGAATGGTGTGAGGAGGAGTTCATGGACCAAGAATTGGTTGCTCCAGCGGGACCAATTCTGCCACATGCCTCTGCTGCGGGAGATCGTCGAGAATAATCCTGAGGACTACAGGAATTTTCTGCGGATGTCTGACCCCGTTTTTCAGGAACTGTTGGCTTTGGTGTCCCCCTATATTACCAGGAAGGACACCATTATGCGGGAAGCCATCAGTGCTGAGCAGAGGCTCATCGCCACGTTGCGTTACCTGGCGACAGGGAGAAGTCTTCAGGACTTGAAGTTCACCACAGGCATCTCCCCCCAGGCTCTGGGCCTCATAATCCCAGACACCTGTTCTGCCATCATCCAAGTCCTGCAGGAGGACTATATTAGGGTAAGTTTGCTCCCTTAACATCACATTTTATGTATTACATGTATGCTAATGTATTGTATTTCTTTCATCCTTCCCTAATTACCATGATTGTAATATGCTGAGAATGTCCCCTTTGTCCCCATGCATGTTGGAAGCTTTAGATTGCCCCTTTTTTCTCCTCCATAAATATTTCCCTTCACTAACTTTTCCAGCAGGGGCGCCTGTTGCTCTAAATGTTTGGGGGTTCAAACCCCAATTTAGGAAATAAACTTCCTCCTTTTTTGCTCTGGTGCCTATTAAACGCCCCCAGTTGTCCCCTCCAATGCAGCCATTTTGTTCCCTCAAATGCAGCCATTTAGTCCCCTCTAATGCAGCCAGTTTCCCCCCAGCCCTGCACTTACCTTCTTGTGGTCAGCGCCATCCTTCTTCTGTCCTTGATGTCTTCTCCTTCCCTTCATGTTGCATCAGCCAATCATGTTACCATTAAACAGACTTGGTGAACATGATTGGCAGAGCAGCCTGTCAGTGTTTACCCAAGGAATGCCCCCCCCCCCCCTGCGTCCCCGATTTTTCTTTTAGGAAGCCAATTACATCCCTCAGGTTGTAATGTGCAAGACTATTTTACTACCTGTTTCTGCTATGCAATTTTAACCCCCTAAATGCCGCAATGATTCATATGTCGGTCGCTTTACAAGAGGCCATCCACCTGAATAGTGTGCGGCATAGACAATACATAGGTTCATGCAACGCATGAACCTATGTATTGTTCTGAGTGATGGGCACAGGAGAGAGGGGGCAGTGCTCCAGTGCCCACTCTGGACGCACCGCCACTGCAATACTATCCTGTGGCCAAACACATCTCCCCCCCCCAAAATAATTTAGTAATGGCCCATCAGAGGGGGTGATGAATATGATAAATGAGCCTTCCATTATCCTTTTTTTACACACCTTAATAAACGTATAATTTGATTGATGTTGGCCTCTAATTTTTTGGGATAGAATTTCCTTGTAATGTATGACTTTGTTTTTCTAATATTATTTCATCTTGTTTCACTCCACAGCTTCCTTCCACGCCACAGGAATGGCAGACTGTGGCATCGGAGTTTGCCACGCGGTGGGACTTCCCCAACTGCGGTGGTGCCATAGACGGGAAGCACGTCCGCATCGTGCCGCCACCCCGTTCTGGGTCCTACTACTACAACTACAAGGGGTTTCATAGCATTGTGCTGATGGCGGTGGTGTCAGCATGGTATGAATTCCTCTATGTTGATGTAGGGAAGAATGGCCGGATGTCCGATGGGGGATCCTTCATCCAGACGGAGTTTGCCCTCCGTCTCCAGAGTGACGACCTTGCATTGCCACCGGATGCAGGGAATATTGAAGGACTCCCCTTTGTTTTTTTGGCTGATGAAGCCTTCGGACTCGGACGGCATCTTATGAGGCCATTTCCACAGAGGACCCTGACCCCAGAGAAGAGGGTGTTCAATTACCGGCTGGCCAGGGGCCGAAGAGTCGTTGAAAATGCCTTCGGCATAATGGCCAGCCGGTTCCGCCTTTTTATGACTTCCATCCACTTGGCGGACTACAAAATAAACTATGTAGTGTTATGCTGCTGTGTGCTACACAATTTTCTTTGCCGCAAATCTAATTCATATATGGCCTCAGTTTTGCCAGAGGCTGGACTTTCCCCTGCAAATCCCCTGCCGGGCCTGGAATCTGCCCGTCTTGGCTTGCCCCCCCAAAATGCCCGTGAGGTTCGGGACAAATACATGGAGTATTTCACGGGTAGGGGGGCAATTCCTATGCCAGCCTATGTCTAAGTATCCCAATAAAAAGCTTGTTTAAACCTTTAATTATTTGTTCTTTCCTGTCTCCTAGTTTGTCTTTGTGCATTTGTAGTGGCAAGTGTATTTTACTTTAGTAAATAACAACCATTTCACTATGTAACCTTACAAAAGAACCAAATAAGCTTAGAGGGTGTTATAAAAAGAAGCTACACGTTGTTTGTGGTCAAATATTTTACTCTGTGCACATTCTCTTCATTTTTTTTTTTATTTTTTTTTTATTTTGGGTTGGCCTGGCCCCAACCCGGCAATTTTTTGCTTATGAAAATACAAAAATAACAGTTGCATTTCAAAAATTACAACATTGGATACCTCTGAGCAATCGGAGACATTCACTTACACAAACTATGTCTCTATGTGCCCGTCCTAATATGGGGTCCTGCCACCCCTTGGCCAGCCAAAAATTGAATATGCACACATTTGGGATTTTTTTCATCTAGGAAGTTTACAATCCTGATCCCTATTGTCAACGTGCTATCTGCCATCAGGGGTGATCAATGGACGTGTTTTGGGGGTGCATCCCCTTCCTCAGTTCACCGACTTTAGATACGAGGAAGGGGTTGCACCCACAAAAGACGTACATGGATATCCCCTGATGGCAGATAGCACATGTTGACACACTGTGTGCATATTCAATTTTTGGCTGGTTTGATAGTCAAAAAAATTCAAAAAGTTACAAAAACAAACATGTAAAAACAAATGTGTTTGGATGGCTTATTGAATTCTCCCCAAAACATCGAGAATGTCTTTAAATGTTTGTTCCATCACATGGATTCTTTGTTTAATTAGGTCCAGTTCCGTGCTACATTCCATCACTTGCTGGATGAGGCGGAGGGCACTGTCAGCAGAGAACCGTGTACTATCCTTCACAACATTTACATCCCCTAAAAACCAAAAAAAAATGTATTATAACTCTGTAGGCCTACCTCTCTTACCTGAAGCTGTGGTGACAGATACTGACCTGTTGTGGTGACCAGATCCACAACGTCATCCACCTCTCCTTCCTGCACTTCTCCTTCCTCCACCTCAACTTCCTCTACATCCTTCGGTTGTGGGTCTTTGGGAGTTTGGGGTTGCTTGGAAGTTGTGGGGTGCATGTGCTCCCTGGAGTGTCCTCCTCCCAGTCTTCTCTCCCCTATGAGAATAAAACAAAAGGTCTATTTATCACACTGTAAATCTCATTGTTAAAATAAAAACAGGCTAAATTGCTTGGAAGTGTGGTACAAGTGTGTGTTTGTGCGGAATTTAAAGAAGAATGCATTATTTATGACCCAAAATATGTTTAGTATTCACATTTGGATGTAATTTTTTTGACATGGAGGCACCACAAAAATTCTCTGATGCACCTGTGTGGGACACCCAAAAAAGGCAGGTCTGGTGGCCCACACTATAGTGCTCCAAAGTACAGATGTGGAAGCAGCTGCTGAGTGTCCTCTCCTTTACACTGATAAAAGTTTGCATTTCATTCTCTTTACAAACACATCATCTAGACTTAAAAATGATCAACAATATTTGATCAAAAATGGCAGATGTCTAATTACTTTTGTGGCTCTAAAATAAGCCAAAACCGCGGATAGTGGCCGAACGAAGTGTCGGTAACGTAACGAACGATTACTGTGCCCAACCAAGTTCAAAATATTACATTTTGGAAGGGAGTCCAATATGAGAAAAAAAAAATAACATGTCAGTTTATAAAAAGATTAATAGCAGAAAAGTCTACATTTTACTTACTTTTAGCGAGCATTCTCTTAATGCTCCTCAACTGGTCTGGCTCCCTCAGTTTGAGGTCTGACCACCTCTTTCTGAGCTGCTCATTTGAGCGTTTCACCCCGAACTTCGCCTTCAGACTCTTCACAACTTTAGTGAGGATTTTGGCCTTCCTTCTATTTGGTTTGCTATACGGCCCATGCTTGGCATCATAATCAGCCTTGAGCAAGATGTCCACCATCTCCGCCATCTCCGCCAAAGACATATTCGATGCCTTGAATCTCCTCCTTGATTGTGACGTGTCCTCGGTCTCCGGGCTTGTCTCCTCGTTAGTTGCGGAATTATCAGACACCTGCTGTAACTCCGCCATATCTGTCTGCGCGCCGAAAGAGAAGGGGCGGGGAAAAGATGTTAGTTAGAACGTCATGGGCGGGCGACGTGTGCGGAGCGACGTGTTCGAATTTTGACGCATGCGTGGTGTGTATATAGCAAACACACATGTGACTATAGTACGTTCGGTGTGCGGAGAGAGGAGTTCAAGTGACGGACGTGCGAACGAAGGTATGTGATTTTGTGACTTGTAAAAATTGTTGGCCTATACTGTCTTGAGATTGTTGGAGGATATATATGGTGACTAGGATGTTAAGGAGGTTAGACTGTTTGCCTCACATTAGTTAAATATAATTTATTTAACTTGCAGATACAATATGAATGTCTTTATTAGCGACAAAGAGTTCCTGGCGGAATTTATTGACCCGGGTAAGGGAGCTGCCGGCTCTGTGGGAGACGAAAAACCCCATCCATAAAAAAAAGGGGTGAGAAAAGCAGCGCTGGAGAAGCTGCTCCCATTTGTGCATACCAAGGTGCCCACAGCCACAGCAAAACAAGTGGACACTAAAATTGGGAGCTTGAGAGGTACCTACAGGACTGAACGCTCTAAGGTG
Source organism: Rana muscosa (assembly GCA_029206835.1). Classification (NCBI taxonomy): domain Eukaryota; kingdom Metazoa; phylum Chordata; class Amphibia; order Anura; family Ranidae; genus Rana; species Rana muscosa. The sequence continues at coordinate 114,531,963 of CM055127.1, forward strand.
CTGGCTTCTCAGAGGTCAGGAGCAGCAGCAGATGATGTTTATGTCCCGATTTTGTGGTACTACAGCAGGATGTCCTTCCTGGATGACCACATTGACACAAGGCCATCACTCTCCACTCTTCCCCCCAGACTTCCCTGCAGCCAACCTGAGCCTTCTCTGGAGCAAGAGGAGGCAGCCATCCTGGATGATCCTGATTTGGCCATCTGGAGCCAGGTAAAGTATTAACTGAAAATGTATTGGGATAAAATTAATGTTTGACAAATATGTCAAGATGAGAAACATACATTATTTTGGATTCCACAAGTGAAATCAAGATCTGTAGACATTATTCTGCACTTAATTGGGTGCTAAATAGTCAATCTGATGTAGTAGTAAATTTAAAGCAAGGATTTATGCATTTACATTCTAATTGCTTCAATCAGGATTACAAAGTTTGATGCAAAGATTAAACCAACATATTAAACTATGTTCCTTTTTCATACACAGGATGAAATCAGCCAGAAGGAGGGTCTGGAAACTGTCAGGCAGGAGGAGGAAGGGCCCAGTGGCAGCCAGGAGGTGGCAGGGCCCAGTGCCAGCCAGGAGGGGGCAGGGCCCAGTGGCAGACAGGAGGTGGCAGGGCCCAGTGGCAGACAGGAGGTGGCAGGGCCCAGTGGCAGACAGGAGGTGGCAGGGCAAAGGAGAAGCACCAGATCCCAGGTGCCTCCCATCCGGCTTCACAAAAGAGGCAGGAGGGACAGGACCACCAGTGAGGCAGCAATGGCCCTTATTAAAGAGGCCCATGCCACCCTCAAGGAGCCCACATCCCCTGAAGAGGCCATTGCCGGCCTAGTGGAGGCTAAGTTCAAGGTGATGAGCATGGAGCAACGCCTCCTATGCGAGCCCCTGCTCATCACCTTGCTCAACAAGGGGGTGATGGAGAAAATTACACCCAATACCGCCATATGTGAGGTGGCCCAACTGACCCAACCTCAACCTCCACCTCCACCTTCTTCTTCTGCCCCACCCCCTTCTGCTACACCTCCACCTTCTGCCCCACCCCCTTCTGCTACACCTCCACCTTCTTCTTCTGCCCCACCCCCTTCTGCTACACCTCCACCTTCTTCTTCTGCCCCACCCCCTTCTGCTACACCTCCACCTTCTTCTTCTGCCCCACCCCCTTCTGCTACACCTCCACCTTCTGCCCCACCCCCTTCTGCTACACCTCCACCCTCTGCCCCACCCCCTTCTGCTACACCTCCACCTTCTTCTTCTGCCCCACCCCCTTCTGCTACACCTCCACCTTCTGCCCCACCCCCTTCTGCTACACCTCCACCTTCTGCCCCACCCCCTTCTGCTACACCTCCACCTTCTTCTTCTGCCCCACCCCCTTCTGCTACACCTCCACCTTCTTCTTCTGCCCCACCCCCTTCTGCTACACCTCCACCTCCTCCTCCTGACAGGAGTACCCCTCCAGTGGGCCAGCCTCCAGCCAAACGAAGAAGGAAGGCTGCAGGGAAGGCTTCAGGAAAGGCTGCAGGGAAGGTTGCCAGGAAGAAGAGGAAGTGATGGGTTTGCTTCATTGTGGTCGGACAGAAGGCAGCCTGTTGTAGTACCACACACTTGGGACATATATATCACCTGCTGCTGTTCCTGACCTCTGGGAGGCCAGCATCAGATTGTGTTCAGAAATGTGGGCCTTCTCAAGCTCCCAATTTTAGTGTCCACACAGGGTTGCTGTGTGCTCTGGGGTCCCTAGGATGCACAAATGGCAGCAGCTTCTCCAGCGCTGCCTTGTCTTTATTTAATTTATAAACATGAATAAATGTGATTTTTGTTTAAGTTCATACTTGACTATGTGTATTTTTAAATAAACAAAATCAAGCTTTGGAGTAAGCAGATACATTTGACTGACAATAAAAGGGACAGATATCACCCCCCCAAAAGAATAACTAAATCTGATTAGCACAAAAACATGGTGGGAAATTTAAATAATATAGATTCCAAAATTAAATGGGAGATCACTATCAAAACATTGTGAAATTATAATTAACATCATTTTGAAAAATCTAACCATTTAAATTATTCCTAAAAACTTGCACGATATAATACACATAAATCTTATAAAGAGCAGCATGAAAAAGGTTAAAAATAAGGCATAACTCTGTGTGAATATCAGCAGCAAAAGAAGGTCTCTTGTTTTGATTAATGTAACATTCTAACGAAGATTTCAATGCAGAACATTTAAACAATGAAACATTTTTGAGCGTGACGAATATGCTCTCTCCATTACGAAGGCTTGTTTTACCAGAAGATGCGCTCCCGTCTCATAGTTGCTTGTGAGCATGCGCGCTTTTGGAAGAGTCGTAAAAGCATACACACGAACCATTTTACCGTCACAAAACAGGCCGACGAGAAACACGACGAGGAAATCTGGAATCCTGACGAGAAAATAGAGAGCAGGTTCTCTATTTTCTCGTCGAGATTCTCGGCAATTTTTTCATCGTAAAATCATACACACGAACGTTTTTCTAGACGAAAAAACTCTCGCGGCACTTTTCTTGACTGTTTTGGACGAGAAACTCGGTCGTGTGTACGAGGCTTGAGAGTGGTGAGTGACTCTGAGCTGATATTTTTGGCTAGTATTGCTGAGTGCCTGAACTCAGCAATTGCTCAGTACTCAGAACTCAGTATTGCTGAGTGCCCTACTCTTCTAAACCTTCTACTTTCTCAACGTTTACTGCATAAGAAAATAAAGCCTGACTGTTTGAGGTTTTAGATCTGTGTGGACATTGCATTACTACAGACTTTCCCACCCGGACAACGAAGCTGAAGAGGTAACGTGCAAAACCCAAAACTAACCAGCGGCCCTCTAGGGAGTATTGCTACACTTTTACTTGTTGCCATTGCAAGGAATTGCTCTTTAAAGCCCTGTACAGACGATCGGAATTTGCTATAAATTTTTTTCCCATCGGATAAATTTAAAACATGTTCTATTTTTTCTCACCGATGAAAAAAGACTGATGGGTCCCATACACGATCGGTTTGTCCGATGAGAAAGGTCCATCGGACTGTTTTCATCGGTAAAACTGATCGTGTATACACGGCATAACAGATACTAAACTGTATAAGGTGTAGATCTTGGTGAACTTTCAAAATAACCCGGAGATCATATTGATTGTAATTATGTGTTGCGCTTTGGCTTATATGTTTGTTTGGTCGCTTTGACCCGCATTTGACCAATTACCTCCCAGCCTTTAACCACAGCAGTTAAGTACCATGCAAGGCAGCACAGAACGTCCTGCAAAGCACAAAATAAATCACAACAGCGCCTGTAGGTACAGAATTTTCCAACATTGTTCTCCAAGGAGCAATCAACCCACAGGACCTGTCCTGACCATTCATTCGAACCCAAACTAGAGTAGTGTAGAGTGGACTCTTTGGATAGAAAGTTGAGTTGTTTGTTAACGTCTGTAATTTTTTTTTTTATAGAAAATAATCTCCAGCTGTACACAGCGGGACTGATACAGGCTGAACGAGTCTTGCCTCAGGATATAGGAGGTGGGGATTTATTGATTCATCTGAACTGTGAAACACAATAATGCTGTGATTAGCTCGGGAAACCCTTCAGCATGACCTTGCCTTGCGTGCGAGTCGTCTCTCAAAACTCTGGAGCTTTGCTCATTCCACCCAGGAAGCTAAGTCAGATAGAGTTTATAAAAATCCCCCCTAATGGAGGAACATAATGTCTTAGGTCAGGTGTATAAACGTAAAAAACCCAAATAGTTTTACTAGGAACTTACTGTACAATTACTCTTGTATCAGTAAAAAAACATATTTAAAGGAGAAGTATAAAGAAAGTTTGTTCGTTCCTATTTCTCCTATGGATCAAAGGAGTGCAGTTGGGATCCACCCAGATGCCTGGACCAGCAGCAGGCTCAGACTCTAAGCTGCGTCGCTGGTAGACTGAGTCAACCGCTCCTGCCCCCCCCCCCCCCCCCACAGCCCAGCTCTCCTGAGAGCAGAGTCACTGGACCTAGAGGAGAACTGAGCAATCAGAGGTGTTTGATTTCTCATATTTCTGTGCAGCGGGGGGACACAGATCATACCAATACTGCATCCACCTAGGTGAGTATCCTTTTTTTATACATTTTTTAAACCCTTTATACCACTTCAGCCCCGGAAGATTTTCCCCCTTAATTGCCAAGCCATTTTTTGCGAAACGGCACTGCGTCGCTTTAACTGACAATTGTCGTGCGACGCTGTACCCAAACAAAATTGACGTCCTTTTTTTCCCATAAATAGAGCTTTCTTTTGGTGGTATTTGATCACCTCTGCGGTTTTAATTTTTTGCACTATAAACAAAAAAATGCAACAATTTGGAAAAAAATATATAGATTTTTTACTTTTTGCTATAATAAATATAAAAAAACAAACAAAAAACAAATGTCTTCATCAGTTTAGGCCGATATATATTCTTCTACATATTTTTGGTAATTTTTTTTTGCAATAAGCGTATATTGATTGGTTTGCACAAAAGTTATAGCGTCTACAAAAAAGGGGATAGATTTATGGCATTTTTATTTTTTTATTTTTTTTACTAATAATGGCGGCGATCTGCAGTTTTTAGCAGGACTGAGACATTGCGGCAGACAGATCGGACACTTTTGACACATTTTTGGGACCATTGACTAAAAGAAATGCACTGATTACTGTATAAATGTCACTGGCAGGGAAGGGGTTAACACTAGGGGGCGATCAAGGGGTTAAATGTGTTCCCTCGTGTGTGTTTCTAGCTGTAAGGGGGATGGAACTGACTGGAGGAGGAGAGAGATCGCTGTTCCTAATTACAAGGAACAGCAGATCTGTCTCTCCTCTCCTGTCAGAATGGGGATTTGTGTGTTTACACACACAAATCCACATTCTGGCTACCGCGCCCGCGATCGCGGGTGGCCAGCGCACATCGTGACCTACGGCCACGTGCATCGTGTCCCCCGCCATGCACGTGCGTGCGCGTCTGCTATGGTTTTTAAAGGAGCCGACGTACAGGTACAGCGATTTGTGGGAACGAGCTGACCTGCCGCCGTATAATTATGGCAGCTGGTCGGCAAGTGGTTAAAGCAGAATTTTATTTAATAAATGAAGTTCCACTGATCCTCCACCTCCCTCCATCCTCTGGCTGTATTTTTTTATTTGTGACAGGTACCTGCTCCCACTTGTCAACCCCTGCCCAAAACTTCATGGGATACGTGGGACCAGGGCTTTTTTTCAGCGGGAACGTGGGGGAACGCAGTCCTGGCACCTCCGGCACTGAATATATGTAATGTCAAGGGGTGCTGGAGGGCCTGTTGATGCTGTCTGCTGGGGATTCTATCGTTGCTGGAGGGGATCTATCTTATGTTGCTGGGGGACTATTGTCGCTGGGAAACATCTACTGTTGAGAGAGGGGTCTGTTGTTGTTGGCTGCTGGAGGCTATTGATGCTGGCTATTAAGAGTCTATTGTTGCTGGAGGCATTCATTGTTGTTAGCTACAGGGGATCTATTTTAATGCCTTTCTTGTTATCATTAACACATTCCACTAAAATTACTTAGCACCACAAAATGATACTTTGTTCTGTCATCTATAAAAGGGGCATTACTGGGAGGCGGGTAGGGGGTGGAACCAAGGAACTGTGCTCTGAGGTGGGTAGGGGGCGGAGACAAGAGATAGCTCGGAAGGAGGGAGTTCCTGGACCTATTCGCTGAGAAAAAAAGCCCAGCGTGGGACCATTCAGAAAGCGCAGCACGTCTTGCACATGTGCAGTGGGGAGCCAGCTGCAAAACATCAGGAAGTCAAAACTGGCTTCCCACAGTCAAGGTGGTGGTGCCAGGGACCCAAAGACCAGAACCGGTCCAGGTGAAGACAGCGCTGAATCCCTTGGCTGCTAAATGTGTGTTTATTAAAAGCCAGTGGCCACAATATACATTTTTTCAAAAATAAATTTGAACCACTTATGGACCACTGCCTGTACATTTACGTCAGCAGAATGGCACGCACAGGCATATGCACGTACCTGCCTTCCAGCGGGGGGGTCTGATCGGACCCCCCCCCCCGGTGCCCGCGGCAGTCCATTTCGCTTCAGGAGCGATCCGTGATGAGGGGGCAGCCCCTCGCGATCGCTCCTGGCGAATGAGAAGCTTCCCTTGCCTGTGAACTGTAAACACAGGCAGGAGGAAGTGAAGTGATGTCACCTCTCCTCGACATCAAGTGCACAACACTACACTGACACCAGGCACACTTTCCACCCCCAGTTACCCCCCAGATCACCCCCTGCACCCCCAGTCACAGTGTCACCGTTTGCAGTGGTAATTTTTTTACTGATCACTGCATGCAGTGTCATTTGTGACAGTAAAAAGTTGCAGGGCAGTTAGCTTTAGGCCCCTTTAGGTTCGGGGTACCCCCCTAACCCCCCCCCAATAAAGGTTTAACTCCTTGATCGCCCCCCAGGTAACCCATTTTTCTGATCGCTGTATTAGTGTCGTTGGTGCCGCTAGGTAGCCAGTTATTTTTTTAGGTTTACCGTCACGTTTTTATAGCATCAGGTACCCCCATATATTATCTAATAAAGGTTTTAACCCCCTGATTGCCCCTAGAGTTAACCCTTTCACCAGTGATCACCGTATAAGTGTCACTGGTGACGCTGGTTAGCCAGTTAGTTATTTAGTTATTTAGGTTCACGGTCAGGTTTTTATATAGTGTCAAATACCCCCATATATTACCTAATAAAGGTTTTAACCCCCTGATTGCCCCTAGTTAACCCTTTCACCAGTGATCACCGTATAAGTGTTACGGGTGACGCTGGTAAGTTAGTTTGCTTTTTAAAGCATCAGGGCACCTGCCATTTATTACCCAATAAAGGTTTAACCCCCTGATCGCCTGGCGGGTGATATCAATTAGGTTTTAGTGTCAGAGAGGGTCTGCGTCGCCCCAGGCAGCGTCAGGTTAGTGCCAGTAGCGCTAACACCCATGCATGGAGCATACACCTCCCTTAGTGGTATAGTATCTGAACAGATCAATATCGGATCTGATCACATCTATACTAGCGTCCCCAGCAGTTTAGGGTTCCCAAAAACGCATTGTTAGGGGGATCAGCCCAGATACCTGCTAGCACCTGTGTTTTGCCCCTCCGTCCAGCCCAGCCCACCCAAGTGCAGTATCGATCGATCACTGTCACTTACAAAACACTAAACACATAACTGCAGCGTTCGCAGAGTCAGGCCTGATCCCTGCGATCACTAACAGTTTTTTTGGTAGCGTTTTATTCAGTTGCTGACAGTCAGGTGCTTTTTTACCTGTGAATCTTACTAGTTGTACCACTAAATTTAGAGCCCAAAATGGCAAATCGAAGGTACACTAGTAAAGAGGCCTATGAGTTTCTGAGCATGACAGATAGTGAAGAGGAGGTCACGCATCTGTCAGATTCAGGCTCAGAATACAATCCCGTAGACCAGGGGTCTCCAAACTTTCTGAGCAAAGGGCCAGTTTACTGGCCTTCAGACTTTATGGGGGCCACACTGTGGCCATGGGGAGTAGAAAATGTCCTGGCGTCAGTGGGTGTAAACAATGCATCTTTGGTATAAGGGTGAGAAACAGTGCCCCGTTGTTGGTATCAGTAGTAAAAATAGTGCCCCATTGTTGGTATCAGTAAGAGACATAGTGCATCATCATTGGTTTCAGTAGGAGGAATAGTGCCCCGTTGTTCCGTTGTTGGTATCAGTAGGAGAAATAGTGCCCCGTTGTTGGTATCAATAGGAGAAATAGTACCTTATAATTGGTGTCAGTAGAAGAAATAGTGCCTTGTTGTTTGTATCAGTAATGCCCTGTACACACGATCGGATTTCCGATGGAATAAAATCTGATGAAATTTTCCGTCGGAATTCCGATGAAGCTGACTTCCATCAGTCTTGCATACACATTGTCAGACTAAATTCCGACCGTCCAAAATGCGGTGACGTAAAACACTACGACGAGCCGAGAAAAATTAAGTTCAATGCTTCCGAGCATGCGTTGACTTGATTCTGAGCATGCATGGATTTTTTCCCATCGGAAAAATTTAAAACATGTTCTATTTTTTTACTCCGATGGAAAAAAGTCTGATGGGGCCCATACACGCCCACACACGATCGGAATTTCCGATGAAAAAAGTCCATCAGGGCATAAGAGAAATAATGCCCCATTGTTGGTGTCAGTAGGAGGAATAGAACACCATTGTTGGTGTCATTGGGAAGAATAGTGCTCCATCACTGGTGTCAGTGGGAGAAATAGTGCCCCATCGTTGGTGTTAGTGGTAGGAATAGTGCCCCATTGTTGGTGTCAGTGGGAGAAATAGAGCTCCATCATTGGTATCAGTGGGAATAATTATGCCCCATTGCTGGTGTTAGTGGGAGGAATAGTGTCTTGTATCAGGGGGGAGGAAAATGCCCCAAGGGCCGCATAAATGCAAGTAAGGGGCCGCATCTGGCCCCCAGACCACAGTTTGGAGACCACTGCTATAGACGACAGTGGCTCCATGACAGATAGCACTGACAACGAAGGTGAGGTCCCTGCTAAGGGCAGGTGTACCCGATCCCGATCTTCTGCTGTTCTTGAGGTGCAAGAACCGCAGGACTCTCGTATGGAGCAGAGAAGTACTAGTGCCGCTCATCTTTCTGGTGAACTGGCAAGCACCAGTGGCCTAGTACAGCCTGGTCGTACATCCAGCACTGCAGTAACACTTGGTGACGTGGCGAGTCCCATAAGTGCAGTTTAAGCTGGCAAGGTGGCAAGCACAAGTAGTGTCCCGCTGCCACCAAGAAGAAGACAAAGACAGGCCCATCGTGCCCATAGTGTCCTTCCTGCAGAATTCGCCAATCCTAATTGGGTGCCCACCACTTCTGCAGAACCCGTACTTCCCCCATTCACTGGCCAACCTGGAATTCAGGTGGAAACAGCTGATTTTATGCCACTTGATTTTTATTTGCTGTTTTCCACGGAAGATCTCTATAGATCTATTGTGGACCAAAGTAATTTGTATGCTGGTCAATTCATCGCCGCTAATCCCCAGTTGCCCTCCCTTGCCAGAGATTGGAAACCAATTACGGTTTCCGAATTTAAGACCTTTCTGGACCTTTCCCTCAACATGGGCACACATAAATTCCCGTCATTGCGTGCTTATTGGTCCACGCACCCAATTGACCACATGCCCGTGTTCTCTGCCTCCATGTCCAGGGCACGATACGAGCAGATTTTGCGGTTCATGCACTTCAACGACAATGAACTTTGTCGTCCACGTGGGGACCCTGAATACGACCGGCTCTATAAAATTCGGCCCCTCATAAACCACTTCAACGAACGTTTTGCAGCCTTGTTTACTCCCGATCAAGTTGTCTGCGTTGATGAGTCCCTGATTAAATTTTCTGGCCGCTTGTCTTTCAAGCAGTACCTTCCCAGCAAGCGTGCCAGATACGGGGTCAAGCTCTATAAGTGCTGTGACAGGGCAACAGGCTATGTATGGAGCTTTATGGTTTATGAGGGAAAAGATAGTCAGCTAGAGCCGGTCAACTGCCCGGATTACATAGGGAGCGCTGGCAAGATAGTGTGGAACTTGGTGTCACCCTTATTCGGAAAGGGGTACCACTTGTATGTGGACAATTATTACACGAGCGTGCCACTGTTTAGTCACTTGTTTGATCATCAGATTGGAGCATGTGGCACCGTGCGACCTAATCGCCGGGGCTTTCCCCAGCGGCTTGTAGATGCCCGTCTTAGGCTGGGGGAGAGAGCCTGCGTGAAGTGTAATAACTTGCTCGCTATGAAGTGGAGGGACAATAAGAATGTTTTCCTTCTTACCTCCCTTCATGCAGACACGACAGTCCAAATTCCTACGGCGACTGGTGTTGTGGAGAAACCCCTCTGTGTCCACGAATATAACAAAAATATGGGAGGGGTGGACCTCAACAACCAGTTGTTGGCGCCGTATCTAATTGACCGTAAGGCGAGACGCTGGTACAAAAAAGTGTCTCTATCCTTATTCCAATTGGCTTTGCTGAACGCTCATGTGCTATACAGAGCTTCAGGACGGACTGGATCCTTCCTTGACTTCCATGAAGAGATCGTCACAGACCTCCTGTATCCAGGCGGTGATGCATAGGATGCATTAAGGTGAAAAAACATGAACCTTTAGTGTCCCTTTAAGTTCCACTTTAAAAAAATCTAGCTGTTTTAAAGCTTCATGCAAAAAATATTGTAGCTCTGTAATCAATAATACCTCCTTAAAACGGTATTCAACCCAAATAAAATGTAATATATCGCAACTTAGCAATCATTAGATTGGTTGCTGCATTTATTTATTTTTAGGCTTTTTCACTCTGTTTTCTGGCCAGTAAAACACCTCTGGATGAATGAGCACAGGGGGCGCAGCAGACAGCACCATTGTCTCAGTCTGGGGGGGGGGGATTGAGGGGATCGTTAGATGTACTAGCAGATTTAACTACACTAACAAATCAAAGCCAATTTCCAGCTAATACTTAATTAATTAACTATAAGCAATTACAGCAAACAGTTTTTCCTTTTGCGATAAAGGTTTTGCATAACTACATACAACTGATCATTGTAAGCACCCCTGGTTTGTCACACCCCTGTAAACTGATACATCAGGAAGAGAGCTCGTTCTTTTGAAAAAAACAACAGATTTACTGGCTGGATCACCAGATGAAACTGGTACACACAGCGGCAGGCTGACACACAGCAGGCGGGGCTGACACAAAGCAGCGGGCTGACACAAAGCGGCGGGCTGATACACAGTGGGCCGGCCTGACACAAAGCAGCGGGCTGACACACAGTGGGCCGGCCTGACACAAAGCGGCGGGCTGACACACAGTGGGCCGGGCTGACACAAAGCGGCGGGCTGACACAAAGCGGCGGGCTGACACACAGTGGGCCGGCCTGACACAAAGTGGCAGGCTGACACACAGTGGGCCGGGCTGACACAAAGCGGCGGGCTGACACACAGTTGGCCGGGCTGACACAAAGCGGCGGGCTGACACACAGTGGGCCGGCCTGACACAAAGCGGCGGGCTGACACACAGTGGGCCGGCCTGACACAAAGCGGCAGGCTGACACACAGTGGGCCAGCCTGACACAAAGCGGCAGGATGACACACAGTGGGCCGGCCTGACACAAAGCGGCAGGCTGACACACAGTGGGCCAGCCTGACACAAAGCGGCGGGCTGACACACAGTGGGCCGGGCTGACACAAAGCAGCGGGCTGACACACAGTGGGCCGGGCTGACACAAAGCGGCGGGCTGACACACAGTTGGCCGGGCTGACACAAAGCGGCGGGCTGACACACAGTGGGCCGGCCTGACACAAAGCGGCGGGCTGACACACAGTGGGCCGGGCTGACACAAAGCGGCGGGCTGACACACAGTGGGCCGGCCTGACACAAAGCGGCGGGCTGACACACAGTGGGCCGGCCTGACACAAAGCGGCAGGCTGACACACAGTGGGCCGGGCTGACACAAAGCGGCGGGCTGACACACAGTGGGCCGGCCTGACACAAAGCGGCAGGATGACACACAGTGGGCCGGCCTGACACAAAGCGGCGGGCTGACACACAGTGGGCCGGGCTGACACAAAGCGGCGGGCTGACACACAGTCGGCCGGGCTGACACAAAGCGGCGGGCTGACACACAGTGGGCCGGCCTGACACAAAGCGGCGGGCTGACACACAGTGAGCCGGGCTGACACACTGCAGGCACCTGGGCGGCCCCTCAGCCTCATCTCCAGTGACAGTTCGGATCCCCACTGTATTCCTGGACACTGTATTGTCCCGGAATGAAGGTGCCCAGGACAGATCTGCAAAACGCGGGACTGTTCCGGGCAATCCGGGACACAAGGCCACCCTAGTAAAAAAAATCTCCAAAAACTTCAGTTTTTGTGACTAGCACCCAACATCCTGAACATTTAGAGAAAAAAACTCACTCCCTGAGAAGAATGCACTTGGGACATTTGCCAGAGATATTCACAATGTAGTCGCTAGTATTGTGAACCGCCTTCCTGCTTTTAATGTAGAACTCATCTGTGCGGAAATGGGGAGATGTTGGAGCCATCTGAAGGTCAATATCTAAATGTATTTATTGAAAGTGCTTCACCCTAGAGTGAAGCCCTGTACACACGGGAGGGAATCTCGTCAGGAAAAAAAACGTTGGTTTTCCCGACGAGATTCCCGGCAAGCTTTTCTTGCCCGCCGAGTGTACACAAGGCACATTCAAAAGTGCCGCCGTTCTTTTGAATGGCAAGAACGTGGTGACGTCATCGACTACGACGAGCCCATGGGCTCGTCACATTCGATGCCGTCGCCGCCATCTTGCTTCACCCTACACTACCCTTGTAAGCTACCGCGCATGCATCGAAGTCTCATTGAGCATGTGCGGGCTTACCTGTCATACAAGCCTCGTACACACGCACAGTTTTCTCGTCGGGAAACAGGCCGACGAGAAAATAGAGAGCAGGTTCTCTATTTTTCTCGTCGAGATTCCCGGCAGTTTTCCCGACGAGAAACCATACACACTACCGGTTTTATCGGCAAAAAGCTCTCCCAGCTGTTTTCTTGCAGAGAAAACCGGCCGTGTGTACGAAGCTTTACAGTAGGTTCTGGGCAGGAAAAGTGACACAAGGCAGAAATAGACACCAGTGCTGAAGAACTTGCAATCTTAAGCAATCTGCTTTAGGGGATCCAGATGTCATAAATAGCGTACAATTCTACGACACTCCATCAGTGCATTAATAATTGCTCTGCTGTAGTTAAGCGCCCAGCAAGTAAATGCGTATGAGCAATCTTTACTCAATATGTTGTGAACCGCCTTCCTGCTTTTAATGTAGAACTCATCTGTGCGGAAATGGGGAGATGTTGGAGCCATCTGTGCGTCCTGTGATCCGAGAAGGAGAGGGACAGTCACACACAGCAGAATGAAAGTGGAAATTCTCCTGTTCTGCAATATACACTTTGGACAGAAACAGGTGCATTTGGTCCGAGGTTCCGGGGAACCACTGGAAAAATAACTGTGTGGTCAGTTATTATTGCTAAGCACCCTTTCCTCTGAGAAAATATGACATTAATCAGGATTAGAAAACAAGAAAAAAAGAGAATAAATAATAGATGTTCAAAAAGGACTCATATAGTCCTTTCTACAAAAAACGAGTTTGAAGTAAATGTCTACTTTTGGATGGCGTGGGGAAGGATTAGAACTCACATTGGGACTTAGCTGCTACCCACGACTCCATTAACCACTTAAGCCCTGTACACACGATCGGATTTCCTATGGATTTTAAACCGATGGATTTTTCCATCGGAAATCCGATGAAGTTGACTTCCATCAGTCTTGCCTACACACCATCAGTCAAAATTCCGACCGTCCCAAACGCCGTGACGTAAAACACTGAGCATGCGTGGGATTTTTATCCGATGGAGTTCCCCACAGACGATAGTAATTTGCTATCGTTTTTTTTTTCCATCGGATAAATTTAAAACATGTTCTATTTTTTAACACCGATGGAAAAAAGACCGATGGGGCTCATACACGATCGGTTTGTCCGATTAAAAAAGTCCATCGGACTGTTTTCATCGGTAAAACCAATCGTGTGTACAGGGCTTTACAGACCGGAAGATTTTCCTCCTTAATGACCAGGCCGTTTTTTGCGATTCGGCACTTTAACTGACAATTGCGTTGTCGTGCAACACTGTACCCAAACAAAATTGACGTCCTTTTTTTCCTACAAATAGAGCTTTCTTTTGGTGGTATTTGATCACCTCTGCGGTTTTTATTTTTTGCGCTGTAAACAAAAAAATTGACAATTTTGAAAAAATATATATACCGTATATATTTTAATTTTTGCTATAATAAATATGCAAAAATAAAAAAATAAATAATTCTTCATCAGTTTAGGCCAATATGTATTCTTCTACAAATTTTTGGTAGAAAAAAAAATTGCAATAAGCGTTTACTGATTGGTTTGCACAGAAGTTATAGCGTCAACAAAATAGGGGAAATATTTATGGCATTTTTATTATTATTATTATGTTTTAATACTAATGGCTGCGATTTTTATCAGTAACTGCAACGTTGTGACGGACAGATCGGACACTTTTGACACTTTTTTGGGACCATTGACATTTAGACTAAAAATAGCCACTGATTACTGTATAAATGTCCCTGGCAGGGAAGGGGTTAACACTAGGGGGCAATCAAGGAGTTAAGTGTGTTCCCTGGGAGTGTTTCTAACTGTATGGGCACTGGGCTGACTGGAGGAGGAGAGAGATTGCTTTTCCTAATCACTAGGAACAGCAGATTTGTGTCTAATTCCACTGTTACAGGAGCCGACGTACACCTACGGCAATTTACGGAAACGTGACGATCTGCCGCCGTATAATGACAACGGCTGGTCAGCAAGTGGTTAAAGAGATTTAAACTCACTAGGAGTGAGGTTTGGGTATGCTGATATTGTGGGTTCAGTGTGAATCTTGGTGGTTCAAGATTTACAGTCCCTGCAAATATTTGTGCAGATTAATCCGGATAGAATTAAAAAAAAATGGTAACATGATCTTTAGACTATGTCCAGCAGTCTTAGATGCATTAATAACTGGGCTTTTGTTTCAGGGGGGTATTATGTTGGAGTTTTTATCTACTTTGTTTATGTTTATAGGGCCTTTTGTTAAAGGGATACTAAAGGATTATTTTTTATTTTTTTTTAAATAACAAACATGTCATACTTACCTCCACTGTGCAGTTCGTTTTGCACAGAGTGGCCCCAAACATCCTCTTCTGGGGTCCCTCTGTGACTCTCGCAGCTCCTCCCCACATTAGATAACCCCCTCTGGGAAGCTCTCTTCCGAGAGGGTTACCTTGTGGGCGCGCTCCTGTGCCATACACTCGGCATCCATAGACACCAAGAGTATGACTCGGCACAGCCCCCCCCCCCCGGCGCCCGCGTCATTGGATTTGATTGACAGCAGCGGGAGCCAATCTATCCAATCAATGCCAGGACTCTGTGGAGAAGAGGACGCCGGGGACGCGCCGAGCAGGTGAACTGGCTCAGGTAAGTAAAACGGGGGGGGGGGGGGCTGGGGGGCCAGTGATTGCCAGGTGTTTTTTTCACCTTAATGCATCCTAAAAACACGAACCTTTACAACCCCTTTAAGATTATACTTGTAGCCAGGAGCTGGCTAAATTGCCTGCGTTGTCAAGGGACACTTTACACCATCTGCCACAGTAAGGCTGTTTCCCCTAGTGCTTAGCCTGGACTCTGCCTTGTCACATCCTGAATGCAGAGTAAGTGATAACTTACAGAAGAGCAGATGATCTTGGGACATGTAATCCAAAGAGCCTAAATCCACACTAGGGGCTGATCATCGTGGATTACAAACTCCAGCCATCTGAAGGGAGAGGACAGAATGCTGGCAGAGCTGATAAATAGCCTGTGTGGGGAGGAGTCACTTTCTTTGGACCACGTCCTTCAGCTGGAAGCAGTGCCCCAGACAATCAGAGGAGTGCAAGCCGGTGCTGCAGCCTAGGCAGCTAGGGAAGTCTCCGGTTGGCATGTGTGGACGCATCCCTCATCGGCAGCTCCGGTTGGCCTGGTGACAATCGGGAGGTCACCCTCATCGCCCGCAATACATATCTGGCCAAAACACGACACTAAAGGGTGTGCGGTCGAGCACCTTTTCCATGATCACAGCATCTACAGGAGCCTACTTCAGGATCTTTCCTCGATTCCTTGGAACCTGGTATTGTCTGGATTGGTGAGCGGGCAGAAGCCCACCCTCTTTACACCCCAGAGACACTGCATTCAGACACCTTCACTTTGTTTCTCTTGCTAAAGCCCTAACAAGGATACACTTTACATTTTCCATTACAAAATTGGATGCCATTATTCATAAACTATACTGTACCCTTGTTTTAAGTTAGCTGAAGACACAGAACATCTGCAACACAAGGACTCATCTGCTTCTTTCTTCTCCCCTCACTTGAGGGACGTTGGGTACCATACCTGTCCATATTATTTAAGTGCAGCTCCACCCAAAAGGGGAAGCTCCGCTTGTTTGCTTCCTCCACCCCCTCCGCTGCCATATTTTGCTGAACAGGCCAAGATTCAAACCATCTATGACCAGCTTAGTTGTCTGTCTTTGGAGTTGCCTTTTTGTTCACAGCATATAGCTGCATCGTTTAGGCCTCATGCTCACGGAACTTAAAAAAATGCGACTTATACAGGCATTCAATGTTTTTTTAATGCCTGTAAAAGCACCTTTGTTATCCTATGTGGCCATGCACACATACAGTATCTCAAAAAAGTAAGTACACCCCTCACATTTTTGTAAATATTTTATTATATCTTTTCATGTGACAACACTGAAAAAGGGCGTGTCTGACCAGTAGAATGCATTTATTCTCAAACGTCATATGTGCATAAATACGCCCAAACATATTGTAACATTAGACATGTTTCTTCTGCCACATTCTGCCAAAAAAAATGCTGCCTATTTTCATAAGCCCCTGTGCATGAGGCCTTAAAAAAAAAAAAAGATAGATAAATGATCAAATAAAAGTTAAGCATACACTGACTCTGCTCTTTGTCTCCAGTAAATTTAGGCTTAGCCTTGGTATTTAAAACTGTCCTGCTGCTGTCCAGATTTACACTGCTGTGTCATGGCTATAGATAGACTTTAAAGGAAAACTCCAGCCAGTTTAACCACTTCATGCCCATGCTATAGTAGAAAGACGACTACAGTGCAGACTAAGATTGCCGGGAGGGCATCCGTGTACATTCTCCTGTGCTTGCACTGCCCGCATGCCCCCTGCAGGCCCACCAGTGCCATCTATGAGTGCCCACCAGTGCCACATATCAGTGCTCATTATTGCCACCTACCAGTGCCAATCAGTGCCCAACAGTGCCGCCTATCAGTGCCACCTCTCAGTGCCCTTCAGTGCCACCTACCAGTGCCGCCTATCAGTGCCACCTATCAGTGCCCATCAGTGCCACCTATCAGTGCAGCCTCATCCATGCCTCCTGATCAGTGCCCACCAGTGCCGCCTCATCAGCACACATCAATGAAGGAGAAAAAATAGGATTTTTATAACAGCTTACCTGTAAAATCCTTTTCTTGGAGTACATCACGGGACACAGAGAGACATAGTCATTACTAATGGGTTATATAGTTACCGTCAGGTGCTGGCACTGGCAACTTCCAAAACCGGAAGTACCCTCCCCTATATAAGCCCCTCCCATCCGGGAGCACCTCAGTTTTGTAGCAAAGCAATAAGTGTCCCCAAAGAGGGGCGGGAGCTCTGTGTCCCGTGATGTACTCCAAGAAAAGGATTTTACAGGTAAGCTGTT
The DNA here is from genome assembly GCA_029206835.1 of Rana muscosa. Taxonomy (NCBI): domain Eukaryota; kingdom Metazoa; phylum Chordata; class Amphibia; order Anura; family Ranidae; genus Rana; species Rana muscosa. The sequence continues at coordinate 114,549,354 of CM055127.1, forward strand.
ATAAAAATCCTATTTTCTTTCTCGTACATCACGGGACACAGAGCGACATAGTCATTACTAATGGGATGTCCTAAAGCAATGCCAAATGAGGGGGGGGATACACCATATATAAGCTGAGCGCTATCAGACATGAGGATCTTTTGCGGCCTGCAACACACTGCGCCCAAAGGCGACATCCTCCTGACTTCTAACGTCCACCTGGTAGGACCTAGTAAACGTGTGTACCGAAGACCATGTTGCGGCCTTACAGATCTGAGCCAGGGAGGCCTGGTGATGCACTGCCCATGAAGTTCCAACTGCTCTCGTGGAGTGCGCCCTAACTTTGAACGGAGGCGGTCTACTTCTCAAGCTATAGGCTTGTATTATGACCTGTCGAATCCACTTGGCTAAAGTAGATTTTGACGCTGCCTGACCCTTTCTGGGGCCTTCCGGCAGAATAAACAAAGTATCCGTTCTGCGAATCTGAGCAGTGGCTTTTAGATAAGCTTTAACTGCTCTTACTACATCCAAAGAATGCAATAACTTTTCCTCTACCGAAGTAGGCTTGGGGAAAAAAGAAGGAAGAACCACATCTTGGTTCAAATGAAAACTCGATACCACCTTAGGAAGAAAGGCTGGATGAGGACGTAACACTACTCTGTCCTTATGGATAACCAGATATGGCTCCTTACAGGACATAGCTGCTAATTCCGATACTCTTTTAGCCGAACAAATGGCTACTAGAAAAATCAATTTCCTGGTGAGAAGCACTAAGGAAATATGCTGTAATGGTTCAAATGGTTGTTTCTGTAGAACCGACAGAACCAAGTTTAGATCCCATGGACATATGGGAATATTAACCGGAGCGGAGGACTAATACGCATCACTCCTTGTATAAAGGCTTTGACTAGTGAATGCGAAGCCAAGGGCCTTTGAAAAAATATTGACAAGGCCGAAATCTGACCTTTGATAGTACTCAAGGCAAGCTTCCTATCTACAGCCCATTGTAGGAAGTCCAGAATTCTACCTATTACGTATTTACGTGGATGCCATTTTCTGGCCTCACACCAGGCGATGTACGCCTTCCAGATTCTATAGTAGATCTGCCTGGATACCGGTTTCCTGGCATTGATCATGGTAGACACCACAGCATTAGAGAGCCCTCTCTTTTTTAGAATGTGGGCTTCAATAGCCAGGCCGTCAAACCTAGGGCTGGTAAGGAAGGGTGGTATATCGGTCCCTGCGAAAGCAGGTCCGGACGATGTGGGAGGGTCCAAGGACTCCCCACAGACATTTTTACAATCTCCGCGTACCATGCTCTTCGGGGCCACGCTGGAGCCACCAGAATCACTGGTTTCTTTTCTACCCTGATTCTGCGGAGTAATCGAGGTAACAATTGTGGCGGTGGGAATGCATATATCAGCTTGAACTGATCCCAAGGGAACACTAGGGCATCCGAGCCGCACGCTAGGGGATCCCTTGCCCAAGAGACAAACCTGTCCACTTTTGTGTTGAATCTGGATGCTAGCAGAGCTACATCCGGTGTTCCCCACCGCTGACATATTGTCCGGAAAACCTCGGGATGAAGGGACCATTCCCCTGGGCATAATTGTTGGCGACTTAGAAAGTCCGCCTTCCAATTCTCCACCCCTGGAATGAATACCGCAGATATGGCTGGGACATATCTTTCTGCCCATCTCAGGATGTAATTTACTTCCCTTTGGGCTGCACGACTCCTGGTGCCCCCCCGATTGATATATGCCACTGCTGTGGCATTGTCTGATTGAATTCTGACAGGGGACCCTTGGAGTTTGGATGTCCATGCTACTAGGGCATACCGGGCTGCTCGTATCTCTAAGAGATTGATGGGCAGGGCCTTTTCTGCATCCGACCATCTGCCCTGGAGAGACTATTGCTCCAGTACTGCTCCCCAGCCTATAAGGCTGGCATCTGTAGTGACCACCTTCCAAGAAATCGGACTGAAGGATTTCCTTTTTTCCAGATTCTGGGGAACCAACCACCAACGGAGGCTCTTGCGAACGGAAGGGGACAAGGACATTGTAAGTCTAGGGCCTGAACTTTTTTGTTCCAGGCTGACAGTATGGCCCCTTGCAAATTCCTTGAATGGAATTGACCGTAGGGTACTGCTTCGAATGATGCCACCATTTTTCCCAGCAGCCTCATATACAGGCGTATGGACGGCTGTCTTTTTTGTACCCACTAAGTGGATCAAATCTTTCAAAGACAACACCTTTCCTCGAGGCAAGAATATTTTTCTCTGGCCTGAATCCAACCTTAGCCCCAAGTATTCCAGACTTTTGACTGGTTTTTAGGGCTGACTTGTCTCGGTTGATAATCCAACCGTGAGATTCCAGATACTTGATCGTCTTGTGAACGACCACGTCTAGTTTTTTCACTGAGTGGTCTATCAGCAACAAGTCATCCAGATATGCCATTATCATTACACCTTGTGTTCTTAGATTGGCCAATAAAGGGCCAGAATTTTTGTAAACACTCGTGGTGCTGTGGCCAAACCGAAGGGTAAGGCTCTGAACTGAAAATGGCGCCCTTCTACTGCAGAGCGTAGAAATTTTTGGTGGACTGGAAAGATGGGAATGTGCAAATAAGCATCTTTGATGTCGATCGTGGCTAACCAATCCTCCCCTTGTAGGGCAGTGGCCACCGATCGGATCGACTCGGTACAGGAATTTGTATAGCCCTTTTAGAATTAATATGGGCCTCCCGTCCGCGTTTGCTTCGGGACTGTAAAGAGGTTTGAGTAAAACCCGAACCCTCATTCTTCCAGGGGAACCTCCATAATTACTCCTTGGAGCAATAGTTGTTCTAGTGCCAACAGGAGGGACTCTCTCTTCCGGGGATCCCTTGGCACGTTTGACCTCAAAAATGGGAAGGAGGAGAGTCTTTTAACTCCAAACTGTATCCCAAACCTACTGCGGAGAGCACCTATCTGTCTTGATCGTGTCCCGCCAGGTCTCTTGCGAACAACTGGAGTCCTCCCCCCACCCGACTGAGTGGGGGCTTCAATGAATTTAACTTTGGGGGAGGTTTTGTACCTCCCCTGACCCAGGGTTTCTCATTACCCTGCTACTGTCCCTGTTTTTTACCCCCGGGATTTGACCGAGGAGGCCGTCGGAACTGTTACACAGCCGATGCCCCAGGGACTGGAGAAGCAGGCCTCTTAAAGAGGGACCTCTAACTCTGCTTTTAACCGGCAAGAGCGTATTTTTACCGCTGGAAATTTTCTGGATATATTTGTCCAGGTTTTCCCTGAATAAGCGTTCACCATGAAATGGGACGCTAACCAGCCATTCTTTACAGGGAGCTTCAGCAGACCAGTTTCTGAGCCATAGGAGCCTACGCATATGTACTATAGACAGCGTAAGGCGGGAGGCCTGATGGACTGAATCCTCTATGGCGTCAACCGCAAAGCCTAAGGCTCTAGGTAGATCAGCTAGGGCAAAGCCTGCTGATCTGTCAAGTCCCTCAAGACCTGTTTCAACTGATCCTTCACTGCTTAGCAGACCCCAATAGCTGCTACTGCTGGTTGTATCACCAAGCAGATTTTCATAAGGACTCCAATCTTTTATCTATTGGGTTCTTGAACATTTGGACATTATCCACTGGACATGTCAGTGATTTATACATACAAGAGATGGCTGCGTCCACTGTAGGGACCTTCCATTTTTTTTTTTTTTTTTGATGAACTTATCCTCCATGGGATAGACCACCGGAAATCTCTTGGGGGAATAAATATTTTCTCAGGACGTTCCCAATCCTGGTAAATGAGCCCTTTCAGTAAAGGGTGAAGTGGAAAAGAACAAACAGTCTGGGGGCTTCTAGCGACCCCAACGAGGATACAGTAGTGGTTGATGGTTCCGCAAGGTGCATTTTTAAATGCTGATCGGACCATGTTAGTCAGAGACTGAACCCATAATCTTTCAGCTTGAGATGCTGAGAAAAGGTTCCCCCACTGTTGATTCCTCTATAACAGAATCAACCTTATCCTGATCCCCTTCAGGCAGGTCGATCCCTGTATGGGACTGTTGCTCTGCTAACAGGCACTCTGAAGGAGGAGACGGAGATCGGGCGTGCTTTCCCTGACAGGGAGGCAGCGATAAATTTTGACAATCTCTCTCTAATCCTCCCAGAGCTGAGGAAAAAACCTCCTCTGTTACATACACAGGAGCAGGTGACTGAGGACAGCCACAGTACCAAGTACCCCTGCGGGGTCTCTACGGTCACTTACCTCTGAACTTCAGGGGAGACTGGTGCAGCAGGAGTATGCCCAAGATCCTCAGAGCCCGATGAGACCCCCTTCGCTTCCTGGAAGATTCAGTTCCGGAGCTACTGGACGGCATATTCCTAAGCCTAAAGCTGAGGTATTCCAGCCGTAATACACCACTTTTACTGAGAATAGTCTAGCACAATTGCTGCTATATCACAGTTGGTGTCTACTAATGTGCCTTTCTAGGGGATGCCTGTATCAACCGCTTGCTGTATGCCTTTAAATGTTGCCAGCTCTGTCTCTGTACTTCATAGCCAGCTTACTGCAATAATGTGGCTTTTTAAAAACCTGCTGGGACGCCCGCACATGCGCAGAAGCGCTGCGGCGCGCACAGAGCGTCATCCCCCAGGCCCCGCCCCTTTTTCCGGCCACCTCTATATATAGAGGCGCGTGCACGCGCACGCGTGCGGCCACGTGCGCCTCGGCGCTAATTTTCAAACATGGAAACCAGGGACAGGAGCCAGGGCCCCCTTTGCCGCAGGCCGGGGGATAGACGAACACTGCAACATGGCAGAGGAAACAGTTTCCTGTAGGAGAACTCACCAGCTGCCTGGACTTTGCTCTCTGAGAAGAAACTAGTCCATATGACAAGAAAAACATTCCACAGCGGCCTCTAGTGGACAAACACAGGTACCGCAGTTTAATATACTAAACATATATAAAAAAAACATTCTTTTTTTTTTTTTTTTTTTTTTCTTGACCACCATTAAAAATTATTACATTTTTTTAGTAGTTACAGGCATGCACAGATATTAGCGGGAATACCGTTAGGTAACAGACAGAAAGACAAATTAGGCTTGGGGGTCCCCCAATAGAACCAAGTTCCTGGGGGCCCCCACTTACCTGTTCCCCGCCGCAGGACTTTGTTTGGTCCACAAAAGCCCAAACTTCACCTATCACGGCAGGCATTGTAATCAAACCTTCAGGGACCGGGTTCCCAAGGATTCCACTCCCCTGGACCTGTATAGCACCCTGCACAGAAAACATCTTGGTCGTGGGTATGACCAGAGCTCTGGATCCCAGGGTCCAGCTCTCCTAAGAGAAGCATTACAGGCAGAACCTTGCTCTTCTCTGCAAGGCCCGGGTACCGACCGTTTAGCTATGAAGCTTTTTTGGTCGGATCCGGAATAGCTTACTGAGGCCCAAAAGAACCTGTACGCAAGCTCAGTGAAAAACACATGTTTCTTCTTGGCCAACACCTTAGACACTGGCAAAAAACTGAGGTGCTCCCGGATGGGAGGGGCTTATATAGGGGAGGGTACTTCCGGTTTTGGAAGTTGCCAGTGCCAGCACCTGACGGTAACTATATAACCCATTAGTAATGACTATGTCGCTCTGTGTCCCGTGATGTACGAGAAAGAAATACTCGTTTGCAAAATTTTATAACAAATTATGAAAACTGTATTTTTTTTTATTTTTCAGTTTTTTTGTTTGTTTAGCAAAAAATAAAAACCCAGTGGTGATTAAATATCACCAAAAGAAAGCTCTATTTGTGTGAAATAAAAAAAAAAATCCATATAGGTACAGTGTTGCATGACCGTGCAATTGCCATTCAAAGTGTGACAGCGCTGAAAGCTGAAAATTGGCCTGGGCAGGAAGGGGTTAAAATGCATAATGCCATCGATCGACCTGTAAGACTGTTTTAAATCTGACAAAATATTCAGCATGAACTTGGGAAAAGGAGTAATAATCTTATTTGAAAGTCTTTGACTGGGTTAAATTGATATTTTAGGTAAATACAACATACATTGAGTTATGGCGCTCAAATATAATTAGACACATCTGCAACATACTGATCTTGCGTCGAGAATTCAGATGAATGATTTTGTGAAGAATCTCTTTATTATTACTAGAGAGATAAGTTGGGAATAATTACTCTCCGTCTTTACATAGTTACATAGTTAGTCAGGTGGAAAAAAGTCCACAGAGCCTCTGTCTGATGGTACATAGAACTTGTGATGCATAAAATAGGTGTTGTTAAAATGTGGATATTGAGGCTGTAAGCAAGTTGCCTATTGCAGTTTAGCCAAGTGCTGCCCCAGCCGGGGAGGTTAGAGTTTTCTTCAGTCTGACTCACCTGTCCTGTGTAAGAGGTGCAATGCAAGTAACCGACACACATAGGCTACAACTTGGGTCAGTTAAAGAATATTGGGGTATGAAGACAGCTTCATAGGAGTTACCATAGTGTGGAGTACAAGCAAGTGGTTACCAAGGGTAATGGAGGTTTCACAAGCAGCCTGTCATGTGTACCTGTATTGTTGTGGGCACTCCGGTGTCACATTTGGCACCTTTCAGGGTGAGGGGGGTGCAGATACCTGTCTAAGACAGGTATTTGCACCACTTCCGGGTATTGACTCCCGTGGGAGTCACGCCCCTTCGCGTCACACCACCCCCAATCCCCCCCCCCTGCTGTCTTCTGGGAAACACACTGTTCCCAGGAGACAGCGGGGACCAGTGACGGCACAGTAGGGAACCTCGCCGAGAATGGCGGCGGCAGCATCCGAGGACCGACCGAGCGACTGCTCGACCTCGTCTGCCGACATCGCGGGCATGCTGAACAGGTAAGTGTCCATTTATTAAAAGTCAGAAACTGCAGTATTTGCAGCTGCTGGCTTTAAAAAAAAAAAAAATTGGCGGAACCTCCGCTTTAAGGTGAAAAAACACGAAGAGCCTTTACAACCCCTTTAAGTTTGAGTTATCTCAGAAATCTTCCTCCACCCTATCCCAGGGCATTGATGAGCATGACACAAGTAATGGTACCCCATGTGTAAAGATAATGACTCTAAGCCAATGTGCCTAGCGTAGCCCAGAAGAACCCAGGGTAGACCTCTTATGTGACCCACACTTGGCACCAAACGAAGAGGGGAACATGGAGAAAGTGTCACCTGCCTATTACCCCTGCCCTACAAGGCTTTTTTCACATGTACAGATAGGGGAAGGTAAAACCAGGCGGTGGAGCTGCAGTCTAAACTGAGGAATGCAACCGCTCAGGGCTGTACACATGCTGCAGCCATGTCAAAAAGTAAACAGCATGTCACATTCACCAGGTGTTACCACAGCCAAACAAGACCAATGCAAGTCTATATCCACTGCATATTTTTTTTTTTTTTTTTTAGTGGGGCAGCAAGGGCTGGAGAGGCAGGGCAATGAATTCAGCCAATCACAGAACTCTTTGAAATCGTGGCACAGGGATCCCACAGGTATGGCATATGCATAGTTACATTGGTCCAAGCTGTAACTATGTAAAAATATCCATGCAACTTGGAATTCTTCTTTAAGTTGGCCATAGGCCGTAAGATTTAATTCATTCAGCCCCACAGGCAGGACAAGAGAAATCCATCAACTCCCCCATCCATGCTACACAGCGTGGATAGACAGATCTGCAGCACCAGCTATTGTCCTGTAACTGCTGGCACCTGCGTCTGTCAGATTACCCAAACAATGGCTTCATCTGATTGGATGTAGCCACTATTCAGCCGACAATTTTCCACCCAGCTCCTTTGATTTCCAGATTAAAGGATGTCAGGCCAGAGGGTGCTGATAGGGCCACCAATGGCTCGAAATTCACTCCACGTATGGCCAGCTTTGAAGGGTGAACATTTTAGAAGCATGCCTCTCTATACTCAAAAAATGTGCTTGTATATGTAGCGCCCTGTTCCTATTGAATAGGGGCTATGTGGTAAATTTAGTGTTATCTGAGCTGTAAATAGCTCAGAGTGATTTAATAAAGTTGATTTGCTTCTGTTCCAGTTTGGCTGTGTTGTGTTGTGTCACTGTCACCACAGGCCAGTGTGAGAAATACAGCAGGCTAAGTGCTTTGACTGTTCTTTCCCAGAAACAGGAGTGTTCTACTGCTGTGCATTCTGGGAGAGGATATTTAAGGGACAGATGCCATTACCTCCTAGCCGTCCTGGCCTAAGGTATGTGGCAGTTGCTCTTTCCTAGCTCGGGCCCAGCTGGATCGAGGCTGTGTTACTACGAGTAGGCCCAGAAGTCTGTCTGGGGCCTACTTAACTGAAGGTGGTCCTGTGCTGTCTTGCCTGCGCGGAAGAAGCCACTCAAACTATGAAGATTCCAGGGGGTGACCCTTGCTGGAGAGAACCAAGCTGAAGGCTGGTTTCTCAGGAAGGGCCTGGTGACTCGTTTGGAGGATGCACCCAAGTTAACCTATCTCACAGTACTGCTGGATGGCTTAAAGGGTCTGGTACTGTGCAGCTGTTCTATAACTAACTGACTACTGGCTAAACAATCCTGTGGCAGGGGATTATCCAGGAGTTCCACGTATCGCTAAGTCTGTGGCAGAGACTTGTCCGTGCAACATACCGGCTGCTAGGTCGGTGTGAGAGGCCTATCCGGTTGTCGCAAGATCCAGAGACAGAAAGCTGTTTGTCCTCTGGATCCAAGAACCTCATCAGTGATCTGCAAACAAGGTATCTGAACTTCCCCTAACCCTCTATCCTTCTGCTACTGCAAGTTTGTTTAACCGCTTTAGATCCGGGCCATAGACTATTGACGGCCTCAATGTGGATCTAAAAATCCGGGAGGACGTCAATAGACGTCCTCGGCTATTTCGGCCACTGGGGGGCGCGCGAGCGCTGCCAGCGGCACGCGTGCGCGCCCGGCGCATCACTGAGATGCCGATGCGCGTGCCTGGCGGCCGCGATGTCCGCCAGGTACCCGCAATCGGCAAGTACACAGAGCAGGGACGTGGATCTCTGTGTGTAAACACAGAGATCCACGTCCTGTCAGGGAGAGGAGACCGATGCTGTGTCCCTTGTACATAGGGACACAGATCGGTCACCTCCCCCAGGCAGTCCCCTCCCCCACACAGTAGTAATCACTCCCAGGGCACACATTTAACCCCTTCCTCGCCCCCTAGTGTTAACCCCTTCACTGCCAGTGTCATTTTTACAGTAACAAGTGCATTTTTTATAGCACTGGTCGCTGTAAAAATGACAATGGTCCCAAAATGGTGTCAAAAGTGTCTGATGTGTCCGCCATAATGTCGCAGTCACAATAAAAATCACTGATCGCCGCCATTACTAGTAAAAAAAAATTATTAATAAAAATGCTATAAATCTATCCCCTATTTTGTAGACGCTATAACTTTTGCGCAAACTAATCAATAAACGCTTATTGCGATTTTTTTTTTTACCAAAAATATGTAGAAGAATACGTATCGGACTAAACTAAGGAAAAATTATTTTTTTTTAAAAAAAATGGGATATTTATTATAGCAAAAAAAATAAAATATTGTGTTTTTTTCAAAATCGTCGCTCTTTTTTTGTTTATAGCGCAAAAAATAAAAACCGCAGAGGTGATCAATTACCACCAAAAGAAAGCTCTATTTGTGGGAAAAAAAGGACATCAATTTTGTTTGGGAGTCACGTCGCACGACCGCGCAATTGTCATTCAAATCGTGACCGCGCTGAAAACTGAAAATTGGCCTGGGCAGGAAGGGGGTTTAAGTGCCCAGTAAGCAAGTAGTTAATAAAGCATTGGGAAAAGACTGAATTGACTGGTACTCACATATATCTAAAACTTCCTAACATAGACTCTTAGTTCTGGGACGGTGAAAGGTGGGGTAACGGCAGGACCCAAATTTAATCCAGCAGCCCTCTAGGGGGTATCGCTACATATATCTGGCAGATGCTCATTAAATATTTTACTAAACATCATTGAAAGACGGAATCTGTTTAAGCTTTAAAGTTAACTGGAATAAATCGAAAGCATTCCCTAATGCTACTTATTATGTAAAATCATCAAGCCCTCTTGAATTAGTTACCAAATTTATTTAGGAGTAATTATTCAACTCCCTGTAACTACATATAATCAGAATGATGAAATACCACTACTAAAATCATCACAGTAAAAAAACAAGATTTGGATAAAACTGCCGCGGAGCCAGATAAGTAGTCAGTATGATAAAAATGATCTTTCTTTCACAGCTACTATATATCATTTTAGATGTGCTGCATGCAAAAATATCTTTAAAGAGCTGACTGTATTATGAATTCCTTTCCATGCACAAGTCAACCACCCAGGCTCTTCATAACAATGCTATGTGTGTGGCCCATCACTGAAATACTTTATAATGACTTCATTGCAAGATAAACAGTGTTTGTAAATTAAAGGTGAACTAAATTCACTGTGGGTCCCTTGAGCTATTGCAAAATGTACACAGCATATCAGGGGTGTTTTATGAAATCAGTGGGCCTGAGTGCAAGATTATAAATTGGGTGCCATTGCTGGATTAAATTTCATTTTTGGCTGGGATGTTGCTAGGGTTTTAAAAGACTTGGGGTGTGTTTGAGAACCCTAACTGGAGTAATAATGCCCAGCAGTTATGGTGCGGCCACGGCGAATGGTGAGTGTGGCCAAATTGTGTTAACAGTGGGAGGGGCTTGAAGCGGAGTGGTTAACTAAAACAAAAGCCTTCTTGTAAGCATAAAATATGCTTACATTGCTGTGTCACAAGCAAGAGTCTCACAGACATGTATAAACCTCAGCACAATCATTAAAAAAAATAAAAAAAATCTCTTCCATTGCATATGATTTTGTGTACACTGAAAATAGAGAGCTAACATTTTATCTGAACAAATCTTACAGAAGAATTTCACTAGAATAGTCAGGAAGTACTCAACTGGCAGCAACTGTTGAGGCAATAAACACCTTTGTGAGAAGTCTGTAATGTATAATAATGTGTATATAGTGCAGGAGTGAGAATGTCTGCACAGCCCCCCTCCATCCTCAGGCTTCACTGCCTTCCCCTCACCCTCAGTCTTCTCGGTTTCCCCCATCCTCAGTTCTCCTAACCCCCTCCTTTCCACCCCTTCATCTTCAGTCTTCCCAGCCCCCTCATCCTCAGTCTTCCCAGCCCCCTCATCCTCAGTCTTCCTTACCCCCCCCCCCAGCATCCTCAGTCTTCCCGACCCCAGCATCCATAGGCATCACAGTCCACCCCATCCTCAGTCTTCCCAATCTCCCCATCCCCAGTCTTCCCAGCCCCCCCATCCTCAGTCTCCCTAGTCCCCCCTATACTCAATTCTCCCAGCTCCTCATCCTCAGGCATCCCATTACCCCATCCTTTGGCTTCCCAGCCCCCCATCCTCAGTCCTCCCCATCCTCAGTATTCTCAGTCCCCCCATCCTCAATCTTCCCAGTCCCCCATTCTCAGTCTTCCCAGCCCCCTCATCCTCAGTCTTCCCTGCCCCAACATTCACAGGTGTCACAGTCCCCCCATCCTCAGTCTTCCCAGCCTCCCATCCTCAGGTTTCCCATCCCCCCATCTTCAGACTTTTAAGCCCCCCCCCCATCCTCAGTCTCCCCTGTCAGGCTTCACAGTCCCCTCCATCCTCAGTCTTCCCAGCCCCCTCATCCTCAGTCTTCCAAGTCCCCCCATCACCAGGCTTTCCAGCCCCCCATCCTCAGGCTTCCCAGCCTCCCCACATCCTCAGTCCCCCCATTCTAAATCTTCCCAGTCCCCCCATCCTTAGTTTTTACAGTTCCCCCCATTCTCAGGCTTCTAAGCCACTCCCCCATCCTCAGGCTTCACAGTCCCCCCCACTCTCAGGCTTCCCAGCACCCCTATCCTCAGTCCCTCCATCCTCAGTCTTTGCAGCCCCCCCATCCTCAGTCCTCCTAGCCCTCCTCCAGCTCATCTACACAGTTCCTCTCCCTCCCTAAATTCACAGACCCCATATCAGCATCTCAGATCTCTTTCTCACAGGCATGAGAGATTTCCTTTCTCCCGGGCCTAATGGATGACATCAGTGCCCCGCCCCCCTGAGCAGCAGTAACCGCCCCCAGCTCAGCAGCTCTCAGCTCTACTAACAGGATCTGTATTTGAGTGGGAATCGAGGCAAACAGTTCCTGTGACAGAAGGCAGAGACCGGCAGTGACAGGCGCAGCGGCAGTGCGACAGGCATGTCTCATGGATGCAGAGTGGGTCAGAGCACAGTGGGCCCCATCCCTCCTTAGGGCCTGTGTGTACTGCACACTTTGCACCAATGCATGATACACACTGCAGCATAAATTATGGCACACTTACCTCCCAGTAATCTTCTCCAGTATGTAGGCACTGATGGTGCCTACTAAGCGTGTGCTGCTGTTGTATGTAGCGATCTCACCTCTCACTCCCTCCTTCTCTGTCAATGTCAATGGCTCTCGTCTAGGGGACCGGGGAGGAGAGTGTGACGCACCACCAGCTCGTATCCTCTTGTGAGTAGAGGTGTGAGCTATAACCATTTACCTTCGGGCCTGTGCCCCTGTCCAGAGCCAAAAACTTTTCTTGAGAATGACTTTTTAACTCCCAGAAAGCCAAGTTCCACACCATTGAAAGTCCAACACTTATTTATTCTTCAGGGCAATAAATAGTCCTTTTAGAGCAGACTGGTTAGACAACGAACAGACAAGGTGAAGAGGAAGGTCCAGGCACAAACATGAACTTGTTACCTTCCTGTTTCGGTGTGCGCAAATAGGCTTGGCCGTGAGGGTGGTCGCTGCCACCGACCGGGTGAATTAGACTTGAGGTCTCTGCCACCGACCTGGGTTTCAGTTGGGTCGCTGCCACCGACCATGAGAACGTGGACTACCTTCTTGAGATGCGGCCCCTGTCAGGGAGAGTTATCCATCCGGACGGTCACCAGAGGCCTCCACCCTCACCAGCCAATGCTGCACTGGGTCTTCGGGAAGGTCACCTCTCTGGTCCCCCTCGCCATGGATTTGGGTCCCCTCACTTGGTGGGCCCCTAGGAATCCTCCATCCCATGCCGGACCCAGTCGAAGGTACTGGGCCCCAGGCCTCCGGAAAGTACCTCACCCTAGACCAAAGGTGTCTGGGGTGGAATCGCAGCTCCGTCTCCAGGCTGAGGGCGCCTGAGGACCACCAGCACTCACCCCCAGACTGAAGGTGCCTGGGGATGTCCGCCCTTTTATCCCCTCTCCCAGCATGCACAGCAGGTTCCCCGCCCCGCTGTACCACTGCTGCGAGAGGACAAAAAAGGCACGGACCTCCAATGGTGGTTCAACCCCGGCCTATGGCGACAGCGCCACCTATAGGCTGCAGTGAACTAGACACCACTGATATCTTCCACTGGCATAAATTGGTCCATGAACCCTAACAATTGCTGCATCTGAGCCTGTTACCACTCAGATGCCTCCCCTAAATGTAACCACCCGCTACATGTATATAGTTACTGAGCTGCCTGGGTGGGGAAGCGGTTAATATGGGTTCTGCATTTTCATAGAATTTTCTAGATTCTGCCCTTCACCCTGTGCTGCATATAAGTAGGGGGAAGGTCAGGATCAGAGGAAAGAGTGGGACTGCATGAGAAAAAATAAAAAAGTGAGAAGCCTGTTAGAGAAGCCAACAGCAACCCGTTGACTTCCTGCACGGGAATCTACCTCACAAAGGACACCAATTAGAGACTACTGCCTGGAAAGGTATACCTGAGCAGCCCAAGATTAATTATTTATGAAAAATCTGTGTTCTGCACTTTAAGATCGTGTACTAAAAAGTTTCAGTAAAGGTTATCAACTGTTTCATGCCTGGTCTGAAGTTAAGAACTGGGCCTGTAAAGCACCAATGCGGTTTAAGAACAAGGAACAAAAGGCCATCACAAGGGGTTAAATAAGCCGGAGTTGGCAAAGGAAGTGCAGTTGCTACGGCGGGCATGTATAGCAGCCAGGTCCTCTGGTAGCGAGGGGGTCAGTGCCCTGACCCCCTCACTAGTGCTTGGTTCTGCCAAAGATAATTGGGACCAAACCCATGGTACGGCGATCTCATGGACCTAGGCTCATGGTACGGGAGAGCTGAAGGAGTGCATGGCGGGACTCCATTCTGTCCCTGGGAGTGAGATAGCAAAGGAAAGCTGGACTGGTGGAGAGGGACACAAGCTCAGCAGTGTCCCCCTCAAAATGCTACATTTTGGTAGACAAGGTGTGCAGTGAAATGGGACAGAGTGTTTCACCGAAGGAAACTGTATGTTGTTACACAGCTGCACAAAGTGTATGGTTCTCCAAGCCAGGGTTTCGCCTTAATGTTGACTTTCACATGAACGCGACCCCCGACTGGTCGCGGGCGTTGGTGAGCACATACACGAAAAAGGGACCACCACGTTCAGGGCGAGTAGGCCCTGCCCACAAGCCAAATGAGGTCTCAAAACTCAAAAAATAAAGCATGCATTCTTAGTCAAGGGGTTTGTTATTAGAATGTGGAGGATGGATGTTCTAAGTGGTTTGGCCTTGGAATAGTGATTGGTACCAGATGAGGTGGCTGCAGCATCAAAGAGACTGCTAACCCCTTTGGCATTTTCATGGACCACCAGCTCTATAGTGTACAGGGAATGGTACGAAAAACACAAAAAAAAAATCCAGTTTTGTTTTTGGTTGAAAAAAACATGTTAAATAACATACTATTATCTCTTTATGATACCAACTTTTGCCACACTTGGGGTGTATGGGGAAAATGGCAAGGGGTTGCTAATGTGAACATTTTTTTTTGTTTTTTATTGCTGATAACTTGGAGCCTATAATGTCAGCATCCAAATTTGCAGTTTTCTGCAGGCAGCCTATAGTGGGTGGGATTTGTTGTGCCCCTCCCACAGCTCTGCTCTCTGCACAGTGATGATGTCCCTGCTACTTTTACAAGATGATACCTAAGTTTGCAAAGGCATTTGGTGCACACAAAGTGGATTCTTATCCTTTGTAGTTTTTAAAGGAATATATTTAATTTTTATGCCTGGAGTTCAGCTTTAACATGGAGATATCAACTCTTACTTCCTGATGTAAAATTCATGAATAAGGCAGCTCTAATAATATAAAACATTAGTGCTTATAATATGTCTTCCCTTATCTAAAAATGACACAATAAATATTGTTGTAAAATACAAAGAGCTCTCAGTACATAAAATAAAAATTACAGCTAATACAAAGTGCTTATATTATATGAAGTGCAAAATCACATAACAATATAAACCAGCATCTACTCCATCATAAAGAGTTCAGAATGTGCTCCACAAACAAACGGATAATCCAATAACATTCAGTTCCAAACTTCAAGTGGAAAAAATAAAAAGTCACTCACATTTGTTGATGCCTAGTTAAGATATCGGCACAAATAAAACGCTCTATAACTTGTGGTAACTGAAGCTGCTCCACTCAGCTGTCACAGGAGCCACTGTGGTTAACTGAATGTTCAGCAAAACCAGATGTGACATCAGAACTGACCAGCCCTGCCCAATGCATTTCGTCAATGCGCTTCCTCAGGAGGCAGAACAGGGTGGCGACATCAGACACGTTTTGTAAACACCAAGTAGATTACCCCCAAGTGTCAGGAACTTTTAGCTAATAGATTTGTAGATAAGGGATACTGTAAAAATGAGATAGAAGATGTTAGAAGAGTAGGCAATTTAGACAGAGATCTATTGCTGCAGGATAATGCTGGCCATAGACGATTCCAATCTTGGCCAGTTCCCGATGAACTGGCTGAGAATCAAACCATGTATTGGCAGGCTGAATGTACCAAGTTGATCAATCAACTTGGGTACAACCAGCCTGCCAGATTTTACTTGTGATTATCACTAGCGGCTGGTATAGCCGCTATCAATACTCACTGTCTTTCCCCAGCAGGGATGGCTTTCCCCACTCCCTCCGCCGGGAGAATACAGTGGCTCAGCAGGAGCGTGTGTGTTGATGGAGGAATCAAGAGTGGTTGCAGGAAAGAAATTTGCATCCTGTATAGCCTGCCTAAGCCAGTGAATAATACATTTGGAGAATTAGCTTTTATTACAGATTATAATGCACAATATAGAGAATTTGAAAAGAAAAGTAAATAAATATTGGCCTATTCCTTTAAGAGACAATGTTTTAAATAAGTTTTTATAAAAAAAAAGAAAAAACTACATTTATTTATCGGAAGGCCTCTAATCTACATTCAAAATTAGTTCACAATGTCTCTTAGATGCTGCAGCCACCTCATCTGGTATCAATCACTATTCCACAGCCAGCGGTGACAGCGTGCCACTGGAGGGATACCATTTACGGGTAAGTCCATCTGCCATAATGCGGTGCATACTAGCAAATTATGGACCATTTTTATTTTGTAAAATGACTTCACTACAGTTTTAAGTGTATTTTTTCCAGAAAATTTGTGTTTGATAAATGGCTGCACAAATTCTGTGTGACATAAAAAACTGCAACTGCATTTTATTCTCCAGGGCCTCTGATTTCAGAAAATATATTATGTTTAAAGGACTGCTATGATTAAAGCCTAACAGCCGAAACATGTACGCGTATTTATGCTGTACTCACCCTCAAGCGAAATAAATATTACTTCAACCGGATGTTATTGAGTCATCTACTGTATCCTATTTAATGCTCAGTTCCACGAGTGACACTGGGGACACTATTAGCCTGGGCACCAGTTTTTCTCAGTTTCTACTTGAGATCCCGTAGAGAGCGTAGCTTTTTCTGTTATACTGTATTTCTATAATGTTTATGGGTGCAAAGTAATTTTCTAGCACAAAATGTAGATTTTAACATGTGAGTAAAAATTAAAAAAATTGTCCCTGTAGGCAAGTGGCTATACAAAGGTACTACCCAACACAAGTCTCCATCACAAGCAATGCATTTGCGCCACTGTTGAACCCAACTCTCAAATTCTCTGTGAAAAGATTCAGTTGTGCACTGTTGTATTCACTTCTTTATTGCCTTTTCTACCTCGTGAAATCGCTGTCCCCCGAAGACTGTACTTTATTAGACCAAACAAGTGGAAGTCGGAAGGCGCTAAAACTGGGCTGTACGGTGGATGGAGGACCACTGGCCTGCCGAATTTACCGATTGCCTGATTTGTTGTCAAAGATTCCTGTGGTTGCACATTGTCATGGTCGAAGTATCCAGTTTGCACAACCTTTCTGATACCCTAAAGCCCTGTACACACGATCGGATTTCCTATGGTTTTTAAACCGATGGATTTTTCCATCGGAAAACCGATGAAGCTGACTTTCATCAGTCTTGCCTACACACCATCAGTCAAATGCGGTGACGTAAAACACTACGATGAGCCGAGAAAAATGAAGTTCAATGCTTCTGAGCATGCGTCGACTTGATTCTGAGCATGCGTGGGTTTTTTATCCGATGGAGTTCCCCACAGACGATAGTAATTTGCTATCGTTATTTTTCCATCGGATAAATTTAAAACATGTTCTATTTTTAAACACAGATAGAAAAAAGACCGATGGGGCCCATACACAATCGGTTTGTCCTATAAAAAAAGTCCATCGGACTGTTTCCATGGACGTTTTAAACGTGGGTTACAATCTGTCAAGTTAAATAGTTCAGGAGCAGTTGTAAAAACGTCCCGTGTACATGGAGCCTAAGGCTGTCGGCAAGTGGTCTTCATCTATCTGTGCACATTGCTCTTGTTAATAGTGTCATCTCCATAAATATTCTGTTGCCTTCTGTGTATGTCAGACAGCCTGCACCCCTCCTTTGTCAAGAACTCAATGTCAGCACATTACTTCTACTTCTCCATTATTTACCTGCAATAAAAAAGAAAAAGAAAAGTTACATAAAACATTGCAACAGCCACCATTTTATTCTCCGGGGCATATTAGAACTGGAAATTCCTGCTATTACTGTATATACTTGAGTATCAGCCGAGTTTTTCAGCACTTTTTTTGTGCTGAAAAAGCCCCCCCTCAGCTTATACTCGAGTGAGGGTCCCACTTACTGCTTTTTGGTCTCTCTGGGGCCGCTTTGAGCTGTTTCTGTGACCGCCTCTAGAGGTCTGGATAGCGCTGGCGATCCACCTATAGAGGTCTAACAGTGGCCTGCAGTGTTTGGGAGTCACCGCCATTTTGTTGTTGTCGCGGCTTAAACCGGACAGTACAGTGGACAACGGGAGACTGTAAACAAGGTGGGGCTGCAAATGAGCACAGTGAGGATGGAGATGGGCACAGATGGGCACAGTGAGGCTGCAGATGGGCACAGTGAGGCTGCAGATGGGCATTGTTTACCAGTAGCTGCTGCATTTCCCACCCCCTAGGCTTATACTCGAGTCAATACGTTTTCCCAGTTTTTTGTGGTAAAATTAGGTGCCTCGGCTTATATTCGGGTCGGCTTATATTCGAGTATATACGGTAAATGTTACGCACTGAAATTGCTGTGCCAGCAACAACCCTACTGACTTGAAGAGGTCAAAATGAATGTACCATACCTGCTGGGCACCAAAGTAGCTCCTAAACCTTATAGGATATAGTTCTGTCCTGTAAAGATATATTTATCCAATTTAAATGTACTCATGGAGTATATGATATCTCTGCTAAACAAGGGGAAGATTCCCAAATAAAACTTTTAAAAAGTAAAATACATTCAGGAAAATGGATTTGCACAATCTAAATTCAGATTGTTCTTGTTTTCTATAAGAGGGATTTTTTAACTGCGTTGAACGAGCCTGGGCTTCTGGAGGGTTGCTGAACCTCTAAGAAAAAAGTTTGTAGTCTAGTTTTTTCCCCAGGTTGATGTATTTGTACATTGGACTGACCTATAGAGCCTTGAGGAATAGGACATTAAACCCATAGTTTTTAAGCACTTTCAGCAGCTAATTAATCACTAAAGCTGGCCATTAGGGATGAGCCGAACACCCCCCGGTTCGGTTTGCACCAGAACACCGTTAAAATCTATGGGACATAAACATGAAAAATCAAAAGTGCTAATTTTAAAGGCTTATATGCAAGTTATTGCCATAAAAAGTGTTTGGGAAACCGGGTCCTGCCCCAGGGGTAATGTATCAATGGAAAAAAAAGTTTTGAAAACTGCAGTTTTTTCAGGAGCAGTGATTTTAATAATGCTTAAAGTGAAAAAATAAAAATGGAATATTCCTTAAAATTTCGTACCTGGGAGGTGTCCTTAGTCTGCCTGTAAAGTAGCACATCTTTCCCGGGTTTTAAAACATTACCACAGCAAAATGACATTTGTAAAGGAAAAAAATATGATTTAAAACTGCTCGCGGCTATAATGAATTGTCGGGTCCTGGCAATATATATAAAAAAATCATTGAAAAAAACGACATGGGTTCCCCCCTAGTCCATTACCAGGCTCTTTGAGTCTGGTATGAATATTAAGGGGAACCCCACACCAAAATGTAAAAAAATTAATTGCGTGGGGGTCCCCCCAAAATCTATACCAGACCCTTCAGGTCTGGTATAGATATTAAGGGGAACCCCGCAACAATTTTTTTTTTAAATGGCGTGGGGGTCCCCCCCAAAATCCATACCAGGTTCTTCAGGTCTGGTACAGATTTTAAGGGGAACCCCCGAGCCAAAATAAAAAAAGGCATGGGGTCTCCCCCAAAATCCATGCCAGACCCTTATCCGAGCACGCAACCTGGCAGGCCGCAGGAAAAGGGGGGGACGAGAGAGCGCCCCCCTCCTGAACCGTTCCAGGCCACATGCCCTCAACATGGGGACAAGGTGTTTTAGGTGGACCTGAAAGGCCTGGTATTGATTTTAGGGAGGACCCCCACGCCGTTTTTTTTATTTTGGCGCAGGGTTCCCCTTAATATCCATACCAGACCCAAAGGACCTGCTAATGGACTGGGGGGGGGGGGGCATGCCGTTTTTTTCAATGATTTTTATCTATATTGTTGGAACCGGCAATACATTACAGCCGCAAACAGTTTTTCCTTTACAAATGTCATTTTGCTGCTCTCATTCATAAAACTATGTACGGCCGCTATGTAGGCAGCCTAACATAGTGTGGGGTGTGGACTCAGCCCCTTGAGCCATGATTGGCCAAAGGCACCCTGCCCTTGGCTAATCATGGCTCTCACAGCAGAGTGAGCGGTGATTGGCCAAAGCATGCAGGTCAGGTGCATGCTTTGGCTAATCAACAGCCGTCAATACACTTGTGATCTTGCCCTATAGCCTACGATGGCAAGGCACTCCCTTTCTCCTCCCTACTCCTGCCACCTCCCCTTTTCAAGCTAGCTGGAGCTTGCCCTGTCCACTGTTAACTCTTTCCTGTTAGGACCAGAAGTTCAGGGAAGCAGTACTGGGAAAGAAAGCAGGAGCAAGCAGCATTGGAAGTTTTAAACTGCAGGCACTGGGGAAGAATTTTAAAACAATAGTTGACTGTTAAATGTTTATTTTATAGTGCTCAGTGTGTTAATTTAAGAAACCCTAGAGGGTTTAATATTACTGAAAGGATGTCAAGGATACTGCTGACATGATTGAAATTGCCAATATACACAACTGCTTTGTTTATCATTGCACTGATATGCATGGAAAACACCCAGAGGTCTGGCTAGAATATATGATTTACTACACCTACATATGACACTCCTGCTATATCTCTGCAGGTAACAATTAAATAGATCATTTAATACAACTGTCTTATTTATTTGTGCCACCGCATGCCTGCAGACAATTCTATAAAGGTTAGGGGGGTTTTATAACAAAACAATCTAATGAAACCAATAAAAGATACTGCTAATATACTTCTGCACAGCTGTGTACCTCCTTTTCGTAACAATTACTGTCCTATTGTTCCGGCATGTAAAACACTTAAGCCTCGTACACACGATCTGATATCCTATGGATTCTAATCCGATGGTTTTGTCCATCGGAAATCCGATGAAGCTGACTTCCATCAGTCTTGCCTACACACCATCAGTCAAAAAACCGACCGTCCCAAACGTGGTGACGTAAAACACTCAGATGAGCCGAGAAAAATTAAGTTTAATGCTTCTGAGCATGCGTCGACTTGATTCTGAGCATGCGTGGGTTTTTTATCCGATGGACTTGCCCATAGACGATCGGAATTTGCTATCGGTTTTTGATCCAACGGAAAAATTTAAAACATGTTCTATTTTTTAAAACCGATAGAAAAAAGACTGATGGGTCCCATACACGATCGGTTTGTCCGATGAAAAAAGTCCATCGGACTGTTTTCATCGGTAAAAAAACGATCGTGTGTACACGGCTTTAGGCTTTGCTGCGGGCAAACACTTGCACTGGGCCCTGTGATAAATAGTAGCATGAATAAAGTGGGAAGAAAGAAAGAACATTCTTTTAAAGTTTAGAAAAACCCTTACCTTGTAAAATAACCCATTCAGTTGAAAATAAAAATGTATAGATAAAAAAAAAAAAAAAAAACATTATAAATACCTTTTTTACTTTTTTTTCTAAGTGTCACATGACCTCTGTTCTCATCTGCATAAGGGGGCTTAGAGAGCTGGGGGTGGAGACTGCACGGTGGGTACGTCAGCAGATGGAGACAGCAGTGCACTGATCATCCCAGTGAAAAGCTGTGAAAGGGGGCATATAAGCACAAGTCTAATCATTGGAGGAGAGACAGGCTGAGCTCCCAGCACAGCCAGAAAACTGACCATGCTGGGACGGATTTGCTCTCATGCCTAATGTGGTCAGTTTGAAGTAGGGAAGCAAGGGGACTGGTAGGATCAAGTATTTTACACAACTACATGGCACAACAGACACATATCAGGAATATGAAATGTGGGGGTAACATATTCTTTAGGAACATATTACACAAGTTTCAGATATTCCTTAAAGTGTTACTAAACCCAGGACCCTGCATCAACTATATCTGGTCTCCCACAGAACCATATCTCCCAACTGTCCCTGATTTGGAGCAATGTCCCTCTGTCCCTCGTTCCTCCTCCTTTGTCCCTCATTTTGGTCTGATCTATATAGTTGTATATAAAATGCACTTTTATCTTTCAAAAAGTGTTTCCCAGTGCTAAACCTTTCATCCATATTCTAAATTGCTGCATTTGTCAATTTTAAAAGCCAATATAAAGGAATAGTAGTAGTAGTAAAAGCACTTGTGGATTTAATTAACCTTTTTTTAAAATTATTATTTCCCCTATAAGGGGCGTGGAAGGGGCGTGTCCTATGCCTACATACGTTTGCTAGTAGGTGTCCCTCATTCCCATCTCAAAATGTTGGGAGGTATGCAGAACACAGAACATGGAAATGCAATTATTTTAGTAAATATAAACTGCTAAATACCTTTTCTCATCAGCAGTATATAGGAGTCTTATGACTTCTATCAGTATCTGGTTAAAGCTTATAGGAGAAATTTTCATTCTACTCTGACTGTCCTATGAGGCTGCAGGACCCCTGACCCTCTGTCTGGACAGTGCTGATTGGTCCTGTGCTGATCACATGCACCCTCCCAAAAAAAAAAAACAACAGAAAACTGAGTATGTGCAGAGTGCCCCCCAAGGCTCTGTACTATCAGCAGAATTATTTAAATTTAAAAAAAAAAAAAAAATTTAACTAAACATTTTTTTTTTACATTTTAAATGGTCCAGGTTGGCACACAAATTTCTTTTTTTTTCTTTTTTGTTGTGGTTTTAAAGGTTTATTCTATGCATTAACGTAAAAACCTTCCAGTATCAGCTCCCCCCAGCCCCCCCCCCCCCCCGAATACTTACTGTTGGTGGGCGCTCTGCCCTGTAGGGTGTTGTGTTGTGTGCTGCTGGAACTTGGCGACGATTCTTTTTGTGTGTGGTGGCCGTTTTCTTCTTTGCAGTGTGCTACAGTTGGTATAGAAAAGAATCACCCCCTTCAAAATAATAACATGTTGTTGCTTTGCAGCCTGAAATTCAAGTTATCCACAGATTTTCAATGGGGTTTAAGTCTGGACTGTGACTAGGCCTTGCAAGGACATTCGCCTTTTTTCTCCTTCAACCACTGTGTGGTCATTTTTGCTGTGTTCTTTGGGTCATTATCATGTTGGAAGGTAAACCTTCTTCCCACTGACAACTTTCTGGCAGAGGGCAGCAAATTTCCTCATGAATTTGATGGTGTTTTGCCCCATCCATTTTTCTTCTATCCTGACAAGTGCTCCAGTCCCTGCGGCAGAGAAACACCCCTATAACAGGATATTACCACCTCCATGCTTTACTGTAGGAATGGTGTTATTTGGATGGTGAGCTGCATTGGATTTCCGCCACACATATATTTTATATATGTAGCGGACCCCTCTCCCCAGTCCCCTCTATTAAAGTTCAACTCGCACTGTCTCTGGTCTAGGGGTATGATAGGGGAGGGAGAGGGTGAGCTACGCCAGGCTTCTACCACAGGGGTGATGTGGTATCAGCAATGTCTCTCGTTACCTTCGGGTCTGTGCTGTGCATCTGGAGCCTCCCTCCAAGAGTCTCCGTGAACCTCGTCTGCCAGAAATTAAGCCCCACACCATTAACGTCCAACACACTTTTATTGTAGAACATAACATGGACTCCCTTGGCTATAGAACGGAAAAGAAGGTGTGGGTGCGAATAGGCCCAGACACAAATTCGTTCCTCCACTCTCCTCCCTGAGAGTGGGCTATGGTCTCCGCACGAGGGAAATTCTCCTTCCGGACGGTCTCCGACAAGAGACTCACCCGTCACCGGCAGTATGCTGCACCGGGTCTTCAGATGAGGAGCTCTTCCCGGTCCATTACGCCCATCTTGGATTCAGGCATCCATCCCCGGAGTGCCTTAGGATCCTTCCCTCGCGGAACTCAGTGTTGGGCACCGAGCTCCGGACCTCCATCCAAGTACCTCACCCCCAGGACTAAAGGTGCCTGAGGTGGAACACGCACGATCTCCGGTGGTCCTCTAGGCCTAGGCCGCCTAGAGGACGAACACGAACCACCGTCCGCAGGCTGAAGGTGCCTGGGACTCAGACCCCGTGACCAAGATGGCCGGCCCTTTATACCCCCTCCCAGCAAGCACGGCGGGCTCCCCGCCCCACCATACCGCTGCCGAGAGAGGACAAAAAGGAGGCTCAGCACACAGCGATGACCGTCCGTCGGCCCATGAGTGACAGCGCCACCTGGTGAACCGCCAAGAACACACCACTGGTGTCACTTGAAAAATTCAAAATTTTCCCCGGGAAAAGTAAGTACCCGCTACATATATATATTTTTGTCTCATCTGACCACCTTAAATGCACCTTGAAGATTCTGAGGCCACATGGAAAAATGTGTTATGGTCAGACGAGGCTAAAATTTAATTACTTGGCCTCACCACCAAACGGTATGCCTGTTGAAAATCCAATACAGCTCACCATCCAAATAACACCATTCCTACAGTAAAGCATGGAGGTGGTAATATCCTGTTATGGGGGTGTTTCTCTGCAGCAGGGACTGGAGCACCGGAGATCGCCCTCCTCAAGAAGGCACATGTAGAGGCCCGCCTAAAGTTTGCCAATGAACATCTAAATGATTCAGAGAAGGATTGGGAGAAAGTGTTGTGGTAACATGAGACCAAAATTAAGCTCTATGGCATTAACCCGACTCGCCATGTTTGGAGGAAGAAAAATGCTGACTATGATCCTACGAACACCATCCCTACAGTCAAGCATGGAGGTGGAAACATTATGCTTTGGGGCTGTTTCTCTGCTAAAGTTACAGGCCAACTTTGCCGCATTGAGGGGCCAATAGACAGGGCCATATATTGTAAAATCTTGGATGAGAACCTTCTTCCCTCAACCAGAACACTGAGTGGCTCAAAAAGAAGCACATTAAAGTGGTTGTAAACCCGATAATTTTTTATTTTTTTTCACAACTACCTGTAAGAGAAAGGCATAATGAGCTATTATGACTAGCATAATAGCTCATTATGCATCACTTACCTTATATCGGGGCCCCCGAAGCCGTCCTCGTCTCCTTCTTCAGCCGCATCCAAGGTTACTTCCGGGTATCGCCGCTGCAGCCAATCACAGCGCCGCTCCGGCGCTGTGATTGGCCGGAGTGGCGGAGACGTCACTCTGCGCATGCGCGCGAGAGCCTTTTCATTCGGCTACGCCCAGCGATTGCTGGGAAGTAGACGATTTTGTGAATGGAATTAACCCAATGAATGCGCCGTTGTCTACGGCGCGCATGCGCCGTAGACAGCGGCGCCTGTCTTTTTAGTAAATATCTTCTAAACCGTGTAGGTTTAGGAGATATTTCTTGCACCTACAGGTAAGCCTTAATCTAGGCTTACCTGTAGGTGCAAGTTGAAAAAGTGGGTTTACAACCACTTTAAGGTCTTGGATTGGCCTAGCCAGTCTCCAGACTTAGTTCTATAGAAAATTTATGGAAGGAACAGAAACGTCGAGTTGCCAAGCAACAGCCAAAAAACCTTAAGGATTTAGAAAAGATCTGTAAAGAAGAGTGGAAAAAATCCTTCCGGAGATGTGTGCAAACCTGGTAACCAACTACAAGAAATGTCTTACCTCTGTGCTTTCCAACAAGAGTTTCTCCACCAATTACTTAGGCCTTGTACACACGACCGATTTTCTCGGCAAGAACCAGCAAGAAACTTGCTGGCAGAGATGTCTTGCCGAGTAAATCGGTCGTGTGTACGCTGCTAGCGTGTTTCTCGTCGAGAAAACTGACAAGTAACCTCGACGAGAAAATAGAGAACCTGCTCTCTATTTTCTCGTCGAGATTCTCGTCAGCCTGTTTCTTGACAAGAAAAGTGAGTGTGTGTACACTTACCTGTCCGCCGGGAAGCCCGCGCATGTTCGAAATGAATTTGACGCATGCGCGGTAGCTTCCTAGGCATACATAGGGTATACCAAGATGGCGGCGACGGCATCGAATGTGACGAGCGCATGCTCGTCGTAGTCGATGACGTCACCGCGTACGCTCCATTCAAAGAACCGCGGGTTCTTTGAAATGAGCGTGTGTACACTCGGCCGGGACAAGTTTCTTGTCCAAGAATCTCGTCGAAAAAAACAACATGTTTTTTTCAACGAGAATCTCGGCCGTGTGTACGAGGCCTAAGTCATGTTTTTCTTGCGGATCAAATACTTATTTTACTCACCGAACTGCAACTCAATTTATAACATTTGTAACATGTTTTTTCTGTATTTTTAGTTGATATTCTGTCTGTATCATTTAAAACACATCTATGATAAAAAAATTATAGACCCGTCATTTCTTTGTAAGTGGGCAAACTTGCAAAATCTGCAGGGGATCAAATAATTATTTTTCCCACTGTATGTGTACCAATAAAGATAATTTCTCTTTTCATTATCATTTCAGTTTTGTGTGTTATGACACTCTTACATCCCCCGACTCTAATCTCCAGTTCTGTGATTTGGAGTTTTGCTTTCTACCTAGATATTGAGGAGTAATGAGAGCTAGCGGGGGACCCTAGAGGCGGAAATTCAGGGCTGCTATGGAAAAGGTATGTATAACATGTTTTTTAACCTCCTCCTGCCTGCCCTATAGACGAAAGATGGCTACATCGTGGGCCCTAATTGCTATGAGTGAGTCTATGTACATCCTCCCAAAATTGCACCGCCTGCGTGCTCCCTGCAGTGTGTCAATGAGACTCGGTCCCGACCCCTTACCGCATGATCAGCTGTCAGCCAATGACAGCTGATCACGTGATGTAAACAGAAGAGCAGTAATCAGCTTTTTTGGAGAAAAGGAGAAAAAAATCAAGCCGATTACCGGCTTCTGTCAGAGGTACATTGGTCCCGAATAGGGAGAGCCACTGCTGCCATGCAGTGCCCACCAGTGCCAACTGCCAGTGCCCACCAGTGCCACCTACCAGTGTATATCAGTACTGCCCACCAGTGCCCACCAGTGCCACCTACCAGTGCCCACCAGTGCCACCTATCAATGCCCACCAGTGCCACCTGTCAGTGCCCATCAGTGCTGCCAAACTGTGTCCATCAGTGCCTCATCATCAGTGCCACCTATTAGTGCTGCTTATCAGTATCACCTACCAGTGCCCATCAGTGCCACCCATCAGTGCCTACCAGTGCCGTCTCATCGGTGCCCACCAGTGCCACCTATCAGTGCCCATCAGTGTTGCCTTATTAGTGCCCATCAGTACCCATCAGTGCAGCCTCATCAGCGCACATCAATGAAAGACAAAAATGACCTGTTTTCCAAATTTTATAACTGTGAGGGGGTTAGCTCGGCAGCGGGTGTGTGTGACCCCCGGGATGGGCTCCCCACACAAAACAGGCCCAGCAAACGGAGGTTGTGGTTTTCAAAATCAAAAAGGTGCGGTTTATTTTCTATTTACAGTGACAAAACACAGCAAAGCAAAAGAAACATAACCAAAATAAATCCTGGTCAAGTTGACCTCTGACTAAACATACAGGTTTCCTAACTAACAACTGGGATCAGCCTAGTGCTGTCCTAGTCCCTAAGTCCCTGGTTTAGTAAAAGTCCAAACAAATAGCCACACAGGCTTTGCCTCACCGCACAGGGGTTCACTCTCCCTAGACAGTCCACACAGGTCTGGGTCCAGGCATGAGCTAACATCTAATGAAGCTGGGAGTTCTTATAGAGGCCTAAATGAGCTGACAAGGTTCAGCTGGTCTCCTCATCTCTGTCTGCACGACGCCCCACACTCTCCCTAGAGGTATGAGTCATCCATGAGCCCACTAGCCTTAGCTGGGCCTATACAACTCTCCACCTAGTTGTATAAGTCAGCGTAAAGCCTGAATCTGGGCGAAATATATCTACCCCCCTGGATGCAACCAGGTGACTTTACCTTCCTGCTGTCACATACCCCCCCCCCTCTTGTTTTAACCTCGGGGTTGGAACACCAGCAATCAGGCATTCATGTACTCGAGACAAAGCATCCACATTCCCCATTTGAACGCCAGGGCGATGCTTTACTGTGAAGTTGAATTCCTGGAGGGCCAGGAACCACCTATTCACTCTTCTATTTGTTTCCTTGTTTTGAGCCATCCACTTTAACGGAGCGTGATCCGTAACCATGTCAAAGTGCCTACCTAGCAGGTAGTACCGAAGGGAATCTAGAGCCCACTTCACCGCTAAACACTCCTTTTCAACGGTGGCGTAATTTACCTCATGGGACTTCAATTTCCTGCTGAGGTAAATGACTGGGTGCTCTTCCCCGTTCCAGACCTGGGACAATACTGCTCCTAACCCCACATCTGACGCATCACTTTGTACGACAAAGTCTTTAGAGAAGTCGGGTGAGTACAACACTGGCTGGCTACATAAGGCTTGTTTCAAGAATTGGAATGCTGCCTCAGCCTCGGGGGTCCATTTAATCATGACCGACCCTTTCCCCTTCGTCAGGTTGGTTAGGGGCACAGCCTTAGAAGCAAAGTGGGGAATGAATCGCCGATAATACCCAGCAATTCCCAGAAAGGCTCGTACCTGCTTCTTGCTGTTGGGACGTGGCCAACTCTGGATGGCCTCGACTTTGTTGAGTTGGGGTTTTATTACTCCCCTCCCAATGGTGTACCCAAGATATTTGGCCTCCTCCTGCCCAATGGTACACTTCTTGGGGTTAGCCGTAAACCCCGCTTCCCGAACAGAGTCCAGGACAGCTTGCACTTTTGGCAGATGTGAGGCCCAATCTGTGCTATGGACAATTACGTCATCCAGGTCAGCCGCAGCATACTTCCGATGGGGCCTCAGCATCTGGTCCATTTTCCGCTGGAATGTGGCCGGCGCATTCTGTAACCCGAACGGCATTCTTTTATATTGGAACGCCCCGTCTGGGGTTACAAATGCGGTTTTCTCTTTGGCCGACTTGGCCAGGGGGATTTGCCAATACCCTTTTGTGAGGTCAAGAGTCGTCATGTATCGGGCTGTTCCCAGCCGGTCGATCAACTCATCTATACGTGGCATGGGGTAGGTGTCAAATTTTGTAACTTTGTTCAACTGACGAAAATCGTTACAAAATCGCCAGCTCCCATCCGGTTTAGGCACCAACACGATGGGACTAGACCAATCACTTTGGGACTCCTCTATCACCCCTAAGTTCAGCATTTTCTGTACTTCCTCCCGTATTGCCTCCCGTCGAGCCTCTGGGATCCGATAGGGTTTTAACTTCACCCTTTCACCGGGCGGGGTAATGATGTCATGCTCTACCCCAGATGTTTGTCCCGGCAGCTCAGAGAATACCTCCTTGTTGCGAAGCACAAACTCCTTAACCTCCTGTTGTTGGGGTTGTGACAAGGTGGCTGCTATTCCAACCTCAGGAATCACGCAACCAGTTTGAGCTGGTGACCAAGTGTCTGCGACTAGGGACTCTCTATCCCTCCAGGCTTTCAACAGATTAACGTGATAGATCTGTTCGGGCTTTCGCCTTCCTGGTTGTCTGACCTTGTAATTCACTTCGCTCACTTTTTCCATTATCTCGTAGGGGCCTTGCCATTTGGCAAGGAATTTACTTTCAACCGTAGGGACAAGTACCAATATCCTATCCCCCGGGGAAAAGGTACGGGTCTTGGCTCCACGGTTGTACACTCTCTGCTGTGCCAACTGCGCTTGGGCCAAATGTTCCTTCACGATGGGCATTACCTGTGCAATTCGATCTTGCATCAGGGCGACATGCTCAATCACACTCCTGTGGGGAGAACTCTCACTTTCCCAAGTTTCCTTGGCAATATCCAACAGCCCTCTTGGGTGTCTCCCATACAGTAACTCAAAGGGGGAGAATCCCGTAGAGGATTGGGGCACCTCCCTAATAGCAAACATCAAATAAGGAAGTAAACAGTCCCAATCCTTTCCATCTCTATCCACCACTTTCTTCAACATTTGTTTTAGGGTTTTGTTGAATCTTTCAACCAGCCCATCGGTTTGGGGGTGATACACAGACGTACGCAATTGCGTCACTTTGAACAATTTACACAGCTCTTTCATAACCCGGGACATAAAGGGTGTACCTTGGTCCGTAAGCAGTTCTTTACAAATACCCACCCGGCTAAAAACAAGAGATAGCTCTTTGGCTATGGTTTTGGCCGAGGTATTTCGGAGAGGGATCGCTTCTGGATAACGGGTGGCATAGTCCATTATAACTAATATGTACTGGTGCCCCCTAGCGGACTTGATTATAGGACCTACCAAATCCATGGCGATCCTCTCAAACGGGACCTCAATGATGGGTAGAGGGACCAGCGGGCTACGGAAATGTGGCATCGGGGCCAACCTCTGACACACAGGGCAGGAGGAACAATAATTTTCTACGTCCTTCATCACCCCCGGCCAATAGAATCTCTGTAATACCCTCTCTCGGGTTTTCTCTGTCCCCAGATGACCTCCAAGAATGTGCCCATGGGCCAACTCCAACACCAACTTCCTGTAAGGTTTGGGCACCACCAGCTGCTCAACGGTTTCTTCTGCCCTTTTTGCCACCCGATACAGTAGGTCCTTCTCTACGCTGAAGTATGGGTAAGTGCAGGTATTATCTGGGTTCACTAACTCGCCATCTATTTTCACTACGTTTTCCCGTGCCTTTATTAGGGCGGGGTCTTTCAACTGTTCTGTGGCAAAGTTTTCCCTGTGAACCTCAAGATCAGAAAACTCCACAGACGGTAGGTTTTCGTCTGAGGAGGTGGGCTCCTCTCCAGTTTCTTGAGTCTCCCCTGCCAATACTGATAAGGGAAATTCCGGAGAGTCCTCACCACTCTCAGGGGAGTTCTGGCTATCACATTCCTGGTACATAGGGGCACCAGTGAGGGGCTCAGGATCATCCCACAGTTCCCAGAACTTCGGAAAATCCCTTCCCACAATGGCGTCATGCGGTAACTGAGATACTAAGCCCACTGGATGAGAGAGGGTACCTTTGGGGGTCTCGAAACACACTGTAGTCACTGGATACTCTCGGGTGTCCCCATGCACACAAATAACAGCTACCTTGCTATTCCCAGAGACCTCTGTTTTAACTAACTCAGCCTTTATCAGGGTCACAAGGCTACCTGAATCCAGCAATACCACAACATTTCTACCATTAACACACATTTTGCATAAATGTTTCTCAGTTCCTCGAATGGCAGTGCATGCGACTGTCGCACACAGCGACTGACGTCTGCCCGTCAGAAAGTCACACTGCATGGGTTCCTCCACAACCGGGCAATTGGCTGCAATATGTCCCGCTTGCCGGCAGCGGTAGCAAACGATCCTTCTTGCCGCCTCTTGAGCCGCTGATTTCCCAGGCTGTTCTCGCCAAACTTGGGGTAGAGCTCCCACCCTCTCACTCTCTCCACCCTCACCCCTTGGAATCCTCTTATCCGCCCCTGGGGATGGTCTGGTCTTAGGGTGGAAAGTCCGAGTGTCTCTGGAAGAGGCCGTCAGGTTCTCTGTAGCCAAGTATTTCTCCACACGATCCACAAGACCATCGGCCGTCTCTGGGTCTCCATGGCTTACCCACTTTTGGATGGCAGTAGGAAGAGCTCTCAAAAACCGATCCATTACAACACGTTCCACAATCTTTGGTGCGGACAAAGTCTCTGGCTGTAGCCACTTTCTGCTCAGGTGAATGAGATCATACATTTGAGACCTGGGGGGTTTTCCAAGCTGGAAAGTCCAGTTATGCACACGCTGAGCCCGGACAGCCTGGGTGACACCCAGCCTTGCCAATATTTCAGCTTTTAGCATCACATAGTCTTTTGCTTGGTTAGGCTCTAGGTCATAGTAAGCTTTCTGCGATTCACCAGTTAACAGAGGAGCCACCAGTCCAGCCCACTGCTCCTCAGGCCACTTTTCTCTTTCAGCGGTCCTTTCAAATGTGGTCAAAAATACCTCTGGATCATCCTCTCCAGTCATTTTTGTCAATAAACGACTCACCCCAAAGGACGCGGTATTAGTGGGACGGCTTTCCTCACTGGTCTGCGGACGTTGCTGCATTACTGCTTCCATCTGTTGTTGTAGTCTCTGCTCTTGCTTCTGCAACAGGTCTATGAAGCGGGCCTCAGATTGCTGCTGGGCTCGTTGCTGAGCCTCCAGACTCTGTTGCAAAGTTGCGTTTGTCTGCTGCTGGGCTGCAAGGCTCTGTTGTTGAGCTGCAAGGCTCTTTTGCAAACCTGCATTTGTCTGCTGTTGATTGGCATTTGCTAGAGCCAGCTGCTTCAGTATCTCCTCCATGCTGGCTTAAAAAAAACTGCCACTGGTTCTCCACCAACTGTGAGGGGGTTAGCTCGGCAGCGGGTGTGTGTGACCCCCGGGATGGGCTCCCCACACAAAACAGGCCCAGCAAACGGAGGTTGTGGTTTTCAAAATCAAAAAGGTGCGGTTTATTTTCTATTTACAGTGACAAAACACAGCAAAGCAAAAGAAACATAACCAAAATAAATCCTGGTCAAGTTGACCTCTGACTAAACATACAGGTTTCCTAACTAACAACTGGGATCAGCCTAGTGCTGTCCTAGTCCCTAAGTCCCTGGTTTAGTAAAAGTCCAAACAAATAGCCACACAGGCTTTGCCTCACCGCACAGGGGTTCACTCTCCCTAGACAGTCCACACAGGTCTGGGTCCAGGCATGAGCTAACATCTAATGAAGCTGGGAGTTCTTATAGAGGCCTAAATGAGCTGACAAGCTTCAGCTGGTCTCATCAACTCCCTGTCTGCACGACGCCCCACACTCTCCCTAGAGGTATGAGTCATCCATGAGCCCACTAGCCTTAGCTGGGCCTATACAACTCTCCACCTAGTTGTATAAGTCGGCGTAAAGCCTGAATCTGGGCGAAATATATCTACCCCCCTGGATGCAACCAGGTGACTTTACCTTCCTGCTGTCACATAACAAACTATGAAACGTTTTTATTTTTTTTTAAATGTCAGTCTTTTTTTGTTTTTTAAGCAAAAAATAAAAAACCCAACAATGATTAAATACCACCAAAAGAAAGCTCAATTTGTGTGAAAAAAATGTCATATGGGTACAGTGTTGTATGACCGCACAATTGTCATTCAAAGAGTGACAACGCTGAAAGCTAAAAATTGGCCTGGGCAGGAAGGGGGTGTAAGTGCCCAGTAAGCAACTGGTTAATTTCATATTTTTTTAATTGCCTTTTATAATGCGTTAAGCTTTTTTTTCACTGTAGTGAATAGAAAATATTTTTTATTTCAAATTTTTTTGCCAGCCTTTCTATTAGGTTTGCCATATGCTCAGTTCAATGGTCCAGGTTTGTGACACAAATGAGCATGGAAAAATACAACAGTAATTATTTCAGTTTTTTGTTTTTTTTGCAACCTTTTTATACATTTTCTAGGAACACACAGTGTTCAGTAGAGAACGAAAATAGCATATATATCAAGTACAACCAAAATGTAAAAAGTCATAGAAGAACAGGACTTGACATAGGTCTCTCATGACACTACAGCATAGCTAGCACTGTACACGCTATTATATACAGTTATTATAAAAATGGCGAATAGCCTTTGCATCATGTGGTTGAACTAGAAGTACCTAAGTATATACATATCATTTTAAACTCTAAACTAAGAAAGACGGGAAAGCTTATTTTTATTGAAAGCTGAGCTCCAGGCACATATAAAAAGCTGTACTTTAATTCAGGAATGTACTCATTAAAATAATTATTAAATGTATTTTTAAATACGGCTAGTGTAATTTCCTGAAATCTGTCTTTATATTAGCTCGTGCCCCAGGTCTCATGCCTAGTACACATGACCGTTTTTTCCGACGGATGAAAAATCCGACCGTTTTCCCAACAGAATTCCTCTCAGCCTGCCTTGCATACACACGCTCAGACAAAAGTACGCCCGTCCAAAGCGCGGTGACGTACAACACGTAAGACGGCACTATAAAGGGGAAGTTCACTTCCAACGGCACAACCCTTTGGGCTGCTTTTGCTGATCCTTGTGTTAAGCCCCATACACACGGTCGGACTTCCATCTGACTTTTCCGTGGATTTTTGTCCGAACGGAGTTGGTCGGGAACACCAATAGCATACACACCACAGGACTTTTCTGCAAACTTTCCCAAAACTTCTTCCAACATCGCGTGGTTTTTATGCTCTTTTCTGCTCTTTACCGCCACCCTTTGGTCAACTTCTGCTATTGTTGGTTGATTTTAACATTAGTTGTTTTGTCCATCGGACAAAAGTCCGATGGTTTTCTGTACTCACGGTTGGACTTTGCTCCATCAGACTTTTGTTGGGCAAAAGTTTGTCCGTTTGCAGACCGAACTTTTGTCTGATGAAAAAAAAAAAAGTTTGTCCGATGGAGCGTACACGCGGTCGGATTGTTGGTCCAACTTGCTCAGAATGAAGTTTGTTGGCCAAAAGTTCGACCGTGTGTATGGGGCTTAAGTAAAAGTTTGGTGAGAGACGATTCACGCTTTTCAGCCTCGTGCTTTTCAGTCCGTTACAGCATGACGAATGTGCTATCTCCATTACTAACGCTAGTATTTCCAGAACGAGCGCTCCCGTCTCATACTTGATTCTGAGCATGCGCGTTTTTTTGCCTGTCGGAAAACCATACAGACGAACGGATTTCCCCTCGGATTTGTGGCCTGGCGGGAAAAAAGAGATCATGATCTCTTTTTTTTGTCCGGCAGTTTTTCCGTTGAAAAAACTGCGATGGAGCATACACCCGGCCGGGATTCCCGACGAAAAGCTCTCATAGCAGTTTTCCTGTCGGAAAAAACGGTTGTGTGTACGAGGAATCACACTAAAAGTGGGAGAAGAGAAGCAGCAGTGAGGAGCCAACAAGTGCTGTCAGTCTGGGAATTTTTAATTACTTTTTCAGTTTTTTTTTTTTCTGCTCCTTCACTATCCAATCAGGAGTCAGGAAGTGGGAAAATGACATTACTGTATGAATCACATTATCCAAACAAAACCACAAGCATATATCTCCATGTGAATTTAGCTGGCTGCAGATCTGCTGGAAATGAAATGGTTGAGCTGTTTCATTTTTCATTTTTTGATGATTTTCCAACAAACAACGAAATAAAATTGGTATGCAGAGTAGGGTTGCCACCTTTTCTTCAAGCCAAACCCGAACACTTTTGCGGCACAGGGCAATTTTTTTTTTTTGCAGTAAACACTATAGGATTATAAAAGACCTGGGAAACATTGGGGTGTCCAAGCAAAACGTGCCAGGGCAAACAGTGGGTGTGGCCAAGTTGCTCTTATTGACGTCATCACCGCACCCTTCAGTGATGCCAAACCTGCCCCCAAACAGCCGCCCGCAGCTCTCGGTCGGCAACAGATTTGTGTATGACAATCTCAGTTACTTGGGGAGCCACAGCCTGGTCTGAATAATGTGTAATGTCTAATAATGTGTCCAGGTTTCAGGTGGGCTAAAACCCGGACACATAATTCAAAAGCCGGACTGTCCGGGTGAATCCTGGACAGGTGGCAACGCTAATGCAGAGGCAGAACCCCAACCAAGCACACATACCTTGCATACCTGTCCTACCCCCCCCTCCCCCCCCAATACAGATTAGCAGCATTATAGGCAATTATATTAGTTAAATTTTAATCCAGGCAGTCAGTTTTCATCCAATTCATTATTTTAACTATAAAGATAGCATTTAGTGACAAACAAGCTGAGATCAAATACAGAGCAGTTGTTATCAAATGTAAAAATGTATTCCTGGCAGATAAAAAAAGAGTACAAATGAATAAAGTTATGTAATACACAAAAAAAATGTGAATGCACTTCTAAAGCAGTTAGAGTAAATGTCAGAATTTATTTTAGTATCACCCGCCAGTTGAACTCAGACTGGGAGAGGGAGGGGTGTAACTAGAGACCAATCAGGTGTGCTGCACGAACATTTGCTGACCGAGGAGGAACATGCTGATGCAAGGGGAGAACAGGAGGATGGACTCATCAGCATACTTCTGCTCCTTCATTGTCCAATCACAAGCTGGCGGCGGTGAGGTGACCTAGCTATATTTCAGCACCAGGGGAAAGTCAGGTCACCAACCTAGCTGAGCTATTTGTAAGGGCTGTGCAAATTTCAGGGGTAGTAGGACGGAAATACACATCCATTGGCAGGCAAAAAAACCTGTATTTAAATAGGTGTAGAAAAGTTCATATTTAGAAGGACATTTGTTACTGAATAAACTGGAAAAGCACACGCCGAAACATTAAACTGATTCCCCAGTCGCCTTTGTAACAATTGTAATTGTTTGCCACCCCCCAAAAAAATGGAGCACCAGCTGCCACTGCTTATACTGCAGCTTACCAGTCATTAGATGTGATCACTTTATTCGTTTTCTATTTTTTTAGACTTTTTTTCCATTGGTGATCTGGCCAGTGACACACCTCCTGTATAAGAGTGCACTCACTCTGGATGAAGGAGCAACAGAGACACATTATTATTTTGGGGGGAGGGGAATTTTAAGTGTAGATTTAGATACACTAACAAATTGAAGCCAAACTCATGTAAATACTTTTTAAGCAGTTACAGCAGCAGTTTTGTTCCTTTTTGGAAAAAAGGTTTTGCATGAATGAATAAAATCTGACCATTGTAAGCACCCTTGTCAGTGCTAAATGGTTTGCTCAACCTTCTAACTACTACATCTGCAGGACAGCTTGTTCTGTTAAAAAATAGCAGACTTACTGGCTAGATCACCGGGTGAAAAAAGAAAGCCTAAAAAATAAAATTATTGCAGCCATCGCATCTAAAAATTGGTAAGCTGCAATATAATAAATCTTTGCTTTTGGGTTTAAAACTGCTTTAAGCTTGGATGTCCCCACGTTATAGAAGATGTCATTTTTTTTTTTTGTAGCAAAACCTCGAGATACAAGTATCAATTAGTCTAAATGGTTTTGAGAAAATGTGACCAATAATTCTCAATAACTTAGGACAATCTGGAAAACAGAGACATTACACAGAGATGCAGGTAATAGCCTCAGTTGGTGCAGCCAAAGATGATAAACACATTTCAGTTGAGATAATTGGTCTTGAATATTAATAGCCATAGAGAAGAATGCCTTCTCAACCTCTTCCAAAGCATCTTTCGTTAGTAAATGAATATTTTTCGTCCAATCTGACCATAGGCGTGCCCACGGGTTGTGCCGAGTGTGCCCAGGCACACCCTAATCATCCCTGCTGTGCTCTTGTTCTGCACTGACTGCCTGCAACATGTACATGTCCCTGTGTGTAACTCAGTCACTCAGTCACCCAACACTGCCTGTGGTAATGTCCGGCCAGCAAATACAGCTGTGTGCTGCGAGTGGGAGGAATGAGCAGGGAGGGAACTAGCCGCGGAGTAACCCAGCCGGGAGCCGCATTTGCTAATGCAGCTTCTATAGTTCCGGCAGCAGGTACCGCAGGCATCGGCGGAGTGATCTAAATCTGCACTCCGCCCCCCTCCGGCCTTTCTCTCCTGACTCCATTAGAAGCCTGGATAGCGGCAGGCGAGTGGCTTCATGCACCCTGCTTAATCAAGGTGAGTGAGTGAGACAGCACTGTGGGCAAATGATCATGCACCTGCATGGCGCCCACTGTTCACCTTTTTGGACGCCTATTATAGCCTATGGCTCTAATCAGGTGCTTCCAAAAAATACCCCACCTGCTGGGAGGGATCTATTGTTGCTGGTGAATCTATAGTTGCCGTGAGGGATCTATTGTTGCTGGGGAGTAGGGATGAGCTCGGTGTTCGAGTCGAACATACGTTCGACTCGAACATCGGCTGTTCGATCGTTCGGCGAACATTGAACGATTTGGGCCGTTCGTGCCAAATTCGAGTGACACGAACGGCCCACAATACACTGCGCCATCGCAGTGCAATCCCGGCGCTGTGATTGGCCAAGCATGCACTGTGACCCCGCATGCTTGGCCAATCACAGCGTCGGCAGCTAGGAGAGCCATAATTGGCCACAGGCAGGTTGCCTGTGGCCAATTATAGCTCAGGGGGTTTAGCACACGCCCCACACTATAAAAGGCCGCCAGCGCGGCGGCCTTGTGTAGTGTGTTCCGGCCCAGGGAAAGAAAAGGATAGGCAGGGACAGTGTCATTGTGCTATTCTTTGTGCTATTCTTGTGTGTAGGGAGAGAGAAGGATAGGCAGGGAGAGTGTCAGTGTCATATTCTTTGATAAACCTTGTGTGCAGGGAGAGAGAAGGATAGGCACGGGACAGTGTCAGTGTCATATTCTTTGCTAAACCTTGTGTGCAGGGAGAGAGAAGGATAGGCAGGGAGAGTGTCAGTGTCATATTCTTTGATAAACCTTGTGTGCAGGGAGAGAGAAGGATAGGCAGGGGACAGTGTCAGTGTCATTGTTGCTAAGCCTCCTGCACAGTATACACCTGAAGCTAGCCCTTATTGCTGTGTTTTCCTGGTGTGTTACACTAACAGGCATTTGCAGCACTTACAGCAGGCGGAGTGTGCCTCCTGCACATTATACACCTGAAGCTAGCCTGTATTGCTGTGTTTTCCTGGTGTGTTACACCAACAGGCATTTGCAGCACTTACAGCAGGCGTAGTGTGATTTCTGCAAAATATACTCCTGAAGCTAGCCCGTATTGCTGTGTTTTCCTGGTGTGTTACACCAACAGGCATTTGCAGCACTTACAGCAGGCGTAGTGTGATTCCTGCAAAATATACACCTGAAGCTAGCCCGTATTACTGTGTTTTCCTGCTGTGTTACACCAACAGGCATTTGCAGCATTTACAGCAGGCGTAGTGTGATTCCTGCAAAATATACTCCTGAAGCTAGCCCGTATTGCTGTGTTTTCCTGCTGTGTTACACCAACAGGCATTTGCAGCACTTACAGCAGGCGTAGTGTGATTCCTGCAAAATATACTCCTGAAGCTAGCCCGTATTGCTGTGTTTTCCTGGTGTGTTACACCAACAGGCATTTGCAGCACTTACAGCAGGCGTAGTGTGATTCCTGCAAAATATACTCCTGAAGCTACGCCTTATTGCTGTGTTTTCCTAGTGTGTTACACCAACAGGCATTTGCAGCACTTACAGCAGGCGTAGTGTGATTACTGCAAAATATACACCTGAAGCTAGCCCGTATTACTGTGTTTTCCTGGTGTGTTACACCAACAGGCATTTGCAGCACTTACAGCAGGCATAGTGTGATTCCTGCAAAATATACACCTGAAGCTAGCCCGTATTGCTGTGTTTTCCTAGTGTTTTACACCAACAGGCATTTGCAGCACTTACAGCAGGCGTAGTGTGCTTCCTGCAAAATATACTCCTGAAGCTAGGCCTTATTGCTGGTTTTCCCATCTCCCTGCAGGCCATTAGAATGTCTGGAAGGCAAACAAGGAGAGTCAGACAGTCAGGAGCCAATAAAAGAGGGCAAGCAGGCTCTGTGTCTAGAGACAACAGTGCTGGTCGTGGACGCGGTGCATCGCCATCAGCACGTGGCCATGGAACATGCTGCCTCTGCCCGTTATTCAAAAAGTTCTTTGGTATGGGCCTTTTTTGAGTCGAGTGCATCAGATCGCACAGCTGCTGTTTGCAACATATGTCTCAAGCGTATATCGTGTGGCCAAAACATCAGCCGCTTGGGCACCACATGCTTGACCAGACATATGTTGACCTGCCATGCAGCTCGTTGGCAAGCCTACCTTAAAGACCCACACCAAAGAACAAAGCGGACCTCTCCTTGCACCGCATCAGCTGGGATCTCCAACCCCACTATACCTTCAGTCCACTCTGAAACCTGCACTGAGAGGAATGAAGGTGTAGAATTAGGTGTGTCACAGCCAAGTACTTGCGGGCACTCTGCTAGCAGTACACCGACGTCCGATTCTATCAGGCAAATTTCCCTGCCCCAGCTGCTGGACCGTCGAAAGAAGTTCACTCCCAGCCATCCACATGCCCAGCGGTTGAATGCTAGCTTGGCTAAATTGCTAGCGCTTCAACTGCTGCCTTTTCAGTTGGTAGACTCGGCCCCCTTCCGTGAGTTTGTGCAATGTGCGGTTCCTCAGTGGCAGGTTCCCAAACGCCACTTTTTCTCACGGAAGGCGATTCCGGCTCTCTACCGGCATGTGGAAGGCAATGTCTTGGCCTCGCCGGACAGGGCGGTCAGCGGTAAGGTGCATATTACCGCTGACTCATGGTCCAGCAGGCATGGACAGGGACGTTACCTTTCTTTCACGGCCCATTGGGTCACTCTTTTGGCAGCTGGGAAGGATGCAGGACAAGGTGCAGTAGTGTTGAAGGTTGTTCCGCCGCCACGCCTCCAAAATGCTACTACTAGTTGTGACACACCTCTCTCCTCCACCCCCTCCTCTTCTTCTTCCTCCATGGCCTCTTCCTGTGCTTTGTCTTCGGAACCAGCGGTGCTCCGTAGGCGTTCAAGGGGCTACGCAAGTACGTAGGCAAAAAGATGCCATGCCGTGCTTGCGCTGGTGTGTTTGGGGGACAGGAGCCACACTGGGGCAGAGGTTCTGTCTGCTCTGCAGGGGCAGGCTGAGAGGTGGTTGAAGCCACACCAGCTTAAGCCAGGAATGGTGGTTTGTGACAATGGCACCAACCTCCTCTCCGCCCTCCGACAGGGACAACTGACCCATGTGCCCTGTGTGGCTCACGTCCTTAACCTGGTGGTGCAGCGGTTCTTAGGCAGGTACCCGGGCTTACAGGATGTCCTGAGGCAGGCCAGGAAAGTCTGTGTGCATTTCCGCAGATCTTATAATGCCAGTGCTCGCCTGGCTGAGCTGCAAAAGGAGTTGAACCTGCCCAAGAACCGCCTTATATGTGACATGCCCACCAGGTGGAACTCAACGTTGGCCATGCTGCAGCGGCTGCACACGCAGCAGAGGGCCATCAATGAGTACCTGTGCGACTACGGCACCAGGACAGGGTCAGGGGAGCTCTGTTTTTTTTCACCACGCCAATGGGGCATGATCAGGGATGCATGCACTGTCCTGGCACCATTTGAGGAGGCCACGAGGATGGTGAGCAGTGACAGTGCATGCATCAGTGACACTGTACCTCTTGTCCACCTGTTGGAACATACGCTGCGTGGAATAATGGACAGGGCACTTGAGGCAGAACAGAGGCAGGAAGAGGAGGACTTCCTTGCCTCTCAAGGCCCCCTTTACCCAGACAGTGTTCCTTCTGTCCCACCCATCGCACAGGAAGAGGAGGAGGAGGAGGAGGAGGATTGTGTCAGCATGGAGGTGGAGCCTGGCACTCAGCATCATCAGCAGCAGTCTTTTAGGGATGATTTACAGTCCCAAGAAAAGCGTGGACTTGTACGTGGTTGGGAGGAGGTGGCTGCGGATCATGTCGTCCTTAGTGACCCAGAGGACTCCGGACCGAATGCCTCAGCTAACCTACGCTGCATGGCCTCCCTGATCCTGCAAAGTCTGCGGAAGGATCCTCGTATTCTTCGGATCAAGGAGAGGGACCATTACTGGCTGGCCACTCTCCTTGATCCACGGTACAAGGGTAAGGTTGCAGACCTTATCTTACCGTCGCAGAGGGAGCAGAGGATGAGACAACTCCGGGAGGCCTTGCAGAAAGGTCTGTGCAACGCGTTCCCAGAGACTGGGAGGTTACAAACTCCTGGTCCTGGACAACGAGTTGCTGAGGCTTCGGTCAGTCAAAGAAGGAGCGGTGGGGAAGGTGGCCGTCTGACCGATGTGTTCAGACAATTCTTTAGTCCGCAGCCCCAAGGTATGATTGGTTCCAGCAACCATCGCCAGCGTCTGATATACATGGTGCAGGAATACCTAGGGGCAAGGTCAGACTTGGACACCTTCCCCACCGAAAATCCTCTGGCTTACTGGGTCTTGAGGATGGATCACTGGCCAGAGCTTGCACAGTATGCAATTGAGCTACTGGCCTGTCCTGCATCCAGCGTTCTTTCAGAACGCACATTCATTGCTGCTGGAGGATTTGTCACGGATCACAGGGTGCGCCTGTCTACCGACTCG
Organism: Rana muscosa; assembly: GCA_029206835.1. Taxonomy (NCBI): domain Eukaryota; kingdom Metazoa; phylum Chordata; class Amphibia; order Anura; family Ranidae; genus Rana; species Rana muscosa. The sequence continues at coordinate 114,591,234 of CM055127.1, forward strand.
GTTGATCGACTGACTTTCATAAAGATGAACCAGTCTTGGATCACCACCAGCTACCAAACACCTGAAGCTGATATAACAGACTAATTTATTTTCAAATGTCACATCCCTTCAAGACTGATGCTGATGCTGAGTGACTGTCCTGTTATGTTGACTGACTATCCTCCTCCTCCTCAATGATCCGATTGATGATGATAGCTTGGAAGAACATTTTTGTTTCTGGGTGCCTCTACCAGTGCCTAAGGCCCAATTTTTCAGCCCCTGTTTAACAGGGGCATGTAATTACAATTTTTTATGCAATGCTTTGCAGCAGGGCTCATTCCTGCACTCCAACTAGAGTATCTGGGAGAGGTTGCAGTGTTGTGGCACCAGCACCAGTGCCTAAGGCCCAATTTTTCAGCCCCTGTTTAACAGAGGCGTGTAATTCCAATTTTTGATGCAATACTTTGCAACAGGGCTCATTGCTGTGCTCCAAGTACAGTATCTGTGAGGGGTTGCAGTGTTGTGGCACCAGTGCCTAAGGCCCAATTTTTCTGCCCCTGTTTAACAGGGGCATGTAATTACAATTCTTGATCTAATAATTCACAGCAGGGCCCATTCCTGCGCCCACCAAGAGTAACTGTGAGGCCTTACAGTGTTGTGTCAACAATACCACCACCACCACCAAAGGCCCAATTTTTCAGCCCCTGTTTAACAGAGGCGTGTAATTCCAATTTTTGATGCAATACTTTGCAACAGGGCTCATTGCTGTGCTCCAAGTACAGTATCTGTGAGGGGTTGCAGTGTTGTGGCACCAGTGCCTAAGGCCCAATTTTTCTGCCCCTGTTTAACAGGGGCATGTAATTACAATTCTTGATCTAATAATTCACAGCAGGGCCCATTCATGCGCCCACCAAGAGTAACTGTGAGGGCTTACAGTGTTGTGGCAACACCAACATGTAAGGGGCAAATTTCAGCAGAGTATATACGGCAGGCCCCTACTTTCAAACATCCAACTTACAAACGACTCCTACTTGCAAACGAAAGGAGACAACAGGAAGTGAGAGGAAATCTACCCCTAGGAAGGGAAATTCTCTCCTGTAAGAGTTAATATGGGAAAAAGGTGTCTCCTCTCTACTGATGCTTTATCACCAATCCTTGTTTCAATAAAAACCCCACTTTTCAAAAACATTTGTCATTGGGACGGAAAGTGAGGTGAAATGTTCTGAACAGGGGCACAGACAGCAAAACAAATGTTACAGGGGTGATAACCCTTCCCTATGTTTTCCAAAAAGCTTAAAAATAGATTTTTTGGCTGGAGCTACACTTAAACAATGTACCTGTTCAAAATTACAAACAGATTCTACATAAGAACAAACCTACAGTCCCTGTCTTGTATGCACCGCCTGTATACGGCTGTTCAGAGTATATAGGGCCTTTTTTATTTTGTGTGCGGGGTTCCCCTTAATATCCATACAAGACCCAAAGGGGCTGGTAATGGGCTGGGGTGGGGGGGGGGTGATGGGGTAGCTATGCCATTTTTCTTAAAGATTTTCATCCATATTACCGGGACCAGACATTACATTAAAGCCGCAAGCAGTTTTTAAATGACTTTTTTTCCTTAAGAAATGTCATTTTGTGCAGGGACAGCTCTAAACACGGGAAACACGTGGCACTTCACAGGCATACTTTAGACACCCCCCAGGTACGATATTTAAAGGAATATTTGACTTTTTTTTTCACTTTATGCATCATTAAAATGACTGCTCCCAAAAAACGGCCGTTTTTAAAACTTCTTTTTGCATTGATACATGTCCCCTGGTGCAGAACCCGGGTTCCCAAACCCTTTTTAGGACAATAACATGCATAATAGTCGTTATAATTAGCACTTTAGATTTCGAACATTCGCATCCATTGTATTTAATAGGGTTCTAACGTTCGTGCGAACTTTCGGTCCGTTCGCGGCTTCTGGTGCGAACCGAACCCGGGGGTGTTCGGCTCATCCCTACTGGGGAGATGTCTTGTTCTTGGGGAATCTATTGTTCCTGAGGTTATCTATTGTTGCTGGGGGATCTAACAACAAATTTATTTAAAGCAGTAAATACAATTCAGGATATTAAAACATGACACTTATTAAAAAAAAAAAAATCCTACTTACCGTACAGTTTTTAAAATTTCTTATTTGATTTAGAGATTTATTTAAAAGCTTTGTTCATGTTAAAAGATTATTTAATTAATACGTTAAAAAAATGATGTTTGTTTACATTGATAAATGTTTTTTTAATGAAAAATGTTTTAATACATTTTCAAATGTTTGTTAACATTTATTTATAAGAGTGTGTGTGTGTATGTATGTATATGTATATGTATATATATATATATATATATATATATATATATATATATATATAATATGTATATGTGTAGCGGGTATTTGAATTTAGGGGAAGCATCTGGGTGGTAGTGTAACCCAGATGCATTGATTGTTAGGGAATCTGAGACCCTTTTGTGGTTCTTGGAGGACTCTGGTGGTGTGAGGTTCCCTGCGGCCTGCAGGTGGCGCTGTCGCCTTGGGCCGGAGCTGAACACTCACCGCAAGACTGCTTCCCTTTTTGTCCTCTCCTGGCGTTGGTACAGCGGGGCGGGGAACCTGCTGTGGCGCGAAGGGAGAGGAGATAAAAGGGGCGGACGCCCTGACCTCGGGGTTCAGAGTCGGAGGACGCAGCCGCACCCAGGCACCTTTAGCCTGGGTGCTGGCGTTCCGGAGTTCCGGGCCCAGGTGCCCTTGACCTGGCCGGAGCGGGAGATGGAGTCCATCTCAGGCACCTTTAGCCTGGGGTGAGGTACTATGGCGGAGGCCTGGAGCTCAGTACCTTCGACTGAGTTCCGCGAGGGTGGAGGAATCCGAGGGGGCCCTAACTCCTTGGGTGCCCATGTCTGAGATGAGGAGGCCGGTGAGCGGAACTTCTCCGGAGAGTCCAGCGCAGCATTGCTGGTGATGGAGAGGCCTCCGGTAACTGTCTTGGACGGATGTCCTTCCCCTGATAGGGGCTATGTTAGCGAAGGTAATCCATGTTCTGTACAATATAGTCAGTGGCAGTGACTATTCGCCATTGGTGACACCACAGTGGTTAGCTCTATCTAAAAGAATTGTGCCTTGGCCTACTCCCCACAAAGACTGAAATATTATATGGGTCTGAACCTGTCTGTGCTGTATGACTATTTATTGAGAAGAATAAATACGAGTTGGACCTTTTCAGTGTGTGGAACTCTGGTTACTAGGAGCAAAGGGGAGTCAATCCGAGTAGAGGATTTGACTCTGGGACACATACACAAAACCCAATAGTTCTGGCTTTCACCTCTACACCTTGGAGGACATGGGCTGTGGTGTATCTCATCCCTCCCCCCAGTGCTAACCCCTAGACGAGACAGACATGCTGTGAATGAGAAGGGGTGAGAGGGGTGAGGTCGCTACATATATATATATATAGAGAGAGAGAGAGAGAGAGAGAGGGATGCACATGTTTTTTCGAGCTTTGGTTTGAGGTGCACACCCTAATGCAATAGGCTGCGCACGCCTATGAATCTGACAAAGATAGCTGAAATGTCATTGTGAGCTGGCCTTAAGTAGAATAGGATGTGGCCTTTTGTAACACAGGGCTCCTGTCCATTGGTAGAGGAAAGAAGTATTTGAGATCCAAATGCAATTGATTAAATTGAGCATGTATTATACACTTTATACTCTAAATGCAAATACTTTAATTTTCTTTATTTTTTATGTTTAGCACCAAAAAATGTAAGTTAACATTTTGAAGTTGTACAGGAATATTTTTTTATAATCCCAGGGCAAGCATCTCCTATATACAGTATATACTCAGTTAGTCAATTCCCTGGGCAAATTCCCACATATAAAAACTTTCTATTGATATACAGTAGAACAGTGGTCTCCACTGGTCTCCGTGGGCCGGATGCGGTCCCTTGCCTGCTTTTATCCGGCCCTCGGGGGCTCTATTCCTGTCATTGCTTTAAGGCATTATTCCTTCTACTGACACCAACAATGAGGCACCATTCTTTCCATTGACACCAACAGTGGGGCATATTTCTGCTCACTGACAACAACGGTGGGTCCCTTTTCTTTCCACTGAAACCAAAAATGGGGCATACTTTTTCCACTGATATAAATATTGGAACACTTTTTTTCCCGCTGATACCAACCATGAGGCACTATTCCTTCCACTGACACCAATGAATGGGTACTTTTCATACCAATGGCACCAACCATGGGACACTATTCCTTCCATTGACACCAGTGATGGGGCACTATTTCTTCCATTGACACCAACAATAGTGCACTATTCCTTTCCCTGACCCCAACAATGGGGTACTATCCCTCCCACTGACACCAAAGATAGGGCATTACTCCTTTTACTGACACCAGTGATGGGACACTATTCCTTTCACTGACACTAATGATGGAACACTATTCTTTTTTACTGACACCAACAACTATTCCTCCCACTAACAGCAATGACGAGGCACTATTTCTCCCACTAATACCAATAATGGGACATTATTCCTCCTCCTATTGACCACAGGCACTATGTACTTTGTTTTCCTTTCACTGTTTACCAGGCCCCAAACATTTTCTACTCCCACTAGCCATAGTTCGGCCCTCCTAAAATCTGAAGGACAATAAACTGGGCCTTTGTTTAGAAAGTTTAGAATCCCCTGATATACAATATATTGTAGTTGCACAACACACATTAACACAACGCACACGAACGGCAAAGTGAAATGGGCTCTAACTGGCTCCGTGATGGGTAAAAGACCTTGTGTAATAAACTTGTATTACAATCCGATTGTCCTATCCCGTATAGATTTGGTAAAACTATGTAAAGCGAGGGCCTACCTACTATGTTTCCAATTAGACAGGCCCTTGCACTACATAGCTGTTGGTAGATTTTGTTGTACACCCAGATTGTAACGTGTATAGTAAACTTAACTAAGGTTCACATTAGTGCTGCTGCATAATCATACTTTTTCAGTACGTTTTTGCAGCGCACTAGAGTGAACAGGGCTTAGAGAACTGGTATTAACATGGACATTTTTCTCCTAGAACTACTTAATGAACATTAAAAAAGCCATATAACATACCTGGGCGTCCGCAGAACTTTTTTCCGGGGGGGGGCATCATTTTAGGGTCACCCATGCGCCACCCCCTTTTCGACAATGTCATTATCACATTGTCATGGTCAGAGACTGTAGGCATAGTACAGTCCCTACGATAAGTAATGGATAATGACCGACAGGCCCTCTTATCAGACCCAGCAAAACTACAGCAGTGATCCCTTTGGGTTCCCCAGGCTCGATTCTGGTCAGTAGTGTAGCATGTCTGTACCCTGGCAGTGGCTCAGTCTTTCTCTCTCTGGTGGCGCTGGGTAGCGTGGCTCTCTCTCTGATGCTGGGTAGCGTGGCAGTCTCTCTTTGGTGGCGCTGGGTAGCGCGGCTCTCTCTCTGACTTCCGCCCAGCACACGCCTCTTTCTTTGTCCTGTAGCACTCACTCCCTCAGCTTTTTTCCAGGCTGCAGTCTCTCAATCTCTCTCTTGATCGAGCTGTAGCCTCCTTCCTGTGGAAAATGGGGCCGCCTATCTTCAGAACTACATGTCCCATGATGCTCTCCTCTCCTAGTTTCCTTTGATTGGCCCTCAGTTATGGCCAATGAGGAAGGAATGGAGCGGGCAGGAAGCTGGACGGGGAACCTGGTGAGAGCCGCCGTCTCTTCTCCCTGACAGGAGAAAGGGGGGGCGAGCGGGGGAAACCTCTGACAGCCTGCAGCTCGCATTTCTCCTGACACAGCGCCACCGAGTTCTCTGCTGGACTGAGCAGGCAAAAGAGCCCACAGTCACACTACATTGATGGGGGGGCTTGGCAGCACCTTCATGGTGTCACCCCGCTGGCTGCCCACACCCCCATAGCGACACCACTGTGCTGAATGTGCCGATCTGATTCCGGGGGGGGGCACTTGTCCCCCCTTGCCCCTACCTACGGACGCCCATGATAACATATGTACTTTGATAAATGCAAAGCACCATGGGTGACAGCTGTCCACACTCTGGTTATCCAGCAATTAGCCTTGGAAACTGCCAGCCATGTATGTGTGACACCATGCAACTCATGTTGTCACTCAAACTCCCTCATGCTATCTATGGCTGGCCATTGATGATTTGAAGCTTGATTGGAAAAAAACAAGTACTATCAGTAAGGGGTCCATAGTAGTCCTGGTGGGATTGTGTATATATATATATATATATATATATATATATATATATATATATATATATACATATATATATTTATAATTAGAGATACCCCCAGATGAATTTCTCAGCAAAATTCAAGACAATATCAAAGGTGATGGGGAAATCTGAATACTGTTGTCCAACTAGCCTGGAATGCAGCTTCTCACTGGCAGAAACTGTGGTTTGGCACTGGAACTCAGAGCTACCTATCTACTCTGCTCTTTAGTCCCTCCCTAATATTTTCTAATCTGACATACAACTGGACCTCTAACTACTAGACGTAGCCATCGGAAGCCTTACTTTGGCTTTACCAGAGAAGATAACAGCGCTGCCTTGATAGATGTGGATGGCTATAGCTCCTCCAAGTGTATAAATCCAAGCCAAATGTAAAGGCTAAAAGGTGAAAGTACAAGGTTATACACAAGATACAATTGAACCCATGCTGGGTTATACAATACCATGTAAGACTTGATAAAGCAAATGAGCGTGAAACGCGTTGACATGGCAACGGATTCCATTGTGTTCCAAGCAACCACTCTGGTCCCGGACTTCCACCTTGTGGTTGCAGTGACATCATCCGGAAGCAGTGACATCATCTTTTAATGGCACTGCCACATGCCACATTGCACCGGTCCCGTCTCCCAGCCATTGGACCCAGTGGACATTAGCCCATCAGTGTTCACCAACACCAGTATTGTATCGTATAACCCAACATGGGTTATATTGTGTATAACCTTGTACTGTGATCAATAAACTTTTACCTTTCAGCCTTTACATTTGGCTTTGATTTATACACTTGGAGGAACTATAGCCATCCACATCTATCCAAATAGCACTGTCATCTTCTCTGATTGTGCTCATGGTGACTGTGTGTCCTATTCCTGACAGCTGCATTGGATTGGCCCTTGGCCAGTGGACAGTGTGTGTTTCCATAGTGGGCCCTATGGAAACATGGCACTTGGGACATACTGTGTTTTTGGTTTAACCTTGGCTTTAGCCTATGCTGGTTTTTGAGCTCTAAGCTAAAACTAGCTATAGAACCCCAGACCAGAAGGGACAGGGTTACCTAAAATAGCAAGAGCTGTATATAAACTCTATTGCAATAAACAGGGTTACCTACTAATATACAGCAAGGTGATCACTACACACATGCAGTAACACAGACCTAGCTATCTGTGATTGTGATATGATAAATAGGACAGGGCAGAGATATGCTGTCTGTTACAAAGAAATAGATATACACTCAGCAGCTACAGGTAAACTATTAGAACGAAGAAATAGTTGCATAATAGTCCCTTTTGACTTGGGGTTCAGCAGGGTGGACAGGACATGTGGCTGAGAAGTTTTCTCTCTCCACTCCCTCCTTCTGAGGTTAGAAAGCCAACAACCCAGGGACAAGAAGTGCAAGTATAATATTTTTACAGACATTTACAAATTCAGACAGTAGAGGGCAGCAGATCCCTAAACATATACATTATTTATGCGGTTGCTAGCAATTTATTACTTGTAATTAGTTTTTATGTTTATTATTTGGGTGTTTGTGTTATATGGCTATTTAATGTTTATATCATAATTCTAGGGTGGACCTTTATTTTTTTTTTATTTTTTTTTGTATGTCAAATGTTACTGCATATAAAAATAGGAAATTAATACTTAAAAGGATACGCGATTAAAGGAAGAACTATTTTTGGGGTTTGGTTGCCACATTTGGGCAGCTTTTTATCTGCCCTTATTTATGGCAAAATCTATAGAAAAACCCTAATGCCTTGTACACACGACCATGTTTCTCTGCATGAAAAAAAAAAACAATTTTCCTGACGGGATTCCGGTCAAGCCTGCCTTGCATACACACGTTCAGGCCAAATACAGCTCGTCCAAATCACGGTGACGTACGACGAGACTATAAAGGGGAAGTTCCATTCAAACGACGCCACCCTTTGGGCTGCTTTAGCTGATCTTGTGTTATTGCGTGTTAGTAAAAGTTTGGTGAGAGATGATTCGCGCTTTTCAGTCTTAGTGCTTTCCAGATCGTTTTCTGCTGTTCAGTAGGTGCTTGTGGGTTCGTATCTGTCTTTCAGTGCGGGTAGTGAGTTTGTATCAGTTTTTTCAGTGCGTTCTTGTCCGCTCGTTTCTGATTTTCAGGTCGTTCTTCATAGGCCTTGCTGTTCTTCAGGCGTTCTGTTAGTTTGTTCTGACCAGCCGACCGTTTTCTAGCGATGTTGCGGGTACGTACTCGTCGTAGAGTTCGTGCTGTGCTGAGGCTTGGTTTGGGGGTTTATGCTTTAACCCAAGTCCAGTCCATGGAGGAGGAAGTTCATAGACAAAGAATTGGTTGCTCCAGCAGGACCAGTTATGTCACATGCCTTTGCTGCGGGAGATCCAGGAGAACAACCCTGATGACTTCAGGAATTATCTCCGGATGACGGACCCCGTTTTTCACCGTCTGTTGGCTTTGGTGTCCCCCTATAACATGAGGCAGGACACCGTCATGCGGGAAGCCATCACTGCAGAGGCTAGTCGCCACGTTGCAATACTTGGCGACAGGGAGAAGTCTGCAGGACGTGAAGTTCTCGACAGGCATCTCCCCCAGGTTCTGGGGATCATTATACCAGAGACCTGTTCTGCCATCATTCAAGTTCTGCAGAAGGACTATATTAAGGTAAGATTTCTCCTTTAACATCACATTCTATGTAATTAATGTATGCTAATGTATTGTATTTCTTTCATCATTCCCTAATTACCATGATTGAAATATGCTGTGAATGTCCCCTTTGTTCCCATGCATGCTGTAAGCTTTTAATGTTCCTTTTTTGGCCTACATGAATATTTTCCTTCACTAACCTCTCCAGCATGCTATCCTGGGCCCATACACACCTAGCCAAGTCACTTAACAATGTATTTTGTCAGCTCCATTGTAGTGCTTTACCCTAAACACCTTCTAAAATGTGTACAGATGTTTTTCTTATCATTAATTTCACACAGAGTGCCAGAGCCTTTATTGTGAAGGCAATATCAGACATTCTAGTATGTCAACAAGGTGTTGATGTTGCCTTCATTAGATGGGGTGATGTCACCCCTATACAAGCCAAATTTAGAAGATGCACACAAATACGGATGTGAAATGTGGATTTCCTTCCTGATCCCATTCCTAATGTCAACATGTGCTATCTGCCATCATGAAGGATCAATGGACATGTTTTGGGGGTGCAACCCCTTCCTCTCACCTACTTGAGTTGCGAGGAAGGGGTTGCGCCCACAAAACACGTACATTGAAATCCCCTAATGGCAGATAGCACATGTTGACACCCTGGGGTTGATTTACTAAAAATCCACTTTGCACTTGAAAGTGCACTGAAAGTGCATTTGGAAGTGCAGATGCTGTAGATCTGAGGGGGACATGCAAGGAAAATAAAAAACAGCATTTTAGCTTCCACAAGATTGGATGATAAAATCAGCAGAGCTTCACCTAATTTCAGAGCTTCCCCTCAGATTTACAGCGATCTACAGCGACTGCACTTCCATGTGCACTTTCAAGTGCAAAGTGGATTTTCCTTTAGTAAATCAACCCCTCTGTGTGCATCTTCTAAATTTGGCTTGTCGAAAGTAGTAAAATATTATACAACTGCATAAAAGAACAAAAGGTGGGGAATTTTGTGTTTCTTTATATTCACCCCAAAACATCAATCATGTTTTTAAATTTTTGGTCTATTCGATTCATATTATTCCTAAAAATGTCTAGTTCTCGACTACACGCCATGATTTCTTGGATTATTATTTGTGCACTAGCACTTGAGAAATTAGGAGTTTCTTCTTCACCAACATGTTCATCACCTAAAAAAAAAAAAAATGGTATTATAAATATGCAGGCCTACATCTCTTATCTGAAGCTGTGGTGACAGAGACTGACCTGTTGTGGTGACAATTTCCACCACGTCACCCACCTCTCCTTCCTCCACCTCTTCATCTTGTTGGTGTTCTCTCTGGTCCCCTTCTTTAGGAGGTGTGGGCTTCCTGGTGTCCTGTGAGTGGTGTCCTCCGAGTCTTCGCTCCCCTATGTGAATGTAACAAAAGGTATACTTACTTAGCACACACATATTTGAGGCCAGAAATAGGAATATGAAACATTGCTTGGAAGTGGAGTACAATTGTCTGTTCCAAGCTGAAGACATGATAATTTCCCTTACCAAAGATGGAATACTTACCTTTTGGGGCCAAGTTTCACACATGGAGACACCTCAAGTATCCACTGGAGCACCTGTGTGGGACACCCTAAAAAGGTTGTTCTGGTGTCCCTCACTATAGTGCTCCTGAGTCCAGATGTGTAAACAGCTGCTGAGTGTCCTCTCCTTTACCCTGAATCAAGTTTGCATTTCATTCTAGTTACAAACACATCTAGACAACAATGTACTAAACCTATATTCAGACAAATTGACATTACCAAAAGTAGTTAACCCTGTATCTGCAACAACTTTGTTATAGTAGTGGCCGAACGATGTTTATTCCGACCGGTTTTCAACTGTACAACAGTAAAGAAAAGCACATGGAGCAACATGCAAGTAATAATAATAATCTGGACACAGGACAAATAATTACTTTTTTTGAGCATTCTCTTTATCCTCATGTACTGATCCTACTCCCTCAGTTTCAGGTCTGACCAGCGTTTCCTCAGCTGCTCCTTGGATCGTTGTACCCCAAAATTCCAGTGCAGACTTCTCACAACTTTCTTCATGATCTTGGCCTTTCTCACATTAGGGTGGGTATACGGCCCATGCTTTCCATCATAATCCATCCTCTTCAAGATGTCCACCATCTCCGCCATCTCTGCAAAGGACATATTTGAGGCCTTATATCTCCTCCTTGATCGTGACGTTTCTGGCTCCGGGCTTGTCTCGTCGTTAGTGGAATTATCAGACACCTGCTGTGACTCCGCAATGTCGTCTCCCACTGTGCGCCGAAAGAGAAGGGGCGGGGAATATTCTAGAAAGAAGGTCATGGGCGGGCGACATGTGTGGAGTTTCACGCATGTGCAGTGTATATAAAGCTAACACGCATGTGTCGTAAATATGTTCTGTGTGCGGAGGAAGGAGTAAGCACCGAACGTGAGATCGAACGTAACATTTTAACTTGGGTCATCAGTGGCCTATACTGCTTTGAGATTGTGGCCTATATATGGGTATAAAGATTAGTAGAGTCTGGACTGACATTCTTATTTTTGTCTTGTGTTTTGTCTTACACAGAAAAAAATAATATATTTAAGGATCCTGACTTCATGTATGAGTTCCTGGACAGGTACAGGGAGCTGCCTGCTCTGTGGGTAACAAAAAATTACAAAAAACAAAAAAAGAGGATCAAGGAAGGCAGCGCTGGAGACCATGCTCCAATTTGTGCAGACACTGGTCCCCAGTGCAACCATCCATGAAGTGGACACAAAAATTGCGACCTTGAGGGGCACATACAGGAAGTATCGCAATAGGGTCCTGGAATCACAGAGGTCAGGAGCAGCAGCAGCAGATGTATATGTGCCTACTCTGTGGTACTATAACAAATTGGAATTTCTGAACGACCATCTGGAAGTGAGGCCATTACTTTCTAGCCTTCCCTCCAACCTTCCCTCCAGCCTCCCCTCCAGCCTTCCATCCAGCCTAGATGAGCCTTCAGAGGATCAATCTGAGCTCCTGGAAGAAGCGGATGTGAACTTCTGGAGCCCGATATAGTATTTTTCTAAATATTTATTGTCCTAAAATTAATGATGTGAAATAGATGTTAATATATTGATAACAAATTAATGTTTGAACAAAAAGTGTTTTACATATCAATAAACCAAAAGTAATGGCCTCACTTCCAGATGGTCGTTCAGAAATTCCAATTTGTTATAGTACCACAGAGTAGGCACATATACATCTGCTGCTGCTGCTCCTGACCTCTGTGATTCCAGGACCCTATTGCGATACTTCCTGTATGTGCCCCTCAAGGTCGCAATTTTTGTGTCATGACTGTTACAAATTGAATGTTAATAAATAGAAAAGACTATCATTCTGACCCCAGCATTTTTCAAACATTAATTTGCTATCAATATATTAACATCATTAATTTTAGGACAATAAATATTTAGAAAAATACTATATCGGGCTCCAGAAGTTCACATCCGCTTCTTCCAGGAGCTCAGATTGATCCTCTGAAGGCTCATCTAGGCTGGATGGAAGGCTGGAGGGGATGCTGAAGAGAAGGTTGGAGGGAAGGCTAGAAAGTAATGGCTAAAAATGATTGGGACAAGAATGAAAAATGCTGGGGTCAGAATGATAGTTTTTTCTATTTATTAACATTCAATTTGTAACAGTCATGAGATGAATATTGTGTGTGATTGATGAACCAAAAAATAAAACGATGTCCCTTTTTTATACACAGGATGAGCTCAGCCAGGATGAGGGGCTGGAAATTGTCAGCCAGGAGGAGGCAGGGCCCAGTGTCAGCCAGGAGGAGGCAGGGCCCAGTGTCAGCCAGGAGGAGGCAGGGCCCAGGGGCAGACAGGAGGAGGCAGGGCCCAGTGGCAGACAGGAGGTGGCCGGGACCAGTGGCAGCACAACATCGCAGGTGCCTCCCCTCCGCCTTCCAAAAAGATGGGCCAAGAGGGATGGTTACACAGAGGAGGATGCACTTTACCTCATTAGGGAGGCTACTGCGGTCCTCAGAGACCCCCCTACCACTGAAGAGAGCTATGCCGCCCTAATGGCAGCCAAGATGAAGAGGATGGAGATGGGCCAATGCCTCTTCTGTGAGAACATAGTATGTAAGGCCATAAACAGGGGTTTGATGGGCCAACTTACCCAATATACTGACCTTGCGGAGGTCGGCCATCCTCCTCCACCTCCTCCTCTTCCTTCTCCTCCTCCTGCCACAAGTCCACCTCCAGAGGCACAGGCTCCGAGGATGCGTGCAAGGAAAGCTACAGGGAAGGCTGCAGAGAAGGCTGCAAAGAAGGCTGCAGGGAAGGTTACAAGGAAGACAAGAAAGTGATGGCCTTGCTTCAGTCTGGTCTGACAGAAGACGCAGGCTGTTGTAGTACCACAGACTGGGGTACATATATATCATCTGCTGCTGTTCCTGATCTCTGGGAGTCCAGGTCCAGATTGTGCTCCCAACTGTATGTGCTTCTCAAGTTCCCAATTTTAGTTTCCTATTATTTGATGTGTGCCCTGGGGTCCAAAGGCTGCACAAATTGCAACAGGTTCTCCAGCGTTGCCTTTCCTCTTTATTTTCTTATACACCAAAATAAATGGATATTTTATTTTTACAGTTAATACTTGCCTATGTGTTTTCATTCAAAAAGGACAGTTTGTTTGTGAGTAGGCAGGTACATTTCAAAAATACAATGTCAAATTAACAAGGAACACAAACACCAACCTCCTTGAGGGTAAAAAATACAAGATAATAATGTTGTGGTAACTTGACACACAAAACTAATAAAAATATATATGGAGATTAGTAGAATTTTTTTTTTATATAATACACAACAATGCAGATCTTAATTAAAATGTTTTAAAATATAAAAAAAAAAAAAAAAAACAAACAAAAACAAAACATTATTATGGAGATCTGGCTTTTTAAATAAAAATAGATTATTCATGAGATCCCGGGAAATAATAAATAAACAAGTTTGTCAGAACTGTGTGAATATCAGCAGCAAAACAACTTCATTAAGAAGAAAAGAATGCGCTGCATTTAAATGATGCAATAATTTTCTGCGTGCGGAATGTGCTATCTCCATTACGAACGCTAGTTTTACCCTAAACAGCGCTCCCGTCTCATACTTGATTCTGAGCATGCATGTTTTTTTCCCTTGGGAAAGCATACACACGACCGGTTTTCCCGACTGAAACAAGTCCGCCGGGAATCGCGGCGGGAAAATAGAGAAGTTATTTTTTTCTTTCCCGCAGTTTTCTCGTCGGAAAAACTGCCATGGAGCATACACATGCCCGTTTTTCCTGGCGAAAACCTGTCATGGCAGTTTTCCTGCCGGGAAAAATGGTCGTGTGTATAAGGCATCAGAAGGCAAGAAAAATAGAGTCATCTAAAAGTGCAGCTGTGTCAAACTGTTAATTACTGGATTCTTTCAATATGCTCGCCATACGGAAGCCATGCACATGTGAATTACATACAGCAAGAGTTGTTACATGAATGCATGCTCTAATAAGCAGACATAAAGTCCTCGGCTTGCAAGTTGGGTTCCTGTGTGGCGGAGTGAACGCTATAAATACCAGTGGTGTAATTGGGAATGTCATTAATAATTCACACTGTCTTAATCAATAGATTTCTTCACCTCTCCCAAGCTGGCTGATCTGTATCAGAACATTGATGGGTTTTACAGGTTTGCTGTAGTTAATCATTGGCCAGAAAAGGCAGGATTACAACTGGAGTCACAAAATGATAATAGCCATTGTTGTACAGACAGTTATTAATAAACTGATTAAAAAAGCAAGACACTGGTTTAATCACTAAAAAAAATCGATGAACAGCTTATTGGCTTTTTATGCAACGACATAGAAATATTTATTACTGGTTTTTATATACTGCCAACAATATATGCAGTGCTTCACATACTGTATATTCACATTAGTACTTGCACTTAACGAGCTTAGAATCTAAGGTCTCTATGTCACATACATACTAGCGCCAATTTAGAAAGGAATAAAAAAAGGAGAACATTGTGACTTTATATGAGACAATGACTGCAAGTGCATGTATCTCCATCACCAATGACATATTAAAATGAGAAATTGATTTTGAGACTTTATATGAAGCACGACACTCAGAATCGCTTCGATATATAGTATAACATATTTTAATAGCACATCTGGGTATACATATAGTATAAAAACAGCAAGAATATAATACTCAATAAATAACGTCCAACTCATTCATAGTATATACAACAATGTTATAATATAATGGACGTTAGATAAGTGTACCCAGAATTGACATCAACAAGGTTATGATATCATAGTAATATAAAACGATTCATGATATTAAGGCCCCTTTCACATGGAGCTCCGTTCAGGTCTGCCTGTCAGTTTTTTAGGCGGACCTGAAACGGATCCTCCATGTACCCCTATGGAGGCACGGATGTCAGCGGAGACATGTCTGCTGACATCCGCTCCGCCAAAGTGTGACGGAGGAAAACCCTATTTTTCCTTCAGTCGGCGGAGCGGATCGGATGACAACGGACTCTACGGTCCGTCGTCATCCGATTCCCCATAGGGGAGAGCAGCGCTCTGACAGGGCGGTCCCAGTCATCCGTCGGTTCAGCGGGGATCAATGGAGCGATCCCCGCTGAGCAAGCGGAGCTTCACGGGGCGGATCTTCACGGATCCGCCCCGTGTGAAAGAGGCCTAAGGATAATAATTTTGTATTAACGCATGGTTACTGTGACATAGCATCAATAAAAGGGCTCTACGCATTTCGTGGAATTTTCCACTCATCAGGAGCAGATGTGAGATTCATACATCTGCAATGAAAATATATATTGGTATAATGGTTTGTAAAAAGAAGGGGGGGGGGTAGGAAATAAAAAATCTCAACCCCAGCAGAACTTACCTAGGGGCAAGCTATAGATAGAAAGCATTAATAATATAGACAGCTGGAGGCACTGTGGATATATCATCCCCGGGAGCTGAGGTGGAGATAACAGCGGATGCATAGCGGTATAAACATCAGTGATTGGCATCTAGTGAAGTAAAATCCTCAATTAACCAGTTGTATTAGTAATTCGTACTGTGTAAATTTGCAAAGGGATATCTGTGAACAATAACATTGTATCAATAAAGTGGCTAACAACTGATAAAGGGATTTTTATAACAGCTTACCTGTAAAATCCTTTTCTTGGAGTACATCACGGGACACAGAGCGACTTAGTCATTACTAATGGGTTATATAGATTACCTTCAGGTGCTGGCACTGGCCACTTCCAAACCGGAAGTACCCTCCCCTATATAAGCCCCTCCCATCCGGGAGCACCTCAGTTTTGTAGCAAAGCAATAAGTGTCCCAAAAAGAGGGGTGGGAGCTCTGTGTCCCGTGATGTACTCCAAGAAAAGGATTTTACAGGTAAGCTGTTATAAAAATCCCTTTTTCTTTTTCGTACATCACGGGACACAGAGCGACTTAGTCATTACTAATGGGACGTCCCAAAGCAATGCCAAATGAGGGGAGGGATACACTATACATAAGCTGGGCGCCATCAGGCATGAGGCTCTTTTGCGGCCTGCAACACACTGCGCCCAAAGGCGACATCCTCCTGACTTCTAACGTCTACCTGGTAGAATCTAGTAAACGTGTGTACTAAGGACCATGTTGTGGCCTTACAGACTTGAGCCAGGGAGGCTTGGTGATGCACTGCCCATGAAGTTCCAACTGCTCTTGTGGAGTGCGCCCTAACCTCGAACGGAGGCGGTCTCCTTTTCAAGCCATAGGCTTGTATTATGACCTGTCGAATCCACTTGGCTAAAGTAGATTTTTGATGCTGCCTGACCCTTTCTGGGGCCTTCCAGCAGAACAAACAAAGTATCCGTTCTACGAATCTGAGCAGTGGCTTTAAGATAAGCTTTAACTGCTCTTACTACATCCAAAGAATGCAATAACTTTTCCTCTACCGAACTAGGTTTGGGGAAAAAGGAAGGAAGAACCACATCTTGGTTCAAATGGAACCTCGATACCACCTTAGGGAGAAGGCTGGATGAGGACGTAATACTACTCTGTCCTTATGGATAACCAGATATGGCTCCTTACAGGACAAGGCGGCTAATTCCGATACTCTTTTAGCCGAACAAATGGCTACTAAGAAAATCAATTTCCTGGTGAAAAGAACCAAGGAAATGTGCCGCAATGGTTCAAATGGTTGTTTCTGTAGAACCGACAGAACCAGGTTTAAGTCCCATGGACATATGGGAATACTAACCGGAGGGCTAATACGCAACACTCCTTGTATGAAAGCTTTGACTAATGAATGCAAAGCCAAGGGCCTTTGAAAAAAATATTGACAAGGCCATCTGACCCTTGATAGTACTCAAGGCAAGCTTCCTATGTACAGCCCACTGTAGGAAGTCCAGAATCCTACCTATTACGTACTTACGTGGATGCCATTTCCTGGCCTCACACCACGTGATGTACGCCTTCTAGATCCTATAATAGATCTGCCTGGATACCGGTTTCCTGGCATTGATCATGGTAGATACCACAGGATTAGAGAGCCCTCTCTTTTTAAGAATGTGGGCTTCAATAGCCAGGCCGTCAAACCTAGGGCTGGTAAGGAAGGGTAGTATATCGGTCCTTGCGAAAGCAGGTCCGGACGATGTGGGAGGGTCCAAGGACTTCCCACTGACATTTTTACAATCTCCGCGTACCATGCCCTTCGGGGCCACGCTGGAGCCACCAGAATCACTGGTTTCTTTTGTACCCTGATTCTGCGGATTAATCGCGGTGGGAATGCATATATCAGCTTGAACTGATCCCAAGGGAACACTAGGGCATCCAAACCGCAAGCTAGGGGATCCTTTGTGCGAGACACAAATCTGTCCACCTTTGCGTTGAATCTGGATGCTAGCAGATCTACATCCGGTGTTCCCCACCGCTGGCATATTGCCTGGAAAACCTCGGGGTGAAGAGACCATTCCCCCGGGCATAATTGCTGGCGACTTAAAAAGTCCGCTCTCCAATTTTCCACTCCTAGGATGAAAACCGCGGATATGGCTGTGACATACCTTTCTGCCCATTCCAGGATGCAATTCGCTTCCCTCTGGGCTGCACGACCCTTAGAGTTTGGATGTCCATGCTACTAGGGCATACCGGGCTGCTCGTATCTCTAAGAGATTGGTGGGCAGGGCCTTCTCTGCTTCTGACCACTTGCCCTGGAGAGACCATTGCTCCAGTACTGCCCCCCAGCCTATGAGGCTGGCATCTGTAGTGACCACCTTCCAAGAAACCGGACTGAAGGGTTTCCCTTTTTCCAGATTCTGGGGCACCAACCACCAATGGAGGCTCTTGCGAACGGAAGGGGACAGGGACATTGGTAAGTCTAAAGCCTGAACTTTTTTGTTCCAGGCTGACAGTATGGCCCTCTGCAAGTTCCTTGAATGGAATTGACCGTAGGGTACTGCTTCGAATGAAGCCACCATTTTTCCCAGCAGCCTTATACACAGGCGTATGGATGGTTTTCTTTTTTGTACCCACTAAGTGGGTCAAATCTTTCAAAGACGACACCTTCTCTGGAGGTAAGAAAATCTTTCTCTGATTTGAATCCAGTCTTAGCCCCCAAGTATTGCAGACTTTTGACTGGTTTTAGGGCTGACTTGTCTCGGTTGATAATGCAAGCATGAGATTCCAGATACTTGATTATCTTGTGAACGACCACTTCTATTTTTTTTCACTGAGTGGTCTATCAGCAACAAGTCGTCTAGATATGCTATTATCGTTACACCTTGTGTTCCTAGTTTGGCCAATCGTAGGGCCAGAATTTTTGTGAACACTCGTGGTGCTGTGGCCAGACCGAAAGGTAAGGCTCTGAACTGAAAATGGCGCCCTTCTACTGCAAAGCGTAGAAATTTCTGGTGGGCCGGACAGATGGGAATATGCAAATAAGCATCCCTTATGTCGATCGAGGCTAACCATTCCTGCCCTTGTAGGGCGGTGGCCACCGATCGGATCGACTCCATCCGAAAAAGTCCTGATATGTAGGAACTTGTTTAGCCCTTTTATATTTAATATGGGCCTCATGTCCCCATTTGGTTTGGGGACTGTGACAAGGTTCGAGTAAAACCCGAACCCGTTTTCTTCCAAGGGAACCTTCATGATTACCCTTGGGGCAATAGTTGCTCTAGTGCCAGAAGGAGGGATCCATTCTTCTGGGGATCGCTTGGCACGTTTGACCTTATAAAATGGGCAGGAGGAATGTCTTTTAACTCCAGCCTGTATCCCAGACTTACTGCGGAGATCACCCATCTCTGATGGTGTCCCGCCAGGTCTCTGTGAACAACTGAAGTCTTCCCCTCACCCGATTGAGTGGGGGCAACCCTTCATGACTTAGGGGGAGGTTTTGTACCTCTCTTGACCCAGGGTTTCTTGTTACCCTGTGATTGTCCCTGATTTCTGCCCCCTGGATTTGACCGCGGAGGCCGTCGGAACTGTTTCACAGCCGATGTGCCAGGGACTGGAGAAGTAGGCCTCTTAAAAGAAGGACTTCTACCCTTGTTCTTAACCGGCAAGAGTGTACTTTTACCGGCAGAAGTTTTCTGGATATATTTGTCCAGATCATCTCCAGATAAGCGTTCTCCATGAAATGGGAAGCTAATCAGCAATTTCTTACAGGGAGCTTCAGCAGACCAGTTTTTGAGCCATAGAAGCCTACGCATATGTCTACAGACAGCGTAAAGCGGGATGCCTGTTGGATTGTATCCTTTATGGCGTCCACCGCAACACAAGGCTCTAGGTAGGTCAGCTAGGGCAAGAGCCTGCTGATCTGGTAAGTCCCTTAAGACTTGTTTCAACTGATCTTTCATTGCTTGGCAGACTCCAATCGCTGCTACTGCAGGTTGTGTCACCATGCTTGCTGTAGAGAAAGCAGATTTTAGTAAAGACTCCAATTTTTTATCTATTGGGTCCTTGAACATTGGAACATTATCTACTGGACATGTCAGTGATTTATTTACACAAGAGATGGCTGTGTCCACTGTAGGGACCCTCCATTTTTTTTTTTATGAACTTATCCTCCATGGGATAGATCACTGGAAATCTCTTGGGGGGAGTAAATATTTTACAGGATGCTCCCAATCCTGGTAAATAAACCCTTCCAATAAAGGGTGGATTGGGAAGGAACAGACAGTCTGGGGAGCTTTCAGCGACCCCAGCGAGGAGACAGTAGTGGTTGATGGTTCCGCCAGAGGCATTTAAAATGCTGCTCGGACCATGTTAGTCAGAGACTGAACCCATAATCTTTCAGCCTGAGATGCTGAGAAAGGTTCTTCCACTGTTGATTCCTCTATAACTTTATCAACCTCACCTGATCCCCTTCAGGTAGGTCGATCTCTGGGACTGTTCCTCCACTAACAGGCACTCTGCAGGAGGAGACGGAGATCGGACGCGCTTTTCCTGTGACAGGGAAGCAGCGATCAATGCTGTTAATCTCTCTTCCAATCCTCCCAGAGTTGAGGATAAAACCTCCTCTGTTATATATACAGGAGCAGGTGGACTGGGGACAGCCGCAGTACCAGGTACACCTGCGGGGTTCCTACGGCTACTGACCTCTGAAATTTCAGGGGAGATTGGCGCAGTACAGCATGCCCAAAATCCTCAGAGCCCGACGGAGACCCCTTTCGCTTCTTGGAAGATCTATTTCCAGAGCGTCTGGACGACATATCCTATAAGCACAAAGCTGAGGTATTCCCGTCGTCATACACCAATTTTGCTGGTAATAGTCTAACACAGTTGCTGCTATATACCCGCTGGTGTCCACTAAAGTGCCTTTCTATGGGGATGCCTGCATCAACCGCCTCTGTGTGCCACTGTTTGTTGCTAGCTCTGTTTGCATCCAGCTGACACTTGTACTGTGTCTTTATACAAGCTGGGACGCCTGCACATGCGCAGAAGCGCCGTGGCGTGCATCGAGCGTCATCCACCCGCCCCGCCCCTTTTTTTTCATAGGAGGCGCGTGCACGCGCCCGCGCGTGCGCGCCATTGGCACCCTTTTCGAAAATCAAACAGGGACTAGGAGCCAGGGCCCTTTTTGCCGGAGGGCCTGTGCGGTGGATGAGCGCAGCAACAGGGCAGAGGAAGTGGATTCCCACAGAGAAACTTACCAACTGCCTGGATCTTTTGACTTGAGAAAACCAAAGATCCACATGACAAGAAAAATGGACCACAGCGGCCTCTAGTGGTTTAACACAGGTACCGCGGTCCTTTTTTTTTTTTTTTTCTTGACTACTATTAAAATTTTACATTTTCAGTAGTTACAGGCATACACAGATATTAGCGGGAATACCGTTAGGTAACAGACAGAAAGACAAATTAGGCTTGGGGGTCCCCCAATAGAACCAAGTTCCTGGGGGCCCCCACTTACCTGATCCCCGCCGCAGGACTTTGTTTGGTCCACAGAAGCCCAAACTTCACCTATCACGGCAGGCATTGTAATTAAACCTTCAGGGACCGGGTTCCCAAGGATTCCACTCCCCTGGACCTGTATAGCACCCTGCACAGACAACATCTTGGTCGTGGGTATGACCAGAGCTCTGGATCCCAGGGTCCAGCCCTCCTAAGAGAGGCATTACAGGCAAAACCTTGCTCTTCTGCTGCAAGGCCCGGGTACCGACCGTTTAGCTATGAAGCTTTTTTGGTGGAATCCGGAACAGCTTACTAAGGCCCAAAAGAACCTGTACGCAAGCCCAGTGAAAACACATGTTACTCTTTGGCCAACACCTTAGACACTGGCAAAAAACTGAGGTGCTCCCGGATGGGAGGGGCTTATATAGGGGAGGGTACTTCCGGTTTGGAAGTGGCCAGTGCCAGCACCTGAAGGTAATCTATATAACCCATTAGTAATGACTAAGTCGCTCTGTGTCCCGTGATGTACGAAAAAGAAATTCGGACTCTCTCTGTTGCCAATCACTGATGTTTGTACCGCTATGCATCCGCTGTTATCTCCACCTCAGCTCCCGGGGATGATATCCACAGTGCCTCCAGCTGTATATATTATTAATGCTTTCTATCTATAGCTTGCCCCTAGGTAAGTTCTGCTGGGATTGAGATTTCCTCCCCCCTTTCTTCTTTTTACGGAACAATTATACCAATATATATTTTCATTGCAGATATATGTACCTCACATCTGCTCCTAATGAGTGGACAATTCCACGAAATGCGTAGAGCCCTTATATTGATTCTACACCACAGTAACCATGCGTTAATACAAAATTATTATCCTTAATATCATGAATCGTTTTATATTACTATGATGTCATAACCTTGTTGAGGCCAATTGTGGGTATACTTATCTAACATCCAGTATATTATATTCATGTTGTAACACTGTTGTATATACTATGAATGAATTGGATGTTATTTATTGAGTATTATATTCTTGCTGTTTTTATACTATACGTATACCCAGATGTGCTATTAAAATATGTTATACTATATATCGAAGCGATTCTGAGTGTTGGGCTTCATATAAAGTCCCAAAATCAATTTCTCATTTCAATTTAGCGCAGGGTGAACATGCAAGCTCGATGCAGCCAGTGTCCTGGTTGGGATTTAAACTGAGAACTTTAGTGCTGCAAGGCAGAAGTGCTAACCACTAGAGATGGGCAGATCACCCCCCGGGTTCAGTTTGTGCCAAAACTCTCGAACATCGCAAAAGTTCTGACCTGATCAACAAACCCCATTAACCTCCCTAGCGGTAACCCGAGTCAGGCTTGGGGTGAGTTTTTACTACTAAAAGCGTTAACCCTGAGCCAGACTCGGGCTGCATCACAGTATCCAGGGAGAGCTACTTACCTTGTCCCCTGGATCCTGCAATGTCCCCCCGCAGTGTGTGCAAGCTGTGGCTTGCTCGATTCACACTGCCGAGTGCCGAGCTCCGTTCCCTGCGACGTTGCGACGCACGGGGACTGAGTTTGGCGCCAAATTCAAAAAGTGAAAAACACAGTATACATACAGTACACTGTAATCTTACAGATTACAGTACTGTAAAAAATAATTACACACCCCCTTTGTCCCTAGTGGTCTGCCCAGTGCCCTGCATGCACTTTTATATTACAAAAACTGTTCTTTCTGCCTGGAAACTGGAGATTGTCCATAGCAACCAAAAAGTGTCCCTTTATGTCAAAAGTGGTTTTAGACCAGCTAGAAAACAGCGATAATAAATTAGAATCACTTGCAGAATTGAGCGATAGCGATTTGTGGGGAAATTCGTCATCAAACACTAAATCTAATGACAGCGACAATTCTGCAACTGAGCAAATTTCAGTGTTTTTTAAATGATTCCATTATTTAATAATTTTTATTATTATTATATTATTATTTGTTATAATAATTTATAGTTATTTATTATATTATAATTTATGATTTTGTGTTTCAAACTTTATCATACCCGGGATGTCTACTAGACTCTTGTTTGGACAGATTTAAGTGTGTTATTCCTAAAAATTACAGGCCTACAATATAAAACGCCAAATTTCCATGCAAAATAATTGTACCGCTTTCAGCACCTAAAATCAGATATAATCATACCGCCAGGGAGGTTAAAGTCTATGGGACCCGACGTGATAAATCAAAAGTTCCCATTTTGAAGGCTTAAATGCAAGTCATTGACCATAAACAGGGTATGGGGTCCTGGGTACTGCCCTGTGGGACATGTACCAATGCAAAAAAAACTTTAAAAAAATATTGTTTTTAAAGAAGCAGTGATTTTAATGACTAAGGGGTCCCCTTATTCTGCCTGTAATGCGGCGCATCTGTACCGTGTACATAACCAGCAAAACTGACATTTATAAAGAAAAACAAATTATATTTATTTTTATTGATTTTCCCTGCAAGCTTTCTTTATTTTAAAAACAACGGCTTGAGGAGCCAGTCTGTATAATGAGGCCACAATTTAGTGCACTCGGAACAAGACTAGAGATTTCTTGGATATATTCTGGTGTCTCTTTGGCAGGCTTTGGATAGAAATAACAGATTTTTGTACCACAGTGAGCAAGCCTTATGTAAAGAAGCCAAATTATAGTACACTCGGGCCAAGATTAACCTTTTTGTTTTTATATAAAGTCTGGTGTCTCTTTTGTAGACTTTGGATAGAAGTAACAGGTGCATTTAGGGGGCCGGTGGTGCCTTCACACACCGTAACCCTATAGAGGTACTCTTGATGAAAGCAAGAATTGGCTTTGCTGTAAAAAAAATTAAGTTAATGCCCTGGTCAAACGGTTACAGAAAAATTGGTCTTTGGCTGTTGGTGCCTTCAAGCTGTTACTTCCTAGAGATAATCTTGATGAAAGCAAGAATTGGGCTTACTGTAAAACAATTGAAATTTGATGCCCCTGTCAAACAGTTGTGGAAAAATTGGGCTTTGGTTGTTGGTGGTGCCTTCACACCGTAACCCTATAGAGCTACTCTTGATGAAAACACAAATTGGACTTGCTGTAAAAGAATAAAATTATTTGATGTCCGGTCAAACAATTCTCCCCTCTCTGTAGGCTCATGCTACTCCCTTCCTGTACCTCAGAACCAACATCGGAAGTAATGTCTGTGCATCCTCAAGAAGCAAGTGGCTGATGCTGTGTTCAAATAGGTCAGCTGGCTATGGCAGGAGTAGCTGTGAACAAGGAGGCAAAATAAGGCACTCTGGCAGCTGCAGTGGACTGCACACAAGTGTCAGCTTGGGTCATAGAAAATGAGAAGGAAGGTTTAGTGCTGGATAGCACGAGCAACATCACTAAACAGAGACAAATGTGCCCTGCCTGAGTACGGACCTTGCCCACTTTTGCCTGTAGACACAGACATTGCTGGCCCCCTCATAATTGCATGGGAATGTCTGCCTCTCCTTGTTGGCCTCCCAGACATGAGGGGGGCTTGTTAACCAAATTTAATAGAAACTGGGAAATGTGTGATTGGATGCACTTTTTTGAGGACTGATGCTGACAGAAACGTAAAACCTATATAAAAAAAAAAAAAAAAAAGGGAAAACCAGAGTTTCAGTCAGAAAAGGGGCAGGCAGGGGACAGAAAAAAAAAAGCAAGCAGTAACCAAAAAAAGAAAAAGGTGTCTATAGTATGCTGGGTTTAAACACTGCACTACACTAACACACTACAGTATCACTACACTGACACACTACACTAACACACTATACTAACACTCTACACTCAGAGTCACAATAAGTGAACACACTACCTCGCTAGTAGCAAACTGAGCCCTGCTCTATCTATCTCCACTCCAACACAATGCAAAAGCTTCATATGGGAAATTAACTTTTATAATGTGGGGTGGAACTAAAAGCACGGAGCTGTTATTGGAGAAACCTAATTGGTGAAGCCTTGCACCTACCAGCAGTCAGGTGCAAGTTGTTATCCAATTAGGGACTTAGAATGCACTGTGAAGCATGCAGTGCATTGTGGGGCACTCAGCGGGCAAACATCCTGCTGAGCTACCCGCAAATTCTGGCTTTTGCCGAGTGGGCGAACAGGCGATGTTCGGGTCAAACTTTTGCTTGGCTCAAACTGTTCACCCAACACTACTAACGACTAAACCATATATTGTACAATGTCCAAAATCAAGTGACACAACCAGGACACAAACAGGCTGTTGCTACTTGACGCGTTTCACATAAACATTGTGTTTGTTTGTGTCCTGATTGTGTCACTTGACTTTGGACATTATGCAATAAATGGTGCAAAGACTTGCCATGGTGTGCAGCTATTTCTTCCTGGATTGTATGCATTGTGGAGGTAAGCCGGGGCGAGCACCCATGGGTGGAGCCTATTAGGCTGGTCGATCTGACCTGGAGTGGCGTGTCTCTTCCTTATCCATGTCACTAAACTATTGTACTGCCCCATGGCTCTCAGTATAGCAGTGGGTACTGTTATATTTGGGGACAGCACATCTCACACATGATTGGTGGAGAGGAGCATTGCATCATGGGAGAGGGAATGAGACACCACAAAAACATTGCATTTTTTTTCATATATAATGGGCATACATTATGAATGCCTCTTGTTACTGATCTCACCAAGGTAAATTGGAATCTGATTGGTGCCTATGGGTCAAGGCACATGGTCATTGGTCCTTGCACTGCAATTCATACCATTGTGGATAATCAGTCATGAAAAAAAAAAAAAACTGAAGAAAGTAGAAAGCAATAAAAATTAATAAAGAGGAGAAGAAAAAAGGGGGAGGAGATCCATGTAATTTTACCCGTCAAAGTCATGTGGCCAGCCTGTCCTGCAATAACAGTTCCCTCTACTTATTGCAGCATGTCCATGGGACAGCACAGGCTTCACACTGCAACCTGAATTTTATAAATTGTAAGTGGATATTTTTCACTCAGGGAATACGTCATACGCACATGCATAGGTAAATGCTGATACAAAAAGGAAACTTGAGTACAAGCACATACAGCCATTCACTTCTAATGCCGGCTGTACGTGCCACCTGCGACTTCCCGGGTGTGGAAAAGCATGCTGAGATTTTTTTTTTCAATACTTTCTTTTTGCAAAAGAACACACGGTAAATACAGAGACCACACTCAGGTATTGGATTCCAAAAACTTAAAGAACATCTAAGAAAAGTCCAGTTCACAAAAATTGTTACCCTTTGTAGTCTTGCCAATTGACTAAAATGTGGACTGTGAACGACCAGATCTAAGGATTCTCTGTATCCCGTATGACAAGTTTTCTACGGTAGAGACCTTGTAATAAGAACTTCTGAGAGTTAAGCCTCGTACACACGAACGAGTTTCTCGGCAAGAACCAGCAAGAAACTTGCTGGCAGAGATTTCTTGCCGAGAAATTCGATCGTGTGTATGGTTTCTCGTCAAGAAAAGCGACAAGAATCTCGACGAGAAAATAGAGAACCTGCTCTCTATTTTCTCGTCGAGATTCTCGCCAGCCTGTTTCTCGACGAGAAATTTGTGTGTGTGTACACTTACCTGTTCGCCGGGAAGCCCGCGCATGCTCGAAATGACTTCGACGCATGCGCGGTAGCTTCCTAGGCATAGGTAGGGTGAACCAAGATGGCGGCGACGGCATCGAATGTGACGAGCGCATGCTCGTCGTATTCGATGACGTCACCACGTACGCTCCATTCAAAGAACCGCGGGTTCTTTGAAATGAGCGTGTGTCCACTCGGCCGGGACAAGTTTCTTGTCCAAGGATCTCGTCGAAAAAAACGACATGTTTTTTACGACGAGATTCTCGGCCGTGTGTACGAGGCTTTAGGCCTCGTACACATGACCGGTTTTCTCGGCAAGAAACCATCAAGAAAACTGCTGGCAGAGCTTTTTGCAGAGAAAACCAGTCGTGTGTATGGTTTCTCGTCGAGAAAACTCCCTCAACGAGAAAAATAGAGAACCTGCTCTCTATTTTCTCGTCGGGATTCTCCTTGGTCTGTTTCCCGACGAGAAAACTGTGTCTGTGTATGCGGCTACAAGCTTACCTGTCCTCCGGTAAGCTCGCGCATGCTCGATGAGACTTCGACGCATGCGCGGTAGCTTACAAGGGTAGTGTAGGGTGAAGCAAGATGGCGGCGACGGCATCGAATGTGACGAGCGCATGCTCGTCGTAGTCGATGACGTCACCGCGTTCTTGCCATTCAAAAGAACGGCGGTTCTTTTGAATGGCCATCTGTATGCAGGGCTTGGCAAGAAAAGCTTGCCAGGAATCTCGTCAGGAAAAACAACGTTTTTTTCCTGACGGGATTCTCGGGCGTGTGTACTAGGCTTTAGAGTAGACCCATAGGGTCCTAGCGAGAAAAAGGAGGGGCGAAGAGGGAAATTGGAGAAAATGGGAAATGCTGAGATTTTTTACACTAAAGGAGATTTGCACTGTATGCATGCCCTGTAATGTAAAATTTGAAAATTATTTTCTTCACAGTGCTTATAGATACAGAGATGAACCACGGCTTGTTTTCAAGTGCTTTTATTGCTAGTTCCAATTATCGAAATACTTTTGTGTGCATGGTCTGGGCACAGGTACACTTTAAGGAGGAATGACCCTTTAAAAATATTTTCCTAGTTAGCAGCTCTGTAGTCACGTCTTTCTATAAAGGTGTCTAGAATGGTCAGATCAAGCAAACGGTCTCTTTTTTCCTCTGTAGGTGCCTTTAGCTGGCTTTGATGTTGGAGATGTCAGCTTCTCAGCAGGTGTTCAGTACCTCTGTCTGATCACCCGATGTATTACACAACCCCCTGAACTAGATTCTTGGACAAACAGCACTTTTTATATTTATACGTAAAGGAAACAGTTAACTGATTTGATTTCCAGTCCATAACATCGGCATTTCCTAGTAATTGCTACGCTTGTAATAAAGGCATCTGTTCTCCTTGCTGGTTCTCCTCTTGATGTCTATGCTGGTTGGCATAATGCTGAGAGGTGTGTAATATATCCTGAGCTGCCTCCTCCAAGCTCTGCCTTTATGTACAGTCAGGGAGCTCTCTGTTATTTTATACAAGACAGCTGAGTGCTTCACATGCAAAGCACTGCCAGGCGAACAGCACGTCAACCAAGCTCATATACCCTTAGTGCTACTGCCACCTCCAAACCTGACAGGTAACGAAAAGCTCTGACAGCATATTTTTCAAATCAAGAAAGCTGATGCTCTTCTTTTAGGGCCCAGTCACACCTGTGGGAACACATTAAGATGTGCATGATGCCCCCCACTGGTGTGCATTAAGCACTCACTCTACAGTGCACTCTACAACGCATCACCGTGTTTATTTTTTTATTACATTTTATTAAACCTAACAGGAAATTTAACTCTATGTACGGTGGCATGTTGCGATAAGGCATTCAAATGTGCTGCAAAAATAATGCAACAAGTCTTACTTTTTTTTCTGTGCATACTTTATATCAGGGGTCTCCAAACTTTCTAAACAAAGGGCCAGTTTACTGACTTTCAGACTTTAGGAGGGCCGGACTAGGGCCATTGGGAGTAGAAAATGTTGAGAGGGGGTAAACAATACCATTCCTTTTTTCTGTGCATACTTTATATCAGGGGTCTCCAAACTTTCTAAACAAAGGGCCAGTTTACTGACCTTCAGACTTTAGAAGGGCTGGACTAGGGCCATTGGGAGTAGAAAATGTCGAGAGGGGGTAAACAATACAATTCCTTTGGTGTCAGTGGGAGGACTAGTGCCCCATTGTTGGTGTCAATAGAAGGAATTGTACCCTTTTGCTAGTGCAAGTTGGATGAATAGTGCCCCATTGGTGGTTTCAGAAATAAAAATGATTCGCCATTGTTGGTGTCAGTGGATGGAATAGTGCCCCAAGGGCCGGATAAAGGCAAGCAAAGGGCCGCCTCCGGCCCCAGGGCCGCAGTTTGGAAACCCCTGCTTTATATGAAGTAAAGAAATAGGACATAAGGCAAATGATCTTGTCTATACATTGGGGCTGCATTGGGCAATACTACCCAACGCAGCCCAACAGGGCTGGTTTGAACATGACTTATTCCAACACCCTCTTAGCAACTAGTAAATTGAAGCTCTGCACCAAACAAATTCCTATACTATGGCTGGATCCAAGCATAATTCTCTGGTGTACTACCCCTATTGTTCGAGAGATTGGCAGAGAGATTACACCCCATGCTGCCTTTTCAGTGATATCAGGTGCTCCTGGCAAATTACAAAGCTCCTTGTCAACAGCTTCAGGATTTTCTATAAATTACTATAAAGCCCTGTATGCACGATCGGTTTTACCGATGAAAACAGTCCGATGGACTTTTTTCATCGGACAAACCGATCGTGTATGGGCCCCATTGGTCTTTTTTCCATAGGTGTTAAAAAATAGAACATGTTTTAAATTTATCCGATGGAAAAAAAAACAATAGCAAATTACTATCGTCTGTGGGGAACTCCATCGGATAAAAAACACACACATGCTCAGAATCAAGTCGACGCATGCTCAGAAGCATAGAACTTAATTTTTCTTGGCTCGTCTGAGTGTTTTACGTCACCGCGTTTGGGACGATCGGTTTTTTGACTGATGGTGTGTAGGCAAGACTGGTGGAAGTCAGCTTCATCGGATTTCCGATGGAAAAATCCATTGGTTTAAAATCCATAGGAAATCCGATCGTGTGTACAGGGCTTTAGGCATATACTAGAGCAGCCTTTTTCAACCAGGATGCCTTGAGGTTCCTTCAAGGATGCCTTGGAAAAATGCTTAGAAATTGATCGAAAATTGTATACAAAAAAAGCAGGTGGATGAAGCCTGCCCTTTAGTTACACAAAGCCACAGGTTTTCATTATGCACCATTACGACTAGACATGGCATCCTAACAACCAATGACGTCATCAGTTGATAAGTTGATAAGGCGGATGTCTGTTGCCTCCACAGCATCCTTGTTTGACCCTCCTCTGCTTCTTTCCCTCTCAGCACTGGGGTCACTGTAGCTGACTGATGGAGAGAAATTGGGGGAAGAAGAGAAACATTAGAATACTAGTCAGTACCAGTGTGCAAAAGTGTATTTCCCTTGGAAGAATAATCTCCTCTAATGTTGAGTGCCCTACGCGTGGATGTTGCTGCATTATGTAAAAGTATTAGAATATTTTTTCACATTTTAGAATGGGGTGCCTTGAGACTGTCTATAATTTTAAAGGGTGCTTTGAGATGGTCTATAATTTTTAAAGGGTGTCTTGACTGAAAAAAGGTTGAGGAACACTGTACAAGAGGATGACCCCATTTGAATTAAAACAGAGAAATCTATTTTGGGTGGGATTGCTTCTTAACCACTTGACCTCCGGAAGATTCCAATTCTCCTGACCAGGCCATTTTTTTTGCGAAACGGTACTGCGTTACTTCAAACTGATGCTGTACCCAAATAAAACACATGTCCCTTTTTCCCACAAATAGAGCTTTCTTTTGGTGGTGTTTGATTACCTCTGTGTTTTAAATTTTTTGCACTATAAACAAAAAAAAGGCCGACAATTTTTTTTTTCTTAAACTATATTTTTAAATTTCTGCTATAAAACACATTCAATAAAAAAAAATGTAATTTCTTCATCAATTTAGGCCAATATGTATTCTGCTATATATTTTTGATAAAAAAAATCCTGATAAGTGTATATTGATTGGTTTACGCACAAGTTATAGTGTCTACAAATTTATGGTATTTTTTTTTTTTTTTACTATCGATCAGCTGTGATCAGCGACTTATAGCGGGACTGCGATATTGTGGCGGACAATTTGGACACTAACTGACACTTTTGAAACTTTTTGGGTCCAGTGACACTAATAAAGTAATCAATGCTAAAAAAACATGCACTGTCACTGTACCAATGACACTGGCTGGGAAGGGGTTAACATCAGGGGTGATCAAAGGGGTAACTGTGTGCCTAGTTAGTGTATTTTTGTACTGTGGGAAGTGCTTTTACTAGGGGAAGGCATGGATCCATGTCTTTCCTATGCAGGAATACAGAATCCATGCCTTCCCTACTGACAGAACAGGGATCTGCTTTGTTTACATAAGCAGAATGCTGTTCTGCCTGTGTACTGAACAATCAGGGGGCACCGGCAGACATTGAGTGTGCGATACCTGCCGCTGGGCTCCCGCTGTGTGTGATCACAGCAGCTGCTGGCAGCACACATGCGCGTGCCCTACCCAGAAATGCCGGATCCCGTATATATACAAGATCCGGTGCACAGGTGCCGCTCTGTAGCAGTAAAATTGCTATGAGGCGGACCTGAAGTGGTTAAAACTGTAAAAACTGCAGAAGTTGAAAAGTTAGTCTGCAGGGTAGCATGAAGGCCCTACTGCTGAAATGCTCTTTCTTATTTGCATTTTCTTGCTTGTTCCCAGTGGAAGTTGAATTGTAATACAGTTCCTGTTTGCTAAAAGTTGTACTTGTTTATCTACTGTTTTTTTGCATTTATGTGTGAAGGTACAGAAGAGAAGGGTCTGACACTTATAAGAGCCACCCATCTCTGCTCTCCTGTAGCCTATTCACCTAGGCATTATATGCACTTATTTGAGCATAGGGATTATAGTGTACACTGTTGACTGTTTGAATCTTAGAGGTGATAGTTGTTTCGCTATCAATAACATTCTTTGGGAGACAAAATTTTAAGGTGTAAACTTAGGTTGACTCTTTGAGTTCTTTTCCTATCATCTCATTGAGTAAACTATTTCTGATTTAATCAATTCTGGTGTATTTCCTTCTTGCTGCCGTTATCTAGTGGGATTTTTTTTTTGAACCCAGGTTGTCAGAGGTGTCAGAGGACTCACAGGGTTAGGGCAACCAGAGGGGTACCCATTTATCTTGTGACCCTCAAGAGGACAGATTCTCCAGGAACGGATTATGCTCGTGATCCAAGGTTCCACTGTATTTATGAAAAAAAAGACACTTTTAACTATGATATATCTGTACAAAATGTCCTTTTGCTAATCAGTACTGTTCTTCATATTTTTTTACAGTAGAGAATAAAACACTGCAAATTCCCACATTCTTAATTTTATAATAGAATAATTCTTAAATATTCATGCTACCTCTAGGACTAGTTGATCCATAAATAATTAATTCCTTTATTAAAGTGTAAGTCGAATCCTATTTTTTTTTAACTTTGGATAGATTGGGAAGAATTGGAGCCCCTGTTTATTCATAATTTTGTCTGTGTCCCTGTTGGGTAGATTTCCCCTCTTATGCCTCGTACACACGACCGGTTTTCCCGACGGGAAAACTGCCATGTTTGCTTTTTGTCGGGAAAACCGGCTGTGTGTATGCTCCATAGCAGTTTTCCCAACGAGAAATCTGCCCGTAAATAAATTAGAACCAGCTCTCTTTTTTCCCGACTGTCTTTTTCCCGTCGCGAAAACTGCTGGTGTGTATGCTTTTCCAAGGGGAAAAAAAACGCGCATGCTCAGAATCAAGTATGAGACGGGAGCGCTCGTTCTGGTAAAACTAGCGTTCGTAATGGAGATAGCACATTCGTCATGCTGTAACGGGCTGAAAAGCACGAAGACTGAAAAGCGCGAATCGTCTCTCACCAAACTTTTACTAACACGAGGATCAGCAAAAGCCGCCCAAAGGGTGGCGCCCTTTGAATGGAACTTCCCCTTTATAGTCCCGTCGTACGTGTTGTACGTCACCGCGCTTTGGTCGGGCGGGATTTGGCATAAACGTGTGTATGCAAGGCAGGCTGGAGAGGAATCACGTCGGGAAAAACATTGTTTTTTTTCCTGACAGGAAAACCGGTCGTGTGTACGAGACATTAGTTTGTCATGGTAACCATTCAAAGAGTGACGATGGCAGGGAAAAGGGGTGGAGTCTTTAACCAATGGTGATATCATTCAGGTGTAGCTAAGCTATATTTAACAAAACCTTAAAGGAAACCTGTCCTGAGAGCATGTCTTTACTGGCCTTCTTCTGAAAAAAATTCACTGCCTCTACTGTGCAGATTTTTTTAAAAAAATTGGAACTTTCAAGTGTTGAACTCCACCCATTTTGATAACTTTTTATGTCTTTACGACCTGGCATTTGTCTTCCCTTTCTTTTGTTATGTATTTTTTTTTCTGTTGGTAGCAGCCATACATGGTACAGAATGTGCCCTAGCCATGTTACAAAGAAGTTCATCACCATGGAATTAATGGCTTTAGGTGGACTATGTATATTCCAACTGTAGCGCACAGACCTCTCTGTCTTTACCTGCATTTAATTAGGCTCCTCGCAGGCAGAGAGAGGCACACCGCACCACAAGCCCGTACCCTCCTGTGTGAGGAGGTTGAGCGGTGTTAGTTTTCAGGCCTGCCTGCGGCTGGTGTTATGATCCTCCCGAGGATGATTCTCACCTCTACCTTGAATAGATGCGAGTCTCTATTTCTCCCCAGTAATGTAACTGTCCACACCAACTGAAAGTCCAACTTCTATATTTATTTCACACTGGATAACAAATAGTCTCTTTAACAGCAGACAGGTTGGAACAAGACACAGGACAGCTTAGGTGGGAGGAGGTCCAGGCACAAACTCAAATGATTTCCTCAGATTGTTCAGGTTTCACGAACAGTTTTGGCGCACGATCTCTGCCACAGACCGTGAGGTTGGTCTCTGCCACAGACCTGGTGAATAGGGCCTTTCCCTATGAAGTCACTGCCACTGACTTGGTGAACGGGTCACTGCCACTGACCTGATGAATAGGGCCTTGCCCTATGAAGTCACTGCCACTGACTTGGTGCGAGTAGGGTCACTGCCACTGACCTGATGAACTACCTTCCTGAAGTATTTGGCCCATGTCAAGGAGAAAACCATCCCTCCGGAGAGTTACCAGAGGCCCTCACCGTCACCACGACTCTGCGCTGGGTCTTCGGAAAATGTTACCTCCCTGGCCTCCTCATCTCAGATACGGGTCCCCTCGCAAGGTGGTACCCTGGGAGCTCTCGATCCCTAGCGGACCCCAGCCGAAGGTTGCTGGGCCCCGGGCCTTTGAAGATAGTACCTCACCCAAGACTGAAGGTGTCTGGGATGGAACAGGAACCAGGCCTCCAGGCCTAGGGCACCCGGAGATGACACACGCACCCACCTAGGCCGAAGGCGCCTGGGCGTGGACGAACCACAGACCCAGGCTGAAGGTGCCTGGGTGTGGACGAAGACAGACACACACCCAGGCCAAAGGCGCCTGGGTGTGGACGCAGACAGACCCCAATGGAAGATGGCCGCCCCTTTTTATACCCCTCTCCCGACAGGCACAGCAGGTTCCCTGCCCCGCCGTACTGCTGCCAAGAGGGGACAAAAAAGGCACAGCCTTGTATCAGTGGTTTAACCCTGGCCCACGGCAACAGCGCCACCTGTAGGCCACAGGGAACTGCACACCAACACCATCTCCCATGAATAAAAATGGTCCATAAACCCTAACAATCAGTGTGTCTGAGCCTAATTACCACTCAGACACTTCCCCTAAATTTAACACCCTGCTACACAACTTTCTACTTAAAGAGGAGGTCCAGCCTGGGTGAAAAAAATCAAAAGTCAGCAGCTACAAATACTGTAGCTGCTAACTTTTAATGTTAGGACACTTACCTGTCCAGGGACCCAAGCCGATCTTTCGGCTTCACTCATGGTTCCCTACTGCGCATGCCTGATGCGCGCTGCACTTTCTAATTGGCCCAGCGGCGGGGGTAAGAGCAGGGGAGCCGAACTTCCGGGAGTTAGGGCCATGGCCCATATCTGGAAGTGAGGAAGGGGACCTGTCAAAAATAGGTCCCCCGTTTCCCCCTCCCCCTTGAAAGGTGCCAAATTTGGCACCGGAGGGGGGGAGGAATCATATAAGCGAAAGTTCCACTTTTGGGTGGAACTCCGCTTTAAGCTGGTCATACATTATACAAATTTCTTATTCAATTTCCTTTAGATTTACCTTCAACTATGTTCAACTATGTAGTGCAAGGGCCTGCCTGATTGCATTACAAATTGTAAGTTTTTAGGTTGGACCCCATAATATATATACTATATTACCAAAAGTATTGGGACGCCAGCCTTTACACGCACATGAACTTTAATGGCATCCCAGCCTTAGTCCGTAGAGTTCAATATTGCGTTGGCCCGCCCTTTGCAACTATAACAGTTTCAACTCTTCTGGGAAGGAAGTCCACAAGAGGAGTGTATCTATTGGAATGTTTGACCATTCTTCCAGGAGCGCATTTGTGAGATCAGGCACTGATGTGGAAGAGAAGGCCTGGCTTGCAGTCTCCGCTCTAATTCATCCCAAAGGGGGTTTATCAGGTTGAGGTCAGATCTCTGTGCAGGCCAGTTAAATTTCTCCACCCCAAACTTACTCATCCATGTCTTTATGAGCCTTGCTTTGTGCACTGGTGCGCAGTCATGTTGGAACAGGAAGGAGCCACCCCAAACTGTTCCCACAAAGTTGGGAGCATGAAATTGTCAAAAATGTCTTGGTATTCTGACGCCTTAAGAATTCCGTTCACTGGAACTAAGGGGCCAAGCCCAACCCCTGAAAAACAACCCCACTCCATAATCTCCCCTCCACTAAATGATTTGGACCAGTGCACAAAGCAAGGTCCATAAAGACGTGGATAAGCGAGCTTGGAGTGGAGGAACTTGACTGGCCTGCAAAGTCCTGATGTCAACCTGATAGAACACCTTTGGGATGAATTAGAATGGAGACTGCGAGCCAGGCCTTCTCATCCAATATTAGTGCCTGACCTCACAAATGCGCTTCTGGAAGAATGGTCAAACATTCCCATAGACACACTCCTAAACCTTGTGAACAGCCTTCCCAGAAGAGTTAAAGCTGTTATAGCTGTAAAGGATGGACCAACTCAATATTGAGCCCTATGGACAAGGACTGGGATACAATTAAAGTTCATGTGCGTGTAAAGGCAGGTGTCCCAATACTTTTGGTATAGTGTAGTTTTGGTAAATCTAAAAGAAAATTGTATAAGAAAATTGTATAATGTATGGCCATTTAGACAGTTTGTTCGTTTTTCGACCAGTTAATGGGCACAAAATCGATAATCGTTGGGACGTTTTTGAGCCGAAAAAACGAAGGACAAGTTTGGAAATTTTCTGACGAAAGAACGATAAATTGAAAGGTTAATGTGTTTCCCGTCCGAACTGTCTGCACTAGGTATATGTAAAAAAAACGAACAAAAAATGCATTAATTTATGTCCACTGAACGATTTATCGGTCATTAGATGATGGCACATTGTTTGTGCTCACGGCCGAATGTTTTTTCTAAAATGGGTTTGGCCGATTTTTCGTATAGTGCATGACGAGCATTAGTATTAACCAAATAAGATAATTTATGTCATGATAAAGGATGCATCCATAAGCTGTGTGTGCGGCACCATCTGAAACACAGAGGTGATTTGTTGAAGGGGGGGGGGGGTTCTTTTAATTGGTTTATCAAGTGAATCAGTTCAACTGGGAAAACCTTATGACTGTGGATAAAAAAATGCAGATTTTTACATGTATGACAGAAATGTCAGGATCGGCCTGGATTGGAACTGATTAAATTACAATATGGCTTGCATGGACCATGTTATATGCTATATATTTTATATATTTTTTTTATTTGCTAAAAAAAAATCTCAAAAATGTGTAGCGGGGCCGCTCCCTCCTCTCTCTATCTTCATCGGTTATATGGCTGTTGTCTAGGGGTACCTGGGAGAGAGGGATAAGACACACCATGGCCCATGTCCTCCATAGCTAAGAGGTGAAGGCCAGCAAATTGGGTTTTTGTGTAGGTGTCCTAGAGTCAAGTCCAGTACTTCGTCCCTGACTCCTTTGCTTCTAGTAACCAGAATTCCACACAGTGAATAGGTACAACTCAGTTTTATTCTTCTTGCCAAGCAATAAAACAGTCTCTTTACTTTGGAAAATGGGGACAGATCGAGGCACAATCCTTTCCCTTCTGCTGCTGACCACTGTGCTGTCACCAGTGGTAAATAGTCACTGCCACTGACTAGGTGATGTAGAACGTGAATTACCTTCGCTTGCTCTACCCCTGTCAGAGGAAGAAATCCGTCCAAGGGAGAAATGGAGGCCTCTCCGTCACCAGCGATGCTGCGCCGGACTCTTCAGAGAAGTTACTGCACACCAGTCCTCAAGAACTCAGACACGGGCACCCAAGGAGTTAGGGCCCCCTCGGATTCCTCCACCCTCGCTGAACTCAGTCGAAGGTACTGAGCCCCAGGCATCCGCCATAGTACCTCACCCCAGGCTAAAGGTGCCTGAGATGGACTCCATCTCCGCTCTGGCTAGGTCGAGGACACCTAGGCCTGGAACATTGGAACGCCAGCACCCAGGCTGAAGGTGCCTGGGTGCGGCCGCATCTTCTCGCTCCGGACTCTAACCCCATGATCAGGGCGTCCACCCCTTTTATAACCTCTCCCTTCACGCCACAGCGGGTTCCCCGGGGAGGACAAAAAGGTACAGTCTTGCGGTGCGAGCCCAACCCCGGTCCAAGGCAACAACGCCACCTATAGGCCGGCGGGAACTTCACACCACCAGAGTCCTCCAAGATTCACAAAGGGAACCTTGAATTTCCTAACAATCAAGGCATCTGGTTTACACTACCACCCAGATGCTTCCCCTAAATTCAAGTACCCGCTACATATGGTATTATCCTTTAAGAGAAATACTGCTAAAATATATTCCCAGTGATGTGATTATGGCCACAATAATAATATTATCACGCTAAATGTTATTACAGCTCTTAGGATACAGTGAATGACAACTCTTACATTGATCAGTAAATATACAGACAACACAGTCCTTTCAGGGAATATAATTTGTTCCTGACTCTACATTACCTTGATTAACAGCACTAATTTCATTCCCTATGCGCTATCACTAGGTGGTCTCCTTCTATCCTCAGTGTCTGCATTCTGTGATTGGTACGGCATGGACACACTGTACTATAAATATTAGGCAACTGATTCCCCGGGAGACTTTTTTTCATTCTGCCCCAGCTATGATTGTGTTCTCTGTGCATCCTGAATTTGCATAAAAAGTAATAAAGGAAGATTGAGATAAATACAAATAAATGGAGGCACGCGGCGGCATAATGATACGCAAAGCAGAATATATTGTAATAACATGGGCAACATCAGCACCCTGCAGGAACTTCTTACTAAGTGTTTGTCTTCCTCATTAGTCTGGCTGAGACTTTAGTGCAGACAGAACTGCGCAACCTTCGGCTCTCCAGCCGATGGAAACTACCAGACCTGTGCTTAACCGCTTCACTACCAGACACTTTTACCCCCTTCCTGCCCAGGCCAAGTTTTCAGCTTTCAGCGCTGTCACACTTTGAATGACAATTACACGGTCATGCAACACTGTACCCATATTATATTTTTATCATATTTTTCACACAAATAGAGCTTTCTTTTGGTGTTATTTATTCACCATAGTTTTTTTTTTTTTTTTGCAAAACAAATGAAAAAATACTGAAATGTTAAAGAAAACGTGTTTTTCTTAGTTTCTGTTTTGCAAATAAATAATCTTTCTTAATAAATTTAAGCCAAAATGTATTCTGCTACATTTCTTTGGTGAAAATAACCCAAATCTGTGTATATTTGTTAGTCTGTAGGAAAGTTATAAAGTCTTCATAGAAGGAAAACAGTAGTGGCAACCTTCATACTATACGGTATGTAAAAACAAATAAATCAACATATTTTTTCAAAGCAGACTTTGCATCAAAATGCAGGGTCCACTTGCCTTGTAGAATCCCCCCACCACCACCTATGTAAAAACAAATAAAAGATACCGTATATACTCGAATATAAGCCGAGTTTTTCAGCACATTTTTTTGTGCTGAAAATGCCCCCCATGGCTTATACTCGAGTCACCTTTTTGCGCCTGATATGCCAGACT
Source organism: Rana muscosa (assembly GCA_029206835.1). Taxonomy (NCBI): domain Eukaryota; kingdom Metazoa; phylum Chordata; class Amphibia; order Anura; family Ranidae; genus Rana; species Rana muscosa. The sequence goes on from CM055127.1 coordinate 114,630,571, forward strand.
TTGGGGAGCCGGTGCCCGCCGGCCGTAGGTCCCCTGGACCCCAAACTTGGCACACATGTAGCCCCATTTCTCCTCTATAAGTGTGCAAAGTTTTTTGACTGGGACCTACGGCCAGGGAGCACCAATTTTTCAAATCCAGGCACCCCTTCCATAGACTCCCATGTTAAACGTCAGTCTAGTCATGGACACAGTGAGGCATGGGCACAGTGAGGCATGGGCACAGTGAGGCATGGACCCAGTGAGGCATGCACATAGACACAGTGAGGCAAATTGAGGCACAGTGAGGCATGCAGATGGACACCCTAGGCTTATACTCGAGTCAATAAGTTTTCCCAGTTTTTTGTGGTAAAATTAGGTGCCTCTGCTTATATTCGGGCCGGCTTATACTCAAGTATATACGGTACTCACTTTACATACTGGCTTTTTAAGGGTTAGTTCACCTTTACAAAAAAACTGCCTATGCAAATATGGGGTGTCTGTACATAATAACAAACATGGTAGCTTTGACCAAAGTGGAATAATGTCCTTGATATAGGTGTAGCCCATTTACTTTCCTCTTGATCCCTGGCTGAAAAATGATGACACCCCCATCCTGTCTTGTTGCTAGGCCCATGCAGCTGTTATTGCAGGAGGATCATCACAAGAGCGAGCATTTTCTTCCTTTCAAAAATTGTACAAAAGTAACTCTGAGTTCAACGATGCTGCGATGGAGTAGATAGTGAACTGCGCATGTGCAGAGATCTGAGAGCTCTCTCCTGTGATAGTGGAGGGTAGCTGGGTGTTCCTTAGCAATGCCCTAGCAAGAAGGCATCTAGCTTGTGTTAGAGAATGCACTGGACTGACTGGATTGGTCACTGGTCCTGAGTGGGTATTCCTGTGGGCAAAAAGGAAGGAATGCCTTCCAGTGGATAGGGTCAATTGATGGATGGTGGAGATGGGCCCTCTCGGGGATTGGGCTGCTGCTTTTTCTGTGCGACCTTAAGGTCGTTTCAGCATGTAGACTTAGATAGAAAGGAAGGAGCGCCAGATGTCCAGAGAAATGTGACTTCTACAATATGGTTCATGGATCTTTACTAAAAATTAGCAACATGCACATCAAGCCAAAGCGTTTCAAGGGAATAGACTCCCACTTCTGCAGGGCTGTTGTTGCGTACTATTTGGTGGGAACAGTTCCCATGAGTGTTTATGTTGGATCGAGGTTTCTGAATGGCAGGATGCCAGATTTTGTTGTATAGGCAGCAATGCTAACAACAGGTTAGTACATTGGAATTCCATTGACATAAGCGTGAAAATGTTAATGTAATTTCTAAAGGCAATTTCATTGTTTTTAAACCTGCCACTTTAAATTAGTCCCTAGTGCTATGAATTACCTTGTTCTGACACTTCTCATTACAGGGAGACAGCTGCTTGTCCGTGTCTTTCAATTGCAGGGCTTTTTTTCTCAGAGAATAGGTTCAGGTACTTCCCCCTCCCAAGTCTCCCCTTGTCTCCACCCCCTACCCACCTCTGAGCACCATTCCTTGGTTTCACCCCTTACCCACCTCCCAGTATCGTGCCTTTTAGAGAAAACAGAGTCAAGTATCATTTTGTGGTGCTAAGTAATTTTCTATGGAATTTGTTAATGATAACATAAAACCCCCATCAACAATAGATCCCCCATCACCAATAGACCCCCTGCAACAAAACACTACCTCAGAAACAATAGAACCTGACCAGCAACAATAGATCATCCAGCAGCCAACAATAATAGATCACTCCTTCAACAGTAGATCCCTCCAAGCAACAGTAGACCCCACAGCAACTGAAGACCAGACAGCAACAACAGATTCCCCACCATCAACAATAGACCTCCCCAGCAACAAGAGACTACCCCAGCAACAGTAGATCCCCCAGTGACAAAAGATCCCCCAACAGCCAGCAATAATAGACCCCCCAGCAGACCACAGCATCCATTGCCATTACATACATTCAGTGTTAGAGGTGCCGGAACTGAGTTCCCCCACGTTTCTGCTGAAAAGGAGCCCTGCTCATTTGTATTCCTGCATTGTCACCCTGTTACACAGGCTTCCAATGGAGATCACAAGTGGCCTTTTCAGAGGTTATTACACAAGCATGGTCCACTGTTTTCATCATCAGGAACACAGCGTTCAGAAATGCCATGCAGTCATCAGTGAGGTGCATGTAGACAGAAAGTGGCTGAAAGTAGACTAAAGGAGATCAGCAGCACTGAGAAGTAATATAGGATTAAAAAGTTGGTATCAATTATTTTATTTAAACAACAAAATGCCAATTGGTTCTAATGCACAGTGCTTTAGCAAACTTGATGTAATTCAGTTAGAGTTTACATCTCTTTTAAACCACTAAACCCAGTTTCAATTTTCTCTCCCAGCCTATGATGCTGCCCTAGTCCTATTTATAGCTAAACAACACCAATTTCCTTTGCCTAGTAGTATGAGTAGTGATGAGCCGAACACCCCCGGGTTCGGTTCGCACCAGAACCCGCGAACGGACCGAAAGTTCGAACGAACATTAGAACCCTATTAAATACAATGGATGCGAACGTTCGAATTCTAAAGTGCTAATTATAACAACTATTATGCATGTTATTGTCCTAAAAAGGGTTTGGGAACCCGGGTTCTGCACCAGGGGACATGTATCAATGCAAAAATAAGTTTTAAAAACGGTCGTTTTCCGGGAGCAGTCATTTTAATGATGCATAAAGTGAAAAAAAAAAAGTCAAATATTCCTTTAAATATCGTACCTGGGGGGTGTCTAAAGTATGCCTGTGAAGTGCCACGTGTTTCCCGTGTTTAGAACTGTCCCTGCACAAAATGACACTTCTAAAGGAAAAAAAAGCCATTTAAAACTGCTTGCGGCTTTAATGTAATGTCTGGTCCCGGTAATATGGATGAAAATCTTTAAGAAAAATGGCATAGCTACCCCATGACCCCCCCCCCTACCCCAGCCCATTACCAGCCCCTTTGGGTCTTGTATGGATATTAAGGGGAACCCCGCACATAAAATAAAAAAGGCCCTATATACTCTGAACAGCCGTATACAGGCGGTGCATACAAGACAGGGACTGTAGGTTTGTTCTTATGTAGAATGTGTTTGTAATTTTGAACAGGTACATTGTTGAAGTGTAGCTCCAGACCAAAAATCTATTTTTAAACTTTTTGGAAAACATAGGTAAGGGTTATCACCCCTGTAACATTTGTTTTGCTGTCTGTGCCCCTGTTCAGAACATTTCACCTCACTTTCCGTCCTAATGACAACTGTTTTTGAAATGTGGTGTTTTTCTTGAAACAAGGATTGCTGATAAAGCATCAGTACAGAGGAGACACCTTTCTCCCATATTTATTCTTACAGGAGAGAATTTTCCTTCCTAGTGGTAGATTTCCTCTCACTTCCTGTTGTCTTCTTGCGTTTGCAAGTAGGAGTCGTTTGTAAGTTGGATGTTTGAAAGTAGGGACCTGCCGTATATACTCTGCAGAAATAGGCCCCTTAGTTGTAGGTGTTGGCACAACACTGTAAGCACTCACAGTTACTCTTGGTTGGTGCTGGAACGCCCTGCTGTCAACTATTATATCAGGAATTTTAATTACATATAATTGTTGAACAGTGGTAGTAAAAATTGGGCCTTTGATGGTGGTGCTGGTGCCACAACACTGTAAGCCCTGACAGTTACTCTTGGTGGGTGCAGCAATGGGCCCTGCTGTGAATTATTAGATCAAGAATTGTAATTACATGCCCCTGTTGAACAGGGGCTGAAAAATTGGGCCTTAGGCACTGGTGGCACAACACTGCAACCCTTCACAGATACTGTACTTGGAGCACAGCAATGAGCCCTGTTGCAAAGTATTGCTTCAAAAATTGTAATGACACGCCCCTGTTAAACAGGGGCTGAAAAATTGGGCCTTAGGCACTGGTGGCACAACACTGCAACTCCTCACAGATACTGTACTTGGAGCACAGCAATGAGCCCTGTTGCAAAGTATTGCTTCAAAAATTGTAATTACACGCCACTGTTAAACAGGGGCTGAAAAATTGGGCGTTAGGCACTGGTGGCGGCACCCATAAACAAAAATGATCTTCCAAGCTATCATCATCAATCGTATCATTGAGGACTCGGAGGAGGAGGATAGCCAGTCAACATAACAGCACAGGCACTCAGCATCAGCATCAGTCTTGAAGGGATGTGACATTTTAAAATCAATTAGTCTGTTATATCAGCATCAGGTGTGTGGTAGCTGGTGGTGATCCAAGACTGGTTCATCTTGATGAAAGTCAGTCGATCAACCGAGTCGGTGGACAGGCGCACCCTGTGATCCGTGACAAATCCTCCAGCAGCACTGAATGTGCGTTCCGAAAGAACGCTGGATGCAGGACAGGCCAGTAGCTCAATTGCATACTGTGCAAGCTCTGGCCAGTGATCCATCCTCAAGACCCAGTAAGCCAGAGGATTTTCGGTGGGGAAGGTGTCCAAGTCTGACCTTGCCCCTAGATATTCCTGCACCATGTTTATCAGACGCTGGCGATGGTTGCTGGAACCGATCATACTTTGGGGCTGCGGACTAAAGAATTGTCTGAACGCATCGGTCAGACGGCCACCTTCCCCACCGCTCCTTCTTTGACTGGCCGAAGCCTCAGCAACTCGTTGTCCAGGACCAGGAGTTTGCAACCTCCCAGTCTCTGGGAACGCGTTGCACAGACCTTTCTGCAAGGCCTCCCGGAGTTGTCTCATCCTCTGCTCCCTCTGCGACGGTAACATAAGGTCCGCAACCTTACCCTTGTACCGTGGATCAAGGAGAGTGGCCAGCCAGTAATGGTCCCTCTCCTTGATCCGAAGAATACGAGGATCCTTCCGCAGACTTTGCAGGATCAGGGAGGCCATGCAGCGTAGGTTTGCTGAGGCATTCGCTCCGGAGTCCTCTGGGTCACTAAGGACGACATGATCCGCAGCCACCTCCTCCCAGCCACGTACAAGTCCACTGGTTTCTTGGGACTGTAAATCATCCCTAAAAGACTGCTGCTGATGATGCTGAGTGCCAGCCTCCACCTCCATGCTGACACAATCCTCCTCCTCCTCCTCCTCCTCCTCCTCCTCTTCCTGTGCGATGGGTGGGACAGAAGGAACACTGTCTGGGTAAAGGGGGCCTTGAGAGGCAAGGAAGTCCTCCTCTTCCTGCCTCTGTTCTGCCTCAAGTGCCCTGTCCATTATTCCACGCAGCGTGTGCTCCAACAGGTGGACAAGAGGTACAGTGTCACTGATGCATGCACTGTCACTGCTCACCATCCTCGTGGCCTCCTCAAATGGTGCCAGGACAGTGCATGCATCCCTGATCATGCCCCACTGGCGTGGAGAAAAAAAACCAAGCTCCCCTGACCCTGTCCTGGTGCCGTAGTCGCACAGGTACTCATTGATGGCCCTCTGCTGCGTGTGCAGCCGCTGCAGCATGGCCAACGTTGAGTTCCACCTGGTGGGCATGTCACATATAAGGCGGTTCTTGGGCAGGTTCAACTCCTTTTGCAGCTCAGCCAGGCGAGCACTGGCATTATAAGATCTGCGGAAATGCACACAGACTTTCCTGGCCTGCCTCAGGACATCCTGTAAGCCCGGGTACCTGCCCAAGAAGCGCTGCACCACCAGGTTAAGGACGTGAGCCACACAGGGCACATGGGTCAGTTGTCCCTGTCGGAGGGCGGAGAGGAGGTTGGTGCCATTGTCGCAAACCACCATTCCTGGCTTAAGCTGGCGTGGCGTCAACCACCTCTCGGCCTGGCCCTGCAGAGCAGACAGGACCTCTGCCCCAGTGTGGCTTCTGTCCCCCAAACACACCAGCGCAAGCACGGCATGGCATCTTTTTGCCTGCGTACTTGCGTAGCCCCGTGAACGGCTACGGAGCACCGCTGGTTCATAGGACAAACCACAGGAAGAGGCCATGGAGGAAGAAGAAGAGGAGGGGGTGGAGGAGAGAGGTGTGTCACAACCAGTAGTAGCATTTTGGAGGCGTGGCGGTGGGACAACCTCCAACACTACTGCACCTTGTCCTGAATCCTTCCCAGCTGCCAAAAGAGTGACCCAATGGGCCGTGAAAGAAAGGTAACGTCCCTGTCCATGCCTGCTGGACCATGAGTCAGCGGTAATATGCACCTTACCGCTGACCGCCCTGTCCAGCGAGGCCAAGACATTGCCTTCCACATGCCGGTAGAGAGCCGGAATAGCCTTCCGTGAGAAAAAGTGGCGTTTGGGAACCTGCCACTGAGGAACCGCACATTGCACAAACTCACGGAAGGGGGCCGAGTCTACCAACTGAAAAGGCAGCAGTTGAAGCGCTAGCAATTTAGCCAAGCTAGCATTCAACCGCTGGGCATGTGGATGGCTGGGAGTGAACTTCTTTCGACGGTCCAGCAGCTGGGGCAGGGAAATTTGCCTGCTAGAATCGGACGTCGGTGTACTGCTAGCAGAGTGGGCGCAAGTACTTGGCTGTGACACACCTAATTCTACACCTTCATTCCTCTCAGTGCATGTTTCAGAGAGGACTGAAGTTATAGTGGGGTTGGAGATCCCAGCTGATGCGGTGCAAGGAGAGGTCCGCTTTGTTCTTTGGTGTGGGTCTTTGAGGTAGGCTTGCCAACGAGCTGCATGGCAGGTCAACATATGTCTGGTCAGGCATGTGGTACCCAAGCGGCTGATGTTTTGGCCACGCGATATACGCTTGAGACATATGTTGCAAACAGCAGCTGTGCGATCTGATGCACTAGCCTCAAAAAAGGCCCACACCAAAGAACTTTTTGAATGACGGGCAGAGGCAGCGCCCTGCACAGGCGGAGCTCTGCGGTGTGATTCCGTCGGTGTACTGCCCTTACGCTGGCCACCAAAGGGCATCCTGCCTCGTTGGAGATGTGCCTCCTCCTCATCCTCCTCCTCCTCCTCTCTCCTATTAGGCACCCACGTGGAGTCATTGACCTCATCATCCCCTCCCTCCTCATCACTGGAGCCAATCTGGCAGTATGCTGCAGCTGCTGGAACATGACTGCCAGATTGGTGTCCTTCTTGAGCATCCCCTCTGTCTGCTCTCACGCTACTGCCTTCCTCTAGCTGGGTTTCATCATCAGACCCTTCGAAACGCTGGGCATCCTCCTGGAGCATGTACCCAACACTGTGCTGAAACAGTTCGGGGGACTCCTCAGGAGGAGGACATGGTGGGTCTAGGGAAGGAGTGACTGATGATTTGTCTGACATTGATACCAGGGAAGACGACGCTTTGGCAGCTGCTTTTCCAGTACCCTGAGCCTGGGTGAGAGAGGATGAGGAGGAGGAGGAGGGCTTGGTCATCCACTCTACCAAGTCTTCGGCATGATGTGGCTCAACATGTCCAGCTGCCGAAAAGAAGGACAAGCGTGTCCCATGGCCATGTGCTGATGACAATGCACCGCGTCCACGACCAGCACTGTTGCCCCCAGACACAGAGCCTGCTTGCCCTCTTTTATTGCCTCCTGACTGTCTGCCTCTCCTTGTTTGCCTTCCAGACATTCTAATAGATGGCCTGCAGGGAGATGGGAAAAAAGCAATAAGGGCTACCTTCAGGTGTCCTTCTCTGTCCCTTGAAACAAGGACTTTCACAGTGAAAGAAACTGACACTGTCCCTACCTAGAGTTTTCTGTCCCTAGAATAAATGTTTTTTTTAATCACAATATAGCACAAGGACAATTCACTGAATGTCTCTCCAGGTCCCTGGAAACAAGGACTTGCAGAGTGAAAGAAACTGACACTGTCCCTACCTAGAGTTTTCTGTCCCTAGAATAAATGTTTTTTTTAAGCACAATATAGCACAAGGAAAATTAACTCACTGTCCTTACAGGTCCCTGGAAACAAGGACTTGCAGAGTGAAAGAAACTGACACTGTCCCTACCTAGAGTTTTCTGTCCCTAGAATAAATGTTTTTTTTAAGCACAATATAGCACAAGGACAATTAACTCACTGTCCTTACAGGTCCCTGGAAACAAGGACTTGCAGAGTGAAAGAAAAAAAACACTCTCCCTACCTACAGTTTTCTGTCCCTAGAAAAAATGTTTTTTTTAATCACAATATAGCACAAGGAAAATTAACTCACTGTCCTTACAGGTCCCTGGAAACAAGGACTTGCAGAGTGAAAGAAAAAAAACACTCTCCCTACCTACAGTTTTCTGTCCCTAGAAAAAATGTTTTTTTTAATCACAATATAGCACAAGGAAAATTAACTCACTGTCCTTACAGGTCCCTGGAAACAAGGACTTGCAGAGTGAAAGAAACTGACACTGTCCCTACCTAGAGTTTTCTGTCCCTAGAATAAATGTTTTTTTTAAGCACAATATAGCACAAGGACAATTAACTCACTGTCCTTACAGGTCCCTGGAAACAAGGACTTGCAGAGTGAAAGAAAAAAAACACTCTCCCTACCTACAGTTTTCTGTCCCTAGAAAAAATGTTTTTTTTAATCACAATATAGCACAAGGAAAATTAACTCACTGTCCTTACAGGTCCCTGGAAACAAGGACTTGCAGAGTGAAAGAAACTGACACTGTCCCTACCTAGAGTTTTCTGTCCCTAGAATAAATGTTTTTTTTAAGCACAATATAGCACAAGGACAATTAACTCACTGTCCTTACAGGTCCCTGGAAACAAGGACTTGCAGAGTGAAAGAAACTGACACTGTCCCTACCTAGAGTTTTCTGTCCCTAGAATAAATGTTTTTTTTAAGCACAATATAGCACAAGGACAATTAACTCACTGTCCTTACAGGTCCCTGGAAACAAGGACTTGCAGAGTGAAAGAAACTGACACTGTCCCTACCTAGAGTTTTCTGTCCCTAGAATAAATGTTTTTTTTAAGCACAATATAGCACAAGGACAATTAACTCACTGTCCTTACAGGTCCCTGGAAACAAGGACTTGCAGAGTGAAAGAAACTGACACTGTCCCTACCTAGAGTTTTCTGTCCCTAGAATAAATGTTTTTTTTAAGCACACTATAGCAGAAGCACAAAACACACTGACACTCTCCCTACCTATCCTTCTCTTTCCCTAAACTAAAGGAATCCAGGTTAAGCAAGAAAGAAATAACAGTCACTGTCCCTGCCTATGCTACTCTATCCCTGCTCCGGAACACACTACACTAGGCCGCCGTGCTGGCGGCCTTTTATAGTGTGGGGCGTGTACTAAACACCCTCAGCAATAATTGGCCACAGGCATCCTGCCTGTGGCCAATCATTGCTCTCCTCGCTGCCGGCGCTGTGATTGGCCAAGCATGCGGGGTCACAGTGCATGCTTGGCCAATCACAGCGCCTGGATGACACTGCGATGGCGTAGTGCATTGTGGGCCGTTCGCGTCACTCGAATTTGGCGCGAACGGCCCAAATCGTTCGATCTTCGTCGAACGATCGAACAGCCAATGTTCGAGTCGAACGTATGTTCGACTCGAACACGAAGCTCATCCCTAAGTATGAGATACGGTAAGCCTCTCTCTGACAAATGCATTCTATGGAGCACACAAATTGACAGGCCTGATTTACTAAAGTGAGAAGTGGGATTACGTACTTTGTTGTGAATCTGTGTTCACTTCATACATCCCATGCATGATTCACACATAGTAAATCAGGTGCAATGTGTTACAAATGATGTCACTGACAGCCAGTGGTTAATCACAATCTATTTTATCTGAACTCCAGACAGATTAACTCACAGTTAAAACACATATAAAGTTTTTGGATTTGGATTTGTAATTCTGTTCATCCAGTCCTGAGATTCACTCAGCCCTTCCAGACACCTGGGGGGAGTTGTAAAGCTCTGAAACAGGTTAAATTTATCTTCTGACTTTTTATGAAGAATAATACACTTTTTCTGGACTGGCAGTAACTCAAGGCACTCTCATCTTTTACACTTTGCTCTTCCAGACACTTGAGCCAGGTTGGTGACCTGATGTTCCTCTACTGTAGTTCTGTAGTACTGAGCCCTTTAGGAGCTGCTGGCACTCATTTGGCCCTGCCCCTCTAGCCTTTGTACTACTGGTACTGATTAGCCCTGTAAATGCAACCACTCACGGACCCACTGGCAGCAACTGAATGATAGACTTCTGTCAATCTTCATTGGCTCAAACATTAAGGGATAGAGACTTGGGGATACAAGACACCTAAAAAGAGCAGCAAAAATTCCCTCTATTCTGTAGTATCTTCTGACCCATGCCATAGGCCAAGGCGGAACTTATTTGCCTATGCCACCGGCTAGTGTAGACTAGGTAGGCCAGATGGAAAGTTACCTTAAGTATCCTAAGCCTCTCTCACAGACTAGTTGTGGTCCTTAACACAAAGACTCACAATTTGTCTAAGCAGAACTTTCCTCCTGCTTGAGCTTCCTTCTCCAGGTAGAAGATCGGAGAAGTGTGAACTAGCCCTCTCTGGAGTAGGGATGAGCCGAACACCCCCTGGTTTGGTTCGCACCAGAACATGCGAACGGACTGATAGTTTGCGCGAACTTTCGAACCCCGTTAAAGTCTATGGGACTCGATCGTGATAAATCAAAAGTTATTGTCCCAAAAAGGGTTTGGGGACCCAGGTCCTGCCTCAGGGTACATGTATCAATGCAAAAAAAAGTTTTAAAAACGGCCGTTTTTTCAGGAGCAGTGATTTTAATGATGCTTAAAGTGAAAAAATAAAAGTGAAATATTCCTTTAAATATCATGCCTGGGGGGTGTCTATAGTATGCCTGTAAAGTGGCGCATGTATACCGTGTTTAGAACTGTCCCTGCACAAAATGAAATTTCTAAAGGAATAAAAAACATTTAAAACAGCTTTAATGTAATGTGTGGTCCCGGCAATATGGATGAAAATCATTGAGAAAAACTGATGGGTACCCCCCAGCCCATTACCAGCCCATTTGGGTCTTGTATGGATATTAAGGGGAACCCCGCACCCAAATTAAAAAAAGGAAAGGCGTGGGGCCCTCAGGCCCTATATACTCTGTACAGCAGTATACAGGCAGTGCAAACAAGACAGGGACTGTAGGTTTGTTCTTAAATAGAATATGTTTGTAATTTTGAACTGGTACATTTTTAAAGTGTAGCTCCAGCCTAAAAATCTATTTTTAAGCTTCTTGGAAAACATAGGGAAGGGTTATTACCCCTGTAACATTTGTTTTGCTGTCTGTGCACCTGTTCAGAAGATTTCACCTCACTTTCTGTCCCAATGACAATTGGATTTTGAAAATTTTGGGTTTTTAGGGAAACAAGGGGCTCTTACAGGAGAGAATTTCCCTTCCTAGGGGTAGATTTCCTCTCACTTCCTGTTGTCTCCTTCCTTTTGCAAGTGGGAGTCGTTTGTAAGTTGGATGTTTGAAAGTAGGGGCCTGCCCTATATACTCTGCAGAAATTTTGGCCTTAGGTGTTGGTGTTGCCACAACATTCTAAGCCCTCACAGTTACTATTGGTGGGCGCAGGAATGGGCCCTGCTGTGAAATATTAGATCAATAATTATAATTACATGCCCCTGTTGAACAGAGTCAGAAAAATTGGGCCTTTGGTGGTGGACGGTGTGGTGGTGTTGCCACAACACTGTATGGCCTCTTCATGGGATGAGATGTATATATAAATATATATATATATATATATATATATTGTGGGGGGGTTAGCTCGGTAGCGGGTGTGTGTGACCCCCTGGATGGGCTCCCCACACAAAAACAGGCCCAGCAGACGGAGGTTGTGGTTTTCAAGATCAAAAGGTGCGGTTTATTTCTCTATTTACAGTGACAAAAACACAGCAAAGCAACAAGAAACATAAACAAAATAAATCCTGGTCAGCTTGACCTCTGACTAAACGTGCAGGTTTCCCTAACTAACAACTGGGATCAGCCTGGTGCTGTCCTAGTCCCTAAGTCCCTGGTTTAGTAAATGTCCAAACAAATAGCCACACAGGCTTTGTCTCACCGCACAGGGGTTCACTCTCCCTAGACAGTTCACACAGGTCTGGGTCCAGGCATGAGCAAACACCTAATGAAGCTGGGAGTTTTTATAGAGGCCTTAAACGAGCTGACAAGCTTCAGCTGGTCTCATCAACTCCCTGCCTGCACGACGCCCAGCACTCTCCCTAGAGGTATGAATCATCCATGAGCCCACTAGCCTCAGCTGGGCTTCATCAACTCCCTCCCTAGTTGTATAAGTCGGCATAAAGCCTGAATCTGGGAGAAATATATCTACCCCCCTGGATGCAACCAGGTGACTTTACCTTCCTGCTGTCACATACCCCCCCCTCTTGTTTTAACCTTGGGGTTGGAACACCAGCAATCAGGCATTCATGTACTCGAGACAAAGCATCCACATTCCCCATTTGAACGCCAGGGCGATGCTTTACTGTGAAGTTGAATTCCTGTAGGGCCAGGAACCACCTATTTACTCTTCTATTTGTCTCCTTGTTTTGAGCCATCCACTTTAACGGAGCGTGATCCGTAACCATGTCAAAGTGCCTACCTAGCAGATAGTACCGAAGGGAATCTAGAGCCCACTTCACCGCTAAACACTCCTTTTCAACCGTGGCGTAATTTACCTCATGGGACTTCAACTTCCTGCTGAGGTAAATGACTGGGTGCTCTTCCCCGTTCCAGACCTGGGACAATACTGCTCCTAACCCCACATCTGACGCATCACTTTGTACGACAAAGTCTTTAGAGAAGTCGGGTGAGTACAACACTGGCTGGCTACATAAGGCTTGTTTCAAGAATTGGAATGCTGCCTCAGCCTCGGGGGTCCATTTAATCATGACCGACCCTTTCCCTTTCGTCAGGTTGGTTAGGGGCACAGCCTTAGAAGCAAAGTGGGGAATGAAGCGCCGATAATAACCCGCGATTCCCAGAAAGGCTCGTACCTGCTTCTTGCTGTTGGGACGTGGCCAACTCTGGATGGCCTCGACTTTGTTGAGTTGGGGTTTTATTACTCCCCTGTCAATGGTGTACCCAAGATATTTGGCCTCCTCCTGCCCAATGGTACACTTCTTGGGGTTAGCCGTAAACCCCGCTTCCCGGATAGAGTCTAGGACTGCTTGCACTTTTGGCAGATGTGAGGCCCAATCTGTGCTATGGACAATTACGTCATCCAGGTAAGCCGCAGCATACTTCCGATGGGGCCTCAGTATCTGGTCCATTTTCCGCTGGAATGTGGCCGGCGCATTCTGTAACCCGAACGGCATTCTCTTATATTGGAACGCCCCGTCTGGGGTTACAAATGCGGTTTTCTCTTTGGCCGACTTGGCCAGGGGAATTTGCCAATACCCTTTTGTGAGGTCAAGAGTCGTCATGTATCGGGCTGTTCCCAGCCGGTCGATCAACTCATCTATACGTGGCATGGGGTAGGTGTCAAATTTTGTAACTTTGTTCAACTGACGAAAATCGTTACAAAATCGCCAGCTCCCATCCGGTTTAGGCACCAACACAATGGGACTAGACCAATCACTTTGGGACTCCTCTATCACCCCTAAGTTCAGCATTTTCTGTACTTCCTCCCGTATTGCCTCCCGTCGGGCCTCTGGGATCCGATAGGGTTTTAACTTCACCCTTTCACCGGGCGGGGTAATAATATCATGCTCTACCCCAGATGTTTGTCCCGGCAGCTCAGAGAACACCTCCTTGTTGCGAAGCACAAACTCCTTAACCTCCTGTTGTTGGGGCTGTGACAAGGTGGCTGCTATTCCAACCTCCGGAATCACGCAACCAGTTTGAGCTGGTGACCAAGTTTCTGCGACTAGGGACTCTCTATCCCTCCAGGCTTTCAACAGATTAACGTGATAGATCTGTTCGGGCTTTCGCCTTCCTGGTTGTCTGACCTTGTAATTCACTTCGCTCACTTTTTCCATTATCTCGTAGGGGCCTTGCCATTTGGCAAGGAATTTACTTTCAACCGTAGGGACAAGTACCAATATCCTATCCCCCGGGGAAAAGGTACGGGTCTTGGCTCCACGGTTGTACACTCTCTGCTGTGCCAACTGCGCTTGGGCCAAATGTTCCTTCACGATGGGCATTACCTGTGCAATTCGATCTTGCATCAGGGCGACATGCTCAATCACACTCCTGTGGGGAGAACTCTCACTTTCCCAAGTTTCCTTGGCAATATCCAACAGCCCTCTTGGGTGTCTCCCATACAGTAACTCAAAGGGGGAGAATCCCGTAGAGGATTGGGGCACCTCCCTAATAGCAAACATCAAATAAGGAAGTAGACAGTCCCAATCCTTTCCATCTCTATCCACCACTTTCTTCAACATTTGTTTTAGGGTTTTGTTGAATCTTTCAACCAGCCCATCGGTTTGGGGGTGATACACAGACGTACGCAATTGCGTCACTTTGAACAATTTACACAGCTCTTTCATAACCCGGGACATAAAGGGTGTACCTTGGTCCGTAAGCAGTTCTTTACAAATACCCACCCGGCTAAAAACAAGAGATAGCTCTTTGGCTATGGTTTTGGCCGAGGTATTTCGGAGAGGGATCGCTTCTGGATAACGGGTGGCATAGTCCATTATAACTAATATGTACTGGTGCCCCCTAGCGGACTTGATTATAGGACCTACCAAATCCATTGCGATCCTCTCAAACGGGACCTCAATGATGGGTAGAGGGACCAGCGGTCTACAGAAATGTGGCATCGGGGCCGACCTCTGACACACAGGGCAGGAGGAACAATAATTTTCTATGTCCTTCATCACCCCAGGCCAATAGAATCTCTGTAATACCCTCTCTCGGGTTTTCTCTGTCCCCAGATGACCTCCAAGAATGTGCCCATGGGCCAACTCCAACACCAACTTCCTGTAAGGTTTGGGCACCACAAGCTGCTCAACGGTTTCTTCTGCCCTTTTTGCCACCCGATACAGTAGGTCCTTCTCTACGCTGAAGTATGGGTAAGTGCAGGTATTATCTGGGTTCACTAACTCGCCATCTATTTCCACTACGTTTTCCCGTGCCTTTATTAGGGCGGGGTCTTTTAACTGTTCTGTGGCAAAATTTTCCCTGTGAACCTCAAGATCAGAAAACTCCACAGACGGTAGGTTTTCGTCTGAGGAGGTGGGCTCCTCTCCAGTTTCTTGAGTCTCGCCTGCCAATACTGACAAGGGAAATTCTGGAGAGTCCTCACCACTCTCAGAGGAGTTCTGGCTATCACCTTCCTGGTACATAGGGGCACCAGTGGGGGGCTCAGGATCATCCCACAGTTCCCAGAACTTCGGAAAATCCCTTCCCACAATGGCATCATGCGGTAGTTGAGATACTAACCCCACTGGATGAGAGAGGGTACCTTTGGGGGTCTTGAAACACACTGTAGTCACTGGATATTCTCGGGTGTCCCCATGCACACAAATAACAGCTACCTTGCTATTCCCAGAGACCTCTGTTTTAACTAATTCAGCCTTTATCAGGGTCACAAGGCTACCTGAATCCAGTAATACCACAACATTTCTACCATTAATACACATTTTGCATAAATGTTTCTCAGTTCCCCGAATGGCAGTGCATGCGACTGTCGCACACAGCGACTGACGTCTGTCCGTCAGAAAGTCACATTGCATGGGTTCCTCCACAACCGGGCAATTTGCTGCAATATGTCCCGCTTGCCGGCAGCGGTAGCAAACAATCCTTTTGGCTGCCTCTTGAGCCCCCGACTTCCCAGGCTGTTCTCGCCAAACCCTGGGCAGAGCTCCCACCCTCTCACTCTCTCCACCCTCACCCCTTGGAATCATCTTATCCGCCCCTGGGGATGGTCTGGTCTTAGGGTGGAAAGTCCGAGAGTCTCTGGAAGAGGCCGTCAGGTTCTCTGCAGCCAAGTATCTCTCTACACGATCCACAAGTTTACCGGCCGTTTCTGGGTCTCCATGGCTTACCCACTTTTGAATGGCGGTAGGAAGAGCTCTCAAGAAACGATCCATCACAACACGTTCCACAATCTCCGGTGCGGACAAAGTCTCTGGCTGTAGCCACTTCCTGCTCAGGTGAATGAGATCATACATTTGAGACCTGGGGGGTTTTCCAAGCTGGAAAGTCCAGTTATGCACACGCTGAGCCCGGACAGCCAGGGTGACACCCAGCCTTGCCAATATTTCAGCTTTTAGCATCACATAGTCTTTTGCTTGGTCAGGCTCTAGGTCATAGTAAGCTTTCTGCGATTCACCAGTTAACAGAGGAGCCACCAGTCCAGCCCACTGCTCCTCAGGCCACTTTTCTCTTTCAGCAGTCCTTTCAAATGTGGTCAAAAATACCTCTGGATCATCCTCTCCAGTCATTTTTGTCAATAAACGACTCACCCCAAAGGACGCGGTATTAGTGGGACGGCTTTCCTCACTGGTCTGCGGACGTTGCTGCATTACTGCTTCCATCTGTTGTTGTAGTCTCTGCTCTTGCTTCTGCAACAGGTCTATGAAGCGGGCCTCAGATTGCTGCTGGGCTTGTTGCTGGGCTGCGAAGCTCTGTTGTTGAGCTGCAAGGCTCTTTTGCAAACCTGCATTTGTCTGCTGTTGATTGGCATTTGCTAGAGCCAGCTGTTTCAGTATCTCCTCCATGCTGGCTTAAAAAAAAACTGCCACTGGTTCTCCACCAACTGTGGGGGGGTTAGCTCGGTAGCGGGTGTGTGTGACCCCCTGGATGGGCTCCCCACACAAAAACAGGCCCAGCAGACGGAGGTTGTGGTTTTCAAGATCAAAAGGTGCGGTTTATTTCTCTATTTACAGTGACAAAAACACAGCAAAGCAACAAGAAACATAAACAAAATAAATCCTGGTCAGCTTGACCTCTGACTAAACGTGCAGGTTTCCCTAACTAACAACTGGGATCAGCCTGGTGCTGTCCTAGTCCCTAAGTCCCTGGTTTAGTAAATGTCCAAACAAATAGCCACACAGGCTTTGTCTCACCGCACAGGGGTTCACTCTCCCTAGACAGTCCACACAGGTCTGGGTCCAGGCATGAGCAAACACCTAATGAAGCTGGGAGTTTTTATAGAGGCCTTAAACGAGCTGACAAGCTTCAGCTGGTCTCATCAACTCCCTGCCTGCACGACGCCCAGCACTCTCCCTAGAGGTATGAATCATCCATGAGCCCACTAGCCTCAGCTGGGCTTCATCAACTCCCTCCCTAGTTGTATAAGTCGGCATAAAGCCTGAATCTGGGAGAAATATATCTACCCCCCTGGATGCAACCAGGTGACTTTACCTTCCTGCTGTCACAATATATATATATATATATATATATATATATATATATATATATATACTGATTATACTGCAGCTAGCTGAATCAACTGCCTGCCTGTAGTATCTTAGCAACAGTAGAACAGGATTGGAACAGTATGCAGTGTAGCTTAACTGAATACAGTGTACTGAGTAATGTACAGCAGCTTGCTGAATCAACTGCCTGCCTGTAGTATCTTAGCAACAGTAGAACATGATTGGAACAGTCTGCAGTGTAGCTAAACTGAATACAGTACACTGAGTGATATACTGCAGCTTACTGAATCAACTGCCTGCCTGTAGTATCTTAGCAACAGTAGAACAGGAACAGTCTCCAGTGTAGCTAAATTGAATACAGTATACTGAGTGATATACAGCGGCTTACTGAATCAACTGCCTGCCTGGAGTATCTTAGCAACAGTAGAACAGGATTGGAACAGTCTGCAGTGTAGCTAAACTGAATACAGTATACTGAGTGATATACTGCAGCTTACTGAATTAACTGCCTGCCTGTAGTATCTTAGCAACCGTAGAACAGGAACAGTCTGCAGTGTAGCTAAACTGAATACAGTATACTGAGTGATATACAGCAGCTTACTGAATCAACTGCCTGCCTGTAGTATCTTAGCAACAGTAGAACAGGATTGGAACAGTATGCAGTGTAGCTTAACTGAATACAGTGTACTGAGTGATGTACAGCAGCTTGCTGAATCAACTGCCTGCCTGTAGTATCTTAGCAACAGTAGAACAGGATTGGAACAGTCTGCAGTGTAGCTAAACTGAATACAGTACACTGAGTGATATACTGCAGCTTACTGAATCAACTGCCTGCCTGTAGTATCTTAGCAACAGTAGAACAGGAACAGTCTGCAGTGTAGCTAAATTGAATACAGTATACTGAGTGATATACAGCAGCTTACTGAATCAACTGCTTGCCTGTAGTATCTTAGCAACAGTAGAACAGGATTGGAACAGTCTGCAGTGTAGCTAAACTGAATACAGTATACTGAGTGATATACTGCAGCTTACTGAATCAACTGCTTGCCCGTAGTATCTTAGCAACAGTAGAACAGGAACGGATCTAGCTAAACTGAACACAGTGTGTATATATATATATATATATATATATATATATATATATATATATACACACAACACCTGGGTTGCATGTATATACTAAATACACTGACTGCAGCTTACTGAATCAACTGCCTGCCTGTAGTATCTTAGCAACAGTAGAACAGGAACGGGTCTGGCTAAACTGAACACAGTGTATATATATATATATATATATATATATATATATATACACAACGCCTGTGGTACGTATATATACTAAATACACTGACTGCAGCTAACTCAATCGCCTGTCTGCTCTAAGTAACTGAAATGAAATGACACTCTCTCTGTCTCTATCTCTCTCTTTCAACGCCAGAACACACTACATGGGGCCGACACGCGGGTGGCCTTATATAGTGTGGGGCGTGTACTTAGTCCCCCTGAGCCATGATTGGCCAAAGGCACCCTGCCTTTGGCCAATTACAGCTCTCTGTACTGACAGCTGTGATTGGCCAAGCATGCGAGTCATAGTGCATGCTTGGCCAATCATCAGCCAGCAATGCACTGCGATGACGCAGTGAATTATGGGCCGTGACGCGCCACATGAGTTCGACTCCAACACGAAGCTCGTCCCTACTCTGGAGGGATATAATCTCTGCAGTCAGCAGACCTGGGAGTCCAACAACATCCTTTCCTAGAAGATGCCCAAGATGCAAAGATGGATCCTTCACAAAGACATTTTGTCAAGCCAAGCCTGGGAAGGATGAAGGAGGACCTTAACACTTACATCCTCTGCAGGCAAAGCCTTGGAGGGAAGGATGAGAACCTTCACTCTGACATCCTCTGCAGGCAAAGCATTGGGGGGGACAGGGACATTCACACTGGCGTATTGTCCAGACCAAGCCTGGGATAGTAGGATGAAGACCTTCACACTATTATCATCTCCAGACAAAGCCTGGGAGGGAAGGATGAGGATGTTCACTCTGAAATCCTTTCCAGGCTAAGCTTGGAAGGGAAGGACAAGGACCTTCACTCGGACATTCTCTTGAGACAAAGCCTCAGAGGAAAATACTAGGACCTTCATACTGACATCCCCCCCAGACAAAGCTTGGGAGGGAAGGACCCTTCCAGAATGTCTCCACAAATATTAATAATCATTCCCAGTGTGCATCACTGGAATAACGCTTTCAGTGATTGACCAAAGTAAAATAAATATTGTATCTTCTCACTATCCAATGAAGAACACTCTCTACTATATGCATATGATGAACTCACAGTGAGTATTCAAGAAAAATACAAAATTTACAACGGGGTATGCCCGAATCAACTTTTCGACTCCCAACACCCTGAAATCGTACCTGTGAACCATGATTCCTAACCCCGATGGCTTTGCTGTGGAGGCGCTGGCATGCCCGGTCAGACAGGATCCCCCTTTCTCTCTCTCTCTCTCTTTACATGTCTGTTTATTCTCCTTTTTTTATCTTTTTGCTTTTTGACTTATCTTCTCTCAATGCATTGAACTGTCTAGCAGGTTTTTGCCATGAGAAACAATTGTCCACACATGATCTACCCAAACCAAGCTAATGATTTCCTAGGTGCCCATTGTTCAGATTTGGAATGTGGAATGTTATGTTCATCTCTCTACATATTTTTGTTTTCCCTGAATGGAATTTCTGCAAGTGTCTTCCGTTTGTATCTTGTTTTACAGGTATGCCTTGCTTTAGTCACATTTATATAGGGACAGGGTGGCTTTAATGGAACCCTGCCACTATAGAAACATGTGGGCTTCCATGTCTAATCCCCTAGGGTTGTCTCATATATACAGTCCAATGAGAGCACAAAATGTTTAAGAGTCCAAAGTTTTAATAAAAAAAATTGGTTTATAGCATAAAAAAAAAAAAAAAAAACTACACATTTCAGGGCCAAACTTCTCCATTAAAGCAGACCCCATTTTCCTAATGACAGCTTTTCTGTTACACGAAGCTTACCATAACCCCCTTTGTTAAATAACATCAGTAGTCTTCATAATCCTATATTGTGATTCTACACTCACCGACCACTTTATTAGGTACACCTGTTCAATTGCTTAGTAACACATATTGCTAATCAGTAGACTTGTGCAATTCGTTTTGTAACGAATCGAAATTCGTCCGAATTTAGCAACTTTCGGACATTCGGAAGCATTCGAATTTCCGAACAAAGCAATTACGAATAAGACCGAATCCGAAATAAATTATATCGCAAATAGCGAATGCCCGAATGTCTTCGGCATAATTCGTTATGAAAAAAGTTACGAATGTACGAATCCATTCGAAGCACGATAACACTCACTCTGCTCTCTGCTTCTCCCTCACCGTGCTGAACCCTCTCAAAATGGTGTACAGGGGGCGGAGGCTATTGCCGCATGTAAAAAACGAAATTAAAATACGAGATTTAGAATCGTTACAAATAACCGCTATGTATTTAGAAAAGTACAAATCCATTCGAAGCACATTAGGCATAATAGGCAGCGTCGTCGTGAGAGAGACACGGAAAATTACGAATCAACGAACCCCAAAAAAGTTACGAAAGTAGGAGTTGTGTCCCGAAACAACGAAAAACAATGTACCCTACCGAAAGTACGAATTATAAATCAACTAAAAATAAGGCTTACATTAATACGAATCATTCCGATTCAACGAAAAATGTCGCTTGCGAAAATACGAATTAGTCAGAACACGAAAAATCCCGTCTAGCAAAATTACGAACGATTACGAATCAACAGGACCGAAAAGAACCGAACCAAAACTAAACAAATGTTTCCGTTGTGCACAAGTCTACTAATCAGCAAATCTCAATGTATTTAGACACCTAGATGTGGTGAAGACGACTTGCTGAAGTTTAAACCGAGCATCAGAATGGGATAGAAAGGGGATTTAAGTGACTTTGAATGTGGCATTGTTGTTGGTGACAAACGGGCTGGTCTGAGTATTTCAAAAAATGCTGATCTACTGTGATTTTCATGCAAAATCATCTCTAGGGTTTTCAGAGGATGGTCCGAAATAGAGGAAATATCCAGTGAGCGACAACTGTGTGGATGAAAATGCCTAATTGATGTCAGAGGTCAGAGGAGAATGGGCAGTCTGGTTTGAGATGATAGAAAGGCAACAGTAACTTAAATAACCATTCGTTACAATCAAGGTATTCAGAATACCATCTCTGAGCACCCAATACATCGAACCTTGAAGCAGATCAGCTACAGCAGCAGAAGACCACACCAGGTGCCACTCCTGCCAGCTAAGAACAGGAAACTGAGGCTACAATTTGCACAGGCTCACCAAAATTGGACAACAGAAGATTGGAAAAATGTTGCTTGATCTGATGAGTCTTGATTTCAGCTGGTATGGTAGGGTCAGAATTTGGCATAAACAACAAGAAAGCATGGATCCATCCTGCCTTGTATCAACTGTTCAGGCTGGTGGTAGTGTAATGGTGTGAGGGATATTTTCTTGGTACATTTTGGGACTCGTACCAATTGAGCATCGTTTAAACACAACGACCTACCTGAATATTGTTGCTGGCCATGTCCATTACTTCTATGACTACAGTGTACCCATATTCTGATGGCTCCTTCCAGCAGGATAATGCACCATTCATATTCACCAGATCTCAATCCAATAGAGCACCGTTGGGATGTGGTGGAACAGGAGATTTGCATCATGGATGTGCAGCCTACAAATCTGCAGCAATTACGTGATGCTATCATGTTAATGTAGTAAGGTCCCGGGTCCCCTTTGGTCTAATGAGAACCTCCAGAGTTAGGGACAGTTGACATCCTTGTGTGTAAAGTGGGTTTCCAGGCATAGTGGGTGTAATGCAAGGCAGATTCATGGGCGCCAGACACTTCTTGAGTGTAAAGAGATAAATTTTCTCTTGAACAGAACAGTGGGAGAGAGGGTTTAGGGCCAGGACACCTAGTATTTGCAATGTTAATTAGCAGACTCCGAGACTTCTATAGATAGACAGCCATGCAGGGAAAGGCACCCAGCCGGACACCACATCTGCATGTGTAGGAGCGCTGTCTCCTATGGCAACAGTCTTATAACAGTTTCCAACACAAGTTGTAACGAACTTCTGTACTTCCTCTACAATCACATCTTGTAGATCTTCACTCCACTGAGCTCCCAGTCTCTCTCACTAGACTTGCTGATCCACTGCCACTGGATCTCCTGAGCTCTTCCAATCTTCTCACTGAGTATCTTCCTCAAGCGTCACCCCCGCTTCCCTGCTGGGTCCCTAGCTTGGCAATCACAGATACTCCTCAAGCTTCACCACACTGGCCTGCTCGGTCCCTGGCGTGACACACAAGGCTGCTCTGCAAGTGTTACGTCAGCTGGCTGGGTCCCTGGCTTGACACACAAGGCTGCTCTTCAGCTGGCTGGGTCCCTGGCTTGACACCTGCTGAAGTTTCCTAATTCTTCACCATCCCCGGTTGGTGAGAATACTGCTCCGGTACTTGCTTCAGCTACTCACTGTGGTCCCTGGTAAAAAGGTGGTTGCCCCTTAGTGGTGACAGCTTCCCCTCTACCTCCGACAACGACAGGTTCTCCGGCCGGCAGAACCGTCACTTATGGTTGGACTGCAAGCCACAGTCCCAACCCTATGCTGCTCTCTTGCTTCTGGATAGGCCCTCAGATAGCCTAGCAGCCAGATGTCCCCGGAATAGGCCTCAGGCTCTGGCCTAGCAGCCTGGGGCAGCACAACACACGTCCACCCAGACAGCCGTCCAGGTGGCACAGAACCCCGATCATCTGCCCTCACCCAAATAAATAGGCTCTCCCAGCAGGCCAAGGGACCCAAGAAGATCCCTGCCCATTGGCTGAGATACCCCATCTATTCCTAATCTGTCCTTGCAATGCCCTTGTCTTATCTAATGTCACCAGTAGGGATGAGCTTCGTGTTCGAGTCGAACATACGTTCGACTCGAACATCGGCTGTTCGATCGTTCGACGAAGATCGAACGATTTGGGCCGTTCGCGCCAAATTCGAGTGACGCGAACGGCCCACAATGCACTACGCCATCGCAGTGTCATCCAGGCGCTGTGATTGGCCAAGCATGCACTGTGACCCCGCATGCTTGGCCAATCACAGCGCCGGCAGCGAGGAGAGCAATGATTGGCCACAGGCAGGATGCCTGTGGCCAATTATTGCTGAGGGTGTTTAGTACGCGCCCCACACTATAAAAGGCCGCCAGCACGGCGGCCTAGTGTAGTGTGTTCCGGAGCAGGGAAAAAGAAACATAGGCAGGGACAGTGACATTTATTTTTTTCTTGCTTAACCTGGATTCCTTTAGTTTAGGGAAAGAGAAGGATAGGTAGGGAGAGTGTCAGTGTGTTTTACTGTGCGAATCCTTGTTTCTAGGGACAGGGAAGGACAGTGAGGGAATTCTCCTTGTGCTATAGTGTGCTTTAAAAAAACATTTTTTCTAGGGACAGAAAACTATAGGTAGGGAGAGTGTCAGTGTGTTTTACTGTGCGAATCCTTGTTTCTAGGGACAGGGAAGGACAGTGAGGGAATTCTCCTTGTGCTATAGTGTGCTTTAAAAAAACATTTTTTCTAGGGACAGAAAACTATAGGTAGGGAGAGTGTCAGTTTCTTTCACTGTGATAATCCTTGTTTCTAGGGACAAAGAAGGAAAGTGAGTGAAATTCTCCTTGTGCTATAGTGTGCTTTAAAAAAACATTTTTTCTAGGGACAGAAAACTATAGGTAGGGAGAGTGTCAGTGTCTTTTACTGTGCGAATCCTTGTTTCTAGGGACAGGGAAGGACAGTGAGGGAATTCTCCTTGTGCTATAGTGTGCTTTAAAAAAACATTTTTTCTAGGGACAGAAAACTATAGGTAGGAAGAGTGTCAGTGTCTTTTACTGTGCGAATCCTTGTTTCTAGGGACAGGGAAGGACAGTGAGGGAATTCTCCTTGTGCTATAGTGTGCTTTAAAAAAACATTTTTTCTAGGGACAGAAAACTATAGGTAGGGAGAGTGTCAGTGTCTTTTACTGTGCGAATCCTTGTTTCTAGGGACAGGGAAGGACAGTAAGGGAATTCTCCTTGTGCTATAGTGTGCTTTAAAAAAACATTTTTTCTAGGGACAGAAAACTATAGGTAGGGAGAGTGTCAGTGTCTTTTACTGTGCGAATCCTTGTTTCTAGGGACAGGGAAGGACAGTGAGGGAATTCTCCTTGTGCTATAGTGTGCTTTAAAAAAACATTTTTTCTAGGGACAGAAAACTATAGGTAGGGAGAGTGTCAGTGTCTTTTACTGTGCGAATCCTTGTTTCTAGGGACAGGGAAGGACAGTGAGGGAATTCTCCTTGTGCTATAGTGTGCTTTAAAAAAACATTTTTTCTAGGGACAGAAAACTATAGGTAGGGAGAGTGTCAGTGTCTTTTACTGTGCGAATCCTTGTTTCTAGGGACAGGGAAGGACAGTGAGGGAATTCTCCTTGTGCTATAGTGTGCTTTAAAAAAACATTTTTTCTAGGGACAGAAAACTATAGGTAGGGAGAGTGTCAGTGTCTTTTACTGTGCGAATCCTTGTTTCTAGGGACAGGGAAGGACAGTGAGGGAATTCTCCTTGTGCTATAGTGTGCTTTAAAAAAACATTTTTTCTAGGGACAGAAAACTATAGGTAGGGAGAGTGTCAGTGTGTTTTACTGTGCGAATCCTTGTTTCTAGGGACAGGGAAGGACAGTGAGGGAATTCTCCTTGTGCTATAGTGTGCTTTAAAAAAACATTTTTTTCTAGGGACAGAAAACTATAGGAAGGAAGAGTGTCAGTTTCTTTCACTGTGATAAACCTTGTTTCTAGGGACAAAGAAGGAAAGTGAGTGAAATTCTCCTTGTGCTATAGTGTGCTTTAAAAAAACATTTTTTCTAGGGACAGAAAACTATAGGTAGGGAGAGTGTCAGTGTCTTTTACTGTGCGAATCCTTGTTTCTAGGGACAGGGAAGGACAGTGAGGGAATTCTCCATGTGCTATAGTGTGCTTTAAAAAAACATTTTTTCTAGGGACAGAAAACTATAGGTAGGGAGAGTGTCAGTGTCTTTTACTGTGCGAATCCTTGTTTCTAGGGACAGGGAAGGACAGTGAGGGAATTCTCCTTGTGCTATAGTGTGCTTTAAAAAAACATTTTTTTCTAGGGACAGAAAACTATAGGAAGGAAGAGTGTCAGTTTCTTTCACTGTGATAATCCTTGTTTCTAGGGACAAAGAAGGAAAGTGAGTGAAATTCTCCTTGTGCTATAGTGTGCTTTAAAAAATCATTTTTTCTAGGGACAGAAAACTATAGGTAGGGAGAGTGTCAGTGTCTTTTACTGTGTGAATCCTTGTTTCTAGGGACAGGGAAGGACAGTGAGGGAATTCTCCTTGTGCTATAGTGTGCTTTAAAAAAACATTTTTTCTAGGGACAGAAAACTATAGGTAGGGAGAGTGTCAGTGTCTTTTACTGTGCGAATCCTTGTTTCTAGGGACAGGGAAGGACAGTGAGGGAATTCTCCTTGTGCTATAGTGTGCTTTAAAAAAACATTTTTTCTAGGGACAGAAAACTATAGGTAGGGAGAGTGTCAGTGTCTTTTACTGTGCGAATCCTTGTTTCTAGGGACAGGGAAGGACAGTGAGGGAATTCTCCTTGTGCTATAGTGTGCTTTAAAAAAACATTTTTTTCTAGGGACAGAAAACTATAGGAAGGAAGAGTGTCAGTTTCTTTCACTGTGATAAACCTTGTTTCTAGGGACAAAGAAGGAAAGTGAGTGAAATTCTCCTTGTGCTATAGTGTGCTTTAAAAAAACATTTTTTCTAGGGACAGAAAACTATAGGTAGGGAGAGTGTCAGTGTCTTTTACTGTGCGAATCCTTGTTTCTAGGGACAGGGAAGGACAGTGAGGGAATTCTCCTTGTGCTATAGTGTGCTTTAAAAAAACATTTTTTCTAGGGACAGAAAACTATTAGGTAGGGAGAGTGTCAGTGTCTTTTACTGTGCGAATCCTTGTTTCTAGGGACAGGGAAGGACAGTGAGGGAATTCTCCTTGTGCTATAGTGTGCTTTAAAAAAACATTTTTTTCTAGGGACAGAAAACTATAGGAAGGAAGAGTGTCAGTTTCTTTCACTGTGATAATCCTTGTTTCTAGGGACAAAGAAGGAAAGTGAGTGAAATTCTCCTTGTGCTATAGTGTGCTTTAAAAAAACATTTTTTCTAGGGACAGAAAACTATAGGTAGGGAGAGTGTCAGTGTCTTTTACTGTGCGAATCCTTGTTTCTAGGGACAGGGAAGGACAGTGAGGGAATTCTCCTTGTGCTATAGTGTGCTTTAAAAAAACTTTTTTTTCTAGGGACAGAAAACTATAGGAAGGAAGAGTGTCAGTTTCTTTCACTGTGATAAACCTTGTTTCTAGGGACAAAGAAGGAAAGTGAGTGAAATTCTTCTTGTGCTATAGTGTGCTTTAAAAAAACATTTTTTCTAGGGACAGAAAACTATAGGTAGGGAGAGTGTCAGTGTCTTTTACTGTGCGAATCCTTGTTTCTAGGGACAGGGAAGGACAGTGAGGGAATTCTCCTTGTGCTATAGTGTGCTTTAAAAAAACATTTTTTCTAGGGACAGAAAACTATAGGTAGGGAGAGTGTCAGTGTCTTTTACTGTGCGAATCCTTGTTTCTAGGGACAGGGAAGGACAGTGAGGGAATTCTCCTTGTGCTATAGTGTGCTAAAGCATTCCTCATCAACCATCTTTGAAATCCTTGTTTTTTTGGACAGTCAGGGAAATTGTCGTTGTGCTATTCTGTGCAAAAGCAATCATCCTCAACCATATTTAGAAATCCTTAAGTAAAGGGACAGAGAAGGACACCTGAAGGTAGCCCTTATTGCTTTTTTCCCATCTCCCTGCAGGCCATCTATTAGAATGTCTGGAAGGCAAACAAGGAGAGGCAGACAGTCAGGAGGCAATAAAAGAGGGCAAGCAGGCTCTGTGTCTGGGGGCAACAGTGCTGGTCGTGGACGCGGTGCATTGTCATCAGCACATGGCCATGGGACACGCTTGTCCTTCTTTTCGGCAGCTGGACATGTTGAGCCACATCATGCCGAAGACTTGGTAGAGTGGATGACCAAGCCCTCCTCCTCCTCCTCATCCTCTCTCACCCAGGCTCAGGGTACTGGAAAAGCAGCTGCCAAAGCGTCCTCTTCCCTGGTATCAATGTCAGACTCATCATCAGTCACTCCTTCCCTAGACCCACCATGTCCTCCTCCTGAGGAGTCCCCCGAACTGTTTGAGCACAGTGTTGGGTACATGCTCCAGGAGGATGCCCAGCGTTTCGAAGGGTCTGATGATGAAACCCAGCTAGAGGAAGGCAGTAGCGTGAGAGCAGACAGAGGGGATGCTCAAGAAGGACACCAATCTGGCAGTCATGTTCCAGCAGCTGCAGCATACTGCCAGATTGGCTCCAGTGATGAGGAGGGAGGTGATGATGAGGTCACTGTCTCCACGTGGGTGCCTAATAGGAGAGAGGAGGAGGAGGAGGATGAGGAGGAGGCACATCTCCAACGAGGCAGGATGCCCTTTGGTGGCCAGCGTAAGGGCAGTACACCGACGGAATCACACCGCAGAGCTCCGCCTGTGCAGGGCGCTGCCTCTGCCCGTCATTCAAAAAGTTATTTGGTGTGGGCCTTTTTTGAGGCTAGTGCATCAGATCGCACAGCTGCTGTTTGCAACATATGTCTCAAGCGTATATCGCGTGGCCAAAACATCAGCCGCTTGGGTACCACATGCCTGACCAGACATATGTTGACCTGCCATGCAGCTCGTTGGCAAGCCTACCTCAAAGACCCACACCAAAGAACAAAGCGGACCTCTCCTTGCACCACATCAGCTGGGATCTCCAACCCCACTATAAATTCAGTCCTCTCTGAAACATGCACTGAGAGGAATGAAGGTGTAGAATTAGGTGTGTCACAGCCAAGTACTTGCGGCCACTCTGCTAGCAGTACACCGACGTCCGATTCTAGCAGGCAAATTTCCCTGCCCCAGCTGCTGGACCGTCGAAAGAAGTTCACTCCCAGCCATCCACATGCCCAGCGGTTGAATGCTAGCTTGGCTAAATTGCTAGCGCTTCAACTGCTGCCTTTTCAGTTGGTAGACTCGGCCCCCTTCCGTGAGTTTGTGCAATGTGCGGTTCCTCAGTGGCAGGTTCCCAAACGCCACTTTTTCTCACGGAAGGCTATTCCGGCTCTCTACCGGCATGTGGAAGGCAATGTCTTGGCCTGGCTGGACAGGGCGGTCAGCGGTAAGGTGCATATTACCGCTGACTCATGGTCCAGCAGGCATGGACAGGGACGTTACCTTTCTTTCACGGCCCATTGGGTCACTCTTTTGGCAGCTGGGAAGGATGCAGGACAAGGTGCAGTAGTGTTGGAGGTTGTTCCACCGCCACGCCTCCAAAATGCTACTACTGGTTGTGACACACCTCTCTCCTCCACCCCCTCCTCTTCTTCTTCCTCCATGGCCTCTTCCTGTGGTTTGTCCTCGGAACCAGCGGTGCTCCGTAGGCGTTCAAGGGGCTACGCAAGTACGCAGGCAAAAAGATGCCATGCCGTGCTTGCGCTGGTGTGTTTGGGGGACAGAAGCCACACTGGGGCAGAGGTCCTGTCTGCTCTGCAGGGCCAGGCCGAGAGGTGGTTGACGCCACGCCAGCTTAAGCCAGGAATGGTGGTTTGCGACAATGGCACCAACCTCCTCTCCGCCCTCCGACAGGGACAACTGACCCATGTGCCCTGTGTGGCTCACGTCCTTAACCTGGTGGTGCAGCGGTTCTTGGGCAGGTACCCGGGCTTACAGGATGTCCTGAGGCAGGCCAGGAAAGTCTGTGTGCATTTCCGCAGATCTTATAATGCCAGTTCTCGCCTGGCTGAGCTGCAAAAGGAGTTGAACCTGCCCAAGAACCGCCTTATATGTGACATGCCCACCAGGTGGAACTCAACGTTGGCCATGCTGCAGCGGCTGCACACGCAGCAGAGGGCCATCAATAAGTACCTGTGCGACTACGGCACCAGGACAGGGTCAGGGGAGCTT
Source organism: Rana muscosa (assembly GCA_029206835.1). Taxonomy (NCBI): domain Eukaryota; kingdom Metazoa; phylum Chordata; class Amphibia; order Anura; family Ranidae; genus Rana; species Rana muscosa. Next base: position 114,659,947 of record CM055127.1, read on the forward strand.
GTTTTTTTTTCTCCACGCCAGTGGGGCATGATCAGGGATGCATGCACTGTCCTGGCACCATTTGAGGAGGCCACGAGGATGGTGAGCAGTGACAGTGCATGCATCAGTGACACTGTACCTCTTGTCCACCTGTTGGAGCACACGCTGCGTGGAATAATGGACAGGGCACTTGAGGCAGAACAGAGGCAGGAAGAGGAGAACTTCCTTGCCTCTCAAGGCCCCCTTTACCCAGACAGTGTTCCTTCTGTCCCACCCATCGCACAGGAAGAGGAGGAGGAGGAGGAGGAGGAGGAGGAGGATTGTGTCAGCATGGAGGTGGAGGCTGGCACTCAGCATCATCAGCAGCAGTCTTTTAGGGATGATTTACAGTCCCAAGAAACCAGTGGACTTGTACGTGGCTGGGAGGAGGTGGCTGCGGATCATGTCGTCCTTAGTGACCCAGAGGACTCCGGAGCGAATGCCTCAGCAAACCTACGCTGCATGGCCTCCCTGATCCTGCAAAGTCTGCGGAAGGATCCTCGTATTCTTCGGATCAAGGAGAGGGACCATTACTGGCTGGCCACTCTCCTTGATCCACGGTACAAGGGTAAGGTTGCGGACCTTATGTTACCGTCGCAGAGGGAGCAGAGGATGAGACAACTCCGGGAGGCCTTGCAGAAAGGTCTGTGCAACGCGTTCCCAGAGACTGGGAGGTTACAAACTCCTGGTCCTGGACAACGAGTTGCTGAGGCTTCGGCCAGTCAAAGAAGGAGCGGTGGGGAAGGTGGCCGTCTGACCGATGCGTTCAGACAATTCCTTAGTCCGCAGCCCCAAAGTATGATCGGTTCCAGCAACCATCGCCAGCGTCTGATAAACATGGTGCAGGAATATCTAGGGGCAAGGTCAGACTTGGACACCTTCCCCACCGAAAATCCTCTGGCTTACTGGGTCTTGAGGATGGATCACTGGCCAGAGCTTGCACAGTATGCAATTGAGCTACTGGCCTGTCCTGCATCCAGCGTTCTTTCGGAACGCACATTCAGTGCTGCTGGAGGATTTGTCACGGATCACAGGGTGCGCCTGTCCACCGACTCGGTTGATCGACTGACTTTCATCAAGATGAACCAGTCTTGGATCACCACCAGCTACCACACACCTGATGCTGATATAACAGACTAATTGATTTTAACATGTCACATCCCTTCAAGACTGATGCTGATGCTGAGTGCCTGTGCTGTTATGTTGACTGGCTATCCTCCTCCTCCGAGTCCTCAATGATACGATTGATGATGATAGCTTGGAAGATCATTTTTGTTTATGGGTGCCGCCACCAGTGGCTAAGGCCCAATTTTTCAGCCCCTGTTTTACAGGGGCGTGTAATTACAATTTTTTTAGCAATAATTTGCCATAGGGCTCATTGCTGTGCTCCAAGTACAGTATCTGTGAGGGGTTGGAGTGTTGTGGCACCAGTGCCTAAGGCCCAATTTTTCAGCCCCTGTTCAAAAGGGGCATGTAATTACAATTCTTGATCTAATAATTCACAGCAGGGCCCATTGCTGCACCCACCAAGAGTAACTCTGAGGGCTTACAGTGTTGTGGCAACACCACCACCACCACCACCACCACGAAAGGCCCAATTTTTCAGCCCCTGTTCAACAGGGGCATGCAATTACAATTCTTGATCTAATAATTCACAGCAGGGCCCATTGCTGCACCCACCAAGAGTAACTCTGAGGGCTTACAGTGTTGTGGCAACACCACCACCACCACCACCACCACGAAAGGCCCAATTTTTCAGCCCCTGTTCAACAGGGGCATGCAATTACAATTCTTGATCTAATAATTCACAGCAGGGCCCATTGCTGCACCCACCAAGAGTAACTCTGAGGGCTTACAGTGTTGTGGCAACGCCACCACCACCACCACCACGAAAGGCCCAATTTTTCAGCCCCTGTTCAAAAGGGGCATGTAATTACAATTCTTGATTTAATAATTCACAGCAGGGCCCATTCCTGCACCCACCAAGAGTAACTCTGAGGGCTTACAGTGTTGTGGCAACACCACCACCACCACCACCACCACGAAAGGCCCAATTTTTCAGCCCCTGTTCAACAGGGGCATGCAATTACAATTCTTGATCTAATAATTCACAGCAGGGCCCATTGCTGCACCCACCAAGAGTAACTGTCAGGGCTTACAGTGTTGTGGCACCAGCACCACCATCAAAGGCCCAATTTTTACTACCACTGTTCAACAATTATATGTAATTAAAATTCCTGATATAATAGTTGACAGCAGGGCGTTCCAGCACCAACCAAGAGTAACTGTGAGTGCTTACAGTTTTGTGCCAACACCAACAACTAAGGGGCCTATTTCTGCAGAGTATATACGGCAGGTCCCTACTTTCAAACATCCAACTTACAAACGACTCCTACTTGCAAACGCAAGAAGACAACAGGAAGTGAGAGGAAATCTACCACTAGGAAGGAAAATTCTCTCCTGTAAGAATAAATATGGGAGAAAGGTGTCTCCTCTGTACTGATGCTTTATCAGCAATCCTTGTTTCAAGAAAAACACCACATTTCAAAAACAGTTGTCATTGGGACGGAAAGTGAGGTGAAATGTTCTGAACAGGGGCACAGACAGCAAAACAAATGTTACAGGGGTGATAACCCTTACCTATGTTTTCCAAAAAGTTTAAAAATAGATTTTTGGGCTGGAGCTACACTTCAACAATGTACCTGTTCAAAATTACAAACAGATTCTACATAAGAACAAACCTACAGTCCCTGTCTTGTATGCACCGCCTGTATACGGCTGTTCAGAGTATATAGGGCCTTTTTTATTTTATGTGCGGGGTTCCCCTTAATATCCATACAAGACCCAAAGGGGCTGGTAATGGGCTGGGGTAGGGGGGGGGGGGGTCATGGGGTAGCTATGCCATTTTTCTTAAAGATTTTCATCCATATTACCGGGACCAGACATTACATTAAAGCCGCAAGCAGTTTTAAATGGCTTTTTTTCCTTTAGAAATGTAATTTTGTGCAGGGACAGTTCTAAACACGGGAAACACGTGGCACTTCACAGGCATACTTTAGACACCCCCCAGGTACGATATTTAAAGGAATATTTGACTTTTTTTTTTTCACTTTATGCATCATTAAAATGACTGCTCCCGAAAAACGACCGTTTTTAAAACTTCTTTATGCATTGATACATGTCCCCTGGTGCACAACCCGGGTTCCCAAACCCTTTTTAGGACAATAACATGCATAATAGTTGTTATAATTAGCACTTTAGAATTCGAACGTTCGCATCCATTGTATTTAATAGGGTTCTAATGTTCGTACGAACTTTCGGTCCGTTCGCGGGTTCTGGTGCGAACCGAACCCGGGGGTGTTCGGCTCATCACTAGTCACCAGATACCCGGCCATCTAGTGACAGAAGAGAGAAGTGCAGAAATTCCAGAATTAGGGTGGAATCAATTGACCTCCTATCAATTGGCCAAGGCAACTATACCTGGCAGGTAAATGTACTAGCAACCCTGCCTAGACATCAGGGTGCTACATCAATGTAGCACACTGACCTTTTTCTCGCCTGGCTCACTTGCAAGTCAAGGCACACCGTGCTGTATGCCCGAACCCTCCTGTTTGAAGAGGTTAAGCGGTGTTCACAAATTTTGGGTCCTGCAGGGAGTTACCTTCCTCCACTGGTTCTCCTCCCCAGAGTATGGGGTCAAGTCTCTATTTCTTCCCCCAAAGAAACCAATGTCCAGAAACACTTTAACTCCAACAGAGAGTTTATTTTCTATTTGCTGCATAGTAGACAGAGACAGATGGATGAAAGAAGGAATAAGTGTGAGGGATTAGATCCAGGCACAACCAGTAACTTCGTCGCCACTCGATCCAGAGTGGGTTTAGCTCACCCGGATAGTCCTCTCTCACAGTCCTAGCAGCAGGTGTGGAGCTCGAACAGTTCTGTCACCCTATCCCCTCCAGAGACGGGTTCAAGAGATCCTCTAACCTCTGTAGAAGTTTAACAGGACGATGCCAATGGGCACTCTACAGGTTAGCTTGCTGGAATAAAGAATCCTTCCCTCTGACAGGTCACTAGGCCTCTCCCAAGACAGCGATCTTCCATCACTCATCTCCTCAATGGGACCAATCCTCCCCTGGCTTCCTCTCAGTCAGAGCGGGTACCCTCACCCGGGCACCCACGGACTCCAATGGGCGAATTGTAGACCCAGTTAAAGGTACTGGGCCCACCTGGAACGTTGCAGCCTCGGGCCAAAGGTGCCAGAGACTTCTCGGCCAGTCATCGCACCCCCGAGGGGCACACCCCCCTGGCTCCTCCACTCCACCACACTCCACTCTAACCCTACTCCACTCCCTAAAGATGGCGTCTGCCCCTTATGTACCCTCTCCCGGCATGCACAGCAGGCCGACCACGTCCACTGTATCGCTGCCGAGAGAGGACACCCTAAGGCGCAGTAATGCCACCCATGGCTCAACCCTGACCTGATATGGCAGTGCCACCTACAGGCCACAGGGAACCATACATCAGGCAGCATCACATAGGCAGAAGCAAATACCTAGCAATCAAAGCGGTCAAAGCCTGGCTACCAGCTCAGACCAACCCCTAAATTTAGGCACATAAAACCCCTAAAAAGTAAAGGGGCGCTACATCAATATGGACCAAAATCTCTGAGGAGTGTTTCCAACACCTTGTTGAATCAATGCCACGAAGAATTAGGGCAGTTCTGAAGCCAAAAGAGGGTCCAACCCGGTACTAGCAAGGTGTTCCTAATGAAGTGCCCAGTGAGTGTGTATATGTTGTATCTAATTATTCTATATATACTCTGTACAGTTCTTTCATTGCTTTTCTCCAGAGGCTGCTGTGAGTTGCACTGTATGTTACAGTGGATGCTTTTATTTTAAACAGCGGGCACTTTTTTTTTTACAGATAGGGATTACTATGTATGCAATACCTTCACCAGTCTCGGTGTGTGGGTGTTGTTGAAGGGCAGTAATACAAAAAAGTAAGAATCATCAAAATGAGAAAGAAAAATGAACTAACTAGATTTACTTAACTACATGGATCATACACAGCAACAAATTGCAAGTAGAAATGTGAAAAAAGACGAACTTGGGCTTTAAGGCAATGCAAGCTCAAAATATGTCCTTGTTTATGTATTCATTTTTAAAGTAAATTGCTGCAGGGTTACACCAGAGGGTGTAATATGGAGCAGCAATAGGAGACCACAAGCTGAAAGAGATTTGTGTTTGATTAATATACCCGGCTGAATTTCAAGGCACAGGGAGTCAAGCAATAAAAGACCATTTTTTCCTTTGCGGCTTGTCTTATATAGAAGCAATATAGTTCAGCAAACACCAGTGGCCTGACAGAGAAGGTGAGAGAAATTGCATTTCTGCCGCCTTTAACAGAAGGTCTATAAAATTTCTTTATTTATCTGGAAAACACACAAACCATAGGGGGAAGAAGAAAGGAAAAAATCAATTGACCATCTTGAAAACAATGCAGGTTATTGCTTTGTCTATCTGCATAGGCAGCAGTGTAATAAGGAAAGGAAGAAAAAGCGTAAGAACAAAACACTGAACCTCATTTATCACATTTCTAATAGAAGAACTGTCTTTGTTATCTTTTTCAAAGCACCCAATCAGATTCAAACCAGCACTGACAAAATACAGCTGGAATCTGGAAGCATGCATCTGATTGGTTGTAATGCAATACAGACAGTTATTTCAGACTGAGGCTGCAACTGCCAGGGGGCCAGGTGGGAATTTTTGTCTCAAGTGGTGTCCCCTAGAGGAGATAGAGGAGATTAAAGTGCATCTAAAGCCAAAACGTTTTTTTAAAGTTTAAAGTAGTATTAAAGTGTTAGTTTTTTTAACCTCTTGCTGCCCATATAACACATATGTTATAGGTGGCAAAGACGGTGGGCCATAATGCCAAAGATAGCCAAAGGTTCTGTGCCCTCTCAGCACAGTGACTGAGCTTTCATAAACAACTCTGTCTCTAGTCAAGATCGGGAGCTGGCAGGACTGGCGCTCCCGATCATGTAACCACTGTGACAGCCATTCACAGCCAGTCAAGTGATCAGGAAGTCTGTGTCCCCCCCCCCCCCCAGCATAAAGACTTATTTGGGATGCCAGGGCTGGGCAGGAAATGGATCAAATTTACCATCCTGTTCTTCACCTGTTTATGAAACAATAAAAATGAAATATTCCTTTAAATATCATGCCTGTGGGGTCCCCTTAGTCTGCCTGTAAAGTGGCGCATTTGTCTGATGTGTTTTACAGCGCTGCAGCAAATTACCAGCATTACCCAATTCATTATCAGATGTCACTTACACTTGATTGTCTCAACAGCAGCAGCCTCTGGTTTGATCAGTGCAGCTTCCCCATACTTCCTGTCAGGGGGGGGACTTCACTACACATTACATGATCGCCCTCCTCAGGACTGCATATCTCATCATCCCTAGTGTCATGCAACCAAAGTGCTGTCCTCATGGTCGCTGTCAATCTCTTTCCTTGGTGAGGATTATGTGCATGGCCGCCCAAGCAGATTCTTGATGTTGGGCAGACATGGGATCCTTCAAGGCAACAGAGCAACCCAAGCAGATGAAACCTGAGGCAGCGATGTTTGGACCAGCTCAAAAAAGATGAAAGGCAACATGGGCATCCGCTGAACTTTTTTCAGGGGGGGGCATAATTTTAAGGTCATCCATGCTCGGTCCCTTTTTGACAATGTCATGAAGGGGAGGGGCTTAGTCATTATGACATAAAGCGCAGGCATGCAAAGGTTTGGGAAACCTGATGCAAAAGCTTAATAGAAGGATCAAGCTGCCATTATCAATTTCTATTTTTTTTTAACCCCCCCCTCTAGCGGCCGAATAGCGGCACTAAAATGATGGTAAGCGCCGCTAAAACTAGCGGCGCTTTACCGATAGGCCAGCTGGCGGTGTGAAATAGCTCTTGAGGATAATTCCGCTTCACTCCATGTCCATATAAATATACTGCATCTCCAGGGGGGGGCAATTGACCCCCCTTGCCCTATGGAGCGGATGCCCATGAAAGGCAATCTTTTGAAGAAGAATAAGCAGCAGCAGACATGGTAATTGCTGATTTTAGCCGCTGTAAATGTTATTAAAGGTTAAGGGTTTACTAAAACTTTAAGGCAGTTTGTGTCAATGGGCTTTAGGTTGATGGTCAGTTTAAAGGGGTTGTAAAGGTTTGTTTTTTATTTTCTAAATAGGTTCCTTTAAGCTAGTGCATTGTTGGTTCACTTACCTTTTCCTTCTATTTCCCTTCTAAATGTTTTTTTTCTTTGTCTGAATTTCTCACTTCCTGTTTCTCCTCACTAAACTTCACACCATCATCCGAGCGGTGTTTAGTCTGCCAGAACAGCTTACCGAGGAGGAACAGGAAGTGTGAAATTCAGACAAAGAAAACAAATAAAAAAAACATTTAGACGGGAAAAGCGAAGGAAAAGGTAAGTGAACCAACAATGCACTAGCTTAAAGGAACCTATTTAGAAAATAAAAAACAAACCTTTACAACTTCTGAGATCATTCAGAGTTCATCGATAGGTGCCTTTGACCTAAAAGTCTACAGCCTTGTAGCTTTTTTAAGTTTGTTTTGCATTACATTACACAGATCCCATTTCAGTTTGTACAGGCCCCAAAAAAAGGTTAAAACGTTATCAAATTTTTGCCTTCTGTGTGTTGCTGTGGAGCTCTTTCACTTTACCTCTCTCAATAGACAGAAATGAGAGCAAATATCCCCAAAGTGAGGAAATTCCCCTTTTTAGTTGTCACTGAAATTTTTTTCCCAGTGGAAGATTTCCCCTCCTTTCCTGTTATGGCAACAATTCAAATTTTTGGATTTTCCCCTCACTTTCAGTCTCAGTGACAATGGTCAGTGACAATGGTCAGCAGGACAAATAGAGAGAGTACATTTCCCCAACAGGGACAGCAACAATCTGACTGGGACTTTATCCCAACACCTATCTATCCAAAGCTAAAAACAGTTTGGCTTTGAATACACTTATGCCCTGTACACATGATCGGATTTCCTATGGATTCAAATCTGATGGATTTTTTCATCGGAATTCCGATGAAGCTGACTTCCATCAGTCTTGTCTACACACCATCAGTCAAAAATCCGCCCGTCCCAAACACTGTGACGTAAAACACTCTTATGAGCCGAGAAAAATGAAGTTCAATGCTTCTGAGCATGCGTCGACTTGATTCTGAGCATGCGTGGGTTTTTTCTCCGTTGGAATTCCACACAGACGATCGGAATTTCCTATTGTTTTTTTCCATCGGAAAAATTTAAAACATGTTCTATTTTTTTACACCGATGGAAAAAAGTCCGATTGGGCCCACACACAATCGGTTTTTCCAATGAAAAAAGTCCATCAGACTTTTTTCATCGGAAAAAACGATTGTATGTACAGGGCATAAAAGTTATCTTATCCACTTAACGACCGCCCACCGCCGATTTACGTCGGCAGAATGGCACGGACAGGCAGAATCACGTAGATCTACGTGATCGCCTTTGTGCAGTTGGGGGGTCCATCCGGACCCCCCTTCACTGCAGTGAGCGGCCGTTAAGTGTTCGGGAGCGATCAGGCATGAGGGGGCGGCCGCTCGATTCCGCCCCCCCCTCGCGATCGCTCCCGGCCAATGAAATTGCTTCCTCCGCCATGTGATGTAAACACAGGCTGGAGGAAGTGATGTCATCTCCCTCGCCGCGGTCTTTTCGTTCCCGGCGCCGAGGAGTGAAGACAGAGGTTAGTGCTCCAACAGTCCACTGACACGTAGGTACACATAGGCACACAAATCACCCCCCAGTCACCCCCAGATCACCCCCCAGGTCACCCCAAAGCCCCCAATCACAGTGTCACTGATTGCAGTGATCATTTATTTTACTGATCACTGCATTTAGTGTCATCTGTGATTGTAAAAAGTTGCAAGGCAGTTAGGATTAGGCCCCTTTAGGTCCAGGGTAGCCCCCTAACCCCCCCTAATAAAGGTTTAACCCCTTGATCACCCCCCAGGTAACCCTTTCACCCCCTAACTTCAGCGTCACTAAGCGATTGTTTTTCCGATCGCTGTATTCGTGTCGCTGGTGTTTTAGATAGGCAGTTATTTTTTTTTTAGGTTCGCCGCAGGTTTTTATTGGTGTCAGGTACCCCCATATTTAACCTAATAAAGGTTTTAACCCCCTGATTGCCCCTAGTTAACCCTTTCACCAGTGATCACCATATAAAGGTTACGGGTGACGCTGGTTGATTAGTTTGCTTTTTATAGCATCAGGGCACCCGCCGTATATAACCCAATAAAGGTTTAACCCCCCTGATCGCCCGGCGGGTGAGATCAATTAGGTTTTAGCGCCAGAGAGGGTCTGCGTCGCCCCAGGCAGTGTTAGGTTAGTGCCAGTAACGCTAACACCCACGCGCAAAGCATACACCCCCCTTAGTGGTATAGTATCTGATCAGATCTATACTAGCATCCCCAGCGGTTTAGGGTTCCCAAAAATGCAGTGTTAGCGGGATCAGCCCAGATACCTGCTAGTACCTGCGTTTAGCCCCTCCGCCCAGCCCAGCCCAGCCCACCCAAGTGCAGTATCGATCGATCACTGTCACTTACCAAACACAACACACATAACTGCAGCGTTCGCAGAGACAGGCCTGATCCCTGCGATCGCTAACAGTTTTTTTGTAGCGTTTGATATATTTGCTGACGACAGTCAGGTGCTTTTTTTCCTGTGAATCTTACTAGTGTACCCCTAAATTTAGAGCCCAAAATGGCAAGTCGAAGGTACACTAGTAAAGAGGCCTACGAGATTCTGAGCATGACAGATAGTGAAGAGGAGGTCACGTATCTGTCAGATTCAGGCTCAGAATATCTTCCCGTAGAAGACAGTGACGTCAGCGGCCCCACGTCAGATAGCTCTGACGACGAAGTTGAGGTCCCTGCTAAGGTCAGGCGTACCCGATCCCGATCTTCTGAGGTTGTTGAGGAGCAAGAACCGCAGGTCTCTCGTATCATGGAGCAGAGTAGTACTAGCGCCGCTATTCCTTCTGGTGAACTGGCAAGCACCAGCGGCCTAGTACAGCCTGGACGTACATCCAGCACTGCAGTAACACTTGGTGACGTGGCGAGTCCCATAAGTGCAGTTCAAGCTGGCGAGGTGGCAAGCACAAGTAGTGTCCCGCTGCCACCAAGAAGACAAAGGCAGGCCCGTCGTGCCCATACTGCCCTTCCTGCAGAATTCGCCTATCCTGATTGGGTCCCCACCACTTCTGCAGAACCCGTACTTCCCCCATTCACTGCCCAACCCGGTATTCAGGTGGAAACAGCTGATTTTATGCCAATCGATTTTTATTCGCTGTTTTTCACGGAAGATCTCTATAGATCTATTGTGGACCAGAGTAATTTATATGCTGGTCAATTTATCGCCGCTAACCCCCAGTTGCCTAAAATTGCCAGAAATTGGAAACCAATTACGGTTTCCGAATTTAAGACCTTTCTGGGCCTTTCCCTCAACATGGGCACACATAAATTTCCGTCATTGCGTGCTTATTGGTCCACGCACCCAATTGACCACATGCCCGTGTTCTCTGCCTCCATGTCCAGGGCACGATACGAGCAGATTTTGCGGTTCATGCACTTCAACGACAATGAACTTTGTCGTCCACGTGGGGACCCTGAATACGACCGGCCCTATAAAATTCGGCCCCTCATAAACCACTTCAACGAACGTTTTGCAGCCTTGTTTACTCCCGATCAAGTTGTCTGCGTTGATGAGTCCCTGATTAAATTTTCTGGCCGCTTGTCTTTCAAGCAGTACCTTCCCAGCAAGCGTGCCAGATACGGGGTCAAGCTCTACAAGTTCTGTGACAGGGCAACAGGCTATGTAGTGAACTTTACGGTTTATGAGGGAAAAGACAGTCAGATTGAGTCGGTCAACTGCCCGGATTACATAGGGAGCGCTGGCAAGATAGTGTGGAACTTGGTGTCACCCTTATTCGGAAAGGGGTACCACTTGTATGTGGACAATTATTACACGAGCGTGCCACTGTTTAGTCACTTGTTTGATCATAAGATTGGAGCATGTGGCACCGTGCGACCTAATCGCCGGGGCTTTCCCCAGCGGCTTGTAGATGCCCGTCTTAGGCTGGGGGAGAGAGCCTGCTTGAAGTGTAATAACTTGCTCGCTATGAAGTGGAGGGACAATAAGAATGTTTTCCTTCTTACCTCCCTTCATGCAGACACGACAGTCCAAATTCCTACGGCGACTGGTGTTGTGGAGAAACCCCTCTGTGTCCACGAATATAACCAAAATATGGGAGGGGTGGACCTCAACGACCAGTTGATGGCGCCGTATCTAATTGACCGTAAGGCGAGACGCTGGTACAAAAAAGTGTCTCTATCATTATTCCAATTGGCTTTGCTGAACGCTCATGTGCTATACAGAGCTTCAGGCGGGACGTTATCTCTTCTAAAATTCCAGAATGAGATAGTCACAGAACTCCTGTATCCAGGCGGTTCTGCACCTCACCATCCCCAACCAAATGCAGTAAGCCGGCTGCATGAGAGGCATTATTCGTATGTCCTCCCGAGTACCCCTACCCAAAGCCACCCCCAAAAAAGATGTCGTGTCTGTAGCAAGCGCGGATTTAGGCGTGACACCCGTAGTTTTTGTCCACGCTGTCCTGACAAGCCTGGTCTTTGCCAAGGTGAATGTTTTGAACGCTACCACTCAAAAGTGAAGTTTTAGCGTAGGGTACAGCATTTCACAGACTAGGACACACTTACACAGGGTCTCCCAAGATGCCATTACATTTTGAGAGACCCGAACCATTACAGTTGTAAAGTTACAAAAAAAAGTGTAAAAAAGAAAAAAAAAACGTAAAAAACAAAACACAAAAAAAATATAAAATAAAAAAAACAAAAATAGTTGTCGTTTTATTGTTCTCTCTCTCTCTATTTTCTCTCTATTGTTCTGCTCTTTTTTACTGTATTCTATTCTGCAATGTTTTATCATGCTTGCTTTTCAGGTATGTAATTTTTTGTTTTCAGGTGCGCCATTCAACTGCAGCGCGGAATTATTTATCTTGACAGCAACAGCGTTTGCTCCCACGATACATAAAGCCGTGACTCCAGTGCTGTAGGAGGTGATTTCACCACCACAGTTAAAAAAAAGAGCATATATGCCGAAGCATGGGGGCAGCAGGGGCGGAGGAGCGATTTTGCTCCTAATGCCGCGTACATACGGTCGAAATTCCGACCGTGTGTACGCGGCATAACTTTTTTGTGGGAGGATGCCCCCATGCTTCGGCATATATATATTTTAGGCACAGGTTGCGTTAAAACATTTTTTTATTTTTTACTAGGTTTTGTTTTGGTATTTGCTTTGCAGGTATGGCATGGTAAGGTCTTACTGTTGTACTGTAATGTTACTTTGTTTTAATGTTAACCACCATTTGCTTAGCAGGTACGCCATTCAGTTGCAGCGCGGATCTATTTATCTTGACAGCAACAGCGTTTGCTCCCACGATACATAAAGCCGTGACTCCAACGCTGTAGGAGGTGATTTCACCACCACAGTTAAAAAAAAGAGCATATATGCCGAAGCATGGGGGCAGCAGGGGCGGAGGAGCGATTTTGCTCCTAATGCCGCGTACATACGGTCGAAATTCCGACCGTGTGTACGCGGCATAACTTTTTTGCGGGAGGATGCCCCCATGCTTCGGCATATATATATTTTAGGCACAGGTTGCGTTAAAACATTTTTTTATTTTTTACTAGGTTTTGTTTTGGTATTTGCTTTGCAGGTATGGCATGGTAAGGTCTTACTGTTGTACTGTAATGTTACTTTGTTTTAATGTTAACCACCATTTGCTTAGCAGGTACGCCATTCAGTTGCAGCACGGATCTATTTATCTTGACAGCAACAGCGTTTGCTCCCACGATACATAAAGCCGTGACTCCAACGCTGTAGGAGGTGATTTCACCACCGCAGTTAAAAAAAAGAGCATATATGCCGAAGCATGGGGGCAGCAGGGGCGGAGGAGCGATTTTGCTCCTAATGCCGCGTATATACGGTCGAAATTCCAACGGAGGCTTATCCGTGGAAAAGTCCGACCGTGTGTACGCGGCATAACCTTTTATGCCGCGTACATACGGTCGAAATTCCGACGAAGGCTTGACCGTGTGTACGCGGCATAACTTTTTTGCGGGAGGATGCCCCCATGCTTCGGCATATATGCCCATCATTAGAAGTGGGTGGATGAAGGGAGGTATTCTAATGGTGGGCATACCCACCAATCAATCTCTTTTTTTCGTTCAGCCAATAGGCTGTATGAAAAAAAAGATTACAATACATGTCCAACAAGGACCAGCAACGTACTGGTATGTTGCTGGACTTTGAATGTTTATACCAGAATGATGCCTGTGGATTTAGGTATCATCTTGGTATCATTCTTTTCAGCCAGCAGCCGGCTTTCATGTAAAAGCAATTCTAGCAGATAATTAGCCTCTAGACTGCTTTTACAAGCAGTGGGAGGGAATGTCCCCCCCCCCGGATATAAAAAGCGCCATTGGGAAATTGGGAAAGCATTTTATCACACCGATCTTGGTGTGGTCAGATGCTTTGAGGGCAGAGGAAAGATCTAGGGTCTAACCCCCCAATTTTTTTCAAAAAAAGAGTACCTGTCACTACCTATTGCTATCATAGGGGATATTTACATTCCCTGAGATAACGATAAAAATGGTAAAAAAATAAAATATGGAAGGCACAGTTTAAAAATAAAATAAAAAAGCCAAATAAATAATAAAAAAAAAAAGCACCGCTGTCCCCCCCTGCTATTGCGCAAAGGCGAACGCAAGCGTCGGTCTAGCGTCATATGTAAACAGCAATTGCATCATGCATGTGAGGTATCACCGCGAAGGTCAGATCGAGGGCAGTCATTTTAGCAGTAGACCTCCTCTGTAAATCTAACGTGGTAACCTGTAAAGGCTTTTAAATGCTTTTAAAAATGAATGTAGTTTTGTCGCCGCTGCGCGTTTGTGCGCAATTTTAAAGCATGTCGTGTTTGGTATCCATGTACTCGGCCTATGATCATCTTTTTTATTTCATCAAACATTTGGGCAATATAGTGTTTTTTAGTGCATTAAAAATAAAAAAAGTGTGTTTTTCCCCCAAAAAATGCGTTTGAAAAATCGCTGCGCAAATACTGTGTAGAAAAAAAAAATGCAACACCCACTATTTTAATCTGTAGGGCCTTTGCTTTAAAAAAATATATAATGTTTGGGGGTTCAACATAATTTTCTTGCAAAAAAAAATTTTCTTTCATGTAAACAAAAAGTGTCAGAAAGGGCTTTGTCTTCAAGTGGTTAGAAGAGTGGATGATGTGTGACATAAGCTTCCTAATGTTGTGCATAAAATGCCAGGACAGTTCAAAACCCCCCCAAATGACCCCATTTTGTAAAGTAGACACCTCAAGCTATTTGCTGAGAGGCATGTTGAGCCCATTGAATATTTTTTTTTTTTGTCCCAAGTGATTGAATAATGACCAAAAAAAAAAAAAATGTACAAAAAGTTGTCACTAAATTATATATTGCTCAAACATGCCATGGGCATATGTGGAATTACACCCCAAAATACATTCTGTTGCTTCTCCTGAGTACGGGGATACCACATGTGTGGGACTTTTTGGGAGCCTAGTCGCGTACGGGACCCCAAAAACCAAGCACCGCCTTCAGGATTTCTATGGGTGTAAATTTTTGATTTCACTCCTCACTGCCTATCACAGTTTCGGAGGCCATGGAATGCCCAGATGGCACAAAACCCCCCCAAATGACCCCATTTTGGAAAGTAGACACCCCAAGCTATTTGCTGAGAGGTATGTTGAGTATTTTGCAGATCTCGCTTTTTGTCACAAAGTTTTGAAAATGTAAAAAAAGAAAAAAAAAAAGAAAAAAAAATGTCTTTCTTAATTTTCAAAAACAAATGAGAGCTGTAAAATACTCACCATGCCTCTCAGCAAATAGCTTGGGGTGTCTACTTTCCAAAATGGGGTCATTTGTGGGGGTTTTGGGCTATTTTGACATTTTATGGCCTTCAAAACTGTGATAGGTAGTGAGGAGTGAAATCAAAAATTTATGCCCTTAGAAACCTTGAAGGCGGTGCTTGGTTTTTGGGGTCCCGTACGCGGCTAGGCTCCCAAAAAGTCCCACACATGTGGTATCCCCGTACTCAGGAGAAGCAGCAGAATGTATTTTGGGGTGTAATTTCACATATAACCATGGCATGTGTGAGCAATATATCATTTAGTGACAACTTTTTGTACATTTTTTTTTTTTTCTTTTTGTCATTATTCAATCATTTGGGACAAAAAAAAAATATTCAATGGGCTCAACATGCCTCTCAGCAAATAGCTTGGGGTGTCTACTTTCCAAAATGGGGTCATTTGGGGGGGTTTTGTGCCATCTTGGCATTTTATGGCCTTCAAAACTGTGATAGGTAGTGAGGAGTGAAATCAAAAATTTATGCCCTTAGAAACCTTGAAGGCGGTGCTTGGTTTTTGGGGTCCCGTACGCGGCTAGGCTCCCAAAAAGTCCCACACATGTGGTATCCCCGTACTCAGGAGAAGCAGCAGAATGTATTTTGGGGTGTAATTTCACATATGCCCATGGCATGTGTGAGCAATATATCATTTAGTGACAACTTTGTGCAAAAAAAAAAAAGTTTGTCATATTCCCGCAACTTGTGGCAAAATATAAAATATTCCATGGACTGAACATGCCTCTCAGTAAATAGCTTGGGGTGTCTACTTTCCAAAATGGGGTCATTTGGGGGGGTTTTGTGCTATTTTGGCATTTTATGGCCTTCGAAACTGTGATAGGTAGTGAGGAGTGAAATCAAAAATTTGCGCCCTTAGAAATCCTGAAGGCGGTGCTTGGTTTCCGGGGTCCCGTACGTGGCTAGGCTCCTAAAAAGTCCCACACATGTGGTATCCCCGTACTCAGGAGAAGCAGCAGAATGTATTTTGGGGTGCAATTCCACATATAACCATGGCATGTGTGAGCAATATATCATTTAGTGACAACTTTTTGAAATTTTTATTTTTTATTTTTTTTTTGTCATTATTCAATCACTTGGGACGAAAAAAATAAATATTCAATGGGCTCAACATGCCTCTCAGCAATTTCCTTGGGGTGTCTACTTTCCAAAATGGGGTCATTTGGGGGGGTTTTGTACTGCCCTGCCATTTTAGCACCTCAAGAAATGAGATAGGCAGTCATAAATTTAAAGCTGTGTAAATTTCAGAAAATGTACCCTAGTTTGTAAACGCTATAACTTTTGCGCAAACCAATAAATATACGCTTATTGACATTTTTTTTACTAAAGACATGTGGCTGAATACATTTTGGCCTAAATGTATGACTACAATTGAGTTTATTCGATTTTTCTTATAACAAAAAGTAGAAAATATCATTTTTTTTCAAAATTTTCGGTCTTTTTCTGTTTATATCGCAAAAAATAAAAATCGCAGAGGCAATCAAATACCATTAAAAGAAAGCTCTATTTGTGGGAAGAAAAGGACGCAAATTTCATTTGGGTACAACATTGCATGTCCGCACAATTTACAGTTAAAGCAGCGCAGTGCCGAATCCCAAAAACAGGCTTGGTCCTAATGGCCCGAAATGGTCCGGGGCTTAAGTGGTTATCAGATGGTTCTCAGCAGTCCCTTATCAGTACAGACACTGGGGGAACATCATATGAATCCAGAATCCTAAACAAAAACTTTAATGGAAGAAACAGAGAGGCTGCAAAAGCTACTCAACTTTTGACTCACTAGCTTTGATATTTTAAACCACTGACTCAGAAAAAGTATGAAGATGATGACTTCTTATTGTTCCCTGACTCAAGGCAATGTTTAAAAAGATTTGTCTTTTTTCATTTTCGTTTGATGAGGTAAATAGGAATTTTTGCATATTAATAATTTATAAATACCTTTCAAACCAACTCCAGGTTCTTTTTCACATATTTAGCATAGTAATCTTAGCTGATTTACACAAAACAATCTCTTTACATGCCTCAGTTGCTCAAGCTGACATTTACACACACAAGCAATTCATACAAGTGACTCCTTCCCCTCCCGAATCTGTTCAGAGAAGCTGTACAGAGAGCTTCAATGAGAGAAGGAGAAAGTCTGAAGGTAAACAGCTTATACTTCTTTTTTTATTATTTATATATTTTTTACAAATAAAGATTTAATATAGGGACATCCAGAATTCAGGCTTTGCAGAGCATTCTGCACTTGCAGCGCAAATCAAAAGCACAGCAACAGCTTTTACTTTTGGATTGGCTCTCTAATTTAACCCCTTCCCAACCAGCAGTTATACTGCGGGAGGTTGGCTCCTCTCGGCGAACCATCGTAGCTATGCATTGGCTCACCTTTTGACCACTTGGGGGCACGCACACCTGCGACGCTGCTGCCGATGACCGCCGGGCACCCACGATCGTTCCACACAGAGACAGAGCGGAGATCTGTCAATGTAAACAGACAGATCTCCATGCTGTCAGGGGTAGGAGGGCGATCTGTTGTTCATACTAAGTATGAACAATGATCGGTCTCCTCACCCAGGCAGTCCCATCCCCCCACAGTTAGAATTACTCACTAGGTAACACAGTTAACCCCTTGATCACCCCCTACTGGTTACTCCTTCCCTGCCAGTGACATTTACACAGTAATCAAAAAAAAACAAGTGACTCGGAAAAGGGGAGTTCCTGCACCTATTGTCTGAGAAAAAAAGCCCTGTTTAAAAGTGTCCGATCTGTTCACCATAATGTCGCAGTCCCGATAAAAATCGCTGATCACCGCCATTACTAGTAAAAAATAAAGAAAAAATAAAAATGTTAAATATTTCCCCTATTTTGTAGATGCTATAACTTTTGCGCAAACCAATCAATATGTACGCTTATTGCGATTTTTATTACCAAAAATATGTAGAAGAATACATATCGGCCTAAACTGAGAAAAAAATTCCTTTTTTTTTTTAAACTGGGGATATTGATTATAGCAAAAAGTACAAAATATTGTGTTTTTTATGGGGCAGGGAGAGCTGCTGGCAGAAGGGTTCAGCAGAGTGTTCTAAATCACTTCCAATTGACACAGTCCCCCCCAGAACTACATTTTCCAAAAGCCCTTCTGTACATACACTGGAAAGGCAGGCTCATGGGTGTCAAAGCAGCTGGCAGCTTGCACATAAAGAGAACAAATGCTAAGAGTGTGAACAAGACAGAGATATGTACAGTCAGGTCCATAAATATTGGGACATCGACACAATTCTAATCTTTTTGGCTCTATACACCATCACAATGGATTTGAAATGAAATGAATAAGATGTGCTTTAACTGCAGACTTTCAGCTTTAACCACTTGTCCCCCGCCCACTGTCAATTGACGGCGGGCGGAGGATACTCTCATTCTGGGAGGACGTCATATGACGTCCTCCCTTTAAAACGAGCTAGGAGGCGCGCGCGCGCCCGCCGCGTTCACAAGGCCCCGGTGCGCGTGCCCGGCAGCCGCGATTGCCGCCGGGCACCCGCGATTGCCCGGGAAACGAGCAGGAAAGTGGATCTCTGTGTGTAAACACAGAGATCCACGTCCTGTGAGGGAGAGGGGACCGACCGATGGTGTGTCCCTTGTACATAGGGACAACCATCGGTCACCTCCCCCAGTCAGTCCCCTCCCCCCACAGTAAGAACACTTTGAGGGAACATATTTAACCCCTTCCCGCCCCCTAGTGGTTAACCCCTTCCTTGCCAATCACATTTATACAGTAATCAATGCATTTTTATAGCAGGGATCGCTGTATAAATGTGAATGGTCCCAAAAATGTGTCAAAAATGTCCGATGTGTCCGCCGCAATATCGCAGTCACAATAAAAAATCGCAGATCGCCACCATTACTAATAAAAAAATAAAAATAAAAATGCTATAAATCTATCCCCTATTTTGTAGACGCTATAACTTTTGCGCAAACCAATCAATACGCGCTTATTGCGATTTTTTTTTTTTACCAAAAATATGTAGAAGAATACGTATCGGCCTAAACTGAGGAAAATTTTATTTAAAAAAAAAAAATGGGTATTTATTATAGCAAAAAGTAAAAAATAGTGTTTTTTTTCCAAACTGGACGCTCTTCTTTTGTTTATAGCGCAAAAAATAAAAACCGCATAGGTGATCAAATACCACCAAAAGAAAGCTCTATGTGTGGGAAAAAAAAGGACACAAATTTCGTTTGGGAGCCACGTCGCACGACCGCGCAATTGTCATTCAAAGTGTGACAGCGCTGAAAGCTGAAAAATGGCTTGGGCAGGAAGGGGGTTTTCGTGCACAGTAGAGAAGTGGTTAATTTGAGGGTATTTACATCCGAATCAGGTGGACTGTGTAGGAATTACAACAGTTTGTATATGTGTCTCCCACTTTTTAAGAGACCAAAAGTAATGGGACAGATTAACAATCATCAATCAAACTTTCACTTTTTAATACTTGGTTGTAAATCCTTTGCAGTCAATTACAGCCTGAAGTCTGGAATGCATAGACATCACCAGACGCTGGGTTTCATCCCTGGTGATGCTCTGCCAGGCCTTTCCTGCAACTGTCTTCAGTTCCTGCTTGTTCTTGGGGCATTTTCCCTTCAGATTTGTCTTCAGCAAGTGAAATGCATGCTCAATCGGATTCAGGTCAGGTGATTGACTTGGCCATTGCATAACATTCCACTTCTTTCCCTTAAAAAACTCTTTGGTTGCTTTCGCAGTATGCTTCGGGTCATTGTCCATCTGCACTGTGAAGCGCCGTCCAATGAGTTCTGAAGCATTTGGCTGAATATGAGCAGATAATATTGCCCGAAACACTTCAGAATTCATCCTGAAGCTTTTGTCAGCAGTCACATCATCAATAAATACAAGAGAACCAGTTCCATTGGCAGCCATACATGCCCACGCCATGACACTACCACCACCATGCTTCACTGATGAGGTGGTATGCTTTGGATCATGAGCAGTTCCTTTCCTTCTCCATACTCTTCTCTTCCCATCACTCTGGTACAAGTTGATATTGGTCTCATCTGTCCATAGGATGTTGTTCCAGAACTGTGAAGGCTTTTTTAGATGTTGTTTGGCAAACTCTAATCTGGCCTTCCTGTTTTTGAGGCTCACCAATGGTTTCCATCTTGTGGTGAACCCTCTGTATTCACTCTGGTAAAGTCTTCTCCTGATTGTTGTTTTTGACACACATACACCTACCTCCTGGAGAGTGTTCTTGATCTGGCCAACTGTTGTGAAGGGTGTTTTCTTCACCAGGGAAAGATTTCTTCTGTCATCCACCACAGTTGTTTTCCGTGGTCTTCCGGGTCTTTTGGTGTTGCTGAGCTCATCGGTGCGTTCTTTCTTTTTAAGGCTGTTCCCAACAGTTGATTTGGCCACACCGAATGTTTTTGCTATCTCTCCGATGGGTTTGTTTTGTTTTTTCAGCCTAATGATGGCTTGCTTTACTGATAGTGACAGCTCTTTCGATCTCAAATTGAGAGTTGACAGCAACAGATTCCAAATGCAAATAGCACACTTGAAATTAACTCTGGACCTTTTATCTACTCCTTGTAAATGGGATAATGGGGGAATAAAACACGCCTGGCCATGGAACAGCTGAGCAGCCAATTGTCCCATTACTTTTGGTCCCTTAAAAAGTGGGAGGCACATTTTCAAACTGTTGTAATTCCTACACCGTTCACCTGATTTGGATGTAAATACCCTCAAATTAAAGCTGAAAGTCTGCAGTTAACGCACATCTTATTCGTTTCATTTCAAATCCATTGTGATGGTGTATAGAGCCAAAAAGATTAGAATTGTGTCGATGTCCCAATATTTATGGACCTGACTGTACATATCTCTGTCTTGTTCACACTCTTAGCATTTGTTCTCTTTATGTGCAAGCTGCCAGCTGCTTTGACACCCATGAGCCTGCCCTTCCAGTGTATGTACAGAAGGGCTTTTGGAAAATGTAGTTCTGGGGGGGACTGTGTCAATTGGAAGTGATTTAGAACACTCTGCTGATCCCTTCTGCCAGCAGCTCTCCCTGCCCCATAAAAACACACAATATTTTGTACTTTTTGCTATAATCAATATCCCCAGTTTTTTACTTTTGGTCCCTTAAAAAGTGGGAGGCACATTTTCAAACTGTTGTAATTCCTACACCGTTCACCTGATTTGGATGTAAATACCCTCAAATTAAAGCTGAAAGTCTGCAGTTAACGCACATCTTGTTTGTTTCATTTTAAATCCATTGTGACTGTACATGCACAATAGTCCAGGTATGTTGTCCTGATAGTCCAGGTGTGTTGCACATTAGTCAGGGCTGACAACACTGCCTAGGATCTCAGAGCAGCAGAGGCAGTGTCGTTTGCCCAGGAGCTCAGGATTTTAAGCAAATCAGCATTTATATTTTCTGGATATTTTAGAGGCATAAAACATGGAGAAATGTGAATGTATTGCAGAGATGTACTTTATATTTTTTACCATTTACCATTTGCCCACTCATACATTTTAAATGTATTACTACTGCTACAAACATGAAAGCCTTATAGATTGCATCACCCAAGCAAGAAACTGATTGAATTTCCCCCCTATAAATTAAAAATTTATTATAATGTAAAAGTTCTTCAGATTGTTTACCTTTTATTTGCAAACCACTTATTGACTTAGCACAGGTCATACATAATAATGTGTGTAGCGGATCCCCAAAATTGGGGTCGCTATGCTCTAAATTTAGGGGCAGCCTGAGCAATAGTTTAGCTCAGGTTCTCTAATTCTGCTTAGTTTGGACTCTGCTCTGCTGTAATGTTGCCTGGAGTATCGATCGAGAATCATCGTCCGATGTGGGGGATGACTATGACATTGATGAAGTTTACATTAAAAAGGGATGGGACAAAGTTCCAGTGACTTCACCCTGCAGCCAGGGGAGGGCTGGCAGCCTTAGGCCTGGGGGGCAAGTCCAGTCAAGTGGCCCATAGAACCAGTGGTGACACAGTGATTGATCGGGGAAAACAGTCTAAGATTTTCCATGATCACAAACAAGTCCCTGTATGAGTCCCTTAGAGCTGAGGACCCCCCCCCCCCTGTAACTAGTGAAGGACTAAGTCCAAGCATTAACCCCTGAGATCCAAGAATGTTACCCCCTAACTAGTGATGGACTACAAGTCCCAGCATGAACCCCTGATATCTAAGGATGTGGCCCCTTAGATCTCACGTGTTTATGCTGTGACCTGTAGTCCTTCACTAGTTGGGGGGGGGGACACATCCTCAGCTCTGAGTGGTTCATGCTGTGACCTGTAGTCCCTCACTAGTTGAAGGGCCAGGGGGACACAGCTGTGAGGGGTTTAAGCTGGGACAGTGGGACCTGTAGTCCTTCATTAGTTGAGGAGTGGGCGCAGGGGTGTGTCACACATCCTGAGCTCTGAGGGGTTCATGCTGGGACCTGTAGTCCTTCACTTTTGGGGTGTCACATCCCAAAAAGTAAAGGACTAAGAGTCCCAGCATGAACCCTGGCTGAGATTTAAGGATGTGATTTCCTCTGAGGCCAGCTCATGCTGCCATGACACACATGTCCACATTACACATATGTTCTAATTCATTCACTGCTTCTGACCTCACCTCAGGCAGCTTGACTGAGAGGTGCTTCTGGCACAGTCAGTCAGTGACAGTTCCATTCCCTTAGGCAGGCTCCGAGGCGCATGCCCCTGCACACAGGATAACGGAGGGAGCAGGTGGGTGGAGCAAAACAGTAAAAGGCGTGGATGAGGCAGAAGATCCTCCTCCTCTCTGAATGCGGTGGCCTCAGCCTTGCTTTCCTCTTCGGGACTGTGACATCACTGGTTGCTAGACGCCAGGCGATCCTAGCAACTAGGGCAGACGATTGAGGCCAGCAGTCCAACAAACGTGTCTCTGCCAGCCGGGTCACTCTGTAAGTAAAGCTATGCCACAGAGAGAGAGACACTGCTCCACATTTCCCTGAACAGCGAGAGAGAGACCCCTCTCCACATTTTCCTGAACAGCGAGAGAGAGACCCCTCTCCACATTTTTCTGCACAGAGAGAGAGAGACCGACCGCTCCACATTTCCCTGCTCAGAGAGAGAGAGAGACACCGCTCCACATTTCCCTGCACAGAGAGAGCGAGAGAGAGAGACCATTCCACATTTCCCTGCACAGAGAGAGAGAGACCGCTCCACATTTCCCTGCACAGAGAGAGAGACCGCTCCACATTTCCCTGCACAGAGAGAGAGAGAGACCGCTCCACATTTCCCTGCACAGAGAGAGAGAGACCGCTCCACATTTCCCTGCTCAGAGAGAGAGAGAGAGACACCGCTCCACATTTCCCTGCACAGAGAGAGAGAGCGAGAGAGAGAGAGAGGCCATTCCACATTTCCCTGCACAGAGAGAGAGACCGCTCCACATTTCCCTGCACAGAGAGAGAGAGAGAGAGAGAGACCGCTCCACATTTCCCTGCACAGAGAGAGAGAGAGAGAGACCGCTCCACATTTCCCTGCACAGAGAGAGAGAGACCGCTCCACATTTCCCTGCTCAGAGAGAGAGAGACACCGCTCCACATTTCCCTGCACAGAGAGAGCGAGAGAGAGAGAGATAGAGAGAGAGAGACCATTCCACATTTCCCTGCACAGAGAGAGAGACCGCTCCACATTTCCCTGCACAGGGAGAGAGAGAGAGACTGCTCCACATTTCCCTGCACAGAGAGAGAGAGAGACACCGCTCCACATTTCCCTGCACAGAGAGAGCGAGAGAGAGAGAGACCGCTCCACATTTCCCTGCACAGAGAGAGAGACCGCTCCACATTTCCCTGCACAGAGAGAGAGAGAGAGACCGCTCCACATTTCCCTGCACAGAGAGAGAGAGAGAGACCGCTCCACATTTCCCTGCACAGAGAGAGAGAGAGACCGCTCCACATTTCCCTGCACAGAGAGAGAGAGAGACCGCTCCACATTTCCCTGCTCAGAGAGAGAGAGAGACACCGCTCCACATTTCCCTGCACAGAGGGAGCGAGAGAGAGAGAGAGACCGCTCCACATTTCCCTGCACAGAGAGAGAGAGACCGCTCCACATTTCCCTGCACAGAGAGAGAGACCGCTCCACATTTCCCTGCACAGAGAGAGAGACCGCTCCACATTTCCCTGCACAGAGAGAGAGAGACCGCTCCACATTTCCCTGCACAGAGAGAGAGAGACCGCTCCACATTTCCCTGCACAGAGAGAGAGAGAGAGACCGCTCCACATTTCCCTGTACAGAGAGAGAGAGAGAGACCGCTCCACATTTCCCTGTACAGAGAGAGAGACCGCTCCACATTTCCCTGCACAGAGAGAAAGAGAGAGACCGCTCCACATTTCCCTGCACAGAGAGAGAGAGAGAGAGACCGCTCCACATTTCCCTGCACAGAGAGAAAGAGAGAGACCGCTTCACATTTCCCTGCACAGAGAGAAAGAGAGAGACCGCTCCACATTTCCCTGCACAGAGAGAGAGAGAGAGAGAGAGAGAGAGACCGCTCCACATTTCCCTGTACAGAGAGAGAGACCGCTCCACATTTCCCTGCACAGAGAGAAAGAGAGAGACCGCTCCACATTTCCCTGCACAGAGAGAGAGAGAGAGAGAGACCGCTCCACATTTCCCTGCACAGAGAGAAAGAGAGAGACCGCTCCACATTTCCCTGCACAGAGAGAAAGAGAGAGACCGCTCCACATTTCCCTGCACAGAGAGAGAGAGAGAGACCGCTCCACATTTCCCTGCACAGAGAGACCACACCTCAAGAAAAATCATTTGATTCTCGTATCAACATAGTAAAGCCTTGTACACACCACTATTTTTTATTTAATTTTTTTTGCTCAACTTAGCGAGTTGAATAAAAAAAAACTGACAGGTCCGGTTAGAGCAGCGCTAAGTACTAGCAAAAGTGACCTGAGCATGGATCACTTTTTAGCAGAGTGACAGTGTCTGCTGCAAGTGTGTACAAGCCTTTGCAGGGCTTGTGTGCAGTTTTGCTTAGCCGCAGTCCCATAGGCTTCTTTTAGGTTGTGCGTTTTTGCTGCATTCTTTTTAAAGGGCACCAAAGATGCAGCATGCAGACGTTTTTGTGCACTTTCAGAAAATGCATCAACAATTTGCAAACTAATAGAAGTCTATGAGACTGACGGGGGTAACATGCAGAAAGACTGAAATCACCAACACTGCAGCCAGACTGTGACACACCAGTGGGATCCCACTTCATAGTACATAGGACCAGGTAATGCACAAGCTGCTGATGGAAACCTCTTTAGCTGCAGAGAGGTGGGGGGGGGGGTTAGGGAGAGGCCTGTCACAACTCACTTACTTGGAAGGAAGGACCCACCAGGAGTATCACTGGCTCAGTCATCACATCAGCCTCCATCCAGAGCCTTTCATACAGGACACTGACTGCTCAGTTTAAACGTTCCCGCCCACACATTCTTTTCACAGACGCAGCACACGGGCTGCAAAGAGTGTGGGCGGGCACAGTGAGAGAGGGGGCTGGAGGGAGGCAGAGCAGATCCACCCTCTTACATTCGGCTGTGCTCTGAAATGAAAGGACACAGACTCAGGTGCAGACAACAGCACTGTGACAGGACAGATGTCCGCTCACAGCACAAATGTTTCTGCACACTTCTAGGATGTTATCCAGCCCTGCCAGCCTGCTTGAGCAGTAACATTCACCACTCGGCCAACTACAGAACTGCACATGCCCAGTTCCTAGCTGGCAGCAGATCGGCCCTTTTATCAAGAATCAGTCCGGCCTGGGGGGAAATTGCATGCCTGCCCCCCCTGCCAGCCCGCCCCTGCCTGCAGCCTTAGGGAGATCTC
The DNA here is from genome assembly GCA_029206835.1 of Rana muscosa. Lineage (NCBI taxonomy): Eukaryota > Metazoa > Chordata > Amphibia > Anura > Ranidae > Rana > Rana muscosa. The sequence continues at coordinate 114,685,902 of CM055127.1, forward strand.
ACCAATGGATTCTGGGGAAACTACACTTAGAGTGGAAGTCCCTGCCCTAATGGAAGAAGTCATTCCCACACCCGCTCTGCCTGCACCTGCATTGTCCACACCTACTGCTATGGAGGGACGTCCGCCGTTGTGGCCATCCTTGCCACAGTTGGAGCCAGTTCAAATAACAAGGTCCCCGGATGCTATTGTTCTTCCTGGAGCAGGAGATCAGGCGACCATGCCACCTTTAGCCCGGTTGCAGCGGCTCCTAAACAGGAAAATTGCTGCGGAATACGGGTGGGAATATCCCTACGTTCCCAAAGAGTTGCTTTTTGAAATCAAGGCCTACAGGGAACAGTGGTACGCAGACTTCGTTTGGGATCATTTGGAAGTGCACAGAGGCCGCAGGTATCTAAAATGTTCTGCTATCATGGCAGATCGTTACAAGGGGTGCCATAAGGACTGGAGTTATGGTCGGCACATCCATGCGGATCATGTGGTAATTTGCTGCAAGGAGAAAGAGGATACCGTGTACTCTATAGAGACCCTAGATAGACAATGGAAGACTCTTGTTCTCCTGGATCCTCAGTACTTCTTGTGAAATGGAACTTGTGAGTGTTTTTTTCTTTATTCAGTTTCACAGGAATAGCCTGCCCTGAACTCACTTATGACTTTACCCTTTGCAGCAGGGGAAACTACTCAACTGAGGAATTGGAGAGTTGTTGTTTTTTTTTCTCCTCTCTCTCCTCAGCTCCACAAAGAAAATGATTTTTTTCCCCTTCTCTACTGAACTATGGGGTAGTCTAGTCAGGGCCAAAGTGAGAACCGTCGTGGTCAAGATGAAGAGTTCATGTGAAATATAGATATGCCCACGCGCAGCAGTGAAGTGTACAGTTTCAAGTTCCCACTAGGTGGTGGTGTTTTGCAGAAATTTCAGTGAGGCTAGGCTTAGCAATGCAAACTGAATGTGTATATATCCGAGGATAATCATCTCTCTCCGGGGAGGTGGTTTTCTTCTATCTTAGATGTAGAATTGTTATTGTGTTTTCCTTTTCTCTCCCTCTGCAGGTGACCTGCAATCAACTCTATCGGAGAATGGGTGGAGTTGATATGTTAGGAGGGGTGGGATTGTAATTTGTGATATTGTGTGTTTATACAAATCGTGATGTATATTTTACATGCTCTCCTTCTTTCTCTTCCTACTCTATTCCCAAGTTGTTGGTTCAGGCACCATCTTAAAAAAATTACTGTACATAGTTGGAAAAGACCGGAACCCACTCAGGATTGAGGGGTCTTTCTGATCTCTTCCAGCCACTGGGGACAGTGGCTTTTCAAGGGGGGGTATGTGTAGCCGACCCCCAAAATTGGAGTCGCTATGCTCTAAATTTAGGGGCAGCCTGAGCAATAGTTTAGCTCAGGATCTCTAATTCTGCTTAGTTTGGACTCTGCTCTGCTGTAATGTTGCCTGGAGTATAGTTCCCCTTGACCTGCAGGTGGCACTGTTGCCCAGGTCTTGAGGAGAACCACAGGTGGCATTGTGGTGTGATTGGGTGTCCTCTCTCGGCTGCCGTGCGGTGGGTGGGTTTTTACCTGCGGTGCATGCCGGGAGAGGGTACATAAAGGGCAGACGCCATGATCTGTGGTGGTGTGCCGGGGGGATTCCAAGGAGGACCCCTGGTGGCGAAGTCGCGCCCGTTGGCCTTGCAGGCCTGGGGTGCGTGAACGGGTCGGGGAGTCTCAGGCACCTTTAGCCCGAGGCTACAGAGTTCCAGGTAGGATCAGTACCTTCAACTGGGTCTACAAACCAACCACTGGAGTCTCAGGGAACCCGAGGGAGGGTGGCCCGCTCTGAAGCAGAGGAAACCGGGGGAGGAACTGTCCGATGGATCGGTAAAGGAAGTCACGGTCTCGGAGAGGCCTGGTTGCCTATCAGAGGGAAGGATTCGTGAGTTGCAAGATAGCTCCTGTAGTGTGCCCCATTGGCACCTATGGTCTCTAATAATCTACAGGGGTTCCAAAGTTCTAATTCAGTAACCAAGGGATTCTGTGGCAGAGGATCTTCCAACTTGTCCATGAAGGGGACTAAATCAAAGTAACTGTTCGTGCCTCACTCCGGCTGCTAGAACTGTGAGAGGGATCTATCCGGGTGAGCAGTACCCACTCAGGCTTGAGTGGAGAATAGGGTAACAGGGTGCCGCGTGCCTGAACCTATCTCCCTACCTAATCTCATTGCTGTCTTTCAACACCGCTCAACCTCTTATACCGGGAGGATTCAGGCATGTGGCATTGTGTGCCTTTGCTCCTACAAGTGAAGGTAGGCAGGAAAAAAGGGTCTGTGTGCTACATGTGTATACCATTTTGTTTAATATGTGTCTTCTGCCCTTTTTGATAAGTACAAACAATTAAAATATATAAAATTGAAAAGCAGTGGTCCTGTGTAACCATGTCTCCATCTATCCGCCAATCACAGTGCAACTTTATTCACTAGTAAACCTCTCTCCTAGTCCATAGTCCATGCAGAAACAAGGAACAAACAGTTAGGTCCAACAAACCTTTAAGTGGAAATAAACGTTAGGCTATTTTACCCAAGTGCATTCTCTGCATTAGGTTAAAAAATGCCCAGTACCTTACTGTGCCCCCCTTTCCTGCTGCCGTCAGTCAAACTGTTGGGAGGAGGGAGCAGGGGCTTGGCTTGCTGAACACTCGGCAAAGGGCACAGATGGGGGCGTGCATGCACGGGTGTCTCCTTGGCACTTGGCCAACTAAAAGAGTTACCCACAAAAAGGTTGGGAAAGGCAGCAGTTAGGACCAGTCAGAAGAGACAGAAAGAGACAATTTTGAAGAAAAGTAACTGTCATCTAAGGCAGGGTTTCTCAACATGGGTCCATGGAACCCTAGGGTTACTCCAGAGGTTTCTAGGGGTTCCTTGAATAATGAGCAGTTTCTGCCTCTTAGATAAGTCTTAGATAAGTCCCCATTAACAACATTGATCTTTTTAGCTATCTGTAAGGGGACAATTCTTCCCAATGACCACAAGTGTAAGGAGAATTCTTCCTACGGATCATCACACTAATGTGTCATGAGTTGTAGATATAGTAATTTTTAGCAGAGGTTCCCTGAGACTAAAAAGTTATTTCAAGGGTTCCTCTGTGTTGAAAAGGTTGAGAAGGGCTGACCTAAGGTAATGATGCAAAGAATAGAAGTGGAGCTGCTGAAATTCAGAGTTTGCCATTGGTTTATTGAAGTTACTCGATACAAAATAAATCTACCTGATTTCCTCTTATGTTTAACTCCATCCAGAGCTTAGTCATGTGACCAAGCTCCGCGTTGGAGTGAAATGCGTAAGGGGGGAGCAGTTGGATTTTTCTTGTATCGGGTAATTTCAATAAACCTATTGCGGACTCCACTTCTATTCTTTGCACCATAATCTTTAGCTGGTCATGGACTATTTGGAGGTGGCATCCTTCTGTTGGTACAGTAGTAGTGAGAAACCTAGTGCATAGTATTTGGGGTTGTTTCCAGTATCATGTAAGGTAAGTATGGACATCCTCAAAAAAAGGGTTATGCCGCATACACACGGTCGGAATTTCCGACAGAAAAAGTCGAATGTGAGCTTTTCGTCGGATATTCCGACCGTGTGTATGCCCCATCAGACTTTTTCTGTCTGAATTTCCGACGGACTTAGAGAGCAGGTTCTCTATTTTTCTGACGGGAAACGGAAAATCCGTTCGTCTGTGTGCAATTCCGACGGGGAAAAAAACACGCATGCTCGGAAAAGATTTGACGCTTGCTCGGAAGCATTGAACTTCTTTTTCTCGCCTCGTCGTAGTGTTATACGTCACCGCGTTCTTAACGCTCGAAAGTTCAGCGAACTTTTGTGTGACTGTGTCTATGCAAGACAAGCTTGAGCGGAATTCCGTCGGAAAAACCATCCAAGTTTTTGCCGATGAAAAATCCGTTCGTGTGTACGCTGCATTAAATATCACTTTTAGCTCAGCTACTGAGGGTGCTTACCATCAGAACCATCTAGTGCACAAAACCTTTGATTCTGTAAATATGGCAGTTATTTGTATCCTGATTTGCAATTCTGGAACAGGGAGAAGAGGACTCTTGAAGCTGTGCCCACAAAAAGGCAAAAGGCAAAGGACTGGACACCAATATTACCTTTGGTCTCCTTGCAGCTGATCCTTTCTTCATTACTGATTACCATTCCTTGTTCTGCACCATTTCTCTGAGTGGAGGCGGCCATCTTGGTAAAGGTAGAGTTTTGGCTCTTGATTTCTATGGCAACACAGTGGTGACATCACCAAATGTCACTCCAAATTTCCTGAAATTTCAAGTCAGAGGCAGAAGTGCCTTAGATCTCACACTACAGCTATACAGCTACAAGGCTGAAGGCACAGGAATGCCTAGGCACACTCACATACCAGAAAAACACAATGCTATTTTTCAGGAGAGGTTTAGGAAAAAATTTACATATTTCAGAGCACTGCTTTGCCATAATTATCACTTCAAAAATGTTCCAAATAAAATAGCCAATCTTCACTTTTTGAGTCCAGGTCCACTTTAATTTCACCCTTCCAAAACGCTTTACAACCTCCATAACTTAAAGAATACCTGTTCTATGTTTTGCAATGTTTTCCGAGATTATTACATAATTTATGTATTGTATACTTTTAGCTTTTATTTATTACAGATTCTCAAAATATATATTGAAGAAAAAAAAACACAAGAGAAAAAAATAGGACACGAAAGTGGCACTGATTTTTCTGAAGCATGAAATGGGTCACTAACAGGCCAGTGTTGTAAGTGCACTATAAGAGCATTATTCGGAAGTTTAACATCAAACGGCAATTTGTCACAGTGTAGTGACAATGACACAAATTACATGGCCAGGGATTCACCCACTGATGCATTTCTTTAGCGCCAGCGAGGTGAAAAGTCTTTGTCAGCATTTAAAAGAAGAATCTTCCACTTTGATAGAGACAGAAACAGCAAGTGACAACATAAATTGGCTCCATTACATCGCCCCCGAGAGCAGTGCTGAGAATGGCGATTGAGGTTTATATACTGGTGGAGATGTAATTGTGTCTTGGCATGAATGACGCCTGCTGCTTTCACATCGCTGAAGGGGAATGTGGCACAATGAAACCAGCTGATGGCAAGACTTTCCATTTGAAATGTACACTGTCGGCGTTCAGAAGTGTACCTGATCTGGTCTCGGCCACAAGCAACTTGACATGATTCAAGCACCTCTCAACAAAGTGATATCAAATATTTGAAAGAAACAAAAGAAACAAAAGTCTGTAGAAACCATACAGTGTGTTGTAAAATGTATTATCTGAGTGTACAATAATACATAAAAAATAAAAATAAAAACATATACAAAGTCAACAAGTTCAAGGTGGATAGGAAGATCGGTGCGCTGTTAGGAACTTGGTGATTTGGGTTCCATTGTGTTATTAAAGACAGGGGTAGAAATACTACCCGTCCAATCTGTTCTATCTATGAAGAATGAATAAAGCCAGACTCCATCTAAAACTTTTGTTTTTCAAGTTGGATAGTGTGGGGAATGGTTAGAACCTCTGTTAGGTTTTGAATGCCATTGTTCTCCCTACTAGGGAGAAAGTGATGGCAAATAATAAACTTTATATGGCTCCTGAGGTTTAGGAAAACTTTCAACTCTCTTAGACCTGTTCACAGACTAAAAATACTAAAGCTAACTCTAACCCTAATAGCTCAAAAGCAGTACATTTATTGGTAACACTAACCCTAGTGCTAACCATAACGCAAACCCTAAGAGCCCATTCACACAGGGGCGACTCGTCAGACGACTCAGCCGCCTGACAAGTCATGTCCCGCTCTGTTCAATAGAACCATTCTAATAGGAGCGACGCAAGTCGCTCCGACTTAGAAAAAGGTTCTTGTACTACTTTGGGGGCGAATCGGGGCGACTTGCATTGACTTCTATACAGAAGTCATTTTGCAAGTCGTCTCCTTCAGATCGCCTTGCCGAGTCGCCCCCAAAGTCGTGCCGCCCCTGTGTGAATGGGCTCTAAGAGCCCATTCACACAGGGGCAACACGACTTCCAGCGCGATTTTATGAGGCAACTCAGACACGACTTGAGAATGAATCACAGCGCGACCTGGAGCTATTTACAAGGCAACTCCAAGTTGCCTGCAGGACAGGAGACATTCCAGTGGCCAATCAAACAAGAATCAGCTCTGTGGGAGGGAGGGGGAGGGAGAGGTTTGCCTGATAAATGTATGTTTTCTTCCTGGAGAGTTGCTCCTATTAAGACAGGGAGAGGCGACTCCCATTGAAATGAATGGTTACAGGTCGCCTAGGAGTCGGATTGAAGTAGTACAGGGACCTTTTTTGAAGTCGGAGCGACTGCAGTAGTGTGCATAAGGACGGCTCCATTAACTTACATTGATTTCTTCAGCCAGTGCAACCTGAGGCGACTAGGGGCGACCTGGGGCGATTTGGAGTCGGATCCAAAGACGCCCCTGTGTGAATGGGCTCTTACGGTAACCTTAAATCTTTGTTTGTAAACAAAGTCATATGATTGCCTTCTTAGAGCTATCATGGTGCTCACAGAATTTTTAATATCAACAAAGTCACATGATTGCTATATCATTATTGACACAGCAATTAAATGGGTTAATTTATTAATAAACCCATGTGATCGCCATGTCCGTGTTGACAAGGTTAGCACATGGCTATGTGGCTAAAGCCAGGTTCACACTGATGTGAATTGGATGCAGGTTTCCCCACATTCAATTCGCATGACAGGAGAGTGTGACTGGCTCTCAATGGAGCCAGTTCACACAGCTCTGGGTTGGTCATGGTCCGGATTGCAGAAGGGTCCTGTGCGTCTTTGGCTCCGAATCAGGTGCGAATTCAGGAAAGAATTTGGACCTGATTTGCACCTGAATCGTACAGGGACGCACCGGACCCCCTGCTGTGAGCCGCGGCTGCAGCAAATGTGAACCTGGCCTAAAGCTTTGGCAGTGTCATGGTTTTGTTTATCAACAAAGTCATATTGCACAGCAACAGATTGTCTGATGTGGCTTTGTTTAAAACAAAGCCATGTTACACATCACAAAGCTAGGAACACCACCCTCTCTTAGCTTTAATCCCTTCCCGACCAGCCGGCGCAGTTGTACTGCGGCAGGTTGGCTCCCCTGGACGAAACAACGTTACCTTACGTTGGTTCACCTTTTGACCACTAGGGAGCACGCTTGTGCCATCGGAGGCATAAGGGCGCATGCCCGTGGCTCGCCGCCGGAGCTGATGCGAGTGCCGGGCGGGAGCGATGACCGCCGGGCACCCGAGATCACTCGTGACAGAGCGAGAACCAGGATCTGTGTGTGTAAACACACAGGTCCCAGTTCTCTCAGGGGAGAGGAGACCGATCCGTGTGTTTATACTAAGTATGAACACCGATCGCTCTCTCTTCCTAGTCAGTCCCATCCCCTCCACAATTAGAACCCCCTTGATCGCACCTAGTGTTAACTCCTTCCCTGCCAGTGACATTTATACAGTAATCAGTGCATTTTTATAGCACTGATCGTTGTATAATTGTCACTGGTCCCAAAAATGTGTCAAAAGTGTCTGATCTGTCCGCCGCAATATCGCAGTCCCGATAAAAATTGCTGATCACCGCCATTACTAGTAAAAAAAATAATAGTAATAAAAATGCCATAAATCTATCCCCTATTTTGTAGACGCTATAACTTTTGCGCAAACCAATCAATATATGCTTATTGCGATTTTTTTTAACTGATGTGCCCAGTGTATGTGGTTTTGTAAAAGTAAGCCAATCTATACTTTATTTCAGCACTCACGTGATCGGCAGCCCCTCTCCTCTCCCATTCTGATTGCTACAGTGGGAGGGGCCAAGAAACCCCCAGCTGACATCAACTGGGAGGAGGAAAGGTAAGGAAGAGAGAGTCAGCCGGTCACGTGAGGGCCGAGTGGTGCTCGGAAATGCAGTACAGAGCGGCTTATTTTTACAAAACCATATACACTGGGCATATCAGTTAATGTAATAGAGGAAATTGTAGAAATGATACTCAGAAATGATAGCAGTAGTCGGAGCTGACAGGCAGGGAGGGGGGAGGAGAAAGGATCGTAAACTGACCACGGTGTCAGGGCTCAGCAGCCATGAACCATGGTCAGTTTACAGGGGGGAGGGCAGAACCAGGCAGGATCAGCCAGGTATTTCAGGAGATATAGGGAGCCAAATTACACAGCACAAACACTGTGCTTGTTCATGCTTTAAAGGAACAGGATCTATTTTTCTTTTTAGGGTTACAAACACTTTACCTCTTATTCAATAATTCAACTTTTATTTGAGATTTCTTTACATATAACATTTATAACATTTAAACAAGACATATTACAATCCATATTCCCACATAATTTATGGAGGGGGGGGGGTGTCTCTGTCCGCCTCTGCCGTTTTCCCTTATACGCAAAGGGGGGTAAAATTGAATGGTTCACATAATACTGTATACTTTTCCTAATATTATAGAGAAAGCAACAAAGAAATGAATTGAGTTTAATGACACTTTACTTATAAAATTGGGAGTATCTCTTTTAAATTGCTCATCTGTTCCTATAATAAGATGCTGCTTTGTGCATACAAATAATAAAAATATGCAGCCTGACTAAGATTTGATTTATCACTGTAGTAAAGGAAATAATCTGGAGACACACTGACAGTCTCTTGGTCTCTCCCTCTTGTATAGACAAAAACATGTTCTCTTTTATTAGAGTCTCTGCCCTGCAGTATTGTCAACCAGAAGCACAAGGCAGCTATCACGAGAAGCTTTCATATAGCCAAAAAAGGCAAACTTGTAATTCTTAAAGTAAACTGCACAAACTTTATACAGTGAAATTTTTTTAAAGGAAATCTTTGCTGAGGGAATATGGAAGCTGTCATTGCTGATAAAGTCAGCTTGGGTTCTATCTGAACCCAGAAGAAAGCTGTCAGTGCTTCTCCAATCAGCTGTGGCTGGAGCATTGCCCACCTCGGAGTTGTAGGCACACAAAGGAGCAGGGATGCTTGTGACATCATTTGTGTCATGTGGTCATGTTAGGTCAATGATGTCATAAGCATCCATGACCCTTTGTGTACTTGTAGCTGCCTGGAGGGGAGTGTCCTGGTCACAGCTCATTGGCCTGGCACTGACAGCTTCCTTGTGGGTTTGGACCAATCAAGCCCCTCCCTTTTGCTGATCTGCCTGGCTGTCATGCTAATCCAATGATTTTAGTTTTTTATGAGGCACAGACTTAGAACAAGTATGTATGTCGGGAGTGCTGATGACTTTCTTATCTGGATAATTTTTCAGGTCAGTAACTCAGAGACATCAAGATGACCAATATTTTCACAGAAAATTCAGCAATGAGATTTTGGGTAGTCTGCAATATATAGTCTTAAAGTGATATTAAAGGCATAGTTTAAAAAAAAAGAACATTGCAAACATGTCATACTTACCTACTCTGTGCAATGGTTTTGCACAGAGCAGCCCCGATACCCTTCTTCTTGGGTCCCCCGTCGGCACTCCATCTTGACCAGTGCCCCCAATAGCAATAGCCCAAAAGACACAGAGTCGTGGCTCGACCCCATCCCCAACTCTCTCCTCATTGGCTCACTGGCTGTGATTGACAGCAGTGGGAACCAATGGCACATCCCGTGCACATCGCACATCACTGGATTGAGAGTGGGCTCAGGTGAGTATGAGGGGGGCTGTGGGGGAGCAGCACACAGAAGGTTTTTTACCTTCATGCATAGACTGCATGAAGGTAAAATACCTTCAGCCTTTAAAACCATTCTTTCTTGTTCATACATCACGGGACACAGAGCAGCATAGTCATTACTATGTGGGTTATATAGAATTACCTTCAGGTGCTGGCACTGGCAACTTCCAAAACAGGAAGTACCCTCCCCTATATAAGCCCCTCCCATCCGGGAGCACCTCAGTTTTTTGCCAGTGTCTAAGGTGTTGGCCAAGGTTAACATGTATTCATCTGGGCTTGTGTACAGGTTCTCTGGGCCTTAGCAAGCTATTCCGGATCCGACCAAAAAAGCTTCATAGCTAAACGGTCGGTACCCGGGCCTTGCAGAGAAGAGCAGGGTTTTGCCTGTAATGCCTCTCTTAGGAGGGCTGGACCCTGGGATCCAGAGCTCTGGTCATACCCAAAACCAAGAGGCTATCTGTGCAGGGTGCTATACAGGTCCAGGGGAGTGGAATCCTTGGGAACCCGGTCCCTGAAGGTCTAGTACAATGCCTGCCGTGAGAGGTGAAGTTTGGGCTTCTGTGGACCAAACAAAGTCCTGCGGCGGGGAAAAGGTAAGTGGGGGCCCCTCAGGAACTTGGTTCTATTGAGGGGACCCCCAAGCCTAATATGTCTTTCTGCCTGTTACCTAAAGGGTATTCCCGCTAATAGCTGTATATGCCTAAGAAATCCTAGAAATGTTTTTTCATAAGGGAAGTTTTAAAAAACTGTAAACCTGGAAATGTTTTTTCATAAAGGAGGTTTTTAAAAAAAAAAAAAAAAGACAAAGGTGCGGTACCTGTGTTTGTCCACTAGAGGCCGCTGTGGAACGTCTTTTTTCTTGGGACTATTCCTTCCATGGTGAAAGTCCAGGCAGATGAGTGAGCTCTCTATCAGGGAAGCTGCATTCCTCTGTCATGCTGCCAAGTAGTTTCCTTCCATCCCCGAGTCCTGGTGAAACAGGGACCCTGGCTCCTCTCCCTACATGGCGCCAAGAGCGCACACGTGCACGCGCGCGCGCGCACACATGCTTTCCTTTTATAAGGTTTAGCTTCAAAAAAGGGGGCGGAGCCTGGCGGATGACGCGCTCTGTGCGCCCAGCGCTTCTGCACATGTGCGGGCGTCCCAGCAAGATAAAAGGACTCAGTCCACGCTGCTTGCTATGGACACAGAGCATGAAAAGGAGCTGATAGCATGGTATAGGGGCTTACAGCGGGCGGTTGATACAGGCATCCCCAGAAAGACGCATTAGTAGACACCCACTGATGTACATAGCAGCAAATTGCATTAGACTATTTCAGTAAGGGGTGTATTGCGGCTGGAATACCTCAGCTTTGAACTAAGGAATATGCCGCCTAAAAAACTCCGAGATATACCTCTCAGGAAGTGTAGGGGGTCTCCATCGGGCTCTGAGGATCTGGAGCAGTCATCTGCACCCTCCTCCCCTGAGAAATCAGAGGTTAATACCCATAAGGAACCCCCGGGAGTGCCAGGTACTGCGGCTGTCCTCAGTCCACCTGCTCCTGCATATATAACAGAGGAGGTTTTTTCCTCAACTCTGGAGGGATTGGAGCAGAGATTGGCTGCATTGATCGCTTCTTCTCTACAGGAAAGAAAGCGCGCCAGATCTCCATCACCTCCATTAGAGTGCCTGTTGGCAGAGCAACAGTCCCAGGAAGGGACCGACCTACCTGAAGGGGATCAGGAGGAGGTTAGCTCTGTTTTTGAGGAATCGACAGTAGATGAACCATTTTCAGCATCACAGACTGAAAGATTGTGGGTCCAGACCCTAACTGACATGGTTCGATCTGCATTTAAAATGCCTCTTGTTGAACCATCAACTACTGCTGTCTCCTCATTGGGGTCGCTAAAAGCTCCCCAGGTTAATTGCTCCTTTCCAATACATCCATTATTGGAAGGACTTATATACCAGGACTGGGAACATCCTGATAAACTATTCGTTCCGCCTAAAAGGTTTCCGGTGTTCTATCCCATGGAGGAAAAGTTCACCCAGAGATGGAATGTTCCTACGGTGGATGCAGCCATCTCTTCTGTGAACAAATCACTGACATGTCCAGTAGATAATGTTCAAATGTTCAAAGATCCAGTGGATAAAAAATTGGAATCTTTATTAAAATCTGCTTTTTCCACAGCAGGGGCTGTTACACAGCCAGCAGTGGCAGCTATTGGGATCTGCCAAGCTTTAAAGGATCAAATGAAAATGGTCCTGAGGGATTTGCCAGACCAGCAGGCCCAGGCTCTGGCTGATCTGCCTAGAGCATTATGCTTTGCGGTTGACGCCATCAAGGATTCTATCCATCAGGCCTCCCGCCTCACGCTGTCTTTGGTACATATGCGTAGGCTTCTGTGGCTCAAAAACTGGTCTGCTGAAGCTCCCTGTAAGAAGCTCTTAGTTAGCTTCCCATTTCATGGGGAACGCCTTTTTGGCGAAGACCTGGATAAGTATATCCAGAAGATTTCCAGTGGTAAAAGTACTCTCTTACCGAGTAAAAAGAGGTCTAGGGGTCCATCTTTTAAGAGGACTACCTCTCCTATCCCTGCGACGTCTGCTACTAAGCAGTTCCGACGGCCTCCTCGGTCAAACTCAGGAGGTAAAAATCAGGGACAGCCACAGGGTAATAAAAAGCCCTGGATCCGAAGAGGTACTAAACCAGCCTCCAAGTCAAGCCTATGAAGGGCTGCCCCCACTCAAACGGGTGGGGGGAAGACTTCAGTTGTTCGCAGAGACCTGGCGGGAGACGATCAAAGACAGATGGGTGCTCTCCGCAGTAACTCTGGGATACAAGTTGGAGTTAAAAGAGTCTCCTCCGTCCCATTTTATGTGGTCAGGCATGCCAAGAGACCCTCTGAAAAGAGGGTCTCTCCTATTGGCGTTAGAACAACTATTGCTCCAAGGAGTAATTATGGAGGTTCCTATGGAAGAGTGGGGGTTGGGTTTCTACTCAAACCTTTTCACAGTCCCGAAGCCAAACGGGGACATAAGACCCATATTGGACCTAAAGAGTCTAAACAAATTTCTAAACGTCCGGTCTTTCCGGATGGAGTCGATCCGATCGGTCACCGCTGCCCTACAAGGGGAGGAATGGTTAGCCTCGATCGACATCAAAGATGCTTACTTGCATGTTCCCATCTTTCCAGGTCATCAAAAATTCCTACGCTTTGCAGTAGAAGGGCGCCATTTTCAGTTCAGAGCCTTACCATTCGGTCTGGCCACAGCACCACGAGTGTTCACAAAAATTCTGGCCCCACTGTTGGCCGATCTAAGAACACGGGGTGTAACGATAATGGCATACCTAGACGACCTGTTGTTGATGGACCACTCAGTTGCCAAGCTAGAAGTGGTAATTGTCGATACAATCAAGTATCTAGAGTCTCACGGTTGGGTCATCAACCTGGACAAGTCAGCCCTACAGCCAGTGAAAAACCTGGTATATCTAGGGCTACGGCTGGATTCAGACCAGAGGAAGATTTTCTTACCTCTAGACAAGGTATCCTCTTTGAGGGCCTTGGTCCGTCTGCTTTGTGCAAAAAGACAGCCGTCCATACGCCTGTGCATGAGGCTGCTAGGAAAGATGGTAGCATCATTCGAAGCTGTGCCATACGCCCAATTCCACTCAAGGAATTTACAAAGGGCCATATTGTCAGCCTGGAACGGAAAAGTTCAGGCTCTAGACTTCCCGATGGCTTTGTCCCCTTCCGTTCGGAAGAGTCTCTGCTGGTGGTTGATCCCCCAGAATCTCCAGAAGGGAAAACCCTTCAGCCCGATATCTTGGAAGGTGGTCACTACAGATGCCAGCCTTATAGGCTGGGGGGCAGTACTGGAGCAATGGTCTCTCCAGGGCAGATGGTCAAATGTAGTAAAAACCCTGCCCATCAATCTCTTAGAGATACGAGCAGCCCGGTACGCCCTAGTAGCCTGGACATCCAGACTCCAAGGGTCCCTGTCAGAATTCAATCAGACAATGCCACAGCAGTGGTATATATCAATCATCAGGGAGGCACCAGGAGTCGTGCAGCCCAGAGGGAAGTAAGTCACATCCTGGAATGGGCAGAAAAGCATGTCCCATGTATATCAGCTGTCTTCATTCCAGGGGTGGAGAATTGGAAGGCGGACTTTCTGAGTCGCCAACAGTTATGCCCAGGGGAATGGTCCCTTCATCCCGAGGTCTTCCGAGCAATATGTCAGCGGTGGGAAACACCGGATGTAGATCTGCTAGCATCCAGATTCAACGCAAAGGTGGACAGATTTGTCTCCCGGACAAGGGATCCCCTCGCTTGCGGCTCGGATGCTCTGGTGTTCCCTTAGGATCAGTTCAGACTGATATATGCATTCCCTCCGCTACAATTGTTGCCTCGACTCCTTCGCAGAGTCAGGTTGGAGAAGAAGCCGGTGATCCTGGTGGCTCCAGCGTGGCCCCGAAGGGCCTGGTACGCGGAGATCATCAAAATGTCTGTGGGGAGTCCTTGGACCCTTCCACATCGTCCGGACCTGCTTTCGCAAGGACCGATATACCACCCTTCCTTACTAACTCTAAGTTTAACGGCCTGGCTATTGAATCCCACATCCTAAAGAAGAGAGGTCTCTCTAACTCTGTGGTATCAACTATAATCAATGCCAGGAAGCCTGTATCCAGGCAGATCTACTATAGAGTTTGGAAGGCGTACATCACTTGGTGCGAGGCCAGAAAATGGCATCCACGTAAGTACGTTATAGGCAGAATTCTGGACTTCCTACAGTGGGCTGTAGACAGGAAGTTTGCCTTAAGTACTATCAAGGGCCAGGTTTCGGCCTTGTCAATACTATTTCAAAGGCCCCTGGCTATGCATTCACTTGTCAAATCCTTTATGCAAGGTGTGACTCGTATTATTCCACCGATTAAGGCTCCCATATGCCCATGGGATCTAAATTTGGTTCTGTCGGTTCTGCAGAAGCAGCCATTTGAACCTTTGCGGCACATTTCCTTGGTTCTACTCACCAGGAAATTGATATTTTTAGTAGCCATATGCTCGGCTAGAAGAGTGTCGGAATTAGCCGCCATGTCCTGTAAAGAGCCATATCTGGTTATCCATAAGGACAGAGTAGTATTACGTCCTCACCCAGCCTTTCTTCCTAAGGTGGTATCGAGGTTTCACTTGAACCAGGATGTGGTTCTTCCTTCTTTTTTCCCCAAACCAAGCTCGGTAGAGGAAAAGTTATTGCATTCTTTGGATGTAGTAAGAGCAGTTAAAGCTTATCTAAAAGCCACTGCTCAGATTCGTAGAACGGATTCTTTGTTTGTTCTGCCGGAAGGCCCCAGAAAGGGTCAGGCAGCATCAAAATCTACTTTAGCCAAGTGGATTCGACAGGTCATAATACAAGCCTATGGCTTGAGAAGTAGACCGCCTCCGTTCAAAGTTAGGGCGCACTCCACGAGAGCAGTTGGAACTTCATGGGCAGTGCATCACCAGGCCTCCCTGGCGCAAATTTGTAAGGCCGCAACATGGTCTTCAGTACACACGTTTACTAGGTTCTACCAGGTGGATGTTAGAAGTCAGGAGGATGTCGCCTTTGGGCGCAGTGTGTTGCAGGCCGCAAAAGATCCTCATGCCTGATGGTGCCCAGCTTATGTATGGTGTATCCCCCCCCTCATGTGGCATTGCTTTGGGACGTCCCACATAGTAATGACTATGCTGCTCTGTGTCCCGTGATGTATGAACAAGAAAGTAGGATTTTTAAAACAGCTTACCTGTAAAATCCTTTTCTTGGAGTACATCACGGGACACAGAGCTCCCACCCCTCTTTTGGGGACACGTATTGCTTTGCTACAAAACTGAGGTACTCCCGGATGGGAGGGGCTTATATAGGGGAGGGTACTTCCTGTTTTGGAAGTTGCCAGTGCCAGCACCTGAAGGTAATTCTATATAACCCACATAGTAATGACTATGCTGCTCTGTGTCCCGTGATGTACTCCAAGAAAAGGATTTTACAGGTAAGCTGTTTTAAAAATCCTACTATTTCTTAAGTTGGAATGCCCTAGCATGCCCCAGTTCAAGAAGATAAGTTTTATATATATATATATCATATTGAATATTTTTACCCAATGACAAATCAAAGTGTGGGTAAAGACAAGACCTTTTTCTTCATTTTGGATAAAGTGTGGCTGAGAACAACTCTACTACATGAGCCATATAATAGTAGTTTTGTTGCCCTTCTCAGGAGTCTCTCCAATTCCAGCATGTCCCTCCTGAGGACTGGTGACCAGAACTGGACAGCATACTCAAGATGCAGCAGAACCAGAGTCGGCCACATCTGGGTTAGGGAAGGTGTTAAGAGTTATGGTATGTAGAGGGGTTACATGTTGGTAGGTGCTTTGGTATTAGGGAAACATAGAGCAAGCTTAGAGTAAGTTTTCCAAAAATAACTAGTGCTAGGGAGTTTCTGATATCATGTCAAGAAGTTCAGATTGGAATTGAGCATATCCTTATGCCCCGTATACACGGTCGAAATTTCCGACAAGAAAAGTTTGATGTGAGCTTTTGGTTGTAAATTCCGACCGTGTGTAGGCTCCATCGGACTTTTTCTGTCGGAATTTCCGCCAAGAAAAATTTGAGAGCTGGTTCTCAAATTTTTCGACGGAAAAAGTTCCTCGGTGGAAATTCCGATCGTCTGAATGCAATTCCGATGGACAAAAAAACACGCATGCTCTGAATCAAGCAGAAGAGCCACACTGGCTATTGAACTTCATTTTTCTCAGCTCGTCGTCTGTGTTGTACGTCACCGCGTTCTTGACGGTCGGAATTTCCGACAACATTTGTGTGACCGCGTGTATGCAACACAAGTTTGAGCCAACTTTCCGTCGGAAAAAAATCCACGGAATTTCCGATCGTGTGTACATTAGACTTCCTAGGAAAAAAGTCAGCTTATTCCTTAACCCCGCCACCACTCCACCATTTTTAGTAGCACATCATATTCATTATGAAGCACCCACGCCACCCTCCTTCTCCACTCTTTGGCTCGTTCACTGGAGAGGAAGGCGTGCGCGGATCCCACCATGCCCGTACCCCCTGGGTTACAGAGGTTTAAGGGGTTGTAAAGGTTTGTTTTTTATTTTCTAAATAGGTTCCTTTAAGCTAGTGCATTGTTGGTTCACTTACCTTTTCCTTTGATTTACCTTCTAAATGTTTTTTTTCTTTGTCTGAATTTCTCACTTCCTGTTTCTCCTCAGTAAACTTTACACCATCATCCGAGTGGTGTGGAGTCATCCAGATCAGCTTACTTTGGAGGAACAGGAAGTGAGAAATTTAGACAAAGAAAACAAAGAAAAAAAACATTTAGAAGGGAAATTAAAGGAAAAGGTAAGTGAACCAACAATGCACTAGCTTAAAGGAACCTATTTAGAAAATAAAAAACGAACCTTTACAACCCCTTTAAGCACACTTAGTTTCACTTATGGGTCTTTGCAGGCTCCCCTCAGTGTTGGTTTCTGTCCCTAGAATGTAAGGACAAAAGTCTCTATGCCCCAAGTAACTCCAAGGTCCACATCAGCATCAACTCCAACATAGAGTTTATTTCTTTATGCACGAACATCCACAAATGAGAAGAAGAGAAAGGTGTTAGGAAGACAGATCAGTCCAGGCACTCTTGTTTCCTCGCCACTCGATCAGTTCACAGTTCACCTGGATAGTCAGCCGAAGTAACTAGCATCTGGCGTGTAACTCGAACAGTCTATTAGATTCTCCAATGGATGCATTCAGGAGATCCTCTGCCACAGGATCTATGGTGCCCAAAACCTCCTACTGGTCCTTTTTGGTTAGATCCCTTTTTCCGGATGGATGACATCCCTCCAGAGAGTTACTGGGCCCCTTCCTTCACTGTGATCTCTCACCAGTCCTTTGGAACAGTCCTCCCCCAGCCGCCTCTACTAGAAACGGGTCCCCTCACAAGGCGGCACCCTGGGATTCCTCCTCCCGAAAGTGGGCTCCAGCTAAAGGTGCTGGGCCCAGGGCTGAAGTTGCAGTCCCAAGACTAAAGGTGCCTGGGACTGAAGTGCACGTGGCACCATGGCCTGGAGGGTCACGCGCCACGAACCGACTCTGGAACCAGGAAAGAACAGAAGAACACGACCCCTCCCAGGCGGCGTCTGCCCCTTATGTATCCTCTCCCGGCATGCCCAGCAGGTCCACCACACCCACTGCACGGCTGAGAGGAGACACCAAATCGCTGCCCTATCACCTGTGGTTCAACCCTGAGTATAGATGACAGCGCCACCCACACTTCTAAGGGGAACTGCACACCAGGCAAAACAACAGCAAGGCAGAGTCCAACAAATTGAAAAGATTTGAGCCAATCTACCACTCAAATCACCCTTAAATTTGGCATAGCAGTCCCTAAATTTGGAACCCCCGCTACAATTAGAATTACAGGCACACCTTATTGTAAGTCCAGATAAAGAGATAACGTGTAGTCCAAGCCAGACTACTACCTTGCCAGAACTACAAATATTCCCCTCCGTGTTTTATCGTTTTTTTTTTTTTTTTGTAAGCATTGAGATAGTACGCTTTTCAAACTGTTGAGACAATGAATATTATAAAGAACTTTGTTGATGATCAGTGTTTATTTAGATATGTATTTGCTGCAGTGGGTGTTGTGCATATCCCCTAAATAGCAGAGGTATGAGCAATGCATCATGACTTGGTGCATTTCTCAGCCCTGTGGAAGTAATAGAGATATTTATGACAGTCAGAGCTGTATATTTTGCAGTCTTAGTGTATATTATTTCCGGGGCTTTGTTCTGCTAGTGCAGGCACTTCTATAAATTCTGCAGTGTTATTGCCTGTCGAGTCTGCTTAGATCTGAAAACGAATATTTCTCTACAGTAACAAATATAACTAACACAAGTGTTTGTTAGTGAAGTGCTATGTTGGATCCGGATGAGGTCTGGTATTAAAAAAAAAGAATGGATATGACATGGAAAAAGTTTGCTTGGTGAAATATAAAGACGTAATCTGCTTATAAAGAAATGATTATATGCAATTGGATTAAGGACCATTCTACCCAAAATTGGTAATAGAGTTACTTTGTGTAAACGTTATTGGGTTTCAGTCAACATATGGCTTTCAATTGCAATACTATAGTTTTTATAAATAGGATATGTTTTTTCCCGGGTTATAAAAGGTTTTAACAAATCTCAGAAAATACATTATTTGTCAAAGCACTGTTTATGGACAATACATTCTTTTACATATGCACATACTGTATGTATAGCCATCTTTTAGGTTCAGGGTTGAATACGGAAGGCTTAAACCCAGCCAGCGTATTTTTTGCTATCTGTGTCCTATTGGGGCGATTTTTATTCACTTCCTCTCCCTGAGATGCAACAGGAAGTTAGAAGAAACTTACCAAAGTGAGAGGAAGTCCTCTTAAACAGTTGTTCCCTGAGCACGTCCTCGTTGGAAAATTTCCCCTCACCTCTTGTGCTGGGGACAACTCTAAAATGTTGAATTTATTGAAATTTTGGACTGTTTATTCTCGGTGGCAATGGTCACTAGTACAAATGGAGGGGTGAATCTCCTCAATGGGGTCACAGACTAAACAGTAGGCTTGTGCAATTCGTTTCGTAACGAATCGAAATTCGTCCGAATTTAGCAACTTTCGACTCTATCTCAAAACTACTATTCGAAGCACATTAGGCATAATAGTCAGCGTCGTAGTGAGAGAGACACAGAAAATTACGAATCAACGAACCCAAAAAAAGTTACGAAAGTAGGAGTTGTGTCCAGAATCAACGAAAAACAACGTACCCTACCGAAAGTATGAATTATAAAGCAACAAAAAATTCAACGAAAAATGTCGCTTGCAAAAATACGAATGAGTCCGAACACGAAAAATCCCGTCTAGCAAAATTACGAATGATTACGAATCAACAGGACCGGAAAGAAACGAACCGAAACGGAACGAATTTTTCCGTTGTGCACAAGCCTACTAAACAGTAAACTCTATCTCAAACTTAGAAAAAAGTTGTACCTAGAGGTATATTTTAACTAGTAGTAAAAGAGCTTCAAACAAGCCGTAGCTGCATGTACTGTACTGTGTGGAGTAATTCATTCTCAGAAATCACAACAGGGACTCTTTAACCACTTAGCAACCACCTGCCGACAAATAACGTCGACAAGATGGTTGCTTAACTCTGGGAGGACGTTATATAACGTCCTCCCAGAATCGCGCTCCCGGCGCATCACGAATCGCGGTAAATCGCCGCTGATAGCGGCCGTTTACCACGTGATCGCTCCGTCAAATGACGGAGCAATCACTTGTAAACAGACCGGCGTCATGTGATGACGCCGGTTCCTCTCTCCCCTCTCTGTACCGATCGGTACAGTGTGAGAGGAGAGGGGAGGGAGCGGATCATGTCAGCTCCCTCCCCCATGTCAGATCATGTCAGCTGTGGGCTGGATCTGTGACAATTGCAGTCACAGATCCAGCCATCCATCCATCCCTGCTCAGCCATCCCTGCGCAATACTCTGCAAAATACTCTGCGCAATACTCTGCAATACCCTGGTGCAATACTCTGCAATACCCTGTGCAATACTCTGCAATACCCTGCACAATACTCTGCAATACCCTGCAATACCCTGCAATACCCTGCGCAATACTCTGCAATACCCTGCGCAATACTCTGCGCAATACTCTGCAATACCCTGCACAATACTCTGCAAAATACTCTGCAATACCCTGCGCAATACTCTGCAATACCCTGCGCAATACTCTGCAATACCCTGCGCAATACTCTGCACAATACACCCTGCGCAATACTCTGCAATACTCTGCGCAATACCCCCTGTGCAATACCCTTCCATACTCCGCAATGCCCTGCAATACTCCGCAATGCCCAGCAATACTCTGCAATGCCCAGCAATACTCTGCAATAACCACTTCCCGCCCGCCGGCCGTCATATGACGTCCTTGAATTTGTGCGGGGATATCTGAATGATGGGTGCAGCTACAGGCATCATTCAGATATTAGCTTTTTTAGCCGGCGATTCCCTACACCATAACAACAATCATAGCGGCTGTTCCGCCGCTTGATCATTCTTACGGGAGGCGAGAGGGGAAGTCCCCCCCCCGCCACCCTCCGGTGCTTCTACCGACTCACCGCTATGATCAAAGCCAGGATTGTTTTTTTTTGGGGGTTTTTTTCAGGCTTCCCAGCCTAGAGGTGAGATGTGGGGTCCTATTGACCCCATATCTCACTGTAAAGAGGACCTGTCATGCCATATTCCTATTACAAGGGATGTTTACGTTCCTTGTAATAGGTATAAAAGTGATCCAAAAAAAAATTTGGGGCGGAAAAACATGTCAAACTAAAATAAATAAAGTAAAATGAACAATAAAAAAAAATATTTTTTTTTTAAGCGCCCCTGTCCCCGTGAGCTCGCATACAGAAGCGAACGCATACGTAAGTCCCGCCCACATATGAAAATGCTGTTCAAACCACACATGTGAGGTATTGCCGCGAACGTTAGAGCGAGACCAATAATTCTGGCCCTAGACCTCCTCTGTAACTCAAAACATGTAACCAGTAAAAATATTTAAAACGTCGCCTATGGGGATTTTTAAGTAGCGAAGTTTGGCGAAATTCCACGAGCGTGTGCAATTTTGAAGGGTGACATGTTAGGTATCTATTTACTCGGCGTAACTTCATCTTTCACATTATGGAAAAACATTGGGCTAACTTTACTGTTTTTTTTTTTTTTTATCACAAAACATTTTTTTTCCGTAAAAAACGCGTTAAAAAAATTGCTGCGCAAATATCGTGTGAGATAAAAAGTTGCAACGACCACCATTATATTCTCTAAGGTCTTTGCTAAAAAAACATATATAATGTTTTGCGGTTCTATGTAATTTTCTAGCAAACAAATGATGATTTTTACATGTAGGAGAGAAATGTCAGAATTGGCCTGGGTGCTCCAGAACGCCTGATGCCGCGTACACACGACCGCTTTTCTCGACGAGAAAAACGGAATTTTTTTTTTTCGCCGAGAAAAACGATCGTCTGTGGGCTTTATGTCGTTTTTCTCGTCTAGAAAAACGGCATAAAAAACGACGAGAAAATTTAGAACATGTTCTAAATTTTCTCATCGTTTTTTCCAGCATTTTTTTCCGCGGCAGTTTTCCCATAGGGAAACACTGCCACGGAGCCCACAGACGGTCGTTTTTCTCGTCAAGAGAAAAAATGACGGGAAAAACGACCGTGTGTAGGGAACCAAGCGGTTCCCTCGTTTTTCCTGTCATTATTCACGGCGGTTTTTTAACCGCCATGAATAATGATCGTGTGTACGCGGCATGAAGGTGCTCCCTGCATGTTGGGCCTCTGTATGTGGCCACGCTGTGTAAAAGTCTCACACATGTGGTATCGTCATACTCGGGAGGAATAGCAGAATGTGTTTTGGGGTGTAATTTGTGGAATGCATATGCTGTGTGTGAGAAATAACCTGCTAATATGACAATTTTGTGAAAAAAAAAAAAAAAGAGAAAAAAAAAATCTTGATTTTGCAAAGAATTGTGGGAAAAAATGACAACTTCAAAAAACTCACAATGCCTCTTTCTAAATACCTTGGAATGTCTTCTTTCCAAAAAGGGGTCACTTGGGGGGTATTTGTACTTTTCTGGCATGTTAGGGTCTCAAGAAATGAGATAGGCCGTCAGTACTTCAGGTGTGATCAATTTTCAGATATTGGCACCATAGCTTGTGGACTCTATAACTTTCACAAAGACCAAATAATATCCACCAATTTGTACTTATTTTTACCAAAGATATGTAGCAGTATAAATTTTGGCCAAAATTTATGAAGAAAAAATAGTAATTTGCTAAATTTTCTAACAGAAACTTAAAAAAAAATCATTTTTTTACAGAATTTTCAGTCTTTTTTCTCTTATAGCGCAAAAAATAAAAAACCCAACGGTGATTAAATACCACCAAAAGAAAGCTCTATTTGTGTGAAAAAAAGGACAAAAAATTCATAAGGGTACAGTGTTGTATGACTGAGTAATTGTCATTCAAAATGTGAGAGCACCGAAAGCTGAAAATTGGTCTGGTTATTAAGGGGGTTTAAGTGCCCAGTGGTCAAGTGGTTAAATCAGATTCTAGTCATTTTTAGAAGCGTACACGACCTGCTGTGTATTTACATTAAAGAGTATGTAAACCCAACATTTTCTAGACCTGATTTGTGCCTGCTGTACAATGCACTTGTATAAAAATGTATTCTCTTTGTATTGCTTCCTTTATGTGAAATCCCTGGTGTTTCTGCCAGTCAGTTCTCTAGCTGGTCTCCAATGATTAGACATCTGTCCCACCCCTCCCTGCATAGCCATTCACTTGGAAGTTCAATGTGCTGCTATTTCTCCTCCTCCATCTCTCTACTCTCAGCTGGGGAGCTTAGAGGGTATGTGATCACTGATAAAACAGGAAAAAAGGTATTTATAATGTGTTTTATATTTATACAAGGATTTTTATACACAAAGTTTTGCCGTTTACATATACTTGAGGACTAGCAGGATGCAAAGTGTCTGCTCTCTATAGAAACTAAAGAGGAGAGGAGTTGTAATTTATTAAATAGGTTGTAAACTTAAAAAAATTAATAAAAATACTAGCTCATTATGAAATACTTACCTTAGAACAAAGCCTTCCAGTGGCACCCGCACACCGCCGAGACGGCTGACATCTTTACTGAAGTTACTTCTGGGTTTGTGGGCTCTGCCGCTGTGAGTGGCCAGAGCCGTGATGACGTCACTTCACGGCTCGGAAGGAATGGCACCTGTAGCCGTTCCTTCAGAGAGCATGCGCCAGTGATGTCACTGGCTGCATGTAATGTAAATATCTCCTAAACAGTGCACGTTTAGGAGATATTTACACTATTTACACTACCTGTAGGTAAGCCTTATTATAGGCTTACCTATAGGTAAATGTCAGCAGAGGAAGTTTACTTCCTCTTTAACTTTGAAGGTGAATTTCTCCACAATGCCTGTAGCAACAAAGGTGAATATAGTCTTGTTTTAAAGTGTGTGTTCTTAATTTATTAAAGCAGAGTCCCACCCACATTTCTACTCCTCAGCATCCCTCACGAATCTGTGCACTAGAAACGAATTGGCATTTTTTTTTCTGCATCACTTACTGTATAATTCCTGTATTCATTTTTCACTTCCTCCTTCTCGGGCCGCGGCCCCGCGCGTCATTTACGATTTGCAATGCCTCCTGGGAGATGTGTGTCATCAATCCCAGGAGGCAATAGGCAACCCGACCTGCAAACTGTTACACTGCTTGTGCTGTACTGAGCAAGTGTGAGATGTGCAGGCACATGCTGGGTAACCAGAATGCACTTGAATACAGGAAGAGATAGGAAGAGATACAGTCTGGCTTCAGATGCCTACACAGGAGATGACTGCGGTCTGCTGGAAGTTTATAAAGTAAGAAAACAATGCTTCCAAAATACAAAACGGACCTTCGTTTACAGCAGGGGTCTCCAAACTGCGGCCCTGGGGCCGGAGGCGGCCCTTTGCGTGCCTTTATCCGGCCCTTGGGGCACTATTCCATCCACTGACACCAACAATGGCGAATCATTTTTATTTCTGAAACCACCAATGGGGCACTATTCATCCAACTTGCACTATCAAAAGGGTACAATTCCTTCTATTGACACCAACAATGGGGCACTAGTCCTCCCACTGACACCAAAGGAATGGTATTGTTTACCCCCTCTCGACATTTTCTACTCCCAATGGCCCTAGTCCAGCCCTTCTAAAGTCTGAAGGTCAGTAAACTGGCCCTTTGTTTAGAAAGTTTGGAGACCCCTGATATAAAGTATGCACAGAAAAAAGGAATGGTATTGTTTACCCCCTCTCGACATTTTCTACTCCCAATGGCCCTAGTCTGGCCCTCCTAAAGTCTGAAAGTCAGTAAACTGGCCCTTTGTTTAGAAAGTTTGGAGACCCCTGGTTTACAGCATACCTTTACTAGAATACATTAAAGTGGTTGTAAACCCTTGGACACAACGTATTCTTATAATGTAGTTCATAACTACAGCTGATCGCTGCCTATGACAGTGTACAGACCGCTGTATTTAGCCTTAAATCGTCTTCTTCTTCTTCTTAGTGATGTCACCCGCGATTGCGCACTGATGCCCCTCATAAACGGCATGTAATGAATGCCGTGTTTTCATTTATAACTTTACCGGAAATTACTGTGTGCTTTCTTCCCCTCTGTACGGCACAGAGGGGAAGTCTCGCGATGTTGGACTCTTTCCTTGCTTGTCTACACGGTGCTACGGCGCATGCGCGAGATTTACAACAGGGAAACAGTAAAGGCGGAAGTGGCGTATGAAAAGGAATCACTAAACAGCAGTCGGAATGGCACTTTCAGTACCCGGAAATGCTGCGAATAAAAACTGCATAAAAAAAGGTATTTACAGGACTCGTTTTTAAAAGTGTTATTTGTAGAATGCGTTGCGCTGAGCTGGTGTACTGTACCAATTCAAAAATAGAAAAAATCGGCGGGGGTTTACTTCCTCTTTAAGCTTGTGTATTACAAGGGTATTGTTTTCTAAAAAGTATAATTTCAGCCGGAACACCACTTTAAAGTTTAATATGCATAGTCTGGACACAGGTTCACTTTAAAGCAACTGTGTAGTGGTTTGGTATATATTTGCATTCTTTAGTCATATTCACAAAAAATAAACAAAAATATAATTTCTCTCTCCTTAATGGCCTACTCTTACTCAAGCTATCCCCCCTTCAGTCTATTATGAATTCTGCTGCTAGACTAATACACCTCACTAACCGTTCCGTGACTGCTGCTCCTCTCTGCCAATCCCTTCACTGGCTTCCCCGACCCCACCGTATAAAGTTCAAAATGCTGACCACAACATACAAGGCCATTCACAACATCGCCCCCATCTACATCACCAACCTCATCTGCAGATATCGCCCAAATCGTCCTCTCCGCTCCTCCTAGGACCTCTTGCTCTCTAGCTCCCTTGTTACCTCCTCTCATGCTCGCCTCCAGGACTTCTCCAGAGCCTCTCCCATCCTATGGAACTCACTTCCCCGGTATGTCCGATCAGCCCCTAACCTCTCCACCTTTAGGAGATCCCTGAAAACTCATTTATTCAGAGAAACCTATCCCACACCCACCTAACAACTGTCCCCGAGCCACCCCCATCAAATCATTCTCCGCAGCTATTACCTTTTGCACCACCACCCCCTCCCTTTAGAATGTAAGCTCTACGAGCAGGGCCCTCCTGTACCTTCTGTATTGAACTGTACTGTAATTGTGCTGTCCCCCCTATACATTGTAAAGTGCTGTGTAAACTGTTGGCGCTATATAGATCGTGTATAATAATAGTAATAATTTTTTGTTTCTTTCTTTTTTTAAATCATTTAAAAATGAAATATTGCATAAAAATATTTTTAAATTAAACTTTCATCCCTTTTTGGGACAAACACTAAAGCCCTGTACACACGATCGGTTTTACAGATGAAAACAGTCCGATGGACTTTTTTCATCGGACAAACCGATCGTGTGTGGGCCCCATCGGTCTTTTTTCCATCAGTGTTAAAAAATAGAACATGTTTTAAATTTATCCGATGGAGAAAAAAAAACGTTAGCAAATTACTATCGTCTGTGGGAACTCCATCGGATAAAAAACCCACGCATGCTCAAAATCAAGTCGACCCATGCTCTAAAGCATTGAACTTAATTTTTCTTGGCTCGTCGGAGTGTTTTACATCACGGCATTTGGGGCGATCGTTTTTTTGACTGATGGTGTGTAGGCAAGACTGATAGAAGTCAGCTTCAGCGGATTTCCGATGGAAAAATCCATCGGTTTAAAATCCATAGGAAATCCGATCATGTGTACAGGGCTTTACTTGTAAACTTGGCATGGTCATTGTCAAGGACACCTGGCAATTGTGCGCTGTATGATTCTAGCAGGCTGACTCCCGATAACTGCTTCCACTTCCACAACTGAAATCCCTGTCAGGAGGAAGCCCCGAACATTTTACACTTATTATCAACCTCTCACTTTGCTATGAATGATGAACTACACACCACTTCTCAAACTGATTATTTTCTTATTTTATAGCTGCCTGTCTCGTCCATTTGTCTTAGTTTGTACTTTGCCAGGAAGCCGAATTGAATTCTCCTCCAGCAAATGCTATTAGCCAGCTAAAAAAGATGGCATTAGGGCATGCCTTATTTGCATAAGCATCTTTATAATGTTTTCTTTTTTTTTTTTTCACCCAACCTCAATATTTTTTTTTTTTTCCTGTGCCATTAAAAGCCCCATTAGGAGCGACGGGTTTAGTGGCGAGCGCCGCTGCGCTTTCCATCAGTGCGTGTGCGTGTGTTTTTATTGGAGGCTCCAATCACCATCTAGAATTCTGAGCATGAAACTAACAACACATTAAAGCCTCAGGATGTGCAAATCTCCTAACAATTTACCTGCATCGCACAGACTGCATCAGAGCTCTTGCCTGCTGTTAGTATTGAAATTTATTGCAGATTGTAGAAGTTTTGTGTTCAAGAAAATCATCATGAAAAGACAAGCAAATTGCTAGCTTTTACAAGAACATAAACTCAGCGACCCCCTGCCTGTCCCCCCCCCCCACATCTCCCCCAAAAACGATCTGCATTGCATTAAACCGCATCCATAATTCATACCTCAAGAAGGGCGATTATTTTGCTTCGTGGTTGTTGCACTCGATAATTGATGGTCGCGGGAAACAATGGTGCTTGGTATTCAAAACTCATTTAGTGTTTTAGTCGATTGTCCTGTAAAAAGGTGGCGTGGTGTTGGGGGAGATGGGGGATGAGGAGAAAGGCTTTTATCATAGGCTGGACAGTTTAATTATTTTTTTAAGACGTATGGGTATTCATAACGCAATTTATCTGACATTTATGGCCTCTTTTGGCCCGTTATTAATACACATGTGATGAGTAAACACTACTTTATATGTTATGGTATCATTCACAGATACAATGACATAGCTTTGGGAAATTAAAATATGTCCCTTTGTCTGACTTTTTGTCTAATCCTGAAAAACAGGAGAACAGTTTTTTACTCAGTCCCTCCCCATATGACCACAGATCTCTGTGGCTACACAGCTTTATACTCCTTATATAACATGCGTACTCTTGCATCTGTTCAATTGTTAGCCATTTACCGACCGGAAGATTTTCCCCTTAATGACCAGGCCATTTTTTGCGATACGGCACTGCGCCGATTTAACTGACAATTGCGCGTTTGTGCATCGCTGTAAAAATTTATGTCATTTTTTTCCCCACAAATAGAGCTTTCTTTTGGTGGTATTTAATCACCTCTGCGGTTTTTATTTTTTGCGTTATAAACAAAAAAATACGGCAATTTAGAAAAAAATTAAAAATATTTTATACTTTTTGCTATAATAAATATCCCCAAAAAAATGGAAAAAAATAAATTTCTTCGTCAGTTTAGGCCGATATATATTCTTCTACATATTTTTGGTAAACAAAATCTCAATAAGCATATATTGATTGGTTTGCGCAAAAGTTATAGCATCTACAAAATAGGGCATATATTTAAGGCATTTTTATTTTTTTTACTAGTAATGGTGGCGATCTGCGATTTTTAGCAGGACTGAGACATTGCGGCAGACAGATCAGACACTTTTGACACTTTTTTGGGACCATTGACATTTATACAGCGATCAGTGCTATAAAAATGCACCGATTAGTGTGTAAATGTCACTGGTAGGGAAGGGGCTAACAATAGGGGGCGATCAAGAGGTTAAATGTGTTCCCTCATGTGTGTTTCTAACTGTGGGGGGTGGGACTGACTGGAGAAGGAGACATATCGCTGTTCCTGATTACTAGGAACAGCAGATCTGTCTCTCCTCTCCTGTTAGAACGAGGATCTGTGTGTTTACATACACACATCCCCGTTCTGGCTCTCGTGCCCGCGATTGCGGGTGGCCGGTGGACATCGTGGTGCCTGCAGCCGCCTATAGCCCTTAAAGGTGCCGATGCACACCTACAGCAATTTTCAGGATCGCGCTAACCTGCCACAGTATAATGACAGCAGCTGATCGCTAAGTGGTTAAAGTGTATATAACCTTGACCATACATAATGTGAATTTTGGTTGGCTCCTGATTGACCGGCCAAAATCTGAGCCATGAGTGGCCCTGTCAGCCTACCTCCTCTTGACATCCTTTGATATGAAAATTTAAGGAGCCAGGTGGAAAATTGTTGGACGAACAGTCGCTCCATCCAATCATATGCAGCCACTCTTCCGGCATTCAGACAGCTATGGGTGCCAGCTATCAGAATACAATAGCTGGCTGGGAGACTCCTCCATCCATGCTAGTAGACAGTAGATAAGTGCTCCACTCTAGGTTCTTCCACTCTCACCAATGACAGAAGCAGAATATTTATAGTCATTGGATACTAGGATTGACACATATATATATATATATATATTTATATATATATGTAGCGCACCAACCCCAGACTTTACCTGCTTTTCTTCTGCTTGGCTCCTCCGCAGGAAAGAATGAGGCACACCGCACCACAAGCCCGTACCCTCCAAAATAGGGAGGTTGAGCGGTGTTAGTTTCTCGGGCCTGCTTGCAGCCAGTGCTTAAAAGCCTCCAGTGCTGACCTCGTTTCTGTGATAGTCAAAAACAAGCCTTTAATTCTCCCCAGTAAGCAACTGTCCACACCAACTGAAAGGTCCAACACTTATTTATTCCTTCTTGCACAATAAACAGTCTCTTTGAGAGCAGACAGGTTGGGACAAACACAGGTGAGATAAGGTGGGAGGAGGTCCAGGCACAAACTTGAATTGGGTTTTCTCCTGTTCTGATTAGCACAAACAGTGCACGGTCTCTGCCACAGACCATGAAGTTGGTCACTGCCACTGACCGGGTGAAAAAGATGAAAGTCACTGCTACTGACCTTGGGTGCGTAGTGTCACTGCCACTGTGACTTAAAGAACACGCACTTCCTTCTGTTAGTGAACTAGCCCTTTATAGGACAAGAACATCCCTCCGGAGAGTTACCAGAGGCCCCATCTGTCACCACGACTCTGCGCTGGGTCTTCAGAAAGGGTCACCTCCCTGGCCTCCTCGTCCTGGGTACGGGCCCCCTCGCAAGGCAGATCCCTGGGAATCTCGGTCCCCGGCAGATCCCAGCCGAAGGCTGCTGGGCTCCGGGCCTTTCTCCAAAGTACCTCACCCCAGACTGAAGGTGTCTGAGATGGAACGGCAGCTCCGTCTCCGGGCCTAGGGCACCCAGAGACAACCTGACCAGGCCTCCGGGCGACACACACACACCCAGGCCTAAGGTGCCTGAGCACGGAACCCACCCCTCTGGAAGATGGCCGCCCCTTTTATATCCTCTCCCAACAGGCACAGCAGGTTCCTCGCCCCGCACTGCTGCCGAGAGGGGACAAAAAGGACACAACCTTGTACTGCGATTCAACCCAGGCCCATGACAACAGCGCCACCTATAGGCCCCAGGGAACTTACACACCAGTACCATCTCCCAAGGATAGAAATGGTCCATGAGACCTAAGAATTAGTGCATCTGAGCCTAGGTACCACTCAGATGCTTCCCCCTAAATGTAACCACCCGCTACATATATATATATATATATATATATATATATATATAGAAACTCCAGGAAAAGAAAGGTAACCGCTCCATGTATTAACCACTTAAGCCCCGGACCATTTGGTAGCTAAAGGACCAGAGGTGAATTCAGAATTTTGCACTGCGCTGCTTTAACTGTAAATTGTGCGGACATGCAATGTTGTACCCAAACGAAATTTGCGTCCTTTTCTTCCCACAAATAGAGCTTTCTTTTAATGGTATTTGATTGCCTCTGCGATTTTTATTTTTTGCGATATAAACGGAAAAATACCGAAAATTTTGAAAAAAAATGATATTTTCTACTTTTTGTTATAAGAAAAATCGAATAAACTCAATTGTAGTCATACATTTAGGCCAAAATGTATTCAGCCACATGTTTTTAGTAAAAAAAAATGTCAATAAGCGTATATTTATTGCTTTGCGCAAAAGTTATAGAGTTTACAAACTAGGGTACGTTTTCTGAAATTTACACAGCTTTAAATTTATGACTGCCTATCTCATTTCTTGAGGTGCTAAAATGACAGGGCAGTACAACCCCCCCAAATGACCCCATTTTGGAAAGTAGACACCCCAAGGAAATTGCTGAGAGGCATGTTGAGCCCATTGAATTTTTTATTTTTTTGTCCCAAGTGATTGAATAATGACAAAAAAAAAAAAAATTACAAAAAGTTGTCACTAAATGATATATTGCTCACACATGCCATGGTTATATGTGGAATTTCACCCCAAAATACATTTTGCTGCTTCTCCTGAGTACGGGGATACCACATGTGTGGGACTTTTTGGGAGCCTAGCCGCGTACGGGACCCCGGAAACCAAGCACCGCCTTCAGGATTTCTAAGGGCGCAAATTTTTGATTTCACTCCTCACTACCTATCACAGTTTCGAAGGCCATAAAATGCCAAAATAGCACAAAACCCCCCCAAATGACCCCATTTTAGAAAGTAGACACCCCAAGGAAATTGCTGAGAGGCCTGTTGAGCCCATTGAATATATTTTTTTTGTCCCAAGTGATTGAATAATGACAAAAAAATAAAAAAATTACAAAAAGTTGTCACTAAATGATATATTGCTCACACATGCCATGGTTATATGTGGAATTACACCCCAAAATAAATTTTTCTGCTTCTCCTGAGTACGGGGATACCACATGTGTGGGACTTTTTAGGAGCCTAGCCGCGTACGGGACCCCGAAAACCAAGCACCGCCTTCAGAATTTCTAGGCACAAATTTTTGATTTCACTCCTCACTACCTATCACAGTTTCGAAGGCCATAAAATGCCAAAATCGCACAAAACCCCCCCAAATGACCCCATTTTGGAATATAGACACCCCAAGCTATTTGCTGAGAGGAATGGCGAGTATTTTACAGCTCTCATTTGTTTTTGAAAATGAAGAAAGAAAATATATATATATATTTTTTTTTTTTTCAATTTTCAAAACTTTGTGACAAAAAGCGAGATCTGCAAAATACTCACAATACCTCTCAGCAAATAGCTTGGGGTGTCTACTTTCCAAAATGGGGTCATTTGGGGGGGTTTGTGCTATCTGGGCATTCCATGGCCTCCGAAACTGTGATAGGCAGTGAGAAGTGAAATCAAAAATTTACACCCTTAGAAAGCCTGAAGGCGGTGCTTGGTTTTTGGGGTCCCGTACGTGGCTAGGCTCTCAAAAAGTCTCACACATGTGGTATCCCCGTACTCAGGAGAAGCAACAGAATGTATTTTGGGGTGTAATTCCACATATGCCCATGGCATGTTTGAGCAATATATCATTTAGTGACAACTTTGTGCAAAAAAAAAAAAAAAAAAATTGTCGTTTTTCCGCAACTTGTGTCAACATATAAAATGTTCCATGGACTCGACATGCCTCTCAGTATATAGCTTGGGGTGTCTACTTTCCAAAATGGGGTCATTTGGGGGGGTTTTGAACTGTTCTGGCATTTTATACACAACATTAGGAAGCTTACATCCACTCTTCTAACCACTTGAAGACAAAGCCCTTTTTGACACTTTTTGTTTACATGAAAAATTTTTTTTTTTTGCAAGAAAATTGTGTTGAAAATTATGTTAATTTTAATGCACTAAAACACACTATATTGCCCAAATGTTTGATGAAATAAAAAAGATGATCTTGGGCCGAGTACATAGATACCAAACACGACATGCTTTAAAATTTCGCACAAACGCGCATTGGCGACAAACTACATACATTTTTAAAAGCTTTTAAAAGCCTTTACAGGTTACCCCAGTAGATTTACAGAGGAGGTCTACTGCTAAAATTACTGCCCTCGATCTGACCTTCGCGGTGATACCTCACATGCATGGTGCAATTGCTGTTTACATATGACGCCAGACCGACGCTTGCGTTCGCCATTGGGCAAGAGCAGGGCAGGACAGGGGTGCTTTTTTTTTTTTTCTTTTTTTTTTATTATTAATTTTGCTTTTTTATTTTATTTTTAAATTGTTCCTTCCAAGTATTTTTTTTTTTTTATCATTTTTATTGTTATCTCAGGGAATGTAAATATCCCCTATGATAGCAATAGGTAGTGACAGGTACTCTTTTTTTGAAAAAACTGGGGTGCCCTCAAAGCATCTGACCACACCAAGATCGGTGTGATAAAATGCTTTCCCAATTTCCCAATGGCGCTTTTTATATCTGGGGGGGGGGATATTCCCTCCCACTGCTTGTAAAAGCAGTCCAGAGGCTAATTAGCTGCTAGGATTGCTTTTACATGAAAGCCGGCCGCAGGCTGAAAAGAATGATACCAAGATGATACCTAAACCCGCAGGCATCATTCTGGTATAAACATTCAAAGTCCAGCAACATACCAGTACGTTGCTGGTCCTTGTTGGACATGTATTGTAATCTTTTTTTTTTCATGCAGCCAGTTGGCTGAACGAAAAAAGAGATTGATCGGTGGGTATGCCCACCATTAGAATACCGCCCTTCATCCACCCACTTCCAATGATGGGCATACACGCACCATTTATATATTCCGAAGCATGGGGGCATCCTCCCGCAAAAAAGTTATGCCGCACACACATGGTCGGACTTTTCCACGGGCAAGCCTCCGTCGGAATTTCGACCGTATGTACGCGGCATTAGGAGCAAAATCACTCCTCCGCCCCTGCTGCCCCCATGCTTCGGCATATTTGCTTTTTTTTTTTAACTGTGGTGGTGAAATCACCTCCTACAGCACTGGAGTCGCAGGGATCAGGCCTGTCTCTGCGAACGCTGCAGTTATGTGTGTTTTTGTTTTGTAAGTGACAGTGATCGATCGATACTGCACTTGGGTGGCCTGGGCTGGACGGAGGGGCAAAACGCAGGTGCCAGCAGGTATCTGGGCTGATCCCGCTAACACTGCGTTTTTGGGAACCCTAAACTGTTGGGGACGCTAGTATAGATCTGATCAGATCAGATATTGATCTGTTCAGATACTATACCACTAAGGGGGGTGTATGCTTCACGCGTGGGTGTTAGCGTTACTGGCACTAACCTGACGCTGCCTGGGGTGTGACTCAGACCCTCTCTGATGCTAAAACCTAATTGATATCACCCGCCGGGCGATCAGGGGGTTAAACCTTTATTGGGTTATATACACGGCGGGTGCCCTGACACTATAAAAAGCAAACTAACTAACCAGTGTCACCCGTAACACTTATATGGTGATCACTGGTGAAAGGGTTAACTAGGGGCAATCAGGGGGTTAAAACCTTTATTAGATAATATATGACGCTATAAAAACCTGCGGCGAACCTAAAAAAAATTACCAGCTACCGATCTGCATCACCAACACTAAGACAGCGTTTAGAAAAACGATCGCTTAGCGACAGTGGTGATGGGGGTGAAAGGGTTACCTGGGGGGCGATCAAGGGGGTTAAACCTTTATTAGTTAATATATTGGGGTACCTGACGCTATAAAAACATGCGGCGAACCTAAAAAACAATTACTGGCTACCGATCTGCATCACCAACACTAAGACAGCGTTTAGAAAAACGATCGCTTAGCGACAGTGGTGATGGGGGTGAAAGGGTTACCTGGGGGGCGATCAAGGGGGTTAAACCTTTATTAGTTAATATATTGGGGTACCTGACGCTATAAAAACATGCGGCGAACCTAAAAAAAATTACTGGCTACCGATCTGCATCACCGACACTAAGACAGCGTTTAGAAAAACGATCGCTTAGCGACAGTGGTGATAGGGGATGAAAGGGTTACCTGGGGGGCGATCAAGGGGGTTAAACCTTTATTAGATAATATATTGGGGTACCTGACGCTATAAAAACCTGCGGCGAACCTAAAAAAAATTACCAGCTACCGATCTGCATCACCGACACTAAGACAGCGTTTAGAAAAATTATCGCTTAGCGACAGTGGTGATGGGGGTGAAAGGGTTACCTGGGGGGCGATCAAGGGGGTTAAACCTTTATTAGCTAATATATTGGGGTACCTGACGCTATAAAAACATGCGGCGAACCTAAAAAAAATTACTGGCTACCGATCTGCATCACCGACACTAAGACAGCGTTTAGAAAAACAATTGCTTAGCGACAGTGGTGATAGGGGGTGAAAGGGTTACCTGGGGGGCGATCAAGGGGGTTAAACCTTTATTAGATAATATATTGGGGTACCTGACGCTATAAAAACCTGCGGCGAACCTAAAAAAAATTACCGGCTACCGATCTGCATCACAGACACTAAGACAGCGTTTAGAAAAACGATCGCTTAGTGACAGTGGTGATAGGGGGTGAAAGGGTTACCTGGGGGGCGATCAAGGGGGTTAAACCTTTATTAGATAATATATTGGGGTACCTGACGCTATAAAAACATGCGGCGAACCTAAAAAAAATTACTGGCTGCCGATCGGCATCACTGACGCTAAGACAGCGATCAGAAAAATGATCGCTTAGCGACAGTGGTGATAGGGGGTGAAAGGGTTATCTGGGGGGTGATCAGGGGGTTAAACCTTTATTAGGGGGGGTTAGGGGGCTACACTGGACCTAAGACTAAACTTTGGTGACACTTTTACAGTCACAAATGTCACTGATTGCAGTGATCACTAAATAAATGGTCACTGCAATCAGTGACACTGTGACTGGGGGCTGGGCGGGTGATCTGGGGGGTGATCTGGGGGGGCCTGGGGGGGTGATTTATGTCCCTATGTGTCCTGGTGTCAGTGTAGTGCTGTGTGCACTGACCTGATGTCTTCTCTTGTACGGCGCTCGGTATATGTGAGCGCCGCACCAGAGATGACATCACTTCCTCCTGCTCCCTCTGTCTGACACAGACAGAGGGGGCATTTCCATTCGCCGGGAGCGATCGCGAGGGGGTGGCCAGAAACGAATGGCTGCCCCCTCATCCCGGAACGCTCCCGGACACTTAGCCACCGCTCACTGTATAGGAGGAGGGTCCGATTGGACCCCCCAACTATACAAAGGCAATAACGTATGCTCTACGTGATTGTGCCTGTCGGTGCCATTCTGCCAACGTATATATACAGTGAGCGGTCGTTAAGTGGTTAAATGTCTCATAGTAATAAATTCATCATCAGTTCAAGATAACCACTGGTCCTTCCAAGATGCAAATAACCAAACACATTTCACTTAGCAAGGAGCTTAATCATAGGGGCCATATGAATAAGCTCCTTGCCGAGTGAAACATGTTGAAGTGTTTGCATCTTGGATGGATGGTTGTTTTGTTGCACTGATGAATGAATAGATTTGAGGAGTTTAATACAGTAACAGTTCCTTTTCTTTTCCAGGAGTTGCTGTGGAGTCCTCCATCCATGTTGTTCAGTAGGGCTGAACAAGTGAAAGCTTACAGGTTAATCATAGGGACCCTATGATTAAGCTCCTTGCTGAGTGAAATGCGTTCAAATGTTTCCATCTTGGATGGACAGTTGTTTGGTTGTACTGATGAATTAATGGATATGAGGAGTTTAATAAAGTGAGCAGATCCCTTTCTTTTCCCGAAGTTTCTGTAGTGTCCTCCATCCATGCTGTTCAGTGGGACTGAACAAGTGAAATCTTACAGTGTATGGCTAGCCAAACCCTTTTTTTTTTGTTTTAGATAGAGTGGGGAAGGCTCAGAGCCCCTGTCTGTTTTCATTGCTATCTGTTTCCCTCACGAGGGAGAGTCACCCTCCTCTCTTTTTCTCTAGTAACCATTGTCACCAGGACTGAAAGAGAGTAAACCTCTAAAAAATGTTCAGTCACCAGAACAGGAAAAGAGGGAAAGTTTTCCAGGAAGGACACACTGTGGTGACAGCCATCAGAGATGATTTTCTTCAGTTTGTAAGTATCTGTGTCTATAATCTTCCCAATAGGATAAAGTGACAAGCAAAAAATTAATAGGGGTTTTAACTCATTATTGCTCTATCCAAATGTTTTCATGTACAGTACTTTAGGGCCGAAATACACTTTTCCACTGCAGTGTGTTACGGTAATATGCTTTATAGTGAGCTGCAGTGACATTCATTTGCAATAAGGAAACACAGCTCCAAAACTGCATGTGTTGTTCCACACAATGCACAGTGCATTAAGGTAAATTAAATTATTGTATGTATATAAATTATATATACATTAGTATGCTACACCAACCACAGAGTAGTCTAAATATAGTATTCTCCAATCGCAATATTCCAGTGAATATACAATCACAAATAAATGTGTTCCCATAAAATATAAATCAATAAATTAACAACAAACAACAGTCTATCAATAGATCAATTGTGATAAATATTTTGAATCAATTTCTTGCACCAGGTGAAGACTTATATCTTGACATTTCACTCTTCTGTAGCGCTACCCCCTCAGGAGCCGCTAGTGAATAAGGATCCCCCATCCTGCACAGCCAGGCACACAGAATTTCCACAGCTCTTTGGAGTCAGGAAACAGTCCTTGCTGTTTTGTTTTTGTATTTTACTAGGGGTATTGAACTTGGATGGGGTTAAGGATATTGTGGGATACTCACTTGAGTTTAGCAGAACTTTTCAGGGACAACTTCTGCTGTACAGTCTATTTACATACTCCTCAGTTCCTCCAGAACAACACTTGTGTAGCGCTACCCCCAGTTAAGAGAGCCGCTGGTTTTGTTTTGGGCCCTGTAGTGCACCGCTGTCAACCCCTGGCAATCGGCTCTAACCTCCCGTGGCACAGCTAGTAAGGGGAGATAGGACCGCGTGACCGCAACTCTAGGTGACGCAGTCCTATGGCAAACACACACAGTGATATACTTTAAAACTTCTATTAAAGTAAGTGAAACTGACACCAATGTACTTGACCCAGATATTTTACTGAGGCTAATGGGCAAGTAATAAACAACAGTATAACAAGTTGCAGATCCCTGCAATAAACAGTAATAAAGATAAACAGAGTAATCAGAATAATAAAATATTACTATGCAACTCTAGCGCTGCCCTTTTACAGCTACTTCCCCTCATGGGTAGACTAACACCCAGCAATGTCTACCTATGCAGTCAGGCCTGACTGATCTAAATGGAAGTTCAGTGAAACAATATTCGCTAGCAATCTTTCGGTGGTGCACTTGAAGAACAACTTTGTAATCCCAACGAATAGTAAAGATAAAGTATCTGTCTTTAAACAGCTCTCACCACCCGGACAAGTCCAAGTCCGTTTCCTCCGCCGATTCGTCTGGGAACAGGAATCCACCGACATCCAAGTCTTCAATCCTTCTGGTGTAGTGCAACAAGGAGGAGAAGATGTCTCTAAGGCTCTGCTAGGCTGACAGAGGGGCTCTTTGGAAAAGAGCACAAGGCCCAGGCTCCAGGCCTTGTGCACACAGCAGTTCAGCACAGAGATCCTCTTGCTAGGAGAGGGGGTGTCCAAAAGAGGCAGAACAAAACTCCGCCTCTCCTTTATAAAGTCTGCCCCAGCAGTCTCTGTTCTGGAGCAATGCACCCTGGGTGCTGCAAGATGTACTGGGAGATGTAGTCTCTCTGTATTAAAGGGGAATACCCCGCTACACTTGCTTAAGCACAACTCCCAGGACCAGCTGTCATACTGTTAGGTGATCTGACGATAGGGCTCAGTCAGATTTTAGCAAATGCCCTTCACAGGCAGGGACCACGGGCCCCTTGGTTGTGTAACAAAGTCCTAGTGCTCAGCAGTTCTTCTGTGGCTACTGATCACAGCACCACCTTTTCAGGCACTGCCAGCTCACCTGGCTGCAGCTGCCCCTCTCTCCAGCCCTCCTGGCTGAGCTTCCACAGTCCTCCCAGACTGACTCTGCATCCATCTCAGACTGCTCTCACCCAGTCCTCTCAGGCTGCCCCTCAGTCTTCGCCCCTGACTGTAACATTTACCAGCCCAGCTGGCTGTCTTCTCCTTGGAGATCTCCCGGATGTACTCACTGGCTCCTGCTGTCCTCACACCTGCTCTTGTGCCACTGGACAGGAGCTATGAGTAAACACTGAATTGGTGTGAAACACGTCAGCTGTCCTGAGTTCTGCTGGTTTTTGTAGTGCCTGTTTTGCCTGAATAAATATACATTGGATTGGAGTGCGGCTGTCCTCACAAATTTTCTTCATTTGCTACGTGCATTGCCGGCACCCTTGGTCCCTGAGAGAAGTACTTTCCTTATTTCATCTGCCTGAGCGGCAATTTCTGTTCTTCGGACAGGATTCCTCCTTGGGATATCAGAGGATCCCTCCTGCACCCGAGCTCCTAGGCCCGAGGTCACCCCCCCCCTCCCAGACTAGGGGTTACCCTCAAGGGTGCACCGACAGTCTCCTAGCACTCCATCTCCAACTTCCAAAAGAACTCTCCTGCCCAGCTGGGCTGACCCTGAGTATTTGAGGGGGCCTGCCCCCTGCCAACTCATCTGTTGGGGATTGGTCAGGGCCCTCATGATTACTCCAGACAGGTCCTCCTAACTTCCCTCCCATTCTTCTGGGAGTTTCCAGCAAGTTTCAGATGTGGTCGATGGTACCAAATGTGCTGCCTGGTGAATCATACCAGCCCTCCCTGGATCACTCACCAGACCCAGATTAAAACACAGGCTTGGCTGCTAGCCAAGCCAAAACATTTTGCCTACACTAACAAAAACCTAACACTACCTATTCTAGCACACTAGAAGGTGCTACCTTTCTTATGGTGACTCCCACCACCAATATATATATATATTTATATATATATATATATATATAGACCTAAAAACTCAGGTCATGTGAGCTTTCCCCACTGGGGATCAATCCAACGTCTACTCCACTGATATCAACAATGTTTCTCTGTGTTATGGTCTGGTCATCTTAAGTAAAACTCACATTAGGGAAATTGGAGGTGCTGTCCCTTTATTCCCTTGCACTCTGCAGACCATTTTACAAAAACTACCATGCATTGTGGTGCCAAAATGATGCATGTCTGTTTTTTTTATGTTTTGCTGCCTTGCCAGCCCTTTTATTTGAATAGACTGCTCTAATGCAAAGCATTTTAATGCGCAAAAAAAGCATGTTAATGTATTTGTGTTAATCGGACATACTAGGATGCCATGGATTAAATGGGGCCTTAAAGTGTAAATACACCCTCTCCACCCACCCATGCTCCACTGTTCTTAACCCTGAGGGTGATTAGCTATCACTACCCATGCAGCTGGTGAAACTGGCATGTGACAATTTTGACCAATCAGAATCGCTCTTCCTGCATAGAGCAGTTTTGATTAGTCATGTGCTGGCACGTGACCACTTTGACCAATCAGAATCACTCTGATCCATGCTGGAAGCCCTAAGGAAAGAAGAAGAGCAAGGCTTTCAAATCCCTGTACTGCTGCACTGGCTGCATGGGCAGTGACAGCTAATTATCCTCGGAGGTAACTGCAGTGGTGACCAGGAGGGGTGGAGAGGGTGTAGGATGTTAGTTCACCTTTAAATTTTTTGTGAAAACGTGAACTTATACTTTAAGATTTTTACCTATTTTCTCCCTGAAAATGCACATCAGAAAGGCTTGAGAAATAACAATGCTGAGTAAAGCCCTGTACACACGATCGGATTTCCTATGGATTCTAATCCGATGGATTTTTCCATCGGAAATCCGATGAAGCTGACTTCCATCAGTCTTGCCTACACACCATCAGTCAAAAAACCGATCGCCCCAAACGCTGTGACGTAAAACACTCCGACAAGCCGAGAAAAATTAAGTTCAATGCTTCTGAGCATGCGTCGACTTGATTCTGAGCATGCGTGGGTTTTTTGCCCGATGGAGTTCCACACAGACGATCGGAATTTGCTATTGTTTTTTTCCCCATCGGATAAATTTAAAACATGTTCTATTTTTTTTCACCAATGGAAAAAAGACCGATGGGGCCCATACACGATCGGGTTGTCCGATGAGAAAAGTCCATCGGACTGTTTTCATCGGTAAAACCGATCGTGTGTACATGGCATAACAGTCTACGGACAGTCACCTAAAATTGTGTCTGCCTAGACTGCGGGCCAGTGTTGCCCCCTATTGCTGTGCCCCCCTTCCATTGCTTCCACATTTTACTTTCTATCTTTGTTGAAGCAATGAAATGAATTGGTTAAAACTGGAATGGGCCCCTGTGCCCCTTATACAACCAATATGTTGATTTCTGGCAGATCAACAAGTATTTTTCTGTACCTGCAGCGTTTTTCAAAAGACAAAACATGGGAAATGGTGTATGTATTGCAGAGATATACTTATTATGTTTTGTTTATTTTGCCAAGACATACACTTTAAAGCTGAATTCTAGGTATGTGTAGCGATACCCCCGAAGGAGCTGCTTTCGTTTGTTCAGTCCGTTACTCTGCCTTCCAACCCTAATAACAGCATCAGCCCCCTCTGGCACACCTGGCAGTAGTGTAAGTGCAATACCCAATGAGAAACACACACGTTATGATAAAACACAGAAATTGTCTTTACTGCAATATTTCTGTGTAAGAATAACAGACAGTAACAATATATATTCAAGTAATCAACTAAAGAGCAATAACTGAGTTTTAAGAGCAATATAGCTCTCAATCCTATATTCAAGTTGCTTTCAGGGGATTCCACACCTGAGAATGTCCCCAAGAGCAGAGGCACACTTAAATGGTAAATAAAACACAATATGACACTTTGAATCGGATTGTTTACCTTTACTCAGGTCGGTTCTATGAGTCCAGGCAGGAGGAGAGCAGAGGAACGACTCCATTTGTGG
Source organism: Rana muscosa (assembly GCA_029206835.1). Taxonomy (NCBI): domain Eukaryota; kingdom Metazoa; phylum Chordata; class Amphibia; order Anura; family Ranidae; genus Rana; species Rana muscosa. The sequence goes on from CM055127.1 coordinate 114,727,527, forward strand.
CAGGCCTCTCTCTCATGTCCCCTGACACCACAGGTCCAACTTTAAACACTTTATTAAAATCAACATGTAATGGCTTAACCTCCTAGATAAGCTGTCCCACACACACCCAATGCATATACAGACCTCTGAGGTATATGTGTGTGCCGATCCGTATGGCACCAGTAGCTTCAGTCCTTTTGAAGAAAAGATAAAACTTTGTCTCTTCAGCTAGCCACTTTCATTGGTGCACTTAAACTCCTGGATAGCAGGGCCAAACAACACAACAGGCCCAGATTATCAAGTAAAGCAGGCAGGATCTTTCTCAGCCAGGTTAAAGGACAATGATGTCTATATACAGTGTCCCCAGAAATGGATGGCCTTATCCTTTTTTACTGTGGCACTACAAGTGTCAGTAAGATGACTACCAGCAATGATGTCTGTATACAGTGTTCACTTAACTCCTTCTGTGGTGCAGTGTCCATGTTTCCTGCAAATGGGCAAAATCCCCCTCACCAAATGCTGCGGTCAAGGCCCAAACAAAGCGTTCTGGAACAGCAGGCTCTTCAGACGATCCGACTGGTCACCTCACACTGGAACGCTTCACTGTCGGTGCATATGCGCCTGGATGTGCACCTAGGACCCCCCTCTCTCAGGCTGGATGTCCCAACTGGCGGCGGAGGCCTGAATTGCACTGTGAAATCACCTGAGAGGCAGCATCTCTCCCTCAGGTCTGATCCCTTCCTCCACCTCGTGCTGACTGAATTTTCCTTCGGGAATCAAAATGGAGTCTCTCCTTTCCTGCCAGCAGAGCATGCTGGGAATTGTAGTATTGCCTCTTTAAAAGTCAGTGAGGCCACTCTGTGCTGAGACTTCATATTCCAGAGTCCTTTGCAGCTGCTTCCTGCAGCTTAGTACAGTCCCTCTGATTGGCTGATGTAATTGTGCCTTTTATTGGCTCCTCTCCTGCCAATAGGAGCACATGGGAGGAAGGCAGAGAGGGAGCAGATGCCTGCGTTAAAGCGGAGTTCAACCCAGAGTGGAACTTCTGCTCATTTGTCTCCTCCCCCTCCTCCGGTGCCACATTTGGCATCTTTCGAGGGGGGGGGGGAGACAGGATACTTTTGACAGGTATCCTGTTCCTACTTCTGGGAGCCACAGCCGCGGTTATTGATGTCACCGTTTGGCCCCCTCCTCCTCCCCCTATCGCCGGGCCAGTAGGAGAGAGGAGAGGAGCGGAGCCTCACGCATGCACTGGACTCCAGGACAGGTAAGTGTCCTATAATTAAAAGCCAGCAGCTGCAGTATGTGTAGCTGATGGCTTTTAATTTTGGGCGGGCCTCTGCTTTAACATGTAGTAAGTGAAGAGAAAAGGGAAGGGGAAATCCCTCTCTCTCACAAACTGACAGGAACCTCTCCCTCTGTAAAAAAGCTTGTGTACTTGTGACGGCCAGCTTGGCGGGGTCGTGGGTGAAACGAGACACCTGCTACATATGGATATTTTATACACAGTTACAGTGGTCCATCTTGGACCATATACTACTGGCTGATGCCTCTGAGAGCTGGAAATCACTGTAGTAGACCTAGCTACACCAGTGATCTCTTCTAGCTTTCGGGTCCTGCACCAAGTGGCAGACACTGAGCCAAATGTAAGTTGAATTAATCTGGCAGAATGATAGAGATAATTGTTGTATATTATGTGTAAAGGTAGGCCAACAAGGGGGGAGTTATAATAGTAAAGGCGAGCGACAACATTGGAGTGAATTATCAGATTTGCAGTGTGATTTGTAAGGTAGGGGCATACTTTTAAAAGGTTAAGGAAGTGAAGTTTGGACGTGTGTGTAACCCAGGGTCAAGTATTTCCCCTTTGCTCCCAGTAACCAGAGTTCCACACCACTGAAAAGGTCCAACTCTTATTTATTCTTCAACAGCAATAAATCGTCACTTAGCACAGACAGGTTGTGACCAACGAACAGTTCAGTATAGGTGGGGAGTAGGTCAAGGCACAATCCTTAATCAAACTAAACCATTGAGATATCACCAACGGTTATGGCGCACAGTGGCTGTGAATGTACTTCTTTCCTTTTCTGAGTCTCTACCAGCAACTCTGACAAACATGAAACAGGAGTTACCTTCTTTAAGCTGTGGCCCCAGTCAGAGGGAAGACATCCTTCCGAGAGAGTTACCGGAGGCCCCACTGTCACCGGCAAATGCTGCACCGGGCTGTTCGGAAGGGTTACACTCCCCGGCCTCCTCGTCTCAGATTCGGGCGCCCAACACTCGGACTCCTCTACCCTTGCAGAACCCAGTCGAAGGTACTGGGTCCCAGGTCTCCTCAATAGTACCTCACCCCAGGGCTAAAGGTGCCTGGGATGGACTCCATCTCCCTCTCCGGCCAGGTCAAGGGCCCCTGTGCTCGGAACTCCGGAACGCCCGCACCCAGGCCGAAGGTGCCTGGGCGCGGCGGTGTCCTCCGACTCTGAACCCCGTGCTCAGGGCATCCGCCCCCTTTATCTCCTCTCCCCAGCGTCACAGCAGGTTCCCCGCCCCGCTGTACAACCGCCGAAAAGGGACAAAAAGAGTACAGTCTTGCAGTGAGGGTTCAACCCCCGGCCCAGGGCAACAGCGCCACCCTCGGACCCCAGGGAACCTCACACCACCAGAGTCCTCAATAAACAATAATCAGTGCATCTGAGTTACACTACCACCCAGATGCTTCTCTTAAATTTAAATACCCGCTACAGAGGGATAGGTATTTGGTAATAAAAATGGAATCAGTATGGGATTGTATTTTTGGTTCCATATACCTAAGGCGGCAAGATTCAGACAGTGAATGGATGTGGGGCTGAAACAAGAGGTCAGAGTCCAGGATGACACCTAGCACCCTGGCATAAGGAAAGGGACTGCTGGTTGCACCAATGATTTTGATGGAAAAGTAGGAGGAGGGGACATGGGGGGAGGAAATATGAGCTCAGTTTTGGAAAGATTGAGTTTGAGGAAGTGGTGTGGCATGCATCCATATTTGATATGTCAGTTGGTAATTTAGTGATGCACAAGAAAACAGAAGGGGTGACCTGAGAAGTAGAGGGATAGATTTGGGTGTAAAGGTTTTCTTTGGGGCTTGGTCTCATTGAGAACCTTTGTAGCCCTTGTTTCAAGAAAACACATCTTGTTAATGAAAATTGAATCAATATGAGATTGTACGATTGGTTCTATATTCCCAAGGCAGCAAGATTTGGACAGTGAATGAATGTGGGGCTGAAAGGAGAGGTCAGAGTGCAGGATGACACCTAGCACCCTGGCATGAGGGAAGGGACTGCTAGTAAAGACGGGAACATGTCTAAACCCAAGAACAAAAAATAAAATGTTGCAGCTTATTTAGATGGGTTGCTACATAGATTTTATTTTTCCTTTATTTTCTGCTGATAATTCTGTCCATAACTCGCTTCCTGTGGGTTGATAATGCTTATTCACCGTATCTTATCTATGAAAGAGAAAAGTTGTCACCATAGGAAAAGAAGTGTGTTTGGGTTAGTTCTCTCCTCTCCATAACATAAAAGAGAGGTGTCCTAAGTCCAGAGCGGTCCAATTGGAAACAATGGTTACTGCTAACAATCAGCATGGGTAAAAAGCACAGGAATGAAAAGCTTTAGATGGTTTTTAAAGCTTAACTCCAAGAAAACAGCTAAATACACATATAAAATACACATAAGGGAGCTGTTTTTCCTGCCAAAAATGTACATTTCTGTCCATCTAGTTCTGAAATTTGCACAGTTCTGCTACACGGCACAGCCTGTCTGGCAGGGAAGGAGATCTGAATTTTCTTTGCGGCAATTAAAGGAAATCTATAGTCACAGCATACACTTTCATTTTATAACATCAGCATTGTAATAGCAATGCAAACAATCGTTCTTTTTGACAATCCATTATAAGCTCACTTGAGAAATCTCCTTTCTTGTTGTGATTGTTGCCTGTCTACCAGCTATCCTTTTCCACAACTTAATGAACTCTCTGCATGCTTTGTAGCTTCTGCTCTGCTGTTTACTTTCAATTTCTAAAGACTACATATCCCAAGGTACATTGCTGCCTGGAAGCAGTGATTCCTGTACTGACTCCTGAAACTGAAGCTCTCAGCACCTCTGTTGTTCAGACGGCAGGCTTTGTGCATTCTGTGACACAGCAGTGCCTACTAACAGGGCATAGTGAATACTTATGTAGTGCCCCTCCTGGCCAGTGTGGAGAAGTGCGGACTCACCTCCAGCACAGGGAAAAAGGGTGGACCCATGGCCTGCAGTAGAGAGTGTCATACGGCAATAAAGGGAGCCAGTCATTTTAGTCTTTTCAAAATTTTGTTTGCTCCAACTCTTAGGGAGAGAGGGTTAGGGTACGGTCTCCAATAATAACCAGGGCCTCCAAACTCCACCAAACATCTTCCCCTATCCAAGAGAATGACAGGCTCCTCTGAGGGCAGACACCAATTTCCTACCAGCAGGGAGGGAGCCTCCATCAGCCTCTATCACCTTAAAAGCCATACCTCCCTTAAACGGGTATTGTAGTTTACAGAATGTATGTGTTAGGCCCCATACAGGCAGGGCTGGTGCAAATATTTTTGACACCCTAGGCGAAACCTCATTTTGCCGCCCCCTGGCTCCACCCCTGACTCCACCCCCTTTGTCCTGCCCATGTATACCCCATTTTTTTAACGAAGCGCCCATCAAATGCAGCCTCACCAGAGCCCATTAATGCAACCTCACAAGCGCCCATCAATGCAGCCTCACAAGCGCCCATCACTGCAGCCTACCAGTGCCCATCAATGCAGCCTACCAGTGCCCATCAAATGCAGCCTACCAGCGCCCATCAAATGCAGCTTCACCAGCGCCCATCAAATGCAACTTCACCAGCGCCCATCAAATGCAGCTTCACCAGCGCTCATGAAATGCAGCCTCACCAGCGGCCATCAATGAATGTTTGCTTGCTTCCATTCATTCGGGAGTCGGGACACAGATACAGTTCTCCACCATGGCTTTGACTCTGACACTATGTGCGAATGGAGCGGCAGCTGCCTGCTGATGCTGAGACTTTGTAGCTTGCTGCAGAGAGAAGAGAGTAGGAACACCAGTGGTCGGGCGCCCTAGGTTGCCTAGTGGTAGCACCGGCCCTGCATACAGATCCCAGGCAAACACAGCACAATCACTTGCACACATCCTCCCCAGGCCACAGCCTGGGGGGAAAGAGAGCTTACCAGGCCACTCTCCAAGCTTTTATAGCCTTCCCCAGCATGCACCACTGACATAAACCTACTAGTAGTAGTCAGAGGGAACATACATGCTCAATAGCACAATAATGTCTCTGCCTCCATAACTATTGCCCTAGGTGCCAGTGATACCAGTGGTGGCAGTAGAGAGCTGCAGCAATCTTAAATACAAGGGATAAACTAAACGAGAAAAACTTCAAATTGTTCTAGATAAACTACTACCCAGAAGAGCTCAGGTTCCTAGACACCACTGAAATACAGGGTGGCTGCACTTGTTACAGAATTCAGGGTAATAAATGTTTGGGGATTTTTGCAAAGCAAGTTTACAAACCTCAAAATCCTTCATATTAACATTACAAAAAAATACATATTTGACTTTACTGGTACTAGAAAGGACAACCACATGAAATATAAAAAATATATATTATATATATTACTTATACAGTATATATTAAGTCCTTCCAGCTGAATTCACTGCATCCCCTCAGCCCCCATAGTCCATAGACAGCCCATGGTGACCTATGGGGGTCTACAGGGGATAAGGGGATGCAGTGAATTAAGCTGGGAGGACTTGCACAGCATGGACCTCTCCCCAAAATCCTAAATGAGAGGGGGAGGGGAGTTTATCCCATGTTTCCTGGGTCCAAAATGGTGGCTGGACTGGCACTACTGGGATGAAAAGATTTAGATCAATCCCACATTCTTGCCAGAGAAGTCTTGCATTCATTCTTTCCATTGGCTGAAAAATTTAATTCGATGACGATCGATTTCCTGATGTCCCAGCGCTTTTCACACAGTCCGCCTTCTCTCAGAAATACAGCGTATTATCCCTTTGGAGTCCACCATCCAATCTCTATACCTGAGCAGGATACCACTTTGCTTCATAGCAACAGTTCAAGGCTCATTGTTACATAGTTATGTAGCGGGGTGTTGCTTTAAGTAGCCCTAAAGACTACCTTACCCAGTATGCAATGGGATACCCACAGTTCCTTTGGGCCCGGTGCAAGGTCTGCTGGGGTTGGACTATATAAGGAGGAGCGGAGCAGGACGGGGATCTCTTTGGACATCGCCCGCCTAGCAAGTGGAACTCTGTGCTGTGTCTGCTGTTCCGGACTAGGCCCGAGAGTTGAGCCCTGTGGATCCAAAGAGCCTTCTACCCTTCACGGAAGAATCCCTGAGACGTCTCAAGTATCTACCTTCCAAGACTCATCGGAAGGATCGGAGACCCCGGGTATCGTGAGACTGTGTGTGGGACGCACAGTGGTGGAAGTCGGCCGCACGGACTGGTTCGGTTGGGTGAGAGAGCACTTCCTCGAAAATTTCTTAAGTTACTCTTTAGGCCCAGTATCTTTTGCTTAGGGCCCATCGTTTATCAAGTTGAGCTGCTCACCAGAGGGACAGTGTGCCGTGCAGCCTTAGTTAAATCCTTTGTCGCACAATCAACAGCTAATTGTTTCACACCCTGTGGATTACAAATAACCTACAAAGTGCACCACCATTGCTAGCGAAGATCCTTCTCTACAGAAACATTGTGAATTAAGTAGTCAGGCCTGACTGAATAGAGTAGAGACATTGCTGGGCGCCATCTTGCCCACGAGGGGGAAGTTGCAAGCGGGGTTTGTTAATTGATGTGCATAGGATTGAGGGGATTGTATACCTGTGTTATATGCTGACTAGATCTTATTGCAGGGCTCTGCATTGATAGATGTACTACTGTTTAATCAAAATCTTATTTTATTCAGTAAACGCATTAGTGATTAAGCAGACACGTTGTGTGGTGTGATTACTGTGTATGTTATCTGCAGTATTGTGATACCCATAGCCTACGGGTCTCACAATCCTTTAGTCTCACTAGCTGTGCCAAGGGAGGGTAGAGCCAGTTGCTGGGGGTTGGCAGCAGAGTGTTACAGCCCCGAAAATAATACCAGCAGCCCTCTTAACTGGGAGTATTGATACAGTTACATAGTAGGTGAGGTTGAAAAAAGCCACAAGTCCATCAAGTCCAACCTATGTGTGTGATTATATGTCAGTGTAGCGGCCTCACCCCATCTCTTTTGTCTAGGGGTATCACTTACGACAGGGTGAGATGCGCTACGGCCCATGTCCTCCCCATAGCTGTGGGTGAGGTGAAGGCCAGTACCAGTAATTTTCCTCGGGCCTGTGTGTTTTAGTTAAAGATCAAGTCCTGCCGTGCCAACACTTCCCTTTGCTCCCATTAACCAGAGTTCCACACACCGATCACAGTCCAAATCTTGTTTTATTGCATAGCTCACAATAAACAGTGCTTCAGTAGCCAACTGGTTGAGACCCAATAACAGTTTGATACGGTGGGATGAGCAGGTCGAGGCACTATCCTGATTGTACACTAAACCACTGTGATTTCACCAGCGGTTACTATAGCCTTGGCTAGAGAGAACTTAGAACTTGATAGTCTCTACCAGCGACTCAAGAGAACGTAGATAGGAGTACCTTCGCTGCGTTGCGGCCCCTGTCAGGGGAAGATGTCCCTCCAAGGGAGTTACCGGAGGCCCATCCGTCACCGGGTTGATGCTGCTCCAGACTCTCCACCCTCGCGGGACCCAGTCGAAGTCACTGGGCCCCAGGCCTCCGGTTTAGTACCTCACCCCAGGCTGAAGGTGCCTGGGATGGACTCCAACTCCATTCCGGTCAGGCCTAGGGCACCTGAGCCGGAACTCTGAACCGCCCGCACCCAGGCCTAAGGTGCCTGGGCGCGTGCTGAAGAAGCTCCAGAAGACCTCGTGGTTAGGGCGTCTCCCCCCTTTATCCCCTCCCTTGACGCCACGGCAGGTTCCCCGCCCTTGCCGTACCATCTCCGGAAAGGGACAAAAAAGGACAGCACTGCGGCAGCAATTCTACCTTGAACCTGCGGGCACAGCGCCACCCTCTGGCCAAGTAGAATAATACACCACCCAGTCCTCCACGAACACAAAATGGTCCAAAACCCTCATGATTTACACACCTGGGTCATACTATTACCCAGTGCATCCCAACTAAATTAAAAGACCCCGCTACATCAGTATTACATTGCATTGTCAGTATTCCATTGTATACGTTGTCTGCTATCTGGTGAGTGTTTCGTTTGGTGGAGGTGCACAGCCATGGCAGGCTATTTCAAAGCTCGTTGGGTGAAGTGCGTTTATTTAATGCTTGACATTTTCTGATTTCTGGTGAGTGTTTCGGCACAGCACACCTAATATTGGAACTATCTTGAGTACAAATAAGATTCCTTTAAATCACGTCACAGGTTTTTATATTTCAAGACTATATTTTTACTTTATTTATTCTATAACAGGATCTTTTTTTTGTATATTTACCACAGCGGAACACTGCACACCACTTTTTGTTTAATTGTCTTGTGGAGGTTGTATATTCACCTTTTTTTTTGTGTGCTAGCTGCTAACTAACTATACAGCGCTCACTTCACATTGTTTTTACTGTTTATTTTCCTCATTTTTAAATGCACTTTAAAAAAAAAAAAGCAAATTTGAAACTCACTTTCTCTAAAATGTGTGTGTCAGTCCCAGGCGATCACAGACCCTAAAAAGGCATAAATTTTGTTTTGGCGTACCCGCTATTTCACAGGGCTCTAAAAAGCCAACCAAAAGTTCGGTAATAAACCTGGGCGACTTTTAATACATGTCTGGGGAACCGATTCAGACAGTTATTAATGGTGTCACTGTCACTCAATGTAATACCACTGAGAAACTGCATAGACACTCACTTCTCACTAACAACAACGAAAGCACGGCTGAGAAATATTTTACTGCGATGCACACATTGACCCTATGACAGCTGAGAGCAGTGATTGTAATATATAGATGTATTTCACACCTCGCAATCAGATAGGAGTTTTTCCCTGTGAACTTTTTTCCTCCTGTCAGGATTATTGAAAGACTGAACTGAGTCTAGCAAGCTGAGACTAGCTGCCAAGAGTTTATAATATTTTTTAGTTGCAGCTAAGCAGTGGGAACTAAGCCCATCACACCCCTCATGTGACTCAAAACACCATACAGTAGGTTCCATTCACTAAACTATAACTTGTGTGATCTACAGTGCCTTGAAAAAGTATTCACACCCCTTGAACTTTTCCACATTTTGTCACGTTACAACCAAAAACGTGAATGTATTTAATACACGGCAATCTTAGGAGAAAAAGTAGAAAAAATGATAACTGCGCTAACTTTCATATATATTAAACATTTCTAATTCAGCAAGAAATGTGCAATTATTAAATTGATTCATTGGATAAATGTGCAACTTTAAATATTGATACACTTAAAAAACTACCACCAAATGGTTCCCTATGTGCTTGTTCAGTGATACAATACTAAACACAGCGTGTGTCGCAATAAATCACCAAGCAGATCTGACATTGCTGATACGCTGACTGGGGAAGGCTTCAGGCTGATCCTTGTCCTTGAGAGTGGAGTGGTTATCCCTTAGATGAACCAAAGGCATACATATAGTTTACTTCTGGTGAGTGGCCAACTTATAAGGCGGTGGTGCCGTCACAAATTGGTGGAACAATGGGCTGAGTCACGGATGAATGGTTGATTTCACAAATCTACAGTTGAATTGCACTGAAGATATTCACTGGGACTATAATATATAATACATCTAGATCTATCTCTTTTAAATCTTGGACTCTCTCCAAATTATTTGTTATTTTTTTTGTTGTTGTTTTTTTGATCTGCTTGGTGATTTATTGCGACACACGCTGTGTTTGGTATTGTATCACTGAACAAGCACATAGGGAACCATTTGATGGTCGTTTTTTAAGGGAATCAATATTTAAAGTTGCACATTTATCCAATTTCTTGAATCAATTTAATAATTGCCCATTTCTTGCTGAATTCGAAATGTTTATTATATATGAAAGTTAGCGCAGTAATCATTTTTTCTCCTTTTTTTATTACCCCACTCTAGGGTGGGATATATTTTAACTGCAGCAAACATAATTTGAGATGACACTATTAAGTTTTGTTAGTGCCGGTGGGACATATTTTATACAATCTTAGAAGAAAACCTGATTCTTCAAAGGACTTGAGACTGGGGCGGAGGTTCACCTTCCAGCAGGACGACGACCCTAAACATACAGCCAGAGCTACAATGGAATGGATTATATCAAAGCATATTCATGTGTTAGAATGGCCCAGTCAAAGTCCAGACCTAAATCCAATTGAGGATCTGTGGCAAGACTTGAAAATTGCTGTTCACAGACGCTCTCCATCCAATCTGACAGAGCTTGAGCTACCGTATATACTCGAGTATAAGCCAAGTTTTTCAGCACTTTTTTTGTGCTGAAAATGCCCCCCTCAGCTTATACTCGAGTCTGTGTACATCTTCACCTTTTGTGCGCTTGATCTCAGCCAGTCGTAGGTCCCCTGGACCCCAAACATGGCACACATGTAGCCCCCTCTTCCTCTACAAGTGTGCAAAGTTTGTTGTCCGGGGGACCTACGGCCAGGGAGCACCGATTTTTCAAAGCCGGGCACTCCTTCCATAGACTCCCATGTTAAACGGTTATTTCTTTGGTGATTTTGGGGACCTGGTACTGGCCTCCCATGTTAAACGTCAGTCTAGTCACACAGCGCCGGAGATCAGGTAGGGAGATTGGGCACAGTGAGGCATGGGTACAGTGAGGCATGGGCACAGTGAGGCATGGACACAGTCAGGCATGGGCACAGTAAGGCACAGTGAGGCATGGACACAGTGAGGCACAGTGAGGCATGCACATGGACACAGTGAGGCAAAGGGAGGCACAGTGAGGCATGCAGATGGACACCCTAGGCTTATACTCGGGTCAATACGTTTCCCAGTTTTTTGTGGTAAAATTAGGTGCCTCGGCTTATATTCGGGTCGGCTTATACTCGAGTATATACAGTATTTTGCAAAAAAGAATGGACA